>JARKIA010000047.1:0-600000 GCA_029289565.1 Mycena galericulata
TTTATCACTCGGCCCGAGTGTGTCGGACATGACTTGGGATTGGGCCTCTTCGAGGCGGGTGCTGAACCTTTAGGTTCAACTTACTTCTCAATTTTCAACAATTGGGGGGGATAGGCATCAAAGTACTTCGATAATCAAGCTGCTTCAGATTGTGATAAGTATGGAACTGCTATAGACCCTAATTGGTCTGTACTTCTTATTTCTGTCTATCAGAACCATTCTCTGTATATATTCTCATTATTTCCGATTTCCTGATTTAACTAAGTAATACAACCTACTAGTGCAGCTCTGAAACTAGAAAGGAAACCACAACAAGACCTGAATAAGGGTTTAAGCTGATAGGAGTACAGGCACTTCAAAAAGAAATCAAACATAGGGAACCTGGTAGTATTTGCGAGGCGGAATACTTCAAATCCAAATTAAATACATCGACCGAGATGCCCGAGGAGTATTATCACTGACTTTCGGCAATATTTTCAGGCTCTGCAACTGTTTTTCAACAAATATTGTGCAGCAGGATACATCAGACGTTCCAAACAATATTTCTTGGTTGCACAAACTTGAAACACAACCATTTGGGGGCGAACACAAAGCAAAAATGACAACGCCGCAGAAAGCGGGCCATTTGGAAGCAGAAATGACTAATCGCAGAAATTGTAAGTTGGTCCAGAAATATTTGGATCTGGTGTACAGCGCCAATTGAGGCAACAAAGATGTACAATTCAATGGGATATAATATTTGAGAGTGGTAAATTTGAATATTTTGAAAGAATGCCTTTCACTCGATTTTTTTTTCCATTTTTGAGATGACCAATTTTAAATGACTAATTTTTGTTTGTACATGTAGCAAAATGGCCCGAAATCCAAGTTCCCCAGGGTAGCCAAACCTAAAGGTTCAGCAATGAGTATTTTTTCGACCCACTCAGGCTGAGTGACCAGGATACACTTGAGTGAAATACACTTGTTGTGAGCGAGTTTTGAGTAATCTATAAACTGCCCTCCCTCGTGCTCTGCGGTCATTTTGCGACATCAGACATCAATTGAAAGGTGTTGTTTGGTTCGGAGGCTCCTGCCCGCCGATCAAAAGCCTTTTTCTTCCGCTCGCCCACTTCATCATTGACCGCTCGCGTACAGTCTCACACACGATCGCCAGTCCCAACGCGTTCTCATCGTCGATACTCCTGTCAATCCATTCCAATCCACTTCTCCCTTCACACGCCCCTTTCCGAGTCTCGAGTCCTGTTTTAGTACCGACCTTTTGAATCGTCCTCTCCCCCTCTTGCCGATATCTTCGTCATTTCAATGGGTAGAACAAAAAAAGAATCGACCAACTTCAAGATATGCCACTGTAAACCGACCTGCGGAAAGCTAAGAAGTGCGCGTACACGGCGAGACCATTACCTCCGCGTTCCGCGCGAGTCCATCAGACCCTCCGTCGCCCCTCCACCACAACCGAATTCTGATGTCGACATGGACAATGAGGAAACCCCACTGCCTTTCCCTCCAGTCGGAGATGATCTCGACACTTCAGTTGCTCATTTGAGCCCGCCCACTTCTGTCGAGTCGGATTGGGATTATGAACTATCTGCCTCGGAAGATGAGCCCCCAGTGCTCGGAAATCTGGAAAGTTCAATGGATGATGCTGATACATTTTCCGACACCACCTCCGCTGCAACCGGTTCCATCGATACCATCCCCGCTCTTCCGACTGATATTGCTCTTGACCCATGGAGTGGCTTCGACGAGTTCCAGGATCGGGATGAGCCTCTATCCTTAGAGGAAATGATACAAAATCTTGATGATATGGTTGGACCAGAAGAGGAGGCTGAAATGTGGGATGCTAGTGAGTTTATTCGTCGTCTCCTCGCTATTCAGGCTTACCGTGCTGACAGGGAACGAAATTTTGACCGAGAAGGATCGGGATAATATTCGAGCATTCAAACTGAAGATGGTGTCGAAGATGCCACGCGCCGCCTACAATCAAATGGTCTATTCGTTCCAGAACAAGATGGAGCTCAGTTCGCAGTGGGTGATGCTTCATCGCGTCGCCATTTTATCACAGATTGAGCCCGTCTGGTATCACTGCTGTCTCAATTCTTGCGCCGCATACACCGGCCCGTTTTCCGACTTCTCTGAATGTCCTTATTGCGACGAACCACGCCTATCCCTGACAGGGAAACCGAGGCGATTGTTTGGCTACCTCCCAATCATCCCACGACTTCAAGGCTTGTTCCAGAATCCGAAATCTGTCCAGCAGCTGCTCTATCGCTTTAATTACATTCATTTCCCTGATACCATCTCCGACGTCTTCGACGGCGAGCACTACCGCAATCTCTGCACGAAAAATGTTGTTGTCGATGGCGAGACCCTCCCCCACAAGTACTTCTCCGGGAAATACGACATGTGTCTCGAATTTGCACCGATTCGTATCTCTTATTCAAACGCAACCGTGGCGGCCCATCCGCAACCCCGCTCTTGGTGCAGAACTACTGTATAAAACCCGAAGTGCGCACTCACCTCGATGGGCCGGGTTTGATGTCGCTCGGCCTCATTCCTGGGCCACATCCTCCCAAAGATATGCACAGCTTTCTCATCCCTTACGACGAGGAAAGCGTTCAATTGGCTTTGGGTGTTCCCACGTTCAACGCCCTTGAGCGCGATTTCTTCCAGCTTCGAGGATATAACCTTTTCGAAATGGGTGATATTATAGCTATCGAGAAGTCTCTCAACATCAAGGGCCACAATGGCTTTGCCCCGTGTAGATCATGCGACATTAAAGGTGTCCGCAATGTTACTGGTGGGGAAAAGATCTACTATGTGCCGCTAACATGGCCATATGGGCGCTCTTGGGATCCAGAAAACCTACCAATGCGCTCACCCGAGAAATTTTCTGACGTGATTCAAAAGCTCGACAACTGCACTACTGCAAAAGCCCGCGATGACCTTACTAAATTTCACGGGATCAAAGGCTTGCCGGCCTTGCGGCGGGTCGGTTCTCTGAACTACGGACGGTCGGCACCATGGGAGTTCATGCATCTAATCATAGAGGGGAACATCCAGAACCTCGTCAGGCTTTGGAGCGGTCGATACAAGGGTCTGGATGTGGGCACCAGGAATTACGAGATCCCGGACACCACTTGTCATGAGATCTGGCGGGAAACTGCCGCTGCCGTGCAGCATTTGCCTGCAGATTTTGTTCATGTGCTGGGCGATAATCCCGCTCTTTACAGCGCTGAAGCGTGGTGTTTTTGGTTTGTTTATCTTGCCCCCATCCTTCTACAGGGACGATTCTCCGATCCCAAATACTATAAACACGCAGTCGATTTCTCCAATATCATCAAATTCTGTCTGCGATTTACGTCCACCCATGCCCAGATCCACAAATTTCGGCAAGACATAATCAGCTGGGTGTCCAAATACGAGGAGTGAGTTCCTTCAATGGATATTATGATCCCGTTTTTATACCGTACCAGATTTTATTACCAGTACTCGGAGGATCGATTATGTACATGCCCGCTCATCGTCCATGGTCTCTTACACATCTCCGACGACATACTTTTCTGTGGCCCTTCCTGGACTACCTGGTCTTTTTGGATGGAAAGATACTGCGGTGTTCTTCAAGCTGGCCTTCGCTCTCGCCGCTTCCCGTGGGCGAACCTTAACAAGATCATCCTCCACTGAGCCTATCTGGAGCAGCTCGGAGCGAGGTATGACTTAGAGGATGAGCTTTCGAGCCCCTCCAAACCGAAGAATTCTCTTTCTAGTGGTGAATATACTTACGATGAGTGTGAGTCTGCCCAATCTCTATTTACATGAGGTTTAATGTCCTGGTAGATCCACAAGCCATCTTACGACTGCCGTACAAGAAAAACTATATGCCTGATGAAGATACTCGCAAGAAAGCCGCACAGTACTTTGCAGATATTTTAGGCCAGCGCCAGAAGGACATTATTCCCCTTCTTCCTGAGGTTATGCCGAGTTTTGGCAAGCTCCGCATTGTCGATGGGGATTCTATTCGAACCGCGTCGGCATGCGGAGATGGATCTGTGGCGGAGCGAGACATGTCTTTCATCCGCGTGAGTCGTAAATCCACAGTTCAAAATTTTGTGTTGAGCAACCCTGCAGTACGAGATTCAAACACGACGAGTTGTGGCCGAACCCTGGCAATCAAAAATCTTCTACGGACGGCTTGAACGAGTTCTGGTCTGTAACTTTCCCAAGAAAGCAGTTCTTGGATCGCTCTCCACCAAGAAACGCCTCCTGGCCGTCATCACTCCCTGTAGGAATACTCAGGGCAAGGATGCCTCCCTTGAAATGACGACTTATCGTGGCATGGGATCGGTAATTGTTGTTGATCTTCAGTGCGTAGTGGCGGTAATTGGTCGGGTGGAGACAAGGGGTTCCTGGAAGATAGTTGATCGAACAGGAGGATTGATCCATCCCGAGTTTGTGCAGAGCGAAGGTGTCGACGACGACGATGTAGATTCAGAAGACTAATTTAAACTCCTGTACCGTTTTGTTTGAGGGACACTGGTCCCTATTTATGGGTCGGGCTGGAACTCCTGCGCCTCGAACTCATCCAACAGTCACCTCGGACGGGTTCAAAGTGTACGAAGACGGCATTTCTGCTGACATCAGCACACGTGATCGCGTCTTCGCTTCCCTTTCCCGTCCACCATGCCCTCGAAAGCACATAGAAACGCTGCCGAGCAGAACCACACTCTACTTCAAAAGCTCAAGAAAGCGGAGGCCAAGATCGGTGCGTTCACATGATACATAGTCCACCGGCACCACACTTACTCGCAGTTATTTCCTTCCAGAAAAATTAGAACGCCGCGAGGCAGCACGACAAGCCGGGAAACCTACAAACCTTATTCCTAGACCCAAAGGCCAGCCCGGAAGAAGCTCTGGATATAATCTGCAGGACGCAATGGAGCTAAGTGATGACTCCGAGCACTACTGCCGACTCTACGTGAGCCCCCGCTTTTGAAGCTGAATACCAAGTTCTTACCTCTTTCTCCACAGCGGATTGTGAAGGACGTGGTACACCAGTGTCTCCAGGTCACCAAAACCATATCGCAGCAAGACAAAACGAGAGTTGACGCGACAATAGTCAAAGTGCGTAACCCGCCGTGTCTACAGAAACCGCTAGTTTAATTGCCCGCTGGACAGATCGCCAACCTTGCTCCATACTTCGCTCGATTCTCGGGATACTGGCCTGCTCACGACATGATCCGCACGTACCTCTTGAACATGCAAACGCGTCGCAAAAAAGATCTCGACCTAGAGAAGAAATGGATGGAGGAGGGTGAGTTGGGCGAGAATGACGACGTGGAAGATGCCGACATGGATACTGAAACCCCGGAAATGGACGACGAATTACTGGATATGGACAACATGGAGGAGGAGGAAGACGAGGCCACCGACTCCACCGTGTTCTTCACCCCCCGCGCACCCAAGAAACGAAAAGTTTCTTTCCAAGTTGAGTCCGATGACGATGACGAAGCTGTACGGACTGTGGTGAGTAAATATATGCTGTCAAAATCATGACCAACCCTGATGTATTGGACTGAGGCGGAGAAAAATGACTCCAAACAGGCGGTGGGTCAATATATGCGCCCCAAACCTATCTCTTACTTTATACTTTCAGATTAAGAAGGTGGGTAAAGCCGTTCAACCACGAAGAGCCGCCGTCACGGCCCAGGTTAGTGAATATATGCGCCTAAAATCCATTCCTCACCTTCGAATTATTAGACTTCAAAACAAAAGAAAACCAAGCAGCCCCCCAAATCGACTTTACCAACAGAAGTAAGTGGAGATATGGTTGAAAATCCACCACTGATTGCATTCTTAGACGAACCCAAAGAAGCGGAAAATTGCAGAACCACCGGCCGAAGAGCCGGCTGCAAAGAAGGTGCATCTCTCCTTCTCTGTCTCTTTACTCTCTCTATTTCCCGGCGCGATCACATTTGACATCCCCGTAGGTCAAGAATACGAAGCCAGTGCCCCCATCCCCACCGCAGAAATCGCTAAAACCAGACCCACGTCAGCGGAAGCAAAGCTCAAAGCCGCCCTCTCTGGTATGGGCCAATCTTCCAAACGTCTGCCCTACTGTCATGTGCGACGATCCTCTACCCGAGACTCGGAACGAACGGATACTATCTTTGTTTGTCAAGCGCCAAGGTCTTATCAGCGAAGTTGGCTCTCGCGGCCCGGGCGTTTCCTTTACCGAGTTACAGATCTGCGCCGCAATTACTCAAGAAAAGCATCGCGAGAAATATATCGAGCTCGGCAAACAGAACCAGTGGCCTCAAATCATCGACTACAATACTGTTCCAGCACGTATCCTCAAACTGAAAGACTCCCTGCTCAAGATGATTCAAGACCCAGACGTCTTGCAAACCTCGTTTATCTGGAATGACTTTATCAGCCGTATCGACTCACAGATTTTCAAATTCGCCAGCTCGCATCCAAACTCGCATTTACCGATGCTTTGTACGGACGTCGATGCGGGTAGTGAGTCCTACTTTCCAACTGTTGCGCTATGAATTCAATTTTCTATCCAGTTATGGGCCGAAAGGCGAATTCTTGATCAATTCTACGCTCCTGCGTATACTTTCAAAGGAAGAGGAAGCCCTAAGCTACAAATTATACGACACCCTATCCAGCATTATCGACGAGGCCCCCGATAGTTTCGACGAGTACGACGACACCTCTAACCTCATAGCACTTAAGGATTTCGTGGCTTTTATTCTTACCCCATTCACCGCCGCCCTATTGATCGCTGAAGACCGCAACATTAGCCTAGAAGATGCTACCGACGTGCAGGACGCGAGTAATAACTTTGGGGACATGATGCAGCCCAACGACGACGATCTTACCATCGAAGATCTCCATCGAAAGAACATCAGAGCAATGGGCAACGCTAACAATCCCTTCTTCTCGCAACCACCCCGCTACCGCAAACCCGCATTCTTGGTTAGTTTTTGCCTTTCCTTTGAATGATTCTCTCCCACTTTTCAGGGCCTACAGATCGAGACAAAGCCATTGGAAATCGAGAGCAAGCAAGAAGTGGTCCGTTGAGTATTTTTATTGTACCCAACACTATCTTATACCTTTCCAGAACTCGAAGTCGCAGCTCAAGGAGTCGAAACCCAAGCCCAAAGGCACAGGCAAGGTAAGCTCAAGCATGTAATCATCGTGCTGCGCATTGAATGCTGTAAGACCAAGGCAAAACCGAAGGGCCTTCTTTCGCTTGATGATTTTCTGGAGGTAATATTGCGCAGATTTACGATTCTAAATGCTGCTAGCCGGCTCAGAAACCCAAAAATACCAATGGGAAGAACAAACCTGCGGGCAAGGCGAAGGTAAATTCGAAATATAGTGTCATTCGCTGCTTACCTGAGGGATGGCTAGATACCCAAGAAGAATCCTTCGCAAGATAACAATGTGTCGACTGCTGGGGGATACGGGACGCGCTCTAAGTCGAAGATGAAGTCCGAGTCGGAGTAGAGTTGTCTATTAGTACTGGCTCTGTGCGATTTTTTTCTGCTCTTCCGTGGTCTAAATAATTATTTCGTCTGTAATGGACCCTTCTAATCTTATCTACGATGACGCTGTACTGGCTTGAGTGCGGGTGGCAAGCAGGGGGTCGACTTTGTGCGACATAACGCGCCATGGGAATGTGTCACGTGGTCGCTTCCTCTTGGACTCTCACCACCATCTTCGCGTTCCCAATGCTTCCTCCCGTCACATTTCTCTCTCTTTCGGTCTTCATGCTATCTATAGACTTTTCTCGAAGGCTTCTGCGACTTTTTCCCTCCAATTCGAGTCCAATTCGACCAATCAACGCGTGAAAATGGAATATTCCGTCAATTCCCCAACAAGGACGCGTGGTCCTTCTCTGTGGGCCAGGACTCCTTTCTATTGGACCCCAATATACTGTAAGTCATCCAGTGTGCCCCGTCCAACCCTTTTTTCCTTCCTGCTGGCCGAGATTTGACTCACACCCGGGACACCGGTCGGCGGGTCGGGAAAACATCGGTTGGGGTCTCTTGACCCTTTGTTTCCGGGGCTCATATCTCTATATACCCTCTGTAGATGCTCCGGTCGAACGAGCACCGCCTTTTCCGCTGAGATGGCTTGCGCATAACCCCCGCTTCGCCACACCCACACTGTCCACACTGCTGTCGCACAAGGACCTCGTATTACTCCAGCGGTGCATATTTCCCCTCGAATGCAGCATCCTCTCGCTGCAGGAGCTCTAATCAGGTCTGCACCAAGTCTTTGGGAGTACCAGTTACTGACGTCGCATCTTCCAAACCCTCCGGCTCGACTGCGCGGACTGTATGTGTAGGATCCACCTCGGCATGTACTACGAGCCGTAGGGGTATATTCCCGAGCAATCCAGCGTAAGTGGGTGTACATGACGGAGAGCGTACCGGAGGGCGAGGACGCTGTGATAAGTGTGGAGGGCGACTTCCGCGGAAGACCCGCGGCATTATTAGGTCCGTATTACGCCCTTTCCTGCTGAACCATACGCTCATTGACGCCCCAACAACCCCCTTGGCTACGCCGTTGCCTCGACTGAGTTACGCGGTCGACGAGCAGCTCCCTGTGCGCTCCGACACGATAATCGAGGTATTCCACAACGCCGTCCGCGCGCTGCATTCGCCGCTTGTGCAGACAGGGCGCGGCTGTGGGCCACTCAATGCCGTCGTAATCGACGAGGCGACACACCGGAATCTGGTATTTTCGTGCCACGGCGTCCTCGCGAAGCCCCATATCGACATGTGTGCTCTCTCGCTCTCTAGGCCTTTCTTTTGAATGCTGACATGCGCCTCAAATGTTCGCCTCAGGAGAAACTTCCCCGGCGTACAAGAAAGTCGGCGAGCGTCTCTCGGACAAGGGATGCTGCATCTGCGTGGTGCTCTTGCCCTACTCATTGATGGTCTTTACAGCTTGAGGAGATCCGGTGATCCGGGCGAGGTGGAGAGCGGGCGCGGGCACACGGACGTGCTGACGAACTGACGAACCAAGCCCTTGGTACGCAGTTGGTTCATTTGCGTCGGATCTGGTTGGAGCTAACAGAACTCACGCAGCCGGGCTACATCGTTGCCTCGAGGACGTCTTTCAGCAGCTCGCAGAGTGCGTTCACGTATCGACCAGCAAGGTGCGGGAGCAGCGGATTGACCAGGTGCGTG
Source organism: Mycena galericulata (assembly GCA_029289565.1). Lineage (NCBI taxonomy): Eukaryota > Fungi > Basidiomycota > Agaricomycetes > Agaricales > Mycenaceae > Mycena > Mycena galericulata. The sequence goes on from JARKIA010000047.1 coordinate 9,204, forward strand.
TAGTCAGTCCAGTCTCGCATTATCCCATAGCTAAAAACTCATCCACGCGCGCGCGTGTTGGGCAATCGAGATTTGACTCATACTAGCTAGGGACACCGAGTGGGTGGATCAGAAACGTAGTAGGTGAGGACGTCTGCCCCGAATGTACTGGGACTAACGCACCCCACGTGCCGCTTTTAGGGCTTGGAATCCATCGTCGGAGCTTTGTTTTGGATGGAGTCGGGTGGGCTTTGATCCGTCCTTCACACACTGACAAACCTTCATAGCGCCGTAGTTCCTGACGCTTGTCGGAGCCGTTGACGGCACAGAACTTCTTACAGGGTACGTTTGAGCCTGCTAGCCGCTTTCGTACAGCATCTAATCAGCCCGCAGCTGCACTCCTCAATTACTCCGACAATAAATACACATGCCAACACCCTCAGCACAGAACAGACGATGCAGGTACGTCTTTGTTTTTCTTTCGGTTGTTCTTCCCTTATGACTATGTTCCATGTCCTCTTTCCTCTTTCGTCCCATCCACCTTCATCCACCTTCCTCTGCCCACTCCTCCCTTCTGAATGACGTCTCGTGTCCCTCTCCATCTCTGCTACATTCCCATTTTCTCGTCTAGCTTGCTTAACCGACAACTGAGCTTGTTCTGTGTTCATAGACCTTTCCTCCCTTCCTGCCCTCCTTCTCTCGACGCACTCCGAAGACCGAGTAACGCCACAGCGTAGGAGGTGTGCTTCCCCTTCATTTCACGTCAGCTCGCTAATTATCTACATATTGACGCCTACATGCTCAATCGAACAGCGCAAAGCCTTCAAATTGGATTAGCGAGAAGTTTCCGAACTGACTCTATTCCCAACCATCTGATTCCACTTCCCGCGGTCCGGCGCTTGACTTTTTGCCTTGTAGGGTGCACATTCAAGTGAGCATTTCCCTCTTCCCATCGACCACGAGGCTAACGTAAGAGGTTTATCCGATCTTTTTCAACAATACTTTCACCGACGGTACTTGTAAATTTTGCACTTTGTTCGCTTATCCTAACTTCCGCTTGGTAGAATGTAGTATTCGGTCGAATTTGCGCCGTGGTGAGTTATCTATTTATTTTATTTTCTGTCTCAATTCATCTGATTTCTCCGTAGGTCGCTTCGAAAACTGACTTGAGCACGCGGCGGGGGTTTGAAGTGGGCAGATTAGGTATATAACTGTGTATTTATGTACAAGTAATAGATTTATTTTGAAACCTCATCTCGAGTGAAATATACAATCAGGCTGATTGAGCGGTTCAATCAACCTGATTGACTGGATGCACTCAGGCTGATTGTACCACACACTCAACCCGAGTGAAATTTCTGCCAAAAAACAATCAGCCTGAGTGTAATGTTACACTCGGGCTGATTGACCCACACACTCGACCTGAGTGTTCCGATACACTCGGGTTGAGTGATTCGATACACTCAGGCCGAGTGTAATCTCTCCCCACAGTGCGTCGCAGGTTACTTACCGTCTGACATGGTGAAGTGCCTGGCCGCATTCATGGACATTTGCTATCTCCTCCGTCGTAACAGCATCTCCGCGGACGACCTCGTTACAATCAAGTCTACTCTGGACCGGTTCCACCATTACCGCGATATCTTCATCCAAACTGGAGTGCGTGTCGACATTTCCCTACCACGACAACACTCTCTGGTTCACTACATTCGATTCATTCAATTATTCGGCTCCCCCAACGGCCTCTGCTCCTCAATCACCGAGTCAAAGCACATCAAGGCCGTGAAAGAGCCTTGGCATCGCTCGAGCTGTTACAAGGCTTTACCCCAGATGCTCACGACAATCTCGCGGCTTGAAAAGATGACCGCGTCGACGGTCTCTTTCCGTGCGCGAGGCATGATGGTGGGCACCACCTCATCCTACACGGCCATGGTCCTCGCTGGCGACCAGCCTCAGATGACGGCGGCTGCGGTCATCAGTGGTGATGATGATAACGAGACGATATCAATCACGGCCCGAAGTCCTTGTCATCGATGGAGCTGGCTCGTGCAGCTGGTGAGTGTTTAGTCCTTTTCCTTCCTACTCATATCTCATTTATGTCTGCACTAGCTCGTGGCTACCCGAAAGAGCTTGATGCTCTTGCAGCGTACATTCAGCAGCCCCACTTCCCTGCTTTGCTTCGGCGTTTTCTGCACGAGGAGATACACGGCCCGGTCGACGGTGACAGTCACGGTGTCGTCCTCGAGGATTGCCCCATCTTTCACGCGCGCATCAACGTATATCACTCCGTGATTGCGAGGTCCTACACTCCAAGTGACCTATGTGGTGCCGGCGGGATGTACAGCGAGCGGATTCGGTCGAATCCGAATTGGCATGGCTATCCCCGGCGTGACACAGTCCTCATTGATGTGGGGGCTCCCGCCATGGGGGGCCTCGTCGTTGGCCGTGTTCTCCTCTTTTTTTTCATTCACCTTTTCTGATACATATTACGAGTGCGCGCTTGTCCGCTGGTTCGTGCCCATCGGAGACTCCCCGGATCCAGACACTGGGATGTGGGTGGTAGAGCCTGAGGTCGCCCGCCGTCAGCCGTCGCTGGCTATCGTCAATATTGACTCGATGGCCCGTGCCGCCCACTTGATTGGTCTGTACGGCACCGCTGCTCTGCCAGAGCATTTCCATTTCTCGAATACTTTGGACGCTTTTAATAGATATTTTGTAAATCCGTACACTGACCACCACATGTATGAATTTTTGAAGTAAATCTAATATTTCCTTATTGCTGCTTGCAAAATAGTTGGCGGTCACGCGCTGTTGATCAAAAAAAGGCAACTCGGAAGGCCGCATTCCCGAGGCGCCTGTGCGGAGCCGGAGCGATGTCAGGACCTCCGGGTGGATGATTGGAGTAGATTGAGCCGCAATTCAAGGGTATCGGAGAAGTGGTTGCCGAGCAATGGCAATCCGAAGGTAGCCCTAACCCTAATTTCCCAAAGCGTATCGAAGCACATGACCGCCAGCTATTTTGCAAGCGGCAATAATTTCCGCCAGATTCACTTGAGGACTTGAGGACTTGACTCTTGAGCTCAAGCAGATCAATTAGATCAAGCGCGATCAAGTGCCGAGAAATCTGTCGAATGGCTGATGCCGACCCGTTCCGTCGAGGGTTCTGGAAAATTTTCGAAGGGACGGTAACGGGACGGTTTTCCAGGCCGACGGCCGTCGAAATTACGGCTGTCGACCGTCATGACGGGTGACGGGTTTGCCAATGGTAAGCACACAAATTTCACGCATTTTGACCACTTTCTGTGGGTTATACGGTTCATTCTCTTCTGTTAACATTGTACGACGGTCCTTAGTGGTTTGGATCACTCACAGCGGCATTCCCGATTACCAAGTGAGTACCACCCGACCAAATGCTGAGTACCTGTTTTCCAACCATTCTGTTAGACAAATTTTCTCGTGAGATTCCAGTCATCTTCTCAACGGTAGAAGCACCTCAAAAGCCTAAAGAAAGTGCGCTGCACTCACAATGAAATGCGGGAGTGCTCGCTAATGCCTGCGCAGGTGTATTTCAGCCCGACTTGACCGTTAATCTTGTGCTTACTGAAAGATATGCTAACAGGGTATATTACAGGTTATTTTCGAGACCCTTGATCTCTGTGAAGGCGCCGACACTGTCCCGTTGCCCGTGACGGCCGTCCCGTCGCCCGTTCCGTACCGTAGGGATTTTTCCAGCCTGTATGACGGGACGGAGACGAGACGGGTTTGCCCGTTGAACTCCCGTCGAAACGACGGCCGTGCCCGTCACGGGCACGGCGAACAGACCTAGTCCTAGCCAACACTGGATCTATGGCCTCTTCGTACAAATCATGGTGATCTAATCACTAAGCACCGCCAAAAAAAAAAAAAAAAAAAAAAAAAACACTGGTACTTCTGATCAATCTGATCTCGGAAGTCGTCACTCCACATCATGGTCACGTGCATGTGTTTGGTCGGAGGTACATGTGCTTGCTGATATTTACCCGCGCCACTATCAGCTCTCTCATGACCCATATCGATGGCCCGTCTGCTCATCCACTCCCTGACTTCCAGGCGTCTATTCACGGGCCCGAGGCATTGCCAGTAGTAGGTAACCCGATCCTCAGCAAGGCTGAGGCCCGCCGCGCTAACAACCGCGTCGCGGCTGAGCAAAGCCGCAAGCGTCAGCGAGAGAAATCCCGGGCCCTGGAGTCGTATGTAGTTACATTCACTATCCCGGTGTTTGCTGCCCTCCGTAGTACCCATAAGTGCATTGTATCAAAATTCTAGGTCAATCCGAGGACTACAGCTACTTTGTGGCATATTCTGCTCCCAGACAGCTCAAAACACCCCAATCTGACCTAATAAATGATTTCGGGGTTCTCAGAAAAAATCGTAAGATGCCATGCCCTCCGCATTTACAACACGAGTAGAATGAGCCTACCACCAAGGGAATCCGTTGAGAATTGAGGTCAGGATAGCCATTCTGCCGAAAACTTACAAAAAAAAAAAAAAAACTGGCCGTGCCCTAAGTTCCGCAAATGGCTGTAATTCCAGTAGTTTTCTGAATGTCGACAAGCAGAGTTTCCTTTTTTTTCCCCCGTCCTTGCCCTCTATGCCGCCCAGTCCCAGTTCAACTCCCCTGGACGCTTGGCCCGAAACCCAGCTCCTCGGAGGTGATCTTCCTTGGCTTCTGGACCACCGGCTGTACGAGGACGGCACAATCGATCCGGCGCTGTTGGGAGGCGAGGTGGAGGTCGAGACGTACCACGGCGAATCGGTCACCGTGCAACTGAATCTCGCTACACCCCCCTCGCCTGAGGGCGTTATGGCGACTCGCATCTCTGAGCCAAAACCCGTGCAAACCCATGAACACCGAGATATCGTTAAAACCGACACCCTTGAATCCGATAATCGTCGCGCGCCCAACTCTTCTGCCGTTATCAAGGCCTCGTGCACCGAACCTTCCTCGGAACCGGAGGCTCCGTATAGCACGGAAGGCCACGCCCAGAAGCCGCGCCGTATCTTCATCGGCCAGGTTCAGAAGGCCTGGAATCTGGGGCCTCACGCCTCCCCCATGGACGGGAACCGGCAGAACGGGAGGGACATTGATGGTGACAGCGCGAGCACGAGCGGGAGCCGGAGAGGGGGGAGACGCCGCATATTATACATCGGGGAAGCTCCTAGACAAGGGCGGCGGCGTAGCGGAGTGGCATCTCCGTAGTCAGGCTTCGTGTTGATAAAGCGGGTAGGGCCGACAAGCGGTATGGCCTACTACCTGACAACCTGTTCATATCTTTCTTTCTTTCGAGACTGGAAGTCGTCGAATTACGTTATTATTGACGTCACAGGAACTGGAACCGCGCTGACCGGCAGCTTGAGTAAATTCTGAACCGGAATCGAGGTCTCGCAGCCGTTGTCATCAGCCCATGACTGTGAGCCGTTGAGATGGACCTGGAAGCTGGATGGGCAGGAGGATGCCATGAGGATGTCATCCGCATGTTCAATGTGGGGAATGGGTACACCGTTGAGTTCGATGGTGGTGCGCAAGGATAAAGTCTGACATGAATAGGTTCCATAAACCCCTGTGGCGAAAACAAGGCGGTTGAGTTGATTTTTTAATCCAATATCTGTACATCTGTAAACCATGTACTCATGAAACCACAAATTCCGAGATCTGTACACTTGCGTCAGGTTTTTGTACTGGCCGCAAACATTCCGCGAATATATTTGTCCATTTATTGTTGGATGGGGCTTCCCATACAGATATTTTTTAGATATACTTGATATTACTGATAAATCATGTTCTTTCGCTGTTCTTTTCTTCGCCGACCCGACATGCACTTTCAGCTTGCACGCCTCGATTCGTTTTCTCGCGAGCATATTCCAAATGGGGGAATCTTCGGCTATCACTCATGCACGTGTTGATCTTGCGTGAGTCCGTACATGATCGGCGCAGCCTAAGATTGAGGGCGTGGAAATCCCGCACCCTTATGTCAGGTTTGTGATTATCAGTATCAATTTCGAGGCACACCAGGAAAGGAAAAATTTCACGCACAGTGAATTGGTAACTGAAATTTAAAGATTAACTCAGATGCGAAGTGGGTAGTGAATTTTTAAGTTTCAAAAACAGAATCACATGACCTGAACCTGTTATTGCTGAACCTTTAGGTTTGGCTACCCTGAGGAACTTGGATTTAGGCCCGTTTTGCTACATGTACAAACAAAGATTTAGTCACAGATCATTGGTCATCGCAGAAATAGAATCCAGAGAAAATGGGGCAAGATATAGAGATAAATCACAGTGTCAAGATATGCTTTTCAACTTAATATCCACTTGATTTCTTGTGTACGAGCACATTTCATCCACTGAGACCAAAGAAATTACTCAAGTTCAATTTTCTGTTATTAGTCATTTTTGATTTATGTTCGGGCCAGTATCCGTTGACGTGAGAGAGTTCCTGATCCGGCTTGTCACGACCGGGGACACCGCGATGGCACGACCACGTGCCGCAAAGGGGTATGCTCAGGGACGTGTTTCTGAGGTGCATCAAGCCTCTTAGGCCGACACTGATGGTGGTATATTACTCTTTTAAACCTTTTATGTAATTGGGATAATGTACTTGATTGGAGCACCTGTATTTTATTTTAATCTTTTTGCCTATCCCACATGTCTCTGATGGCCAATTTATGTTCTTGATAGACCTCCGAGCAGAATCATGGGTAGCAAGCTGGAATGAGGAGTTGTACAATTGAATTTCCCTTGGCATGTTTATTATTTCATGCACAACTTTGAAAATTTTCAAGCACAAGATTTTGACAAACCCCTGGTTCCTTTCAGGGATTTCCGGGGGCCCTAGGCCCTTTATATATGGCCTGATCGGTAATTTCCGGAGGAGTGTGCAACTTATGATGATTTGATTGGTCAGGCCTGTTCTGAAGAACCCTTGGCTTGGAAGAAGAACACACTCAATTTCTAGTTATGCAATGTTGTGTATCATGAAAAAAGTTATTCCTACCAGAACATGACTGCCAGACTCCAGTGAAAAGCAAAAGGGTGTGAGCACTCTGCGACACGAGCTTTTGATCCATCTCTGTTCAAAAGTTTCTTTCAATCTCAAATCCAAAGCAGACTCTGCAGGACTACACAGTGGTCAAGAATGACTTTAGCTAATAGTAGTCTGAAATCACAAAATTCGAAATCTTGATTTGTCCTGAGTAGGCCAGGTGGTTTCTCCCAATGGGTGTCATTCATCGCAAGTACTGTACATAAAAAGGTCTTGCTCTCCACAAATATTGTTCTACAATGAACAAGAATATGGGAGGAATAGCGGTGTTTAAGGCCTGGCCTGAGGTGGCTTTGGTTTCAGATTTTCCAAGCCCGAGCCCTGGGACGATGTACGGGGCTCAGACCCTTGGGACATAGCCTGAGCCTGGGCTTGGGGTATTTTCTTCCAAAAAGAGTCCTGGTTCAGTTCTGAGGTATGGGAGAATCTCATAAATGGAAACCATAGGTATACTCTGAAACTCTACCTCATCCATATTCAACAGTTGAACCATAATTTCCACTGAGCCTGCCCAAGCTGTGGGGGAGGGCCTGGCCTGAGCAGGCTGAACATTAACAGGGAGGAAACTGAATTGGGGGCCACATCTTGTCTATGCATCCCATCCTGAAGGTTCAGCACCTGCCTCGAAGAGGCCCAATCCCAAGTCATTGAATTTAAGAGTTTCAGAAACAGTTTCAAGTCTTAAAAATTCACTAACAATTTCACTGAAAGAGTGAAACTATAAGATTCAGTTACCAATTCATTGTGCATGAAATTTTTCATTTGTCCAGGTGTATGCCTTCCCTCCCCCAGCTGTGGCTATCACACCAGTATGTGGGCAAAGGAAAAAATTCATACACAGTGAATTGGTAACTGAATCTTATAGTTTCACTTTTTCTGTGAAATTGTTAGTGAATTTTTAAGACTCATACAGTTTGAAACTGTTTCTGAAACTCTTAAATTCAATAACAGGTTCAGGTCATGTGATTCTGTTTTTGAAACTTGAAAATTCACTAGCCACTTCACATCAGAGTTAATCTTTAAATTTCAGTTACCAATTCACTGTGCGTGAAATTTTTCCTTTTCTGGTGTGAGGGTGGAGAGACCTTGACAGGGCAAGGTAATTCGACATGCGCCTGGGTGACGCGTGACCTCGACCAAATTTCGACATCGACACAGGGGTGCGTGACGCGTGACTGTCGATTTGAACGAAAAAATCCAGTATTCCCAGGACCTCTATTGTCAAATGTAATACCGAGAACACGGTATTTGAACACCAAGTTCGAAGCCAGAATGGCGGCGCATCAAGACCGCGGAGATGGCCGTGCGCCATCACTGCCGGATAGGATTCCCGGGTCAGAAACACTGTCGAACGCGCCTACCCCGGAGGAATTCCGTCAAGAAATGAGTTCGCAATGAGCGTGGGCTCACTGCCACTCTGAGCCCGTCTGTTATTTAGTTTGTGACCCAGTTTGTGACCCAGTTTCGGTGATAGGGCCCCGTTTGTTTGGTTTCACCTTCAGAAGTCAATACGCAGAATCCCCATGTTTGGATTTGTTTTTCACCAATTTTCACGAGCCAATTGACTGCTCGGGCTCACCCCGAGCGCGTGTGTTACTCAGTTTGTGACCCAGTTTGTGACCTAGTTTCGGTGATAGGGCCCCGTTTGTTTGGTTTCAGCTTCAGAAGTCAATACGCAGAATCCCCATGTTTGGATTTGTTTTTCTGCTCAGTTTGCATAAAAGTTTCTCACTGCCACCGGGCTGGGAACATTGTTTGGCCCATATCCCACTCAATACTTGGCCGATTGCCAAGTGCGGAATACCAAAGCGGGATAATGAATCCAACCCGTCACACGCCTCCTCGGCGAACCCAAGCCGCTTAGAGCTACTACAGCCTACATCAACCCTACCATTCGTGTGGAACAACAACTTGCCGCGTTGAGGCTCCGCCTTCAACTGTCTACAGTTCGTCGCTCCCAGCATTCGACCGCCACCTCCCCTCAACATCCTCTACAGCTCTTCATAGCCCTCCTCCGAGCTCAATTAATTCGGGGCCCGCTCCGGCGAGCTCGCAGTTTCCCGCTATAACCACCTGGAGTCTCGGAACGCTGCAGAGGTTGGTGTGAACTCGGATTCCAGGGCTAGGGAGATTTTTCGGAGGCCTCTGCGTCCACCCGACGCGGAGACAGCCGCCGCCGCCTTTCAAACTATATTTGGCACCGCCATTTCCTGGTCAGTTGAGCAAGAAGCATGCAGGAAAGTGCATTTTGTTCTGTGCCGGCACCCTTCCCGGTCGTGACCCGCCGAGCCTGACGAAATGGAGACAGAAACTATTACCGTTATCGAGGAATACGGGTATTCGGCTGAAGACGATGCGGGATGAGAGGATGTGGTGTATTAAATATTTATAATCAGTCTGAATGTGTTTTTTTTCCATGGGGCCATATAGATATTGATGAAAAACGCATTTTACCTTGCGAAATTGAGTCCATAGGATTGCTGTGGAAATCAGAACACGCAAGAACATGCATTTTTGTGCATTAGCGGGGGGACAAACACAGGCAAACACGGCGGATCGATCAAGGGCGCCACAAGTTGTTGTGGTTTGTGGTCAAGCGAGATACGTTGCAGTTGTTTGCGGAGCTCGCCGTCACCGAAAACATAGATGCCCCCCCATCGCCTGCCCCCGGGTATCCGCGAGGAAGACGTGATTTCTCTAAACCCACAAGACGTTCCCGTGGCACGGACCCGAGAGGTCGTCCGCCCCCAGGATGATGACCCCTCGGTGGAGACACCTGACCGCATGTGGATTGTACCGAGCACTCCAAACTCCTCCTACATGCCCTCCGCAGCCTCCGACCTCATGATTAGGCAGGAGTATTACAACCTTCTCGTCGCAATACTGTGGAGCTTGTACCGCCAGTCGCAAGGCGCCCAACTGAAGCGGGACTTCCCGACTATACCCAGTGGCTTCCAGTAAGCCGTTTTATCACCCTAAAGCTAATTTCCTGACGTTATAAAGGGACGACTCCATGGAAGTCGACGAGAATGTGAAACCAGAGCACTTGCGTATCCCGGATAACCCACCCAACCTATACGAAGAGACGACCTTCCCCAACCCCTTTGAACACCCAGGGTACGGCCATTTCTATAGGCACGGCAGTGCACTCATCATCACCGGGGTTCCTGGAATAGGTCAGTTTTGTCGCGCTGTGGGTGTATTACAATATCCTTTAATTATTGTGTAACAGGCAAAACGCTGTTTCTCTCCGTCATTTTCTATTTGCGGGTAGCCGCCCGGCGTCCGACAGCATACATGCGGTCCAAATCCCTCATGTTGGTTTATAGTGGCCAACGGCTTTTCGTGCTCCGCGATCCGGCTCTGGTACAACTAGCCGTTCCACAGGACGCCTGGATACTTCTCGACTCCAACGTAGACTTCCTGTCCCCTCCACAGGAGGTCTCGGATTGCAACCGACTCATCGTACAAGCGGCGTCTCCTGCCGGGCGCACGGCTTGGGCCGACAAGATTCGAGGTCCGCATCAGTTTTGTGTGATGCGTCCCTGGACGTTGGAGGAGCTATTCGTTGGGTATGCCTGTTAACATGAGATGCATGGCCGCGCTAACCCCCCAGTAGCTCTTCTCTTCAACCCAAGATCTGCTCAGGTCACGATATGCGGGTTTTTTTCAACAAGTTCGGCGGTTCAGCCCGGCATGTATACGTCTGCGCGCCCTCGGCGCCAGCAACAGGCCACCACGGAATTCACCGCTTTGACGACGGTAAAATTCCCCTCGGCCGACGTCGCCCGACTTTTGAAAGACTACTATTACCGGCCATCGGAGACAAACTTTCCGACTTTTGACTCTTTTTACATGGACAAAGCGGGTCACGGGTTGACATTCCAGGCGTCGGAGGGAGACAAAAAACCGCACACTGTAAAATCCGGGGGCCACGAATGGCTGGAGGAACGTGGCATAAAGACATTCACTTACATTCTTGTCAGCGGTCCGAAAATCGGAAACCCTCCTTCCATCTCGGTGCCCCGCGACCAGGAGGCCAAGTTTGATCATTTTTTTCATCTCGTGTTGGAGTACCCTGAGCTTAAGAAGTTGTTGTCCGCGTAGTTTATTGAATGCTGTACTTGGTATTTCAATCAATCCGACCGTCTCGGAGGGCCTTGTCAAGAAGAATGAGAAATAATATCGGCAGGGAGAGCGTGACGCGTGGCCGGCGAATTGAGATATCGGTCCCGGTGCACGCATCTTCGGATTTCGAAAAATTACGGAGGGTTTAAATGTTCTCCCTTCGTTTAATACTGTAAAAACTCAGTCAGCCCCGTTCGTTGAGGCCCTCGGGACTCCGAATACATGGTGAATCGAAAACATCAATCATACCTCATCTGACCGAGCACTTACGGTTGATTCTTTGTGTCGAGACTCGACGATGATTGAAGCCTTTTGTCAGGCCTTCTTTTGCTCGCGAAATTGGACCAACGAAGTACTAGCGTTGAGAGCTTCTGAGGAAAACGAAGCGGTAGATGGGAGGAAAACGCGTCTTAACGGCACAGCTTGGGAATCTCATGATAAAGCTGGAGAACGTGCGGTGGGAGAGGGCACCCAATCTGGATCATATTTATTTTCAGACTGATGGAGCATGCCGGACGAGTGGCGTGGAGCATCCGGTTCAATACGTAGTTTTGTAGGTTATCTGGGACAGGCCGCGAGGAACCAACCGAAGGTTGGTGACGACCAGCGTGGTTCAAGTCCAACGATCTTTTGAATTTTACTTTTGTGTACCTTGTGAAATCCGTAGCGTAGCACGGGTAAAATCTAGTCGATTTTACCCGGCGCGTCATTAGTTTAATTTCTTTCGTGAATTGTAAGAATTGATTCTGGCTGCAGAAAAATGATCAGCGGACAATGAAGACGTCGTTTCGTGGCCACGCACAGATGACGGGAGATATCCGTTCCTTAACCAGGCTCTTTGCTTAAAATCCATCTGCGTGTTTCCGGTTATTGATTTGTCAGTTGGTAGCTAGTAACGGAAATTGAGACGGAAGTTTCATTATTGCACGCCCGGAAAAGGGTCTCCTGTATCTTGGAGGGGCGGTCGTCCATATCGAGTAATAATAATTGGGGGAGCTTGTGACCCCAATACTATCGTTGATCCACCTTTGAAAGAGTGCGTACCTTTGCAAAAAATTTGGCCCAGAGAGAAATCAAAAGCCGTTTTACGACTATTTTTGATGACGTTGATCGCCCGCCAAATTCTGTTGCAAAGGTGTGTATTTTGGGCTGTTTTGAGTCTCCTTGGCGGCATCTTCGAGGGTTCCTCCACAGCGCACGACAAATTTTAGAAATATTCAAGAGAGCCAGTGATATGTGTGGCTCACTTCAGTCCAAATTCTAGAGGAATCTGAGCTCAAGCGCTCAAACAGGACTTCCATCAAAAACCTTTTGCAAACTTGAAGGTGGATCAACGATAGTACTGTTCGGTTGCATCAAGGCTGCACTGTCAGTCTGTCACAACGTTGCATATTTCCTTTTCGAGTAAGATAGAGAGCGTGAGATTCCGACGCCCTTATGTAATCAGCCATCAAACCGTTCCCACAGCCAAATCCCAGGTCTCAGAGAAAATTTTTATACTTTTTCTGCCAGCTGGGGTCTGGTCCCACCTTATGTGGATGTAATGAACCACAGAGCATCTTCAAATGCTTCAATGTTTTCTTCATCCTCTCCCAGAAGGTGACAGAGGTTGCCGGGAAAAGTGCTCAGTTGGAGTTCCTAGGATACCGACAGACATGTAAGAATGTGGGCTGGAGCCACAAAAAAAATTTGGGCACCACGAGCAATCTGATAAGCGGCGGCAAACATTGAACAAACAAATGTCCGGGAGTCCCAATGTGGAACGACGGGGAATCCACTACTGAATACATTCACAGGAGTTTCTAAGATGCCCACAAACATGTAGGAATTTGGGCCGGGTCCACAGAATTTTTTTCAAGGTGCCACAGGGACCCGATAAAGTGGGGACGGGCACCGCCGTTGATCGATCCGGCAGCTTTGTCCCTGTTTCGCTGGCAGAAGGGCTTGGTTTTCCATGTTCCATCGTGTACTGTTTTCCACAGCTATTTTATGAAGTCCGTTTGTACACAAAAAAGGTTCCTTGAATCTATACCGTCGTGTCCCCGCAACAACCTCGTGAATACAAGACGAAATGCGGTTTATATAACGCAATTCCCACTCTTGCCAAGTAAATGGCAAGGTCGGATTTGACTGGAATATTCAAAGAACATAGGTGGATACTGAAAGAACAAAGCTGAAGTCAAAAACAGTGCCCCTGAGCAAATTTTGAGCTCTGTATCGAAGACGCGACTTCGACGCGACAGATATTTAGACGGGTCACGTGTTTGACCTGTCGGCCTGAAGAGCCTATAGCTTTCTCATTTCTGACCGGATTCCTGAGATTTATGTGTAAGCATGAGAGCCAAATAGTATGTGCTTAGATCTACGCGCTCAGACCTTTTTATATTGGACAGCATAGTGACGGAACAGTCTGAAATGTTGAAAGGTGCGGAAAAAGCTAATAACTTTTTCAATTCTTCACAAACTCCTGCGTGCTATCAAAGTAACTTGTGGGTACAGTATCATTCCATAGAAATACCGTGCCCGATTTTTGAGTTTCCCAATATTCCTTGAGGAACAACCCGAGATAGTACAAGAGTCCTGTCCTATGGCATAAAATTCAGAAAATCAAAAAATCCGCCGCGGTATTTCTATTCTTTGGCAGAATTATCGTCGATCTGCCTACTCAGAATTCTTGTCCAGGGGCAAAGGAAAATGTTATTAGCGTTGCGGGATTGGAACCGAGCCCTTCTGTTAACCAAACAGGGACAACGCTGCCGGATCGATCAACGGCGGTGCCCGTCCCCAGATAAAGGTCCTACCAATTGATCCGACCAAAGAATTCAAGCTCAGATCTTGGGAAGAATGTGCGAAGAGGTCTGAATATTGTGCTGGAAACACTCAGGTCCTCTGTTTGGTGTTACTGGGCTATGTGGGATGCCCCAGGTGGAACCCCCATTTCCGTGTGTGCAAAACCACCAGTGATGTGACAATGCCGATCCAGGCCGCTCCCACTCGACTATCGATCCCGACTCAAATAATAATATATTCACAGGTCCCAGGTATACAAATCGACCAACAATAATCAAGGCTAGGCTGTGATTGTGTATACCTTGATGTATTGGCCATTAGAAATTAGCTGGGAGCTGAACCAATCATACAAGGTGAGGATCGCAAAAAAATGCGGAGGGGATGAGGGGTGTGTGGTGCGTGGAGAGTGGGGAAAGACATAACCGAGGACTACCTGAGAAGCAGATCTGAGATCAGGGGTCATCAGAGTCTGCAGATTCCCCAACCAAAAAAAGGTCCATTTACAATATTTTTTTTGGCCCGCTCGCAGACGACGATCCCGTTGGCCGAAGATTTGAGGAACAACTGGAGGCCCTTTAAGGAGCGGTGGAAGCATTTGAATAACTAGCTAAACCTAACACAGAAATTGGCGCAGAATGTGGAAAGACATTGGGGCCGCTGTAACGTGGATGTGTGAAGTAGACATATTCGGGTCTGCATACGCATATGTATGGTCAATTTCATCTAGTCCGTTGCAAGCAACGCGAACACACGCTGAAGCACGTGCACTTCATTATGGCCAGGGAGTGCGTGCGCTCCGTCATGTATTTCATTATGTGAAACAAGCTTTAGGACCTGCCGTAGGTGCAGACCGAGCGCAGAGCAATTATGTTTACATGATTCTCGTTTTTAATCATTCACAGACCAGAAAAAAGTGCTCAGTTTTTACTTGTCTACCCGGCATTCGTGTAATGCTTTTATGCCGTAATACCATTAGAAATAGCTAAGTTTCGTTAGATTCGAATCTAATGAACTTAAGCACTGCCTCAGCTCATGTAACCGTTTTCCGAATCGTGGGTGTTCGACCCTCGCAGGTCGTCAATTTTTTCTCTTTGCCATCACGTTTCGGCCGTTGGGCATCAAAATGGCATGTTTTCGTGTCGAGGCAACGGATCACAGATGGCATGTAGGGATCAGCGGCAAATACGGCCGGAATAAGCAACAGCAAAGAGATAGGACAGAGAATATCAGTGTCTAGACCTGTTACTACACGATTTATTTGCAAGTTTTGGATTTCTTGGGTTCCGCGGTTTCTCAGTACCCAAGATCAGAAAAGAAATAAACAATCGCGTTCCAATGAATTCGGTGTCTGTACCTAGTCTGGATCAAAGTGTCGGGTTCGAACCCGTAGCTCTTAAGCGAGATCACGTGTAGGCACGTGCAGTTCCCATGGCACCGCCATTCAATCCGTTCGCCTTT
The DNA here is from genome assembly GCA_029289565.1 of Mycena galericulata. Classification (NCBI taxonomy): domain Eukaryota; kingdom Fungi; phylum Basidiomycota; class Agaricomycetes; order Agaricales; family Mycenaceae; genus Mycena; species Mycena galericulata. The sequence continues at coordinate 24,638 of JARKIA010000047.1, forward strand.
CGGTGGTACGTAGTAAATTTTCGAGAGCCTTGGGTTGCAAATTGAGTTTACAGTGCGTCTTCTGGCCTTTTTCTCGGACTCTAATCCTCGCGGAAACAACTAAAAACAGGACAAGAAATAACTGTGTGGCAGTGCGTGGGAACTGCACGTGGGCTCGCTTAAAAGCTACGGGTTCAAACCCGACAGTTGAATCAGACTCTATATAAAACTATAAAAATTTCGACTGTCTTAATTTTTAGTTTTACAAGCGGTCGACGGCCCGCTGGCTAATCAATTTATGGGAAGTACCGTGGTCGGGATCTAAAAAGTGCGCCGGTAGCTTGAAGTAGGGATCGGCACCGTACCGTATACGGCTACGGGCCGTACAACTACGGGCCGTAAGCCGTATCATTTTCAGGGCTTTACGGGACGGTTACGGTACGGCTTCAGATGCCGTATAAAGCCGTATACGGCTGCCGATAACCCTGCCGGATTAGGGTAGGTGGGTTCAGATATTGTAGATTCAAGCATTTTAATCCTGCCTGAGGCTCTCTTGAACCCACACTTCAGCATCGGTGTGATGAATCACGTGTTATAAAACAGCCGTACCGTAACCGTAACCGTACGAGGCATCCCAGAAGGCTATACGGGACGGTACGGGTTTGCCGTATAGCCGTATGCCGTATGCCGTATATACGGTTACGGTGCCGATCCCTAGCTTGAAGGTGGTACGTGCCAGAGTTTATTGGATTGATAGTAACTGAAAGAGTTTATTGGACTGATGGTAACTGCCATACCCCGGCACGAGCGGCGACATGCCGGAAAATGATACTCTCTCGAGGCTGAGTGCCGGCTGGGTGGAAAAGACGTCGGGATCGGAACAATCAACGCGGCTGGTAGGCGGACCTTAAAAAGCTTCAGACAGACGGACAGGCTTAATCTTATAAATAGGGAGATTAGAGTCTGAATGTAGGAGAGTAGTCTGTACCCAGTTATGATGGCAACGTGAATATGAATGTTCCACATGATTCTGTGTCGAAAATGGATTATTCTGACCCTCTTGCGGGGCCCTGCCCCTGTTGTGTCAATATATATGTATCACTGGCACTCCCGTACGTATAAACACTGCGTCAAAACACGTCAGGGCTGCGCCATCTTCCAGTATGCCCGGAACAAGTCTTATTTATGTGTATTTCCGAATTTGGAGCGCATAAACGATCGTTACAGCCGTTTGCAGAACTTAACACAGGGCTACAGTAGACTTGCCTCGATGATAGCATTTCCTCTTCAATTGGTGATCCAAATGACGGTACTACCCCACATGAAGATTCAGAACATCTTACAGCTGTTTGCAGAACTTAGGGTGCGGCGTGTTTTTTTTTTTTTTTGTAAGTTTTCACGAGAACAGCAATTGCGGGATCATTTCTCAACCGTTTGCCTTGAAAATAGGCTCATTCGATTCGCACGGAAAAGGCGGAGGGCCTCGTATTATAGGTTTTTATATGGGCACCGAAAATTCCCTTTTTGGGGTAGATTCCTGTGTTTTTCAGTGGTTGAGCGGAGAACATGTCGCATGGGACCTATTTTGCTCCGATTGACCTAGATTTTTATTATGGTGGACATCGACATATTCCGGAGGGCCTGAAATACCGGGATAGTGAATGTGAACGCTGGTTCGAATCCACCATACACTTTGGGATCAACAATATGAAAGGAATTTATCTATGAACTGTATATTTGAAGTATTGATCCCATTCAAAATACCGGTATTTCAGGCCCTCCGAAATATGTCGAATTCCACCATAATAAAAATCTAGGTCAATCGGAGCAAAATAGGTCCCATGGGACGTGTTCTCCGCTCAACCACTGAAAAACACGGGAATCTATCCACAAAAGGAGGTTTTCGGTGCCCATAAAAAAGCTTAGGAGGCCAGGCCCTCCGCCCTTTTTATGCGAATCGAATGAGCCCATTTTCAGGGCAAACGGCTGCGAAACGATCCCGCAATCGCTGTTCTCGTGAAAACTTACAAAAAAAAAAAAAAACACGCCGCGCCCCAAGTTCTGCAAACAGCTGTAAGATGTTCTGAATCTTCATGTGGGGTAGTACCGTCATTTGGATCACCAATTGAAGAGGAAATGCTATCATCGAGGCAAGTCTACTGTAGCCCTGTGTATGGGTGAAACACATTTCGGAGCGTTACACCCTGAAACGCAAAAACACCTGCCTAAAAAGGAAATAAATTTGCCATCAGTTGCCACAAAAGGCAATTTTGATGGCAGAAACAGGCCTGCGTTACGCGTTACGTTTCACCCATACACACAACATACATTATCAGGGCACTGCACACAATTTTCTCATTCACACCCTCACATTTCTCTTCCAAACGGTTTATTGTTGCCAGACTGTGCTGATGTTCACAGCGAATGGTCAATTGTCTGATGCAGATTTCCGGGCCCCTGTTTTAACGGCCCCTGTCCATGGAAGTAATGTTCCGCCCAACTTTTACGCCGAATGTTGAACGAAAGAGGCCGAAGGACGAAACCACCGATGCCACATTCAACAATCTCTCTGCTTCGTCTCCAAGCCCCAGCCAGCGACGAAAATACCCTTTATTTGTACATCCATTCAGTAGTAGACCAGACTCTCATCCCTACAAATCAAGTAGTTTACAATCAAATTGAATGATTCGTGTCATCGTATACAGTCACCGGGTAGCGGGCCGTGCCGCTCATCGGCCTTACCAGCTTTATTTGTCCAGATGCGCAAACAAAAACTAAATGGTTGGAGCCTTACCAGAGTCGATGGGTAGTTTCCGATGGGCTCAATATGACGATCGGCCCGTAAGGTAAGCTTGATAGCATAGATTAGACAAGATAGATGGGTGATAGTGGTATTTTCATTTGGCAGGGTGCCGGCAGTCACTTGTTATTATACTATATACCATCACAAAGACTATCAGATGGGTCGTGCAGGCACTTCTGGCCAGACAGTCGTCCAGGCATCCTGTGATTGCAGTCTCTCAGTCAAGTTCCTCACAAAATTCGGTGGTAATGACATCGCTTTCTCTTCCCATGGATACTTCGGCTTCTTCGTCTTAGTCCCTTGACTAGCACAGGATGTCCCCTCTCGACCTGCCCCTCTGAAAATGAAGGAGGGAAACCTGGGGGGGGGGGGGGTTGGGAAGAGGGACTTCGGGTGTTGGAATGATGGTCTCGGATCGGGTATCCTTCTTTTTGGCCTCTCTACGCTCTGTGTAGAGAATTGTGAAGCTTTGGGCAATACTCTTTAATGCTGACCATTTCTTGTCAATTGTCTAGTACGTGATCCGGTATAAGCTGCCCACCTGCTGCCAGCTCAGGAAACATTTCAGCCTTGGGCCATCTGTCCGGATGAAAGACTCTTAGCACCTCACGTAGCTCGCGAGCATTCTGTGTCGCCCCGTGAAGCTGTACCGATCGCTCGAATGCCTCCAGGTCACCATTCGGCTCCAGTGGCCACAAGGAAGACTTCATATCGGGCTCTACTGGCCACGGTATGGCGGCGATATTGATGGTAGTCGTTTGAAGGTATGGTATGACGTCCTCTAATCTCATTCTCTTCAGGTCTTCTGGATTGTTTAGGTATGTAAATTCTCTTTTCAAAGTACCCAGCGGCTTTGATTCCTGCAATTTTCCATCCACATCTGGGGAGAGACTGTGAGAGTGTCGACCCAGAATTGGATAACAATTTACCAACGCTGAGAATAGAGGTTGTCCCGATGCTGTCGCGACCTGTGGCGGCGGTGAAGAAGAAGGAAAAAAATGAGATTAGATGTTTACAATTTCGGAAACCGTAGATTTACCAATCACACAATCCACCGTCAAACTAAACGAAGAATAATTCAACGCCTGTTGAAAGGCTGTAGAAAGATGCGGCCTCGAGGTATCTCGGAGAGCACCGAAGAGTTTTGCGTATTTTTCATCGCCGATGAAATTCCAGCTTGAACCTTGATAGCCAAGGGTAAGACGGAACGATGAGTGAGAAATATAACACAGACCGGAGTAAAGGTGAGCAGGAGAGAAAATCCGGTGGCGCTTATGAAATCGCGGTTCTGTTCCGGGACCGGTACGTTTTCCTGCACTATTGACGCGATACTGTCTTTCCGTATCATCTACAGGTTCGTAAATATAAAGGGTTTTTTTGAGCGCCTTTCGGCGCATCCCTCTTGCCCTTGGTCTGTGCATCAGTCTTGCACTGTTTGCCCTTTTTTTTCGTTCTCTCCGCTTATCCCGCCTATCCTGGTATACTGCGAAATGTAAGGGATCTGAGTGTGGAGGAAAGAATAGCCCATACCATTCGCCCCAGGAAGGTCTGGCATTTCACAATCAGGGAAATGGGGCTCTGGGTCATAGAAAGGCATTTCGGCATCTTCCGGAATCAACCCTGGTATGTCAGGCTCTTGTATTCCTTTTGACACCATGCAATTGCTTCTGGAACTGTGCGGGATACCAGGAAGGTCTGGCATTTTACATTCATGGAAGTGAGGCTCTGGGTCATAGAAAGGCAATTCAACATCTTCCGCAATCGACGCTGGTATGTCAGGCTCTTGCACGATGCAATTTCCTCTGGCAGTTTTCAGGAAAGAGGACCGCCTCTCGATTGCCGTCCTCAGGCATTCAATGTGATCCTCCCGATGCCCACGCCTCTTGGGGATCCCCGATGCTGACGTTTTTTGGGGGTCTGCGGGGTCACTGACTGGATTTTCAACGTGCCAGTTGAGCTCAGCATTCAGAGAAGCAACTGTAAGGTATCCCTTAGATCTGCGTTTTATCTGCAACGCTGCGTCAAGCGCCTCGACGGATTTGAATGTTGGAAATGAAGACTGGGACTTCGGAGTCTCCCCTGGTATTGGTCTTATTAGACAGACACATGGAAAGTGGGGAAACGGTGTTCACCATGTAATTCTGTGGGTTTTCTTCTTAGGCACGCTTTTTCAAGGAGTGACGGGTTCTGGGGAATTCAAATGGATCAGCACCAGAGAAGATGTTGTCTCTGTGAATCACTTGCATCAGTTGTTCCGTGTGCCAATCGTTCAACTTTCTGTTTCTCCCGTCGATTGTGTGATTCCACTTCAGGTGCTGGGCCTACAACGGAGTCACCTACTTCTACCGAGGCCTGAAAAACGAACAGTGAGGAATGGAGTAGACGGAGGGTGATGGAAAACTGGTGGACTTTTTTCTTCCGAAGAGTGAGCTTATCTGGCTCCACCAAGGTTTCCAGCCGAAGCACATCATCCTTCGCGTCCAGATTTTGCCTCCGCTCGGGTGCCGGTGCGTCCCTACCATCCCATGCTAGAATTTGGTCCTGTAATATGGGTACGGTCCAATGGAATGGTTGCCCTCGTGCTTGAAAAATCCGCTCAAGGTAGGGTCTGGTTAAATGCCGGACGTCCTGACGACTGACGTTGCTGGGATTTTCGAGGACCGCCTTCACCGTCCTAAGTAATGAATGGTAGTCATACGTACAACGCCCCCTCATGAGTCATTGAGTCGTTGTATGAACAGAACGCGAAGTCCGACCTTTCTCTCCTCGCGGCCCTCTCGGCCTCTGTATCTTTCGAGGCCTTGCTTCTGACCTTCTTCATCTCCTTTGATTCCTTTTTCAGGCTATGATATGAACATGGATTGCCGATGCCTAGTTACGTCAGTTGACTCACCGTGATTCCGGTGTTAAATAGAGCGGGAGATGTTTGGCTTGTATGGGTACGGACACGGTTTGGGAACCAGCCCTGGATTCATCTTGTGAAGGTGCGCCTTTGTAGTGATTACGGGACCCATAGGGGCCATTACAACGGCTCCTAACCACGATCTAATATATGTATATTTTGTAGAAATCTCCGGATGACTTTGAAGACACAGATTTCCGCAAGATGCTAGCTCACCAATTGATCCGCGTGCTGTTTGTACGTGTTTGTCCCCACAATTTTTTTTTTTCTTTTTTGGAGCATTTGGGATAATGAAACTCAGTCTGCAGAAACATTCCAAGCTCATCCGCTTGTGTTTCCGGTTATATGCCAGATTGCCAGGAAGTTGTCCAGGAGGAAATGCCGTTACGCACAGTGTTGAAACCAGTGTGGGACTCCGACCCGAATTTTTTTAACCTATCCCATTTCTATCTGTCATGGGTCGCATACCCACTAAAACCCCCTCGTAAGTCCGATCATCTGGCAGAGAGTCTTCATCCAAAAGTAGACCACTCCAAGTGTTCAGTACAAGCTTTTTATTGAGCGCTAGTGGTCCAAATTTGATTTTATCAGTAAGGAGGCGATCACGCCGTAAAACCCCATTCAACGCCTTCAACCATTTATTGTAAATCTCTGGGGTACTCAGTATTTTGTCTGGATTTTCAATGACACGGTTTTGACGAAGATTCCAGATTAAATACCAGCTTGTAGATACCAGTATTGCAAACAGCCTAGTCTTCTCAGGCAGAACAATGCCTCTGGCAGATTTAAATTTGAGGTTGCAGCCCAAAATCAACCCCCAGTTCAGTGTTGGCCAATGAGTATATTTCCTTGACCAAAGTTGCTCAGCTAGATCCCAAATTAATTTTTGTCCAGAAGCAATGCATTGTAACGCAATGTGTTCCAATGTTTCGGGCACGTCACAGACATGGCACCTTCCCCGTATCTCCAGGGTCTCGATGTGGGACCAGAAATCAACCACTCTGAAAATATTGTGTATGCACTTCCAAAAGAACTCTCACGTTAAGCGTTGTAGAGCCACGGAGCGAACTGATCTCCAGATCATTTCATCGGAAGGTGAATATTTTGAGATTTCTTCAATAGAATACCTGATGCGTTCCAAGTTTGTGAAAGTGCCCTTGCGATGAATCCTTGGTTGTAACATTCGTATAACCTTTGTGAAAAAACTCTGTGAACCTCGGGATAACAATACCCCTGGGCACTCAAACATAATGTCAATGTCGAGGTCGACCTCGACTGATTGGGTATCCTCGTCCTTAATCCCTCGGGCAGGGTTTTGGGCTACTTTTTTTAAATTTAATGCGGGCCACTCTATCATTCAGCATAGCCAACACAGCTATTGTCAGGCGGAAATTTGGATCCAGTAAGTCATTTTCAAATCTTTCTTTATCCTTAATTAAAGATCGTAGCAGGAAATCTGAGGGAGAGCAGATTAGCAATGGAATATTTCGTGTGGTATTCTGCAGCACAAGCAGAAGCCCTGCCAAAAGGCCTGAAGTGAAAGATGCAGGTATCGCCAGTCGGTCAAGAGTCAAGGACAATATTTCACTTGTCTGTGTGCCACTGAATTCTGTCTTACAGCCATTTGCAGAACTTAGGGTGCGGTGTTTTTTTTTTTTTTTTGTAAGTTTTCACGAGAACAGCGATTGCGGGATCATTTCTCAACTGTTTGCCCTGCTGTGCCGTTATGTTCTGGTGTCCAGAGGTTGGTAATTTGGAGGGAGGGGAGCCGCTCCAGAGCGCTGCGAACTATCTGGTCGTACTTGATGGCTCTAAACTGTCCAGAGCACGGTGCGGTTGAAACAATTCCTCGCAACCCGGCCTGTGAGTCAGAGACCATCAACGCGCGATCATGATCATCATCCAGAACCCGCTTCGTCGCCCCAATAACTCCCTCAACCTCTCCCTCCGCAACCTGGCCATCACCCAAGCCGACAAGCACGACCTCGCACTGACATCCAGCCTCCACTCGCACCGCTGCCCCCCCCACACGCCCATCAAGGAGTGATCCGTCCGTGAACCATGTCGACTGTTGCCAAGATTCTTCCAGTAGCATCTGCTCAAGTAGAACGAGAGCGTCAACTTTCGGTAGGATGATGGTTGTCACCGGAAGAGGTTCAGCCCAGGGCGGCGCGTAAACTGGAAGAATGCGCTCCATCCCCAAGGAATAATCAAGCTCCCGGGGATCAGACAGCTCGGGGACAGGTATCCATGGGACATTACGCTCTCGTAGTCTCTGGCCCTGCGCAGGTACACCTTTAGGCCAATGAATCCGTAATTGGCTCTTGGCAACACTGTGGCTCTAACCAGATCGCGAACCATTAGAGGTTTTAGACCCCAAACGGCATGCGTGAAGGCGAGCGATGCGTTCAGCGCCCGAGCAGCCGATGCGGCCCTTGATTTGATGTGCGCGTCACCTTTCAATTTCGCGTCAATCCATACACCGACCCATTTGACCGTTTTGGAGGGACGAATGAGCTCTCCATCGAAGTTGACGACAAATTCAGAGATATCACGTTTGCCAAGGGAATGGTGCATCAGCTCGGTCTTCGTTTTCTCGAAGGTCGCCTGGTCTTGTGCGGCCCACCGGACTGCAATAGATGCAGCCTTGTTGAGAGCAACAATGTTCTGGGACTCAATGCCTGGATCCAACCATACATCAACACAGATCTCACCCTGTCCAAACAAATCGAGTCACTGGTCCTGTGCTCCCACCTCATTGCGGGCTATACCTCCAAAATGGGCAATCATTTATGTCCAACCAACTATATGCCCACATCCAAGCTTCGATAAAAAACGCGGTCTTGATGGTGCCCAAAACACGGCTTATCAACAGCGAGCTCAAAGTATTCATCTGCCTCCTCAGTGACGATGTTCTCGAAGCTCTCTTCGGGTGTTCCCGAATGATTGGCGGGCACTCGCCTAATTGTAGCGTCGCTGAGCTCCGTGACCGCTTCATGTCGGCAATGAATCTTGACTGGATTTACGAGCAATATCCGGAGTTCGAGAGACAGCCGCGTCGCTTGAATATGTCTCGTATGCGCCACGTTGACCACCTTCGGCCACGGCACTTTCAACGCGAGCTTCGTGCGGTTAGCTGTGATCTCCCAGTCGTGTGGAAATCGGCGGTACGGAAAGCGGAGGCCATTCTTGCGAAATATGGTGTGCGGATGGCGGTTCCCTTTTCTGTTTTTTTCAGGCGACCAGAAACCGACCTCCTTTGGAGGGAAATATCCAGCCCTCTCGAGCAAGGTCGACCGCTCCGTGGTGGCTTCCTCGAGCGCAGTCACCAAAGAATCAACAATTCACCTTGATACTTCGAATTTGATTCCTACCGCCGACTTTGAAAGCATGTTTGCTGAGATTGAATTCCCGAATGCCCTCCCCCGTCACTCAGTCTTTGCCGAGATCAACGACAATGGTCGGCAGGCCCACAAGAAGACCATTGTGAGAACTTTCTTTGAAATGACGCATGATATTCACACCAGCCATGATCGTCTTCAACGTGTACGGGGCTTCACATTTGGCAGTAAATCCTGGACCCGAGAGAGCGGGGAAGAGAACCAAACACTATCTGCGTCCACCCACTTTCAGCTCGGAAACCTCTTCACAACCCTTATCTGCTATAATAATACCCACCTCGCGCTGGCTATTGCCAAGTGTACTCTGATCCGGAAGGGACCAACAGGTTCCAAAGCGTCGTCCACTTCTGCTGTTCCCCGCGCAGAACTTCACTTACCGGAATCTGTTTACACAATTTCTGGTCAGGTACTTTCGGTGGCCCCATTGGGTCGAGACGAAGACAGTCCAGCCCTCGCATGGGATGGAAACTTCGTATCGTTCTCCTTGAAGAAAAAAGGTCAGAGCAATGGTGAAGATGTAGCGCGCATAAAAAATCTGCAGTTTGCGGTTACTAGCCGTCTCATTGATTCCCGTCCTCGTTGAATGCCCTGGTCTCTCTCATGAAGGACTATCGATCCAGCGCTCCGACGGCGGCTTGTTTCGAAGCCCTTGAAGCGATCCAGACTAGGCTCGAGAACCACCACGAATTCCCCCGCGCGGGCGACACAGCGGAATCTTTCGGCGCGTTGCTAACGAAGTCGGTCTTGGCTCCTCTCCTGACCATCTCGACAACCGTCCAAGCGCAGCACAAGGCGATTCAGTCACTCTCCAAGACGGTGGAGAGCGTCAAAACCGCGCAATCCGCTGGACCTTCGTATGCGACGACCGTATCCGGATCCCCCGGCCCCGTCAAACCTACGCTCAAACCCAAGCCAGTCCCCCTCCCCAGCCCCTCTGACGAGCGTATTCTGGTTCGCTGTGATGGCGAAATTGCCCCGCTTCTCCTGTTGCCCTATCACCAAATGATTCCACAGGTGAACACCATACTAGCTCAGCACTCCTTGCCTCGGATCATCTACGCTTCCCGCCTCGATGCGTCTAGTGTTTTCCTGGTGCCCGAATCTAAGGAGGCGGCGGTGACTCTGGCCAAGACCTGGGACTCGTGGGGAGGTACAGCTTTCCCGGGTGCGAGAATCGCCCCGCCAGCGGTGCACTGTCATCTCCAGATCGACGGTATTCCGTTTGCGGCGGCAGGCTGCCTCACTGACCTTGCGCGCGAGTTTGAAGCGCGTAACCCGCACCTTGGGCCGGTAGTGGGTACACCTACGTGGGTCAACAAGCCGCCGAGCGAAGCAATGATTGCGGCCTCGGCGGCAGCGGGTAAGAAAATTCGAGTGGCGGGCTCAATCTTCGTGCGCCTGCAATCACGGGAAAAGGTAGATCGGGCAGTCGCGGATGGGCGGGTGATACTCGCGGGTTTCGCCCCCACCGCTGTCCGCGGCTTCCCTCATCTCCGGATTACCCAGTGTTGGGGTTGTCTGAAGTTTGGGCACACCAAGTCACGATGCTCCGTCAAGGAGTGTAAGTGCGCATGGTGCGGTGAAGCGGCCCACGGACCGACGTGCCCCTCCAAGCCTAAATGTATCAACTGCGGCGATGAGCACCGCGCAGATAGCTTTTGCTGCCCCACTCGTAAACGGATTGCTGAACATCTTCGTCTTCGCGCTGTGCAGCTTACCAAACAACTCGATTCCTCATCCTCCGTCCCTGCTCGTACACCTTCTGCCTCAACTCCTTCCCCTCTCTCGGATTCTCCTTCGTTCCCTTCACACACTGCGCCGCGGCTGCACGAATCTGTTTAGATGATCAACCTAGTTCAAATAAATTCGTGGAAGTCCCGGAACCCGCTGGAAATTCTGGCAGGTCCCGGAAACTTCGATATAATCTGTGTTCAAGAGCCACACGAACAAGAAATCATCAACTCCTCCGAACATCCCGCGTATATCCTTATTCACCCCGAAGGCGTAACTGACCACCGTGTATCCATGTACGTTAAGCGTTCTACGATCCCACCCCATTGCATCTGCCCCCGCCCGGATCTCTCATCCTCTCGGGACATAATGGCCGTTGACTTTACCTTTGGGGCGGTGAAGGTAACGATCATTAACCTTTACAACGACAGTACAACGCGGGCTGGGGTCGGTCTTCTCAGGTCCCTCCTTCGTCAGCTCAACCCTAACACACGGACACTGGCTGTTATGGACTCGAACTCTCACCACTATCATTGGGATTCGAACACCAAGACGGCGACCTGCGATGCAGATTTCGAGCTGCATGACCTTCTCACGGCACATCCTCTGCTTCTTGTTACTCCGCCAGATGTTCCCACTCACATATCCGGCAATGTGATTGACCTCGGGTGGTCGTCGCCTTCACTCTTCATGTCTGTTCGCAACGTGACTGTTGATGCTGATCTCTGTGTCGCTAGTGACCACTATCCAATCCGATATACGCTAGATTTCGAAGTTCTTCGCTGGGACTCGAACAAATTCAACACCAGCAAGATGGACCTGGATAAATACCTCGCCATCTTGCGGTACCATCTCGGCCTTCAACCCCGCCCCATCATTTCTACTGTTTCTGATCTCGACGAAGCCACTTCCTTCCTCTGCTATGTTCTGGCTCTGGCTCTGGAAGGCTCGACTCCGAGACACAAACCCTGTTCCATAGCCAAGCGGTGGTGGAATTCGGAGATTACAACCCTTTTACAAGCTGCTCGCAGACTCCGTCGACGTTTTCAGAAGTATCTTCTTCCATCGGCAAGGAGAGCCTGGTTGGATGCACGGCGGGATCTTTATGTGGCAATTTCTAGGGCGAAACAAGCAGCATGGCACTCTTTCATAAAAGAGCTGGAAAGGGTCGATCTATTCAAGGCACTGGACCGACTCAAGATTCGTCAGTCGCCGGTTTTCCCCGCCATTCTTGACACCATGACTGGACGTGTGGCGCTCACTCACACAGAACGCGGTCGTGTCCTTGGCCGCGCTTGGTTCGGTGATTTCGCAGCCGAAGTACCGACCGACCCTGTCTCTCCGACCCCAGATGTGACCCCGGACATGCGCGTTGACCAGGCTGGCGACGGCACCCGGAGAAAGCGAGGGGGGGTTCACCCGGAGGGTAATCCTCTTGGTGAACTTCCGCCCTCGGCGGACAGGCAAGATTCACAGCCTGCCCCCGTGTACACATCTGACGCGCCGAGATCCACATTGGCAGATCCCATTGCCCTTGCCGAATCCATCACCATCGCAGATGAACGCCCATGTCCTGCTGTCCCGGATAGTGAAGTCGACCGAGTCATCTTCTCGGCATCAGGCTGCGGATCGCTATGGGATTCAAATGGGTCATGTTCAGCGTGCCTGGCCCGTCATTGCTGACTGGGTACGTGACATTTTCAGGGCTTCTCTTCTCCTTGGCACCAAACCTACCCCGTTCAAAGCCAATGTTGCCACACCCATTCACAAACAAGGGAAAAAAGATAAGACGTCTACCAAAGCTTGGCGTCCCGTCGAAAACTACGAGCATATCCTGGCTAAACCTCTTGAGCGGCTAATAGCAGATCGTATCTCGTTCGAGGCGGAGACCCTAGGCTTCATTGATCCCTCTCAGTATGGAGGCCGTCCGGGTCATAGCACTGTTCAAGCGGTTGATGGTTACATTCACCGGGCTAGATCGGAGCTTGATCAAGGTCATACGGTGTCTACGCTCTTCTATGACCTAAAGGGCGCCTTCAATCGTATATCGCACGAGGTAATTCTTCAAGAGTTAGCGGCTCTTGGCTTTCCTCGCGCGATCATCCACTGGGTCGCCACCTTCCTCCATGAACACTTGGTTACGGTCATAATCAATGGGGTGCGAACGGTCACCTTCCGATGTCTTGTCGAGGGTGCACCACAGGGCTCTGCCCTGTCTGTCATTCTCTTCCTCATTTTTATTAACCGGCTACTTCGTCGCCTCAGATCTATCGGCGTTTCCACCCACTGGTCATATGGCTTCGTCGACGACACCAATTTCAGTACTGCAAGCAAATCAGTTTCCCAGAACATTTCTGTTCTTAGCCGCTCGGATTGCAGTTGAATGGGCTTCCGTGGATCGTGCTACGTTCGAGAGCTTGAAGACTGAGCTTATCCATCACTCGCTTGGTCATCGGGATCTCTCGGAATTCACGGTCTGTTTCGACGGGGAAGTCATACGTCCTTCAAAAACGGTCAAATGGGTTGGTGTGTGGATTGACGAGAAACTCAAGGGTGATGTTCATATCAAAGCGCGGGCTGCATCTGCTGCTCGGGCTCTGAATGCATCGCTGGCTCTTACGCATGCTGTCTGGGGATTAAAGCCATTGATGGTCCGGGATCTCGCGCGCGCAACGGTTTTTCCGCGAGCGGATTACGGAGTTAATTCTTTCTTTCCTTTGGCACCCCTCATGCTCAAACCGCTGGATCGTGTTACGTAACAAGTCTGATATCGCACAGCTTCGCTAGCAGCTCTCGAGAAAGAATCCGCCCTTCTCCCGGCTTCACTTCGACTCGAATCCTCCCTCCTACATCGACTTGCACGCTACCTATCCCTTCCGCCAACGCATGGTATTGTTTCCAACCTACAAACCGCCATCGTTTCACAACCCCGAAACCCCAAGATGGCCTCGGCCCTTCATTACGTGGAGCGTGTTCCGATAACCCGATGGCCCAGATCCGTTCCTCCGCAGGGTCAACGTATTGGTGGCAAGGCGATACCTCGGCTCATAGAGGCAGCAACGCGCGCACTACCATCAATATCCTGGTCCCCGGATGTGACCCCAGACATGCGCGTCGACCAAACTGGTAACGGCACCCGGAGAAAGCGAGGGGGGGTTCATCGGGGGGTTAATCCTCTTGGTGAACTTCCGCCCTCGGCGGACAGGCAAGATCATTTGCCTGCCCCCGTGTACACATCTGATCCACCGAGCCCCCATTTGGTAGAATCACCCCCACCCGCCGTCGAAGTTGATTATTCGTTGGGCATGGAGCTGATCTTGCCGGTATACGCACCACCTTGGGTAACCTCCTTGCCGGTAGCAACGATCATACCGTCCAAGGACAACGCGGTGGAGGTGCTCGAGGACTTGCTCTTAGACGAAGGTTTTCGGTTTTCCACTTGGTTTACTGATGGGTCTTTGCTCGGCGGGCGTGCGGGGGGTGCTGCAGTTCGGGTAGAGGGGGGTGTTCAGCGGGAAGTCGTGATGATCCCTCTTGGTGATGGACAGGTCGCAGAGGGAGAGACGGAGGGTCTTCTTGCAGGGACTCAGAGGATTGTCGTCGGTGGCTCTGACAGAGGATTGATCGTCTCGGACTCGCAAGCGGGGCTCCAGGGCGTAGTTTCAACTGCACCCCGACCTGGACAATTTCGCGCCATCAAGTACGACAAGCTCATCCGCGCCGCGATGCAGGCCATGCCGTCTTTTCATGTGACGAACCTATGGACACCAGCACACATCGGTACACTTGGCAATGAACTGGCTGACTCGGCGGCGAAGGCAGCAACTCTTTTACCCCCCTCTCCCTCAGCTCCTCTCTCCCTGACGACATGTAAGCGTCGCATCAACGAGATGATCTTGGCACGATGGCAAGCTCTTTGGGGTGTCTCTCCCACTGGTCGCGCATTGAAGCGAATTGATAACTCCCCCCCATCATTGATTCTCCGTTCGCCTTACACCGCCTCTATTCCGCGTCGCATGATCAGCATCCTTGCCTGGCTCCGCACCGACTTCTCTAGTCTCAATGCGACCAGGTTCCGGCTTCACCAAACCAATTCCCCGAGGTGCGAAGCTTGCGGCGCCTCATCTGAAACCCGCACCCATTATCTACTCCACTGTCCTGCGTGGGAGCGATATCGGCCTCCGTTGCAAGCCGCATCTTACGGCGCAAACATCCTTGGTGCTGTGGACGTTCCGTCCCTACTGTCCCATCCAAAACTCCTCAAAGCAGTTGTCAAATTCATAGATTCGACAGGTCGGTTCGGCCCGCTGTGACGATTCCTTTCTTTCCTTTCTCTTTCTCTTTCTCTCGATCTTACTCTACTCTACACTAATTACATGTTCCTCTCTCTCCTCTCCGAATATCCCCGTACCAGATCGGCAACCGTCTCCCCCCACATTTCTCTCTCCTCCCCGCGATGCGTAGTAATCTGATAAGTCAAATATTTTCCAAGTATGTACTCTACTTTTATCTCTTTACTTTTATCACTTGTATACTCATACAGGTACCTCATATCCCCCGTACTTTACCTCTCCCCCCATTCCTACCTTGGTAGGAGTACTGTCGCGTAGCTATTCTTTAGCCAGGTACGATAACAATAGAAATTCAGTCAGTCAGTCAGTCAGTCAGCCATTCATAAGCAGGCACACGAAGTGCTGGCCCTTGATTCCGAAGTTCCTTGTGATCTGGAGAAGACGTGGGCATTTTCTGATGTCGATCTTTCAGCAGCATGGTCTTGTCTCTGGGATAGATTGCTCGCAGATAAAACCCTCCACAATAAATTCCCGGTATTCACAGGGATCTCGGACGGAGTTTTCCCATATACTACTCTGCCTTCACCAGGTAATTAGTGACTCTACTTGATCATCCTCATGGCAATTAATGTGTCCTATATTCACTCGCTATCTTGTATTCCAAGCCAATTGCTGGCACGACTGTCGAACAAACCCACCTCAACCGTAACACTTGTCGTGTTTGTGGTATCCTCGTTAAGGACACGAACCGGCAGACCCATGTTGGCGAGCATATTCTAAAATCCATGTGTCAGATTGAAGATCCTTCTGTCAAGGCACCGGTATGTAGAGATACTTAGAAAGAGAGGGGTTAATGCCGCCGACCCTCCTGTAACAGATTTGTCATCCCAAGACAGACCATGTCAATCTCATGCTGTCCTTGTAAGTGCTCCGCAACCTAGTCTCTTATAAACAGATTCTACAACAAAAGTTACTCGTACCTCGTGTGTTGTATCCGCAACCACCGCTTTGATTATACGACTCACATAGCTTCTTCCAGTCTTGCAGATGTGAGAATAGGCTCAACGCCTCACCGTGTAATGTATCCATGCGCGAGCACGACGCTGACGACGTCTCTTAGTAGAAGCCCGGGAGGAGGGGACAAGATTCGAAGTTGGGGACCCTCCGAAACCCTTCACATGCTCCTTTCCGCTCCTCCCTTGACCGTCGCCTTGACCCCGCCTGGCACTCGGCCTGCGACAAGGTGCCTGGCGTGGGAATCCTCAGAGTTTCTTCTCTTCGGATCCCCCTCGCCAGGTGCGTACCTATGTACTTCTATCTCTATTTATATATAACTTCGGATCCCCCTCGCCAGGCTCTTCAGTACGCTCAGGCCCTGAGGTTGCCCTTACAATAATCAGAGACATTTGAAGCTAATTCTCAGGGAATATGGTTTTTTTTTCATGGAAGGGCCCCAGGGACTGTTTTAAGAACATAGAACCTGGTCCCAGCTTTGCTCTCTCGGAAACATGCTGGACTGGTGAATGTGCCACAAGATTCATGTTGCCTGTCCGGAATCAAAGCCGGCCCTAAAGTGACAGACAGTGACAGCCCGTCAACTGCCCATCAATATCCACGTAACCGAGACACGTGAACGCAAAAAGTGGTTCGTTTTGATGGGGCAGTAAACAACGGTAAATCCCTCTCTTCCTTTTCCCCCACCTTCCCTCCCTTCATTTTGCTGTTCTCGCTCGTCTCACCCCTCCATCATTGGCCGCAGGACTCGGTGGTGCTTCGACACAGAGTAACCAATCTGATAGCTCGTTTAGGGTGAGTTTCTCTCTCTCTGTGTTCCGTATCACTGTGGCTAACTTTCTGCGGGTATTCTCACCCAGTGTGTTCCCCAATCCCGATCCCGCCCCCGAGATGTTGCAGAACAGGCCGAGGACGATGGGTATGTGTTGAAGGTACGCCCATTCCACCCTCCAACTTCCGCCTTGCTCTAACGGCCACTACGTGGCGTGCCGCTGGCAGTGGCTTTGGTGTCGATAATGGTACCCGGCCAATGCCCCTTTGCTGGTGCGTCATTTTTACTCCCTCTCAAGCTGTCGCTGAATCAACTGTCTGTTAGGCTGGTGGCGCCTGAAATCCATCTTGCCCACCATTGCCGCACGCACTGTGACTCCGCTACGTCTAGTACCGGGTTTAAAATGATTTCGGCCTCGTATAATACAAGGCCGCGCAGCGGCCTCCGTGTCTTGAAGGTATGGCTGGTATAATACATTAAATACCGGCGCCGCCGGCCCGAAAATTTGATGGTATTTAATGTATAATACGTGTATTTAATGCGGTATTTTTTGTATTCGGTGTATTTAATACTGTGACCAGGCTGCGGTTGGCATCCAGCCAAATGGAGTCAGTATGTGCCTCCATTTCCAGGGTGTTGAGGCTGGCGCGACAAAGGAAGTCCAAAAATCATTGTGGCCGACCACTGGGGTGATGTCCTGCATAGCTGTCAATGGCTGTCTTTTCGGCTTTCGACCCATTTTGAGCCACATATCATCTCAAAGAATTAACAACTCCCTTCAGCTGCGATAGCTAAGTTTTGTGGAGGCCCTTGACTGCCTGAGTGGTGATGCTGATTTCGAATTAAATACACATTAAATACATGGCCTGTCGGGACTCTCCAGGTATAGAATGTTTTATACCTGTATAATACATGCTTGTATAATACAGTCATATAATACGGACTTCTAAACCCGGCACTAGCTACGTCGACGTGTCCGTACGTACTACTCAACGACCTTTGTTTGCCGGCGTTGACTTTTCCTTTAGCATTCATGCTGTATCTCATGCCATGGTATGTCCATTTCCTCTATCTTCCACCATCATCAAAACTGAAAATCCTTGGTATCCGTCGCTCTGTCGCTCTAAACCCTCCTACTGCCTGGCCATAGTGTCCAACAATGTGTCCTATGCCCTCAGTAGCAGCTCATCACGCGCAAATCCCCGTACCATCGACTTTCCAGTTTTGATAATGGGTGGACAGAGCTTCCAATAAACCAGCATCCCGTTAAACTTCCTAATGGCTCATATATGCTTGGCCATCTGCCATGAAGCACTCGATGCCCAGGACTCGTCTTTGGTGAAAAATCTGGGCATTTTGCTGCAGCGTCATCCAGATCGACCTCTCACGATCCACCCGCTGCCTCCCTTTTTCTCGTGCTTTTCCTTGCTCAGTACATCTAGGCAACCTACTGAAGGCTCCCCAAGTTCTTTGATACATTTTCTATGACTTGTCTATGCCTCGTTGCTCGTTGTCTGGCCCGCGCCCTGCCCTGCCCGCGCCCCGAGTTGCTGAGTCATCAAAAGCACGTGCACCTATCAAGCTGCTTAGTAATAAGTCTTGAAGCGCAACTCGAATGTTCCTTTCTTGGCAATCTTTGGATGTGTGCAAGTAAGGGTTCATCAATAAAATAGCTACACATTATTTGTATCCCACTCGAACACGTTCTAGTCGTCTAAATCTCCGTGGATGATCTGGAACTGCGTGAACCCGGAATACTTGTAAACCCAGTGGCTAGCGCTTCCAGTTGTCCCATTATAAGTATTCGTAGTTTACCCGCAACGAACCCAAATCCATATGCTGCCAAGAAGCAAGCTGGTATCATATGGTCCCCCAGGCAAACCCCCTCGGCCTCCAACTTCAAAGAGCACTGCGCGTGAATAATTGTTATTCTGCTGGTATGCAGTTTACACCACAATTAATGCGCTCGGAGAACCAGTTGCTCCTTGATTTCTCTGACTTCCTCGGCCGATGTTTGTCCTGTGGGTAAAATACTTACTTCCATTGGATGCCATTTACCTTTCGAGTCTGCTGAAATCCATGTAATATGTGTGCTTGCAAATTTATGGGTTGTTCGTTTGGCAGTCCATTCCAATTTTGATTCAAGCCAATTACATGAAGTTCAGGAGTTGGCTGTTCCTTCACCGAAATCACCTCCGGATATTGCCTGACATCACGGCCAATCTCTCGCCAATGCATAATACACACGATGTGGCCGCCAACGTTGATTAAGCTTGCCAACTGAAGGTACCACTCAATTAGTGCTTTTCGTGAGGCAAAGATGCAGAGTTCATTTCCTGGAAGGTCAATTTGAAGGTACGAAGTCATGTACTCGAAAACTTAAATCGCATCCGATGGCAAGTACACCATTTTTGCTTCTGTGTTATTGGTCGGGCTCTACCATGGGGCACGGGGTAAAACTCGTGGGGTCTGTGACTGGAGTTTGATTGGTGCATGGAGGCCCAGGGGCGAAGGTGTATTTTACTCGGTCGGAAGTAGCTTGCTTGTACACTGGGATATTCCCTGGAAACCGGCGTTCGTTATTCGGACCGTGCCGTGTAATCCTACCTACCTACCTACCTACCTCTTGTCATTCCTCTTGATTGACGTGACACATAGGACCTTTGTTTGCCATCAATTAACTAGTCGGTGACTGATGCATACAAGTCACACTAGTGGTATGTACGTGTGTAATACAACTCATACATCTTTACTGAAACCTCTTTCATAGTTTTGCTTCGCGCTGCTTGTCCTGTTCTGTTCTGTGTATCATATGAGATCATATACTGGATAGATTATATACATTAGATAGCATAATGTATGAGTTACTAGTTTTGTTGTATATAATTCATCTTTCTCTATTCAATCGTGCAATAAGAATCTGACAATACCTGCCCAAAACTCTCACAAGGCCTCACTCCATACCATCAGGAAAAAAATAGGCTACAACCGAGCACAACATACCCAAGATAGCCACCATAGCCCCGTAGCTATGTCCCTGGTTTGTACCGGTGAAATAGCTGTCTGCGCCAACTATTGACCGGTATGGAGGTACTGATAGCTGGACATGTGACTAAAATAGTATTGTAGTTTTATAGCGTTGTAGCACTCTGTAGCATTGTATAGACTAGAGACTCCTTTATAACAACCCTCCGGTGTACACAAAGATGGGAGAAAAGGTATGCATAAAAAAAATACAAAATGATAATACTATCTAATCGGTGCGTTCACCGTTCTCGCCGTCGCTCTCGGTGTTATCATCTTCATCGTCTTTCTGAGCCGCGAGAACGCACCCGCTGTCGGTCGTCTGCTGATTCCCGCACCCGGGCCGTCGCGGCCGTCAAGGGCGGGTGACATTGGGTTTGCAGGAAGGCCAAGCATGTGCCGGTACTTTTGGGAAGTGTTAGTGTAAATACGGAGCAGAGGTATCATAGTTTGGCTTGCCAGATCCCGGTGCTTGTGCTCGACGCTTGCTTGCAAGGACGCAGCTGTGATGAGGACGGCTGCATGAGTATCTCTGGTTACTACCGGGTTAGTATAGGTAATAGCCGATAGACCGACCGCGACTCACCAATGGATCGAAAAACGCAGCTGCACCCAGCAGTGTATTAGTCTAGAGGACAAAGATCAATAACATGAAAGGGGGAAGGGCCACAAGCAGCAAAAAGGCCCAGATCAACACCGAAATGGTGGATGATGTGCAGCTACAGCAGAAGCAAGACAAAGAGAAACCAGGAGACCCGGAGACGACCCCAGAGCGAGCCGGAACAGTTTGAGACCTCCTTGATATGGTATACTGTGTAGTAAAGCACTGAGCTTGGGGAGGATTGCGGCAGATTTTGCAGTCTCGACTCGCGGGTTGGAAGTAGGATTGAGGCTCTGGAAAGTTGAACTAGCTTGACGAGCTTGACAGCGTGCTTGATGGACATGGCGAGGGCAAAGGCTACGTGGAGGGGAGGATAAGGAGGGAAGATGGCGGCGGGAAGCAAGGGGCGAGTGATATCAACCAACCATCTTTGATGGAATCGTTGATCGGAGTTTGAAATGACTTGTCATTTTCGATGATCCTGCGTGATCCTGCGGAAAGATCGCGAAATTATCAAGATGTAAGAATCATCAAAATAAACATCCGGAAGACCAGCGGAATGCACACACCGCACTTGCGCCCACCACCGTAATTCAGCCATCATCTCAGTCGAGCATATCCGGAGCTGCCACGGGGAAGTGTGAGGCCAAAATTCATTGCAAATGGACCAACGTTAATGCAATGTCTTGGATGAAACCCCATTTTTTTTATGTCAGTCTTTAAATAGCTCCGATAGCTCTCTCGAACTAGATTTGGTTAAGAAGATTTTTTTGAGTTGGGGGCGGTTTTTAGTGCCATACAAGCGCGCTGACTGTTTGAGTTTACGTGTGACGTTGGAGAAGTCGGTGATGTCACGTCACATCGAGGCGCCCCAATGTGACGTGACCTCTCTGGTCGCACCGACTAATCAACATAGCGCACAACGGTGCCACAACCTACCTTTCCATGAAATCTCTCTAGAACGGAGTAGCTTCATCTGAAATATATGGTGGGCATTTTATTTGTGGCACATGGCTACTGTGGCACTGGAGAGCTACAAGTCCACAAGAGAGAGCTATCTCGGCTACAACGCAATATTTCCAGCTCCATATTTACCCGGCGAGATATTTCCCAGAGACTTTTTCCTGATGACCTCTTCATTTGACATCCTTTTTTCTTTGCCTCAGTCGCTTTCAAGTTTGTGGGGGAAGGCTCGATAATGCAGCCAGTTTCATCTGCGAATCTTCAACCTCCCAGCCACGACACAAAAGATCGTGCGCCATAGTGCCATATGAACCATCCGATGAGATTGGGCGGTTTTTATTTTTTATTTTTATTTATTTATTTATAAATCAATTTTATGTTCCCGTTGTCGCGTACAATATGGTAGGAATCCCTCTGTACATAGGTATGTAACCAGGTTCAAGCGTAAGTAAGTCTCAGATCAAAGGGGTGTTAATGCGGCATCACTCGAGGGCGCCAGAGGCGCGCCTCAAGCAGGGTAGTCCTGCCAGAATAACAACTGCTGTTGCAGGTAAGTAAATATTAGAGTAAAAAGGGGCGGAGGAGAGTAGGGAGAGTAAAGGGGAAAGCATTGAACCAGAAACAATCACGACGGGCGACGCCTTGGCCGCGGGCTGTAACGAGACACGCGACAGTGGGTTCCGAAGAGAAAAGCACCAGCGGAGAGGAACCGTTTGGCCGCACCAGCATCGCTAAATGTCAGCCTCATTGATAGTGCCTCCCACGCCTCCAGATCCTCATCTCGGCAGAGGACCCGAATCGCCTTGACCTCCGCAGGGCCATTCCCCGTGCCTTCCAGGGCTGTCCAGAAGTCCTCTTGGTCGGACTTCAGCTAATGCTTTGGTGCAGGCCTCCTCCACCGTCTGGGTTGTCTGTAGATATGAGACGAGATCTTCCCATCTCGCCGGAGGATAAAGCTTCTCGTAACCCTCGTCGGGGACCTGGATCCCGCCGGGCGTCGGAATAATCGCGACCTTGGTGGCCAACGCGACTTGTATTTTGCATTGCCATTCCCGGTATCGGGCACATGAACGCCGTGCATCCCATTAGAGGCCCAGTGTGTGCCTCGACGGGTCGACGAGGCGGGACGATTCGAGCTCCATTGAGCGATGTGTCCACCTCGTTAGAGGCCCAGTGTGCGCCTCGACGGGTCGACATGGGGACGATTCCCGCTCCACTCAGTGAGCGCTGTGTCCACCCCGTTAGAGGCCCAGTGTGCGCCTCGACGGGTCGACATGGGAGCGATTCCCCCGCTCTACCTTCACGGGTGGACACTCTGAACATAGTGTCCAGCGAAATTTTCGTCGGTAATTGATGAACCATTTCCATATTGCTGTTAGCCTCAACCAGTGCCAGAATCCACATTGTCTCTCGCTTCATCGTATCCGACCTGCTGCCCACCCCCGCCGACGGCGCACGTTCTTCTCCTGTGCCTCGTTTCCTCCAGCTTACGATTTCCGCAGATGAGGCAATGCCTAGATTGGATTATGCAATTTCTAAAAGCTCTACCGAGTCGCCGCTGGAAATCTTTCCGAAGGTTATCCCTGCTGCCCCCAGCCCCTTTGCACTGCGCCCCCGTTCCATTTAGGTGTCCCCGTCCACGTCCTTGGTGAGTCTTGGATTGGTCGTTACCTCGCTTATCCCAACTGTATCATCAGTCATCAAACTTTTCGACAGTGAGTTCTCCTCCCCACCTAATGCATCGTCTCACATGTCCTTCAGTTCCGACTTCGACTCGAGCTCTGGCCATGCCCAAGAGACAGCGTCTCCAGAATCGGGCCACACACCGCGCACCGCTGAGGGGCGTTCAATCTGCATAAAAGCTGAGAAGATAGTCGGCGATCGGGGACCTAAAGGGATGCGGGATAGCAAACTGGCGGGACAACCCTCGTGAGTGCTGATGAATCTGAAACGCGCCATCTGGACTGGCGTCCCTTCACGCCGTCCAGCTCCGGCGACGTGGGTGGTTGAAAGGACGCTGGGAGGCGTCTCCACCACAGCTGGTGCCACGGAATCCGGTGTTGTTGACCCCCGCAGACTACTCGGGCTTCAGGTCCAGCGTCGTCGATCCTTTGTGCCATGTGGACATTGGGGAACCTCGACCGGAAGTATGGACGTACTTCCGAGGGGAACCTGCGCGTTCTTGCGGCTTCGATTCTGGTTTCGTATGTATGGGTTTTGCAGCTTGTCTGCAAGCTAAGTGCTCCTCAGCGGTGAGTACTCAGTCTCTCTGGATGCTTCCACGACTTGCTAACCGCGTCGCTGTTCCGTTTTTTTCCCCACCCGCCTGGTTTAATATACCCACGGAACGAGATCTGGAGATCGCGGAGGCGGAGGAACGGATGGCTGAGTCCCTCATACATACAGAGGCGATGGCGCAGGACACCCTCTAAACTGGCTGGCCGCCAGAGTTCAACCGGGCAAGTAGGAACAGCTACGGCAGCTGGACCAAGGCGTGGTAGTTCGATTGGGTGGTGCTCAAGGAGAGGAGTTGCGGTATGATGTTCGAACATGTAACATATTGGTTCAATTTATTGCTCGCTCTCAGAAGTTTTTGCCTTTCTGTGGCTTAATGCAGCTGGCGTGTCCTTCCCGAAGAAAACAGCTCTGACGAACTGAATGAATTCTGGGAAAAAATCCACACCCACTGAGGTTTCTCGACTCTGGTGTATTCATTATCTCCGTTCGCCGGTGGTTAAATTTCGCTGGAACGTCATGTTCGAAGGGAGCAGCTATCTAAGGTCATAGTCCGGGATGATTTAACAAAGCGAGGTGTTGGATTTAAACACTTTCCAATTAGGCAACGGTCAACTGAACCGTGCAGCTTAACAGTACAGATCAACTGTGGGATTTGCACACCTGCAGGGACTGGGTCAGGCTGCCTGGTGACGGCAATTCTTAGTGCAAGCACTTTGCTGTAGGCAAAGGTGGCGGATGTATGACGGTATTTATCGTCAAAAATTATTTACATGTTGCTTTGCACAATGTGCATTGAACATGTACTCCTATTTCGAACAGATTTTCGCCTCGCTCATCCGAAGCTCTGGCTGTGTAGGTGGTCTTCGGCGAGGCTTTTCGCGAGTTGTCGGCGTGCTTAGCCTCTCGCTTAAAGCAATCGTTGACAACGTGACCGGGTTTGCTGCAATAAAGACACAAATTATTCTTGAGACGTGCCTGGCGCTCTTCGGCAGTACCGTTACTGTAAAATTGCGGTACAGTACAACATGGAGCCAACCGATTGTTATGAGACTTTCAAGGGACACTCTAACGACCTGTAAATGCCTACTACGGAAAATTCCGGTGCCAAAATCGTCGCGGAAGGGGAGCTACGAGTGATTTTCAGAAAAGTGACACAAAATGTCACGGCCTGTTTGGGCCAGCGGCGGAGTTTTAAATGTCACGCTTCGACATCCCGCCGCCGTCCCGCTGCGATTTCTGCAGTCATTTTTTTTGGAGGAGGCTTGGATAGGCGTTAGAAATGTGCATTTCAACTTCCATAAAAATCGGTTAAGTGCCGCGGACACTTGTTTCCCTCGCCGAGGCCCACCGTCGAGGGGCCATTTCGAGACGAAATGGCTCTCCTTGGACTCCGAGTTTCGATGTGAGTGAAATGGTGCAATGTTCTCTCAAGCTAGTCTAATCTTCCTGCTGCAGTGGACCAGGAATAGGCAAAAGTCCTCGAAACGAGGTTGTCGCGGAAGCCATCAAAATCATGATGGCTGACGGCCATTATTGGACGGAGCGTGAGGGATACCAGACACTGCGGCTTCATCCATCGCGCACCCCGATCCCATTCCGCTCTTGTGTTTTGAAGGCTACCGGCTTTTTGTTTTTCATTCATTTCCTTTTCATTGGCGCTCCTTTGCCTGCGTCTCCCTTTCTTTTTTCAACGCTATTCGATGGTCGTAAAACCGCTTCGAAATTTGATCTCGAGTTCCTTTCTCGGTTTATTTCTGCCAATTCTCTCGTTCTGATCAAGAAAATTGCCGAGGTCCCGTTAGACACGCCATTGTATGTGAGAACCTCCGAGGACTGTGTCGAGTACCAGTATTTGGTTAATATTCCCGATTTTGATGTGAGTTTTACTCCCCTCTGGTTCGACCTGATGATACAACGCTGATCACTTGATTACCTTTAATCAGCCTAGCATGATATCTATGCGGCGCTCAGAAGACGAGCATCAGGGAGTCTGCAGCTCGGTTATCAGTTTTTTGACTTTGGGAATCGTGGATATCACGCACGTCCCGGACTTCATAGCTCTCACTGACGGGTTCAATATCACCATCGACGGCTTTGGAAGGCAAGACCGCCCTCACCATTCTCTTGAGGCAAGTTCAACCCGATATATTCTTGTCATGTACCTCGAACTAATATGATTTTCAGTGGTTCGCAACTCCCTGCCGGGAACTCGTCCTTGCTGCTTTTGATCGCCGGATCAAGCACCCCAAAGACATTATTCCCAACATTCAATTCACCCAGGCGCTGATCAGCAACAACGACAACTCGGCCAATCTAGTGTTACGAGCCGAACTATTCCTCTCCGTCCTCACAGGCTCAACACTTCTTCCAATTAAGCCCAGCTGGATTATTAAGGTTCGCACGGTGCGCGGGCAACGTGCGGCTCGCTTTACACCCGCCTCAGAGCCGATCCTGTTCCCACAAGGTCGGCACGGGACTTGTGCGTGCACGGCTTGAGTCACTGGCATGTGTACACTCAACACTGTGCTCGACTGGACTCGCGCCGCGCGAAGTCGGGGGGTAAAACCGGTGGGCGTGACATGCGAATGGGATCGGGGCAGTCCCGGCCGTGTACGGGGCGCGCACGGCAGATGGTGTACGTATGGTGTGTCCAAGGGAGTCGGGGTACTATATCGAGGGCAGAGACGGTCGGGGACTAGAAGGGAAGAGAAGTGCTGAAGAGCGGGCGGGAAGCCTGAGCGACGTGAAGTGTCGTTTGCTGGCATGCAGCCGGAATGCGCACCGGGGGATATATTATGATTGGCCAAGCTAAGTCCCCACTCAGAATAATATTTATATTTCTTGTATATTTGAATGGGATGGTCCAGTTATGGAAAACCGGATGTTACAGATAGATCAATACATACTCCTTTTGGTTTACTTGGTCTGATCGACCGACACTGCCAGTCTTGCAACCGACACAAGACCGAAGAATACCAGTATGGTGGCGGTCAAAACCTCATAAGAAAGCCCGCATTTTTCAACACACTCAATATTTTTTTGGCAGAGCATCTGACTTGCCCATAGCATGGCCTCGGAAGTTCCAGTGAGTTCAAAACATATATACCTGTAAGAAGTAATACTACAGGATAAATGAGTAACGGAGAAGACTGGAAAAGTCAGAAGGAGACAGACCTCAGACGGGCACGATAGAGTGAACGGCTGAGGAATGTCTCTGCTAAGTCTTTGAATATGTAAACAAAGCTGTAAATAAAGAGGCGGTGAACACCCAAGAGCCTGGTTCCACCAAGAAATTCGCGGACTGCAGTTTACTGTCGAATTCACAGGCCTTATTCCACACCCTGCCCATGGCAATAAGATGCGAAAAAAACGCTAAGAAACCAGTTTTGAAGAAGACAATCTACGTGCACGAGGATTCCGAGCTCAACAACCTCCTCAATACCTTCTTTCGCGCTCTTGATCGTCACGAAGGCGATGATGCATTGACCTTCTCCTGGTTTCCGCACACCGGCGCCTACTCCAGTCCCACAATAGACATCCCAAATATGACCTACAGCATTCCCAAGACCCCTTTCAAAGATATGTCCTTGACGTGCGAATCCGACTACAAGACGCTTATCAAGGAGGTGAAAAAGTTGAAGAAACCTGATCCGGACCCAGTGAAAATGTGTACGGCGGAACTGAAGGTGCGTCGTTGGTTACCCTCATACAGATGTATGCTGATTGTGTAGCATCCCGGCGGAGAGGACGACGACGACGAATCAAGTGATGATGAGCAGCCACGGAGGAAGAAGGGCAAGGTGCGTACTGTGTCAGATATATGCGCATGGAATTCAACATCTCTATAGACCTACGAGCCTTCTGCCGAGGAAGTCGAGAAGACTGAGTTCATTGTGAAACTCCAAGCGAGGTGGAAGTGCAATGATCGGCGCTGCAAACGCTTTCTGTGCTTTCCCGACAAGACAACCGCAAAACATGCACACTTGACTCATTTACACCTACAAAGTTGGACTGCAGCTGCCGTGCGTTCAGTGCAGTCTTTCCCTGTCGTAATCTGATTTCTTCTCAGCAAGCCAAGCATGCCAATGCCGATGGATCGACTGTTGACGTGGACAACCCACCGGACGACAAGCTTTTCGAATTTCAAGAGACAGAGAACGAGGAGGATCAACAGATTTTACGAACTCGTGCCGCACAGAAGGCGACAATGAAAGACTCTAATATCACCATCAATCTCACCCTTCCGGATCCCGCGCTTCCTCTCCAACCTCACCAGCAGCAGCGGATCAATGCACCGGCCCCGCTTCCCCGTCGCATCCCACCACAGATTTCCCTTTGTCGATCGATATAATCTTACGAACCCTGTTTACGAGAAGCTTGCTGATTTCTCCGTTACGGGCCCGCACACTCTTCGTCACCTGAAAAATGAGCACTTGTTGGAAGCGGGCTTGAATCATGCTGAAGTTGCAAATGTCTGCGACGCGCAGGACCGATGGGTGGCGGGGGAGGGAGAACTGTAATGATTGCGACGAAAGAATACATTGCATGGTAGGGAAGACTCGGACCGTAATAGCTAAACAATTATACAACAAACATTGCAATATCCTACGAGAAATCAACCAAGAAAGACATACCACGCTGTCTCGAAGAAACTCGACAAAGCTTTCACGGCATAGGGATCCTTCAACAACCTTTGCACCGATTATGCCCTTGCCCAACGCCAATGCCGCCACCCCGGTCAGGCGGCGCTTCCTAACAAAGGGCTGACTGACTTCCGCATGGGTACCAATCTCGAACCGACCAAAAATTCGGGCGTAGGTGCGGTTGTCTTTGGAAACTTCATCAATAGAGATAAGGTAGTTGGCAGGGTAGATGGAGATGCGGCGGCAATAGCTGGCACGAGCAAACGGACAGCGTTCGGATGCCATTTTCTGTATTTTCTTTACATTCATGCGTGCACGAGCGAAGGCACGGTGGATAGTCGAGAGCGATGTCGGAAGATGACGATAGCGTTCTAAGCGTGCTTGATACTCGTCTAGAAATAGTGTGGGATTGTGGCGAGCAAGACGGACGAGGTAGTCTGCGTCACCCTCGACAAGAGTGCGAGGCCTTCCACGGCCGATAGCCTGAGCCTTGGCAACACTTCCAGTGAGGTGCTTCCATTTACGCGTGCGGATGACCTTGAGAATTGAGCAATCTTCAATATGTCGGAGGTCGTGTCGTGGCCACGCTCTTCTATGCGTAACATAGCTTCCTTGAGATCGTCGCTGATATGGCGGTTGGGCATGACAGCGAGCGGTGAGGGTAGAAAAGGCAAGGCTGTTTGGCCGTGCTTATCAAAAAAGACCGCTCGGACCGGGACTCCAACGCTGCCGGACCTCTCAAACTTTTTTTTTTTTTGACGGGGTGTCATTATTTTTGAAAATAGCAAAAAAAAAAAGAAAAATCCTTTTTGATCGTTTTTTGATCATTTTACATATATCGCATGTTCCCGCCCCGCAAACCTTCACGTCCGCCCCGCAAAGTTGCCTATTTTTGGTAGTCCCGCTCCGCAAACAGGACATTTGCCGGACCCAGTTTATTTTGGGCGGACGGCATGTTCCGCCCCGCAAACTTGGGCCGGGCGCGCACGCGATTTTGAGTCCGCGCACGCGCAAATGGAACTTTTGTACTCCCCCCGGAAAAAAAATGGGCAAATTCCGACAATATTATTAAATGGGCCTCCTCAACAAAACAGGGCCCATGGTATTCCCTGCCAATCATCCAAAATACCCTGGCCAGGCGAAGGGTATGAAACAGGTTCTGGAGGAGCGCGGACTTCTTCGCCGACTTCTCATGCAGTGCCCCGCTCCGAAGAAATGCGAACATGGTGCAACTGCATGTTGTGCAAAACGCATTCTGGAACTGCAACCCGATTTTCTGGAACAATGTTCTCTCGTTCAGGAGGTTATCGGGGCTGCTGGTGTCAAACAGCACTATCGGTGTCCATTAGAAATAACAGTCCTTGAAAGTGCGAGAAGTCACCAAAATAGGTGGGCTATGCCAGGATCAGACGGACCTATGAACCACAGTCACGACTAATGAGTGTAGACTCCAGAGTCCACATCTGTCTGCGAGCCGAGGCATAAGTGATACAGCAAGTGCAAGGGACTTTTAATCTGGTAGCGGGCCGTGCCGCTTGTCGGCCTTACCAGCTTTATCTATTCGGATACACGCCACTCACCAGAAAGGCGGAGAAAGGGAACGCCGGCTAACAAAGGAGTTTCTATGACAGCGCACCAAACATGGGGAAGAATAGTGGCTTGGAGGTCTTGGAGGTTGAGGCCACAGAACCCTCGGAGGTCTTGCATGAGAATCAGATACTTGAGAAATTGCAAGCTTGAGATACGGAAGGGATCTTGATGAGTCTTGAGGCCTTGAGATCCCCCGTGCGCGGGTGGATTCAGACGTAGGATCTGTACAAGACCAGGAAATTTTGCGTGGGGATGGCTTGCCGAAGGGCCGACGAGTATCGAGACAGGAAGGAGGGGACAGCGGAGGAATGGGACATGTGGAGCGAGGCTGGATTGCAGGCTTAGACAAGAATTGCCGCCAGACGAGTAGTGATGTTCTGGCTTTGGCCTCAGGCCAAAAAGCCATGGCTTTTTGGCTTTGGTACCAAGGCCAAAGCCAAGCCAAAATCTTGGCCTAATGGGGCTTTTGGCCTGGCCTGACCCTCTCTCAGGCCAAAGCCAGGCCAAAAAGCCAAGGCTTCTGAACCACCTCTGTGTGCAGTAACATGGTCAACAAAATGTTGACAAAAACACTCACCTAGACTCCATAGATGTAACTCCATCGGTTGTTCCACCATTCAGAGCTGCAATGAAGTGCCATATCACAGACTCGCACTCAAATGGTCCACGGAAGGTGTAGATTCAACGAAACAAAGATTTCAACATCCATTCTAGAAGGTCTGTCAGCCGTTTTGGTTGTACCTAATAAGATACTAATGAGGTTGGAACCTCTCTAGCCCTCAAGAATTTTATCCGCGTGCAGGTATAAATTTGATGAAAAGCCATGGCTCAGGCCAAAGCCAGGCCAAGCCAAGCCAAGGCCAATTATTTTGGCCTGAATTTTTGCATCCGGTGGCTGTTCAGTGGCTGTCCAGACCCTGTGATCTGGCCAGGGAAGAGCCAGCAGTTGGCTGATTTAAAGTTTGCAGGCATCTAAGCATTGAATTGAACCCAGGACACATAAAAATGGCCATGTATACATTGTCCGGGTGATTAACAGTGAATTTGTGCGAATTGTGAAGAGTCATAAAATCGTTGAAGGTCTATGCCAGATTTTTGTTTGAAGTGATTCGGGGGAGAAATGAGCCCAAACGCCCCCGGCCATTTCTTTTTGCCGCCACTGTACATCCGAAGCTGTTATGGTCATCAGCAATTGCATGGTTGGTAACTATTCTGAATACTCTATCCTGTTCCTCATTCAACTTGAAGTTTGTGGATACAGTATTCACAGCCTTCTGCGCTTTTGTGTTTTTAGCAAAGAAGTATTTAGTGAAGTAGTACGACTCTAATAGTATGAGCTCATTCGATATTTCCGACTCTCTAGCCGTCCTCGCTTTCCTATTTTTCGCAGGTGCATTACGATATTTGGTAGCAAGAATTGCATCCTTCTCCATATCTATCCTGATTTTCCACTGTTTACCACTTAAACCAACTAGGGGGACAAACTTTGGTGGGACCGGGTCAGTTCGTGGATGTTTGTACGTCCAACGACATCTCCGGTCTGCTTCATTAATTTTTATCTGGCGAGCTGTTTAGGGCCTTTTTCAACACGAGCCTCCCAGTCGAAATCTATTTCGTCTTCCTCGTGTTCTTCGAATTGATTTCTTTCATCATCGATGTCATCTGCGGATTGCCACTTCGAAAATGTGGGTAGAGTACCTGACTAGAGTTCAGGGTATGCTGAAGATTCGCTGATTGGGACACAACATACCTTCCTTTGGGATGGTAAAAAAGCGAGAGTTGCACATGAAACGATGATTCTCGACATTGCCGAGGGTGGAAAACAGATTCTGGATATCCCTGCCAGAAATGAAGCGATCGACTTGTGGAGCCTACAGTCATATTTAACACAGGGGCCTCTACGAGCGTCATGGTGCTACTTTGTCGATTTCATCTTAACGAACTTCCTGGAGACAAGCCATCTCAACATCCGACCAGGTCAAATTTTGAATGTTTTCTTGCAAAACATACATATTCCGATCTCCTCGAGAACTCCCTTGCCCGAGGAAATCAAGCGAATGATACTTACTGCGCGGAAATACCACCTCAAATTCACGGGACTGTCCATTAACACTTCTATAAAATTAAAAATGCCAATATGGAAACACCCCGGCGCCCACAAGGAGCGCTACAAGAAAGCTTGTCAGCGAGAGACTGCGACGTGTCTTTTAGATTGAACAGTGGAGTGCAGAATGTACAGGACACTCTTAACATTGCAAACCGTAAAACGGTGATAATTCGGAAGCCTCACCAGGTCAATCCATCTGGAATCGAGCGAAAAATTGTGGTTGTCCGTTACGTTCTCAGGACAGGACCGAAAATCCTGGACAATGCATCGAAACAGCCAAGATGTTAATAGACAGCATTCTGCCGAAATGGAACCCAACGATGGGAATCTTAGATCTGAGCGAGGAACTCGCTCTCACAGCTGAGGAGCTGGAATGCAATAAAAAGCCATTAGAAACAGACCAAATAACTATTTGATCCGAATTTTACCTTGTCCAATATGACAGATGATTTCCGAATTTTTGCTTTTGAGGAATCAATGGCGCGGATTTTTGTCACGGAAGTGTTAGTTCGGACCTTTAGCAATAGCTTCTATGTTGTGGAAAAATTATTTGTTGGGAAGTTATTAGGTCGGCAATATTTTTGGTCACACCTTTTTCTAGTTGTTTCTCTACACTCATAATGATATAGTATTCCTATTCGACACGGTGGTCGTTTTAGCCAATTTCAAAAAGACTGCCCTCGACTTGGCCGACTCGAGTCGACTTGAAGTCACTCCAAGTGACTTCACTAGGCGAAGTCGAGTCGAGTCGAGTCAAACTTCAAATCAAGTCGACTTGGCAAGTCATGACTCGACTTTTCGAGTCGCGGCAACATTAGCCTGGTGTTTCAATATGACAACCTGATATTATATTCACTATCCCGGTGTTCCAAGAACTAGATTATACATAGAAGTCCACTGTATCAAAAATTTAGGGCAATTGGGGGTGAAATCCTAATGCTAGAGCTGTCCTGCTTGGAAATGTCCCAAATTCTGCACAAATTTGATCCAAGACCAAAGTAAGAAATCTGAGGACGCAGAAAACTGCGCATCAAAATTCCGAATTGATTGAGCATACTCACAAAGTAAACGGACGAGAATTGAGCCCGCAGTCACTGTTCTGCCCAAAACAATTGAAAACAGAAAAAAAAAACACTCGCGCCCTAAGTTCTGCAAAGAGCTGTAAATCTCAACATAGTGGCTAATGCCACGATCCCAGTTCAATAGCCTTTTCGAGGCCGTCTTGCGGAGGTGGTAGCCAGCGAAATTCCACACAGAATGGTCTCCTCAGATTCCTTTGTTGTTGCCCTGGCCATGTAAATTGTTAAAAAAAACAGCTCCAAGCACTCAAATTTCCATTAAATCCGATGCCACAATCCCAGTTCAATCGCCTTTTCGAGGCCGCCCTGCTGAGGTGGTAGCCAGCGAGATTCCACACAGAATGGTCTCCTCAGATTCCTTTGTTGTTGCCCCGGCCATGTAAATTGTTAAACAAACAGCTCCAAGCACTCAAATTTGCATCGAATCCAATGCCACGATCCCAGCCGCACAAAGTCCGTGATCATCAAACCGCGCAAAGTCGGTGAGTTCGAAAACCGGGCAAAGTCGGACATCCCAAAATAAAAATAAAAATAATCCCAAAGTTGTGCGTATTCAGAGTGAATACTTTGATTCCCCGTTCTCACTGCTTCTCAGGCAGAATCTAGGTTGAAATGTCCGATAACACGAACTGATAAGATAAGATCAAACAACCAAAGATCGTCGAAAAGCGGAAGATTTTGGGAAGGTTGCTATAGCTCGCCAGTGTACCAAGCCAATTACATTGCTTTTGAAGTCTAGAGATGAATCTATGACTCGGGTTACGTTAATTTCCAGCCTGATGGATGACGCGCGGGCCAAGCCATCCGAAACCTCTGGCATCCACTTGCATCCTCGACCAATTTTGGCCAAGTGCCTTCAAGACCAATTTTCAGGAAGTTCTCTATGTATTTTTATATCATTCATACACTTGTGGTGGGCCACCTGGAACTGTTAGTGGCAAGTAGCCACCTCAGGAATATTGTCATTCACTTTTGGTAAGTGAAGTAAAAATTCTTGTGTGACAGTTTACAGCCATTGGCAGTACCAAAGGCGCGAACGAAAATTTTCCAGTTTTTCGAAAGAATTGTCCGTATCTCGGTGAGTTCTGCACGGATTGGCATGGGACCTAGCTAGATCTTCTGGAATAATTCGTGCGCAATTAGTGATAGAAATCAATCCACAAAAATATACTATTTTGGGTGACCTGGGCAACGGGAGCTTTTGGGGCATGAATCCCGACTAGCACGTCCAAATCCTGTCCGAAGAGGCTGTTTTTTTTGGGAGGATGGAAGTATATACATTAGAACTAATGTCATAGAGTCGAAACCATGAATACTTTGCGCGGGGAATCTGGAGGCAGGCCCGGAACCATTTGGTCGGGGAAATACTGAACAGGCTCTAACTGCACGACTTCTGAACCAATATTCATGGTTTTGACTCTATGACATTAGTTCTAATGTATATACTTCCATCCTCCTAAAAAACCAGCCTCTTCGGACAAGACCTGGACGTGCTAGTCGGGATTCATGCCCCAAAAGCTCCCGTTGCCCAGGTCACCCAAAATAGTATATGTTTGTGGATTGATTTCTATCACTAATTGTGTCCAGAAGATCTAGCTAGGTCCCATGCCAATCAAATCTTCAGATAATTTGATGAGAGTGGTCTTGAATTCTTCGTAGGATGCTTGCCTTCATTCGGACATAGTTTGGTTTGCAACGGTTCATTGAGAATGAGGCGTAAATGCTGAGGTGGCCAGGTACCTGGTCAAAAATAGAATATCTTTGCCATATTACCCTCAAAAAATAATGCGGTGGGCTCCACAGGGCTTCAGCGCGAAATCCTCTGTGTCGGTCTTAGCCGAACATGTGATGGGGAAAGCAACTCAGGGCCGCGGTCAGTGTAACTTATACATTTCCAAATTCTTGTCCCGAGAGCACTAGAAAAAGTGTCTACAATGTCGAATAGACCTCGCTTACAATTTCCATCCAGCTTTCAGATGCTTAATTAGAACCCCCCATAAGTTTGTTCAGTGTACTACAATATGTCTGGTGCGTTGACAGCATATGCACACCTCACATCACTCCGGAAAACCAACGTACATGTATCCTGTTCCTGGTATTATCCTGTTCCTGGTATTCCACCAAATCCTAATTTCACGCAACACGTTTCCCATGGCGCCCGTCATCCTACGGTTCATTGGGTGGATCAAGGAATACAACATTTCTATGGGCCTCGACTTCCAGTTCTAGGGTCTATGCCCCACGTCTACGCTAGCGACAGCTATGAAAATTCAAGACGTCGTCGCAGACGGCGACGCGCGGTAATTGTCCCTGTCCCGCACCTTATCAACCATACACTCAATTGAAAAACTTGGTTCTAGGGGTGTCGCAGAAACCAATATCGATGATCCCTTTTCGATAGGATCCGGAGATTTTTTGATCTTCCCCCCCGTCGCAAGCATCGATATGTACAGTGGTAGCCAAAAAAGAATGAGCGGGGCCGTTTGAGCTCATTTGCGGGTCGAATTGCTTCAAATAAAATGTTAACATGAACTTTTAGTGAATTCATGATCTTAGGGACAGTTTGAATCATACTTTACCTCAGTCATTGTCCCGCAATAAAATAATTGGGTGGTTTCCGAAAAATCGAGTCTGTGGGTCCATTGTGTATGCAAAAACGGTGAACATAGCATGAAATCACTCGAAAATGTGATTGTACTCATTACAGCTCTTTGCGGAACATAGGGCGCTGCCGTTTTTTTTTCCCATTTTGAGACATTTTTGATCTTTTCAACCATTTCCCTCGCTGTGGGCTCATTTCTGAGTGTATCACTTTATAAACCATATAGCCGGAACCGCACTGGAATTCCACATTTCTTCTCGTGCCCCGTTTATTTTTACTCAACCTGGTGTTCTCTGCCGAGTTGCTGCTCGATGCTCCATGTTCTGCATATTTCAGCCAAAGCAACTGTTTCGATAATCATGGGTAGTCACATACCACAGTGTGGATCGTTTTCGAGACACTGTTTAGCAGTTTCGAGTTTTCTCCGTAGCTCTTGGCCACGGGAGCGAATATTTGCACGCTCTAATTTCGGTGCGGGCGAGTTGAGCTCCGTGATCTCGGCAGCGAGCTCTCGTTGTCTGCGTGCCCGTTGCCCAATGGAACGGCGGAAGCTTATAGCCTGCCCGAGCTTTGCAAGAGGCAATGCATTGCTGCGTTTTATGGAGACCTTTCACGCCCCGGGCAGACCTTTCACGCCCAGGGCGGAAGAACGTGGGCAGCTACGGACAATCCAAACAGACAGTTTTGCTCAGAATTGAGTACTCATAGATGTTTCTCATATCCACTGTTCTTTACCTCTCCCCCCCCTACCTACGTCAGTAGAAGTACTGTTGCGTAGCTATTCTGTAGCCAGGTGCGACAACAATAGAAATTCAGTCAGTCAGTCAGTCAGTCAGCAAATAATAATGACGGTAGGTTGTTCCCGTTGAAATTTGGATCTCTCTCCCTTTTTCCTCTCTCTCTTTTTCTCTCTTTTTGAAACTTGAATTCCGCGTAATTATCCACGACACTCAGCTTCGCTTCCTAGCCATCAGATCACTGAATAATCTGGTCAAACCGTCCAAAACACTCGAAAATGGGGCCAGATCACAGGGTCTGGACAGCCACTGAACAGCCACCAGATGCAAAAATTCGCTGTTAAGCACCCAGACAATGTATACATGGCCACTTTTATGTGTCCTGGGCCCTAAGAACATTCTAGTTGTATGTAAATACCTGTGAATGTACGCGCTCTTAGGGCATTCGTTTGCCCAAAAGCAAGTCTCTTAACAACTCAATGCTATTGCAAACCACCCTAATTCCTCTTATGTCCGTAATCCCAATGACATTGACAAGACAATGGATGGATATGAATGACGCCTATCTTGTGGAACAACATGGCATTCAGAGTAATACAGGCCTACAGTGACAGAAAGTTGTCGTCAGAACTGGCAACTCTTTCACCCTCGCCATCTACAAGACATCAGCGTCACTGTGGCGTGGAGAGGACAGGATCAAATCTCACTATCGTACATCGCCTCCTGCCTCCGCCGCAGCTTAGCTGTCTCGTTCAGCCTGAAGCCGTAGACGCGCGGGCAGTAGCTCTCCATCCTGAGCGTCACACTAGCTGCGCTGCCCCTATCACCGCCCACCATGCCCTTGGTCTCCGGGCCTTGTTCCCAGCCCAGGAACTTGGCATCAGACGCTCCCACCCTCGCCGGCGTGTCCGCGGGCGGGCCCGTCTTCAGCGGCATAAGCGAGGGATACACAAGGTACAAGAGATGCGGAAACGTCGTGCCGAAGTACGCGCCGTCGATGGAGTTGTAACGGGAGGACTTCGGGGAGTAGATGTCCTCGCAGCGGCTGCAGTAGAGCTTGACGGACTTCTCGAAGGGGACGTCGACAAGGCCGACGGGGAGGAGGGGCTGGAAGTGGCAGAAGACTCGGGGGCAGCGGCCGAAGTCGCCACACTCGTACTTTGCGACCTAGAAAAAGAGGTGGTGAGGGAGGGACGATGGATGATGGAAATCAGACGTGGAGCCCAAGCTATGGTGGAAGTGTGTCATGCACGTACCATCTTTGCCAGACCACGAGCCGTCAATATCCACCTAGCATGAATCAGGCCATACAACAGCCGTGCATGGGTGTCCAAGGACCTCCGTAACTCATCCTGCATATCGTCATCTGCACCCTCGTCAGACAAAGGATTCTACTAAAAGTGGTACTTAGTAGCAGACGCACCAAGCCGGTCGGTTAGAACATCCAGGGCTTGGTCATAATTCGCTACCTCAGCGTCCAGGCCCGTAAGATTAAATGAGTCCAGGATGAAGTCCTCGTCGACCTCGCAGAAATACTCGTTTCCTTTTGACGAGAGAAACCACGAGATCCACTGCATACCATCGATTCAGAGCACATATAGCAAGAAGAATGCTGGTACCGTGCTGCAGAGGTGTGAGCGACGGGAAGAAGAAAGGTCACTGAATTGAAATTGACCTCCAGTGCTGGTCCGAATCTGCGTCCGTCGATACGTCTTCCACTGCGCGGAGGGGCCTTAGTGATTACCCAACTGGACGAAAAAGGCATACTGGCGAGGTAACTAAATTATACTTGAGGCGAGATGAAGACTATGGGGCAGTGTCGTCCTGGTAACCGTGATGTTGGGGTTCGGACCGCGTGATCCGTGATTGACAATGGGCACTGCCACTGTAAAGGTAGGGTTGCCGCGAAGTATGCTCACCGATGACAAGGCCTCGCTACCTGGCTGAGTGCTGAGGGTCCGCTAAGGCGCGCGGTGAGCCTGAGGAGCCTAGGAGGAAGCGTTACTGAGACTCAGTGAGAGGGAGAAGATACAGGGGCGACGACAAGATGGAGGGAGAGGACAACCAACCACCTGACGCCACATCACGCCATCTGTCAATCCGCCTCCGCATCATGATGTGGCGGAGTTTGAATGACTCGGAGATTTTTCGTGATCGCGCAACAGAGGTCGGAGTCCTGGACCGCTGCTAAACGAGGGCGGGCCTCGTAGAATCTATCCGACTTCAATTGAAGTAATGCTTTGCAATTGGGCAATTTTTTTTTTGCTCTGCATTCCAGGGTGGTTTATAGGCGAAATTTGAGCCAAAACTTTCAAAAGTTTATATATCCCAGTGGCTGCGAGAGGGTCTGAGGCACCCATCAGGATCATAGTGTGTGATAAAACCTCCGATTGACATTCCTGAGCTCATGAGATGGATGTTCAGTGATTTTGTGCACTGAAAGGGGAATGGCACAGCCACCGGCTATTGTCGGCTGTCGGCGAAATTTACGAAATTCGTTACTCCCCGCATACTGTCGTGTAGCTGGAAAAATGTGAGAATGGTGCGATTCGCCACTGTAGATAAATATACTTTTTGGGATAGATAAAAAAGCCATCACGGAGAGGCCCTCTCGATGTGCTCGTCGCGTCGAATTGTGAATATTACCGATTCCGCCGTAAAACGGATAGAACTCGGTATTTCCGGTCCCAACCGAGACCGTGGTTTTGTCACTCCCAAATACCCCGGGGACAAACATCGCACCGTGGGTTTCCGGGTCTTCTGCAATTTTATCCTGGCAAATAATTGGCCACACTTTCGATGTGAGGAGAAAATGAAGAGTATACCGCCTGCTCCCAGACCCAGTTCCCCGAAAACAAATCACAGAATTGCCGCTTTCCGTCCTTGAAGATGCGCTTCGGAGCCCAGTCCATTTCGTCTTTAAAATCGGGATTGGCAAGTTGCTTCTCAAATATCCCGAGCGGTGAGCGAAACCAGACTTCATAAGTCTCGTTCATCCACACAGGAACTGTGCCTGTCTCGGGGATAGGACCTGTATATTTTACAGAAAAAGATTCCCAGGGGACGTCGCCTTGCTGAATCGAGTCAATTGTGGCGTACAAATCTTTGTGATCAGCAAAGGGAGGATCTTGGCCCGGGTATAGACCCGCAAGAAGCTGGGCCAGGCGATCAATACCTTTCCCGGATATTTCTTGTTCAGTGTACAAAAATTCCGCGAACTCGAATTCGGCACGGCTCGCGAAAGGAGAATAGTCATCGGGTGCACGCTCCTCGCGTGGAGGAGCTGCGGATCCCGGTGGTAAATCATGGCCATCTGCGTCGCAAGGTGTGCCTGATAACAACCGGGTAAAAATATATCCACGCAGAAAATTACATTGTAGGTACCGTCTAAGATTGGATGGTAATTCTTGACAGTTCCACGCCGGTTTTCAGGTACAGTCGGACGCAGAGGTGGTGACGCAGGTGGATCAGGCACAGGTGAGGGAGTAGGGCTCTCGTCGTTGTCCGGACCTGCGAAGCGCGGTGGAGAGCCGTTATCGGGGCCAAGTCCATCATCTCCACCATCATCTTCATGATGGTGGGCAGGCGCAACACCCGCCGGAGTCGCATGGGGCGGGGTTGGA
Source organism: Mycena galericulata (assembly GCA_029289565.1). Taxonomy (NCBI): domain Eukaryota; kingdom Fungi; phylum Basidiomycota; class Agaricomycetes; order Agaricales; family Mycenaceae; genus Mycena; species Mycena galericulata. The sequence goes on from JARKIA010000047.1 coordinate 64,739, forward strand.
TGGCACGTATCTTTGTGTTTCTTCAAGCCCCCCGGAGATTTGCACACTTTGCGGCAATGGGGGCAGGGGAATAATGCTCCTCTGAACGGCCGACGGGAGGACATGGCGGCGGGAGCAGCAGGATGCGGTAGTAGGAAAGAAAAATATATTGATAAGCTAAAGCACATGGCACTACGCATCACCGTCAGACAAATTCGAAAGAACAAGTCACGCGACATAAACAAACCATCCTTACCTCTCTCTACACTTCCACCATGGCCCCAAAAGCTACACCAAAAACTGCACCCAAACCGAGGCCCTTCGCACCTACTGTATCGATGGCGCTACGCCCCAAGCGAGCGGCTCAGCCAGGCGCTCTGGACATGCCGCAGGAAAAGCGCTCGCACGAGCAGACCCAGAAAGACAAGCAAGCCGAGGACGACAAGAAGAGCCAAGCTGCAGCCAAGAAGAAGCAAGGTATTGCCAATGTCGCCGCTATTGAGAACAAAACAGCTGCCGAGGACAAGACCCGCGATGAGCAAGCCAACCACCCTCCCGCGACATCGATGTCCAAGGTCCTGCGGCCTCGGCCGGAAACAGCACCCAACGCTGCTACAGGTAAGTCTTGATCTCTGCGTCCGTTTCGTGCTCAAGACTTCGGGTTTGTTCAGCCGACATTGTCGAGGGCGAAGTCATCGATCCAATCTCCGATGGCCCCGGCAGCAGCGACGAGTATCAGCCCGGCGAAGAAGATGAAGGCGAGCAGATGGACCCATCCGAGGATGAAGAAGGGGCCGGACCCGCTCCCAAGCCCACCGGACGGGCCAAGAAGCTTCCCAATGGTGCTTACCGCATGGCCGTGGACGACGAGCGCAAGAAGCAGGCAGGCAGTACTTCCAGCGAGCCACTACCACTTCCTTGCCGCCTTGTCTCCGCTCCATTTCCACCACCCAGTTCTAACATTCAATTCGACCACTACCTCTTCCGATCGATTCGATTTCTGGTTATTTAACCATCGCAGAATTATCAAGACCAGGACAGTTTGGAGACTGTACCTGCAGCCGTTGTGAAGCCGGCAGCCCGGGCTTTGTGCAGTGTGCATTTCCAGTGAGCTGAACTCGTCTAATCATCGAGCACCTCTTTTGGGCTAGACTTCCTCAGAGCTCCTTCTGCTAGGCTTTGTGTATCGTGCACATCGGCAGTGACCGCCTCCATTTTTCGTTGGAGCTACCAGCCGGGTATTGCGCCCATTGTTTCGGTTCAAGTGATCCACCAAGTTCGAGGTATGTTCTTTTCCCCCCTTAAACTGACCTTCCTAGTTCTTCCTTCAACGTGAAGCTACTAGAGGTTCGACTCGCATCCTCGGTAGACCACATATTTTTTTCTCTTCCCTCTGCGGTGTGGCCCTTTCTCGGAAGTCTACATGTACTGTTCAATTTCGGCTTGAATCTGATCATCGACCAGGTATCTGATTCTTCACTCCTAGCCAGGCAGAATCTAAGAAACATCCAGAGTCTAACATATCTCATCTTTCCTTCCCTGCTTCCTGCCAGGAGCCTTTCAAGTATGTAGGTGTGTATCAACATCAAGCCTATCTCACGACGAGAGCGAGAACATCGACGATGCGAAGACCAAGGCTGGCGCACGCGACCACAACCGCTCTGCCTCCGCTAGCTCCAGCTCTGGCGGGCGTCGTACGTCGCGCAATGCTGAAACGGGGAGCGAGATCGCACGCGGTCTGATGTTAATCGGCCAGAGTATGTCTGCGCCAATCATCACCAAGGCTGACACCTCGCACGTTGACGCAATCGTGGATGCCTTGACCGCAGACCCCACCCTCCTCCCCGACGATCCCGACGTCAAATACTACGCCCTGTTCTTGGACGCGTTGAGTGCGAACGAAATGCGCACACGGATCTTCATCAAAACCCCGCACCGTGTCCAGCGCATCGCCGTGCTGAAGCGCTATGGAGGTGCCGCTTAATTGGGTGTAGTTCTTTGCTATTTTCGTTGCTCATCGTGATCATCCGGGACCCACTCGCATTTTTCCCATTGTCTGTATTCCACTGCATCATTGTTACATCTTGTACTAGTCGTCATGTTCTGCAATGTACTGAGCCCACATGCTCATCGTGATCCTGTCCCAACACGTGTTAGCCCTATGTGACTCCTCCTCTGTGATTGCCAGGACGCGACACTCCGGAATGACCGCGCCGGCGAAGAATGCGTGGTCGTCGGGATCGTACTCGTCGTGATTCTCGATGTCAAAAGAAAAAGAGTCGAGCTTGTCATGGATGCAGAGGAAATTGTGAAGAGCTCCCGCCGCAGCAACAATCTTCGCCTGTACCTCATACGAATACTCGGGGCTTGAGATGAGGATGGGAAACTGACGTTTTGAAACACCAAATATTCTCTCGATGGCGTTTCGGAGTTTGGAGTTTCGTTTACATGTCTTTGGCTAATCCTCTTCCAGCTTAGCCCCTTCCTCTTGCCTCTGTCCTTCTCCTCAAATTTCAATGTCAAATGACTTCGCCTGTGTAAATTCAAAGTACATCAAATACAGCTGGGTGAAAAGAAACGAAAGATGTTGAAAAAATAAGCAGTAGGGGCAGCGCACCTCCTCCGTAAGCGTCTCCATACCCCCCGACGTCGCCGTCCGCTCGGCGCCTTTCATCGCCGCCACTCCCAGCGCCCGAGTGGTTATCGTCCTCGGCGCCGTACGCGAACACATCGGGGTGCGCCCGCCGGTGCTGTATTTAATCCCGGATACTTTCCAGTCAAGCAGCGGCGTGTCCAAAACGCGCACGCGTCGATGAGTTTCAGCTATGGGATAATGCGAAAACAGACAGACTACACACACCTGGTTAATTCCCTGCCCCCGCCCCTTGCTGGTCAATGCATGAATGCACTCTACAAGCTGCTGGAAGACGTCCTCGAGGCAACGATGTAGTAGCCCGGCTGCACGAGTTCTGTTAGCTCCAACCAGATCCGAAACAAATGAACTGACCACTATGCACCGAGGCCTTTAGGTTAGGTTAGGTTAGGTTAGGTGGTTGATGTCAAAAACACACAAGGGAGCTTGTTGCGGAGGTTAGGTTAGGTTAGGTTAGGGTACATCAGTTCGTCAGCAAGTCCCATTCCAGGGCAAACAAATGCAATTTAATGACGGCTAGAACTGTCTCTTTACATTTCCTTCTAGTGGCCCAGGTCAATTTAATGAAGGCTTGGTATGCCAAATTTCACATCAAATCAGTAAATTGCCCTGTTTGGAGCCATTTCAAGCCGGATTTTTACGGGACCTTGTTTGCTGGATAGCCAGCGCAATTTCGGTTCGAACTGTCTCTTTACATTTCCTTCTAGTGGCCCAGGTCCTTTCCGGGAAGGCTTTGTGCTCTCCATTACAGTGCAAACAAATGCAATTTAATGGTGGCTTGGTGCGCCTAGTTTCGGGCTGTGCTGCAATTTAATGACGGCTTGGTATGCCAAATTTCACATCAAATCAGTAAATTGGCCTGTTTGGAGCCATTTCAAGCCGGATTTTCACGGGACCTTGTTTGCTGGATGGATAGCCAGCGCAATTTCGGTTAGAACTGTCTCTTTACATTTCCTTCTAGTGGCCCAGGTCCTTTCCGGGAAGGCTTTGTGCTCTCCATTCCAGGGCAAACAAATGCAATTTAATGACGGCTTGGTGTGCCGAGTTTCACATCAAATCAGTAAATTGCCCTGTTTGGAGTCATTTCAAACCGGATTTTGACAGGACCTTGTTTGCTGGATAGCCAGCGCAATTTCGGTTAGAACTGTCTCTTTACATTTCCTTCTAGTGGCCCAGTTCCTTTCCGGGAAGGCTTTGTGCTCTCCATTCCAGGATCAAGCAAATCAGCCAGGAATTGAGCGAGCAATGAAATACACATTTGGGGGTTGAAATCAAATGGGGTGAAATTTGATTGAAAGAAATATTGGCGGCAGCTTCTTCTGCCTTCGAGGCGATGCGAACCGGAGCAATCCGAAACGCATTCTTACCACACTCGCCCTGCATCTCGCTCACCAGGATGTGACTTACAACTGGGCTCTGCAGGCCGCTCTCGATAAAGGGATATCTTCGAATGCAAATCTCGAGATCCAGGTGGAGAACCAGCTCGAAAAGCCCCTTTGCAGTGCTGACAGCGGTGGGCTGCCTCCCTTGGTCCTGGTTATAGATGCGCTCGACGAACTCGATGATGAGGACACTACAAAGGACCTTCTTCAGAGGCTCGTGTCTGCAATACCCAGGCCTCCCATCAAACTCTTCATCACGTCTCGACCAGAGCGGCATATTCACCCTCATTTCGATACTCCAGCGGATCTCCGACGTGTCCTCCGGCTTCTTGATATTGAGGAAAATATCGTCAAGGATGATATATCACTCTACCTCACGAACCGTCTTGCCGGCATACGAGCTGAGAGCAGTCCTATGCTCCCTCCTGAGTGGGCTAGCCATGCAGACATTGAAGCGCTCACGGACCGCGCTGGCAAGCTCTTCATTTACGCATTTACTGCCGTAAAATTCATCGGCGAGAATCCCAGAGACCGCCTGCGGACTCTAATCAGCATCAAAGTCGACACCAAAGGGCCGTTGACTAAACCACTGGACGACGTCTACAGGCGTATCCTTTCGGGTGTTGTGGACACGGATAGGCGCGAAAGCGACGAGATTGCTCTGACGAAGCGGATCTTAGCTGCGGTCGTGACCGTGGGCCACCCAGTCTCTGTTGCCTCACTTGGTGGTCTGCTTGGGGTGCCTGCTTGGCAGGTGCGGGCAATGCTTGACTGACTACATGCTGTCATCCATGTCCCGGCAGACGATGACGAGGGCGTTTTATCCACATTCCATGCCTCTTTCGGGGACTTCCTTACAACCGCTGGTCGCGCGTCGGACGAAATGCTCATCAACCCCTCGGTCGCCCACGCTGCTTTATTCTCAAATTGCATTCGAGTCATGGGTTCCGAATTGCACTTCAATGTTTCGAACTGTCCCACATCCTACTTTCCCAACATTGATCACAAGCTCACAATACCTGCCCTGCTGCAGTATGTGTGCCTGTATTGGCCACGTCACATTGCAGCAGCTTCTGCCGCTGATGAAGCTTCAGTCACACCATCCCACCTAGATTCCCTCAAGGATGTTTTCTTGCCCAAGTTCTTGTTCTGGGTCGAGGTGCTCAGCGCGATAAACAAGGCTAGTGTCATGTCGAACCTCATCATGACGGCATTGACCGCAAAATGCTTTTCGCACGCTCCACTGTACTTGACTGAATTTCTTGGTGATGCCAATGCGTTTGCTCTTTCTTCCTTGGATGTCTCCGGCTAACCTCGAAAGTTGCCGAAGCATTTTGGCCGAAGTTCGATCGTGTCCCACTACTACATCTTACAGGAATTCAGCGGCGGCAAGAAGCAGCTCTCATATTAAAGTTGCAAGCTGCAGTCTGGTGCACTGCCGTCTCTGCAGACGGGACGCGCATCGCGTCAGCCTCAGCAGCGTAGCTTTCGGGGACTCGTTGTGCGCCGACACGGGCTCCTGGGGCCGTGGCACTCTCATGATAACGTGGGCACTTCGGATTACTACCGATGTGTCCAACGACACCACATTTGAAGCAGGTGCGAGTATCCTCGGCCGTTTTTACTAGAGGAGTGCTTGCGGGGGTCCTGGACACGACGCGGTCGGGGGCCGGGGTAGCGCGCCGGGGGGCGGCTGCTACCGTGGCGCCAGTGCGGGGTGTCGAGGTGGGCGTGCGCGCGGCGGGCCCGGACTGGTCCTTGGAGCCGTCCTCGTTCAATGCACCCCATAATTGGCGGGCGTCAGTGCGCAAGACCGTGAATGGGGTGTATTCAGCCGTCATTTGGCGATCTACGCGCAGGCGGAAACGAATGTTCAGGGGTAATCCGGCTAGGAACCGGCGATTAATGGCGAATTCATCCGGTACGTGATTCATTAGATTGGCACGCTTCAGCAGCTGCTCAGCAAACGCATCAGGTCCCGCGGTGTGATCGTAACGGACGGCGTCGAACGCAGAGGTGGCGCGCTGGGCGTTGGCAGATGTGACGAAGCGCTGGTGGAGGGCGCACAACGTCTCAACGAAGGTAAGTTCCTTCTGAGGCGAATAGTGGCCGCTGTTGATCATTTGAATAAACGACTCGAGGGCAGCTCCCTCGAGGTGGCTCTTTAGCATCGTTACGCGGTAACGATCTATCGAGGGATCGTACCCACACAGCGCCTGCGACCGGAGCCACCTACAGTGAAGTTCCACGAACTTCATGAACACATCCAGGTCGTCTTCCCCTTTATATTTTGGGGGAGCGTCCGTCTTGGGGATTTTAATGTGAGGAGGGAGGTTCAGCGGCTCGCCAATTTCTCGGTGAGCAATACGCTTGATAGCTTTCTCCTGATCTTGGTGAAAGCTCTCAAAGGTGGGGGCTACCGAATCAGCTCCACAGTGTGATGTCAGTATATGGCTGTTCGCGTCTTCCCGAGTGCACATCTATTTGATACATCTTTGATACTTGATCTATGTTAGCAGCTGTACGGTAGCATAGCCTCAATTCATTGATTATCTTCTTCCTCCACATCGTCTGTGCCCTCTCTGTTCCTGCACTCGGACTCGAGTAGCTCCTTGTTCATTGCGAGCTTCATTGGCTTCTCGCCACCTCGGTATATTGTGTTGTAGTATGACCTCGCATCCAGTCCCGATTGGGACGAGTCGGTTTGGGGGTCGTGTTTGCGTAACACGGACTATGTATTTATCGGAAGCCTGTAGCCGATCTCTTCAGTCTGAAGAGAACGGTTACAGTGTGACTCTGACCTCTTGACCTACAACATATTGTCTGTTATGTGACAAACAGTTGAAAGCACAAATCGAACACCACCATTTCGTAAAACCCGTACAAACTTTTGAAAACGGCTGTATAGTGCACAACAGCATTCCGTTTGTAGCCAGATGGTTATCCTTGATTCTTACCTTCCATTGTTCGACGCTTTTGGTTACTTAGCTGTAGCGCACCTACTTTGTATTTATACCGCTTGGTTTCTTGCACTATATATTATCGTTGTTGCCATGTGTTCGCTGCGAAGCCTCGTGTGACTGTGACTTTCCGACAGAGCCGCAAGGAGGTGGAGAAACACTCGAACCCCCGCGGGCGACATTCCGAAGCGTGCCCATCGTGCGTACCCGCCAAATCCAGCAAAAATGCCTTGAAATGAATGCATTGAGCTGTTTAATTGCGAGGCACGGGGTTCAAAATGGCGTGGACAGCCAGACATTCAAATTGATGGCCAGGCTTTGGCAGAAAGCTTAAATACGTCAAGTGCTCCCTTATCCCTGCCGAATCCAGCAAAAATGCGTTGAAATAAATGCATTGGGCTGTTTAATTGCGAGGCACGGGGTTCAAAATGCCGTGGACAGCCACACATTCAAATTGATGGCCAGGCCTCGGCAGAAAGCTTAAATACGTCAAGTGCTCCCTTATCCCTGCCGATTGCAACCGGCGTGACTGAAAGCGAGAACGAGGCCTCGGTGGATGAATAGCTACATATCCTGTGTTTGTTTTTTTGCCTGGAATATGCGTCGCATTCATGCTTCCCAATCTGGATCCAAGCTTGCAACCACATGTGAGACAACCTGAGAAGGTGTTTCAAATCATCAAGATACCCCCGGATGTCCACAAGGGTACACACAGTTTCGCTCAGATGGTCCAAAAATCTGGCCAAACCCTTGTTTTGAGGTGCTGAATCTGACTCTCAATAATATACAATGACAGGTCAGAAAATTAGAAAGGCAATCTGCTGCTGCACCAGTGTCGGAACGGTTCCGACACGAGGACAGCACCTTTTTCTTTTTCATGGACCTTGCGGACCCCAGTAATATACAATGAGGGGTCAAAAAATCCGAAAGGCAATCTGCTGCTGCACCAGTGTGTCGGAACGGTTCCGACACAAGGACAGCACCTCTTTTTTTTCGCCAACCTTGCAGACCTCCACAATAAATACACAATGAAGGGCCAGAAAATTTGAAAAGAAATCTGCTGCTGCCCCAGTGTCGGAATCGCTCTGACACAAGGACAGCACCTGTTTTTTCGCGCTGACCTTGCAGACCTCCACAATATACATGTAGAATGAAAGGCCAGAAAGTTTGAAAAGAACTCTGCTGCTGCCCCAGTGTGTCGGAACCGTTCCGACACAAGGACAGCACCTCTTTTTTTCCTTTGACCTTCCAGACCTCAATAATATATCATGAAAGGCCCGAAATTTGAAAAGAAATTTGCTGCTGCCCCAGTGCGTCGGAACCGTTCCGACACGAGGACAGCACCTTTCAAGGTCAACGAAAATAAAGAGGTGCTGTCCTTGTGTTGGAACCGTTCCGACACACTGGTGCAGCAGCAGATGACCTTTCGAATTTTTTGACCCTTCATTGTATATTGTGGAGGTCTGCAAGGTCAATATAAATAAAAAAAGTGCTGTCCTTGTGTCGGAACCGTTCCGACGCACTGGCGCAGCAGCAGATGGCCTTTCGAATTTTCTGACCCTTCATTGTCTATTATTCATGTCTGCAAGGTCAACGAAAAAAAAAGGTGCTGTCCGGGAGAGGACGCCATCCACTATGCCGAGATCATGGACATCAGATGAGTCTGTGGTCGTATCGTGGATCAGACCAGCGAGTAGGCTATTCATTCTATTGTTGAGGTCCATCAAAAGACTCGGGGAGAATTTCGGGTGAGTTAAGCCGTTTCTCAAAGACATTACGAAGGCTCTCGGCAGCAACGGAGACGGGGACGGGAGCTGGATCGGCAAGCCGCTTTATTTCGTTCCAGAAAGCCGCTGTAGAGGGAGCATTAAGCAGCTTGTCACGATTTTGCTCTTTGATTGCATAGAGCCGATCTCTCCCTCTATGGGCGGCAGGGTACAGTTGACGTTGGGGTGGTGGAGCACTTTCAGGAGTTACCGCGTCGTCGGGCAGGTTGGTAGTTACCTTTTCGGCAGGCAGAGGTTGGGCAGTCGGGGGCAGCGGTGGGATTGGACCCTGTATATAGCCATTCGAAGCTGAAGCAGCAGGCCGAGGAAGCTCTGATCCACGAGTCACCAGGGCCTTGGTCGCTTTATAGAATTGCGTGAGTTTGTCTTCTGTCATGTGGGTTAAGTGCACGGGTGAGGTTCGGCATCGGATCCATCCAATTATGAGCTTCAGTATATCATCACCGTTTACACATTTCCAGCCACAAGCATCATTTTTGTGCGCCGAATATTTGATGGGCCGGATCGCGTATTGAGATCGGGTTGAAATGACCAAATTTTTAGTCTTTGGAGCGGTTTGAACAGCAAGAAGGAGAGCCACCAACTCAGCGCGTGCATTATCTTGATTTCCCCATACTCGAACGAAACGGTTGAGGCCAGAGTTGTGGCCGAAGAATACTGCGGCTCCCGCTTGAGCTGTATGTTTCCCGGTATTCTTGCATGCACCGCAGATCGTCACTGTCATCGGAACCGAGACAGAGAGTACAGGACCGTAAAGAGTGAGCACCTTTCTGGAGCTGTCTTTGCCTGCTTCCATCGTCGCAATATGAAGTCTGTCGAGTTCGGATTCAGTTGCAAGAACAGGTGTTTCACGTTTGCGTTTCCTCGTTGGGGATGCAGAGTTTTCAAGAATTGAGGGATCAACCTCCACCTGCAGAACCAAAGCAGCATGATCAAATCCGTGGTTCAACCTTGAATGATTTGATCTTGGAGAACAGAGTTCGAGAGTATATCACGTAGTCGATAACCGTTTTGCGGCTCCCTTGGAAGGATGTGTATTCCCCACTTTCTGGTCCGAAGCATTCCGCTCCGCTGACAAGCACGAGATCGTAGTCGGTACACAGTTGGAATAAAATCGTCCGCGGGTAGAAGGAGGTTTAGTGTCCTTGGATACACGGAGTGGATCGTACACAGAGGGTGTTCGAGACCCGGTACGAGCATTCAAGTCACCAAATAGAAGGATTTCGAAGGAACCAGCCCGAGCTAAAGCAAGAAATGCATTACGTGAAGTTCTTGCTTGCAAGCGTACCTACGAGTATGCTGTACGCAGGCCTTCATCGAAAAGCAGGACGACGAAGGCCTGCGTACAGCAGGACACCAAAAGAGCCAGATGGCCCAAGCTTATAGGAGAGAGAAACCAAGTTGAAGCGAGTTAATGAAAACCTGATTAACCTCAACAGAGAAGTCAGAGACCTTGTTGCGTGAGACCTTGTAGGAGCACGCAGTAAGTGATGGGAGACGCGATGAGGGGAGATATCAGAACTTGCAAATTTATATGCCTGGTACATTGAGGAGTCGAAAACGGCTTGACTGGGTTCTCCAAGAAGCGGGACAGAAGTTCTGCGGGCAAAGTCATTGCACAGTTCCGCAACATTGAAGTGAACTGTGCATCGGGAAATTAAACGCCGTGGCAGGGTCAGTCAGGAAGGGCGGAGTAATTCACCGACAGGGAAAAGTTCATTTGCACGCATCATCCCGCCGATGCCCGTTACACGCTCCCCGACGACGATACCAGGCTCGATGCGGCCCAAGAAGCCTATAACAATATTTAAAAGTGCAACGCTCACGATAGGGATGATGGTGACGATCCGTACCCGGACGTGGACGTGTATGACGACTGCGACATACCCCTCAATGTCGTCTCGGGCCATCTTTCCTCGGGCGGGTCTGGCGTTGCGGACAATTTCTCCGTCGGCGATGATGGTGGAATTGCCTGATCGTGAAATGCGGAGGCGTCGGATGCTGAGGACGAACCTGTAGTTCTTGGACGGGGGCAGCGCAAAAAGACCGTCGCACGTCGTTACCAAGGCCCCATTTGGGAAGAACACTAGGAATTCTTCGTCAAATTTTGCTGTTCTTTTTTGTCAAAATTAGCGTAGCTCAAAAATCGTTTCCCCGCCTTCTGACGCGCTCAAAAAATAAGGTCTTCAGGCTCCAAACGTCACCGTCACTGGGACCAAATTCGTTCACTTCACAAGCCCCTGTCACCCATATCGTGAACAAACGGTCGAAATCAAGGGGGCCCAACTTTGCGGTTTTTCGACATCGGGTCCTAAATGGGACCAGTTTTACCCGCCAAACACGAATATCATTATCCTGAAGCGAACGGGGCAGTCGTCGTGAAGTTCTGACCCAAAAGATTATTCCTATATCAGGCCTGATAAGATTTTTGATCGTCCAAAACAAGTCATTTTTGATGAGATCACTGAAATGGTCTGGACTTCGACGAAAGTCTTTTCGTTCAACAATGACCTTTTCTCTCGTTTAAACACCGGAATATACTCCGACAACACTCATAACGGCCCCGGTGCAAAAAACCAGCGAAATCGGTCATTTTTGGGTCTATATAAGGCAATTTCCCACGGTAGGTAGGTAGGTCAAGCCTCGAAGCCCTCGGAAAAAAAACATTGTAGGTGATATCGTTTTTCCTTATCTTTCTTCCCCCTTGGTCGAAATAGTACAGTACTCTCAGATACTTCGTGTTTTTGTGCTCGGGGAGGATGCGTATAGACCGGTAACCAATCTTTCTACGGGAATACTGTCCGTAGACAGACCGGTCGATCTGGCTTTAAATTTGGATGATACGCATTTACACCGCCACAGGTCACGTTTTGATGCCCCGGACTTTGCCGACCAGGCATAAAATTCATACTGACGCGTTAGTTTAGGTACCGGACCGTACATGTATTTAGAAAGGGACGGACCCAAGGGATCTTCACCCTTGCCTAACTCCGTCCCAGTCCCTTGAGAGCTTGATATCACTGTGTTACCTCGGTTCTTCCTGTTTCTGACAGTGGCCCCGGGGGAGTCCACAGCAACAATTTTAACCCTGGCTGTGATATTCTGGCTCGCGGGGATCCACAATTAAGGTTTGATGATAAAAGCCTACATTCATCAAGTGTTTCCTTATCCCTGCCAAATACAGCCGTTTTCACACGCTTAGAAAAGCGTGACTTGATATGGAGAGCTAGTTGCATGCTGCAAATTGACAGATGATACCCAGCACTATTCTGAGCAGTCCTGTCTCTTTGAAATTGTCCGCGCTGCTTTGCTCATTAACCAGAGGTCATGGAACTCTCCACAGGTTTTGTTTGGCTTCAGCTTCAGAGATTAATACCCAGAATCCCCATATTTTGCTTTGATTTTATTTTGATCACATCTCTCAATCACTGGATCAATTAACATCTATATAAGAGGCTCTCTTTGAGATCATTTCTGTCTTTCCCCCCATCAAAACCCCATCCAAATCTCTTTGGACACATGGCAGACCCTGGCAGACCTCCCTTGCCTCCTAAAGACTTCTCCATTCTCCCCTCCATTCTCCCTTGCTCCACTGACATTCACTGACTTTCACTAGATCAATCGTTTGCACTGCCAGTGCGGGCCGGACTCTTCTCCTCGCTCCCGGAGCACTATAAGAAGACGGACAATTTCCAGGAAGTTTCTGAATTCTTCTTGTTTTGTCGCTCTCGCACTTGCTGCCGGAATTCGCTGTACCCACCCGCCCGCTTTCCTCGTATTTTTCTGTCTACATACCAGAAGATGTATAGTAGCCGTACGATCCCTATACATATCTTCTTGGGGCTCTCGGCTCGAAGCCGGGAGTCGCCGTCTCGCTAATCTCCTCGCTCATTCGTGAGTAAGGAGAATCTATTCCATATCATTTGGTGCGTTCACTGCCCAATGTTTCCTGTGCTACGTGCTTATCATATCTTATTATTGGGTGCAAAGGCAGCTGGTGCCATTCAACCGGGTATCGCTTCTCGACCAAGCGTTGCGCGATTAAAATGGCCTATCTTTCCCAAGCCCTCGCTCATGTGAGTGTCTCCGCCGCGATACCGCCCTGCATTGGCTGCCTCAGCGCTCGCGCAGTCCTCGAGCCAATGCTGGTGCTTCCGACACGCCCTGCCCTCGTCCTGACGTTTGTTTGTAGACAGGACGGACGGACGTGGATGCCCCTGCTCCCCGCTTTCGTTTACTATACCGCGGCCGTGCTGCGCAGCTGCCGATCCCGAAACGCGCGAACTGCGCTGCTACCGCCGAGCGCTGAGGCGCGCTCTCCACATCGTGGACACGCGGCGCGTGATTGCGACGGGGACCTCCACGATGCGCCCCGCAGCTGCGAAGCGGCGGACTGGGCGCGCTGCTATGGGCTGTATACTCTGAACGGGTGCGCGTTCTCAGGCGGGGTGCGCTTCCATATCGCGGACGCGCTGCTCACGAACCGTGCGCGGACGCGCTGCTCACGACCCGGAGCGCAGCTGCGAGGCTGTGCGCCGCCGTCGCGGACCGTGCATGTCGTGACATCGCACAGCTACTGCCTGCTTCCCCCACCGCAGCCGAGGTTCTTCTCCCACCCTCTCCCCTCGCGGTCGTGCTGCCGATGGTGACGGCGCCGACTGTCACGGCGCGTCGCAGCTACGAGGCCGCGCGCTGTCGCCGGACCGTGGTGCTCCGAGGCACTGCACGAGAAGCTCCGTAACTTACGGTGTGGCCCCCCAGCCTGCTATATATGTACCTGGACATCCCCGGCGGAGAGTTCATGGTCGTATGGGTGGGTCAGTTTCTAGTATATTTTACATTCTTTGTCTCGTTTTATAAGCTTTATGGCATTTTCTACTGCACTGCATGTAACCTATTCAGTGTGCCCGTCCTCTAGAATATTTTCGTGATTTTTGATGCCGAATTTGTGGACGTTGGCGCAGACGACGGCGAGAGTGATTGATCGCTGTCTTCCAAATGCGGATAGTTGTGCTCGTCGAGGACCACGGTGACGAGAACTAAAAGCAATGGCTTGATGGCTGCCTGATTGAATGAGAAATGTTTCTGGTCTGATATATCACCCAGCCCGCTGAGTTAGAGGTTTCCATATATCACGACTCTTCGCTGATTAGAGGCTCCTGATATATCACACCGCCATGCTAAGGTGCGGCAGATGAGCTGCAGCTCATCTGCGGTATTATTTCAGCAAGGCCGAAAGCAGGACTTTCGACGGCGGTTTCGGAGACGGCCGAAAGTACGGGCGAAACTTATTGTTTCGGACGTGCTGGAACCGTCGCGGAAACTTTTGTTTTCAACACAAGGGGAGAATATACCAGAACAGTCTGCCTGAGTACTATCAGTAATGTCGCTGCGCGGCTTCTTGGAGCTCAGTCACAGGCGCCGTGCGCTTGCCGCGCGCCGAGATTCTGCCGATGCCGCGTGACTAAATGCGTCCTGCGCGTTTCAACTTTGGGCTCCCCTAATGTGGCTACCGGCAATGGTATGGGACTTTGATGGCATCACCGTGCAGTCCCAATTTAGACGCGCTGCCAAAATCTCAGGCCTCGATGGATAGACCTGGTATAAAATCGCCCGGTCCTGCTACAGCACAGTTTATTGAGCCATAAATCATGATAAATCATTTTACATGTATTCTTGGGAACAGATTTTTTGATGCTCCGCTGTAGCTCAAATTCAACGAAAGAGAGACATCTATTGACCTGAATTTGGGGAAGTTTTTACCAAGAATACACTTGGAATCAATTAAAATAATATTTGGGCCAGTTTCGGGGTCCATATTGAGTCCGTGGGAGCCCATACTAGGTCGATCTGAATCAGTGGCAAATCCAGTGATAACTGGTACAAACAAAGATAAATCGCCAATTCTATACTGAAGATGGTGGTCTCTGGGCTCAGAAAAAGAGGTTTAAGCTCGCATTAGTACCTGAAATGGATTTCGAGGTCCTCAGGAGCCAGAGCAGCAGAAGAGGATGAGAACAAATCTAAGAGGGAGTTTGCCATCGGAAAGGCCGGAACACGCTTATATAAGCGCACGATTTTCTCAAACGGATTGCCGGTGGCCACCTAATGCTTGCTTCCCTGTCACGTATCGGTGGGTACTCATCATCCTCATCACCCCAAGAAACCACCCGGAGCCTCAGGCTCTCGAGTCGAGAGGCGAGCGGTGTCACTCATACCGGCAAGGAAAGTGCCCTTAATAAGCCCTTAAGGTAATTTGAGCACACGAGGCTCGAGCGTGGAGGAAACAAAACAATAAATAAAAGGAGGCGGCTCCGCGTCATCCACTGTACAACCAGTATGAAATCAATACATCTCTTGGAACCATCAGTAGAACACTTCATCGCCTCGGAATGTCATCGAAGAAGGCCTGACTATTTTACCTGTTCAACGATTGATTGGCTAACTGCTACAACAACAGTTAGCCAAGCAGGCAGCTGGACGGTGCGCTAAAAATGTTCAACCTTTAGGCTGCTTGATCTTTACGGAAATCGTGACGGGAGGGCATCAAAGTACAATATTACAATCTTTATAAAGAACAACAAGAGACTACATATGCACATTCGGTGACCGGGCCTTCATGCCATCCTCCTCCACAGGGTACGATTGTCATTCAACAGCTGTAATAGAAGCATTGATTCTCGGTAGGTTTCCTCCGTGAGGAGATCAAAATGGTTGAGGGCATCATTGAATGCCCGGTTGGTATATTCAAAAGCCTCGTTGGGGTTGTCGAGAATGTCGTGGTAGAAAATGGAGAAATTTATTGCTAGTCCAAGTCTGGTGGGATGTGTGGGGGGCATTTCGAAGTCCCTGAAAGAAAGATGATATGTCGCCTTATAGGCAGACAACGCTTGTTCTATGTGGCCCCTTCTTTCGCTGTCGGTGGAGAATTCGGCTAGATATCGGTAGAAGTCACCGATCCTGCCAAATAAATGAGACCCTAGAACTTTAAACAAACCAGGCTTACATTTTCTCATAAAAGACCAGAGATTCGTTGGATCGCGCGGAGGGGATCAAATGGTCTTCCAAAAGGTGGAGAACATCCTTGCACTTCGCAAAAAGCTCTACTTGTACACGTTGCCGATATACAGCCTAGCTAGGCGAAACCACAGCTCAGGGTGGTCTAATTTTGTGAATATCGGGTTCTTAGGAGTACCCCCAAGTGAACTGGGGTGGGGAGCGGAGGTGAAGCGCAGACGAGGATGAGAAAAATTACCGAGAGAATAAAATTTTCGTTTGTCACTCACTGCTCCGGGACAGCTGGCACGTAACACAGGATGTTACGAGCGGAAAGCACCCAAGTAACGCGTATGCGCACGCAATTTTTAACCCTTGACCGGGCTATAGCGTCGCGGCCGCGTTCAGAATGGGAAAGTCCTGTATATTTTCCGTTGTTCAATAAATCCCAAGTCAGCGGAGTACCAGTACTGACAGGAGAGAACCTCGGACGAGAGTGACGCGTTAATTTTAAAGAGGAAAGCGCGTTGAGTCTAAGATTCCGCGACTCTAATTAACGGCTGTTGTATCGGTTGGCGCCCAAGGTGCCGCCAAACAAACCCCGCAGGCATACAAAGGGATACAGCCACCTGATGAGTCTTTTGACGAAACTTTGCTGCCTTAGTTGTGGTCCCGCAATTTCTTCAATCCCTGGTACTCTCTTTCACTCAGGTCTACTCGCTCGCTCGCCGGATGACAGTCACAGTGACTGCACCATCAAAACGCCAAATGACATGCCCTTGTCCAGGTTCGAAGATATAGTTCGGGGATCACCAGATCAAAATGACAACCTCGACCGGGATTTCATTTTGAAATTTTGCCAGTGGGTGGTGCCACGCAAATTTGGTGTTGAAAATTGTCAAATAGGTCAGTCATGTTTCAAATTTTGCAGGGGAACATGAAATAATTGCTGAACCTTTAGGTTTGGCTACCCTGGGGAACTTGGATTTGGGCCCGTTTTGCTACATGTACAAACAAAAATTTAGTCATACAACATTGGTCACAGCAAAATAAAATCCAGAGATCATGGGGCAAGACATAGAGATAAATCACAGTGCCAAGATGTTCTCAACTTGATATCCACCTTGATTTCTTGTGTACGAGTGCATTTCATCTGCTGAAACCAAAGAAATTCTCAAGTTCAAATTTCCGTTATTAGTCATTTCTGCTTCGTGTTCGGGCCAGTATCCGTTGACGTGAGAGAGTGAGTTCTTGATCCGTCTTGTCATAGGTGGCACGACCACGTGCCGCAAAGGGCTCAAGGACGCTTCAAGGACGCGTTTCTGAGGTGCGTCAAGCTCCTTAGGCAGACTATGATGGTGGTATATCACTTTTAAACTTCTCATGTAATTGGGATAATGAACTTGATTTGAGCACCTGCAATCTTTTTCTATTTCATGGAAAACCTGGTACATAGTAATGTTTGAGATACTTTTTGCCCAACCCATGTCTGATGTCCAACTTATGTTCTTGGTAGACCTCCAAGCATAATCAAGCAAGGGCAGCAAGCTGGAATAAGGAGTTGTACGATCCTCTGGAAATTTCCCCTGGCATTTTTTATTATTTCACGCACAACTTTGAGAATATTCACACACAAGATTTTGAAAAATGCCTGGTTCATTTCACTGTTTTTCCAGGGGCCTTAGTTATCTCTCTCTGAGGTCTCTCCCAAATTACTGAACAAGCATCCAAATTGATTGATGGCTATTGCAAACAAGCTTGAGCTCAGTGGATCTTTATCTGCACCAGAGACTACCGATAACATTGGTCCGCACCTTCTTGAGTATTTAATTGGTTGGGATACAATAAAATTTTCATGAGCGTGGCCTAGCCTGATGTGTTCACTGTTCCTTTGGACCTTCTCGGTTGTCTTCCAAATCTCCGGCTCATAGTTTTCCAGTGAATTAATTCAGAACTTGGGAAACCGCCTATGTACGAGTGCGGGATCCTCGATTTGGCCCTGATCTTTGCTTTTTTTGGCTGCTGCAATATAGTGTTGCTCTCCATCAATGCCATGAGTGCAGGCTGAAAATTATCAATTTACCATACAGTCTTCTGCCCTGACTTGATGCGGGCTGAAACCGTACTTCATAATTTATGTTACTTTCGCTCGACATGAGCTGCTCAATTCTCAGATCAAAATTCTCCAGTGGTCAATTTTTTCTGCACACGAGAAACTGCTTACAAGTACACATGGGCTGTCGGATTTGCTGCTCACCCTCCCTTCCTCTCAATTGATTAAATTGCCGTGCCCGCAGGTGTGTACTGTATGTACAGTTCATATTTTTACTTTTCTCCAGTAATTCTGGACACCTACGAGTGCGGGGTGTTTGATTTCCACTTCATATTCCTTTTCTGAGTATCTGTCTGTGTGCTCAAGGAACTGGACACGAGGACAGGAGGTACCAACCGTAGGTTGGTGACAAGTGTCCGCAAACTGAAAATGATATTTTCTGGGTCTTTATTCATTGCTCAATGACCAAAGGATATCTGATTCTTCCCGCTGAGTATCATCTTGAGTTTAGTTCTCAACGATGACATGGACTCCAATTTTTCATAGCGGAGCACAAGTCCCTGCTAGTGCTACACACTCAGACAGGTTGTTTTCTCAAGTCCAGTTCGAACCCTGCCACTTTGATCAGACTCTGACTATCTTGATTTAAGTTTATTGAGTCTGACAGTCAGACTCTGACTATGGGAGACTACCTAGAATCATCAAATAGGTCAGTCAGGTTTGCTCAAATTTTGAAGGGGAACATGAAATAATTCCTAAAGGTTCAGTACCCGCCTCGGAGAGGCCTAATCCCATGTCATATGACAGCTGTCGTAATCGAAGCTGATAACGATCTTGTGGCAAGCAGAGGCAGCGGCGTTTGCTGTCGTAATCGAAGTTGATAAGGATCTGGGGTAGGAGCGGCAGCGGTATTGACGGGGAAACCAACGGCAGATCGGCAAAAGCAGATGGGAAAGTGACCGGAGCTCCGGATGGTGTCGGAGGCGAAAGATTCAAGCTCCGCTTGAATAGCTTCAGACAGACGTAATTTTATAATAAGAGTAATTCTTGAACGAGCATAATCACATTTCAAGAAAGAAAAGAAAAATTCTGCGAAATTTGCTGAGAGCTATGGACGTCCCAACGCTTTCCCGGGTCTCTCGCCGCGCTTGCGCACCGGGAACCGAAAAGTTCGCCACTGTCCCCAAATGGAAGGGAGATTTGATTGGAGTCGTACCGGTATTAAACTTAATATATCGGTTAAAGAAGGAGTGTCCAGGGGGCAAGGTTGTAAGCCGTTGCTTGACAACGTGTGGGAGAGCCGAACCCAGTTCAAGAAGCGAGGGTTTCACGATCGTGCGAGGCGACCCCCGCGTTGCATCCGCACCTTGCTCTTTGCCTTCACTCACCGTTGCCCAGTCGTCAGCTCTGTCAAGAACCCACCTTGACTACTTTGCTCCATCCCATATTTCCCCATCTCCAGTATGAAGCGTATTCGCAAGCTGTTGAGTCGGTCCGCTACGGGCAGGTCCCTGTTGGCCCGAGTGTCATCGGCGCCGCCGTCCATGACATTGCCCCACTCGCCGCCGGCGCCGTCCGTTACGACGTTGACTCGCCCGGTGTCGCCGCTAATGCCACCAGCACTGCTCGCGGCATCGCCCAGCCAGACGGCGTGGACAAACCTGAAGGAGGTCCTCAATGCCATGCGCGATGGCTCCGACCTCTGCCCCCCCCTCAAGGCGGCTCTCGTTGAAGTCACTGCAGTCATGGACTCGATAGACGTGCGTTGTGTCCTTGAAATCCCTTTTTAATGCACGCGTTGCTGATTTCGTACGATGGCCTTCCAGCATGTTGGAGACATCAATGACGAATTTGTGAGGATCACCGACAACGTCAAAGGCTTCCAGGGTATTTTTTCGCAGTATGGCACCGAGAATGACATCTCCCCTGCCATGCGTAGCAGTTTGGATGCCGCGACCTTGTCAGTCATCGCCGCTCTATCCACTGCTGGATCACCTAATCTGGTTTCAAGGGAACTCAAGTTGATCGCGCAAGCCATCGGCTCCAAGACGGAACGTGGACGAGCGAGGCGTGGACTAGAGACACCCGACGACGTGGACAACATTGTGATCGCATTTAAGAGGTTCTGCAACGTGATCGACAAGTTCCAGGTGTGTTCGTTGTCATTCTGGTTATAACGTTAACGTTAACGTTAGCTTCCAGGATTCTGACCGGCACCGTAGCTCGATATGGGTCTCCGTACGACTAATTACTACATGAATGTCCATGGTAAAAAGGAACTTTGCTGTATGTCAAAACATTACTCACTTTGCCCAGGAGGTGTAGGAGGTGCTGGTGGCATGTCCGAACGGGGGACCGGTGGCAATGGAGGGGTTGGACAAGGTCCTACTTTCAATATCAGCACAAGACACTGCACAGTGAATAACCTGTCAATTGGTTCGGCCGCAGTCCCTGGTTTGTCCGCTCAAATCTAATTTATTTCCGTAGATGCTTTGGAAAAACTTGGCTGCGTTGACGCCGCCGACATTGATGCTCAGAGCCCGGAAGGCTGTCTGAAGGGGACTCGTGTTGATCTCTTGAATGACTTGCGAGCTTGGAGTTGCGACCCTAATTCGCCTCGGATCTTCTGGCTGGATGGAATGGCTGGGACGGGCAAGTCTGCGATCGCACGTTCTTTCTGCCGGATGCTACGTGAAGATAAGCGGCTCGGCGGCAGCTTCTTCTGCCTTCGAGGCAATGTGAACCTGGGCAATCTGAAACGCATTCTTCCTACACTCGCTCGGCATCTCGCCTCCCAGGATATGACTTACAAGTGGGCTCTGCTGGCGGCTCTTGATACCGGGATATCTTGGAATGCCAATCTCGAGATCCAGGTCGAAAAACTGCTGGAGAAGCCTCTTCACAGTGCTCATGGCTGTGGGCCCCCTACCTTGGTCCTGGTCATAGATGCCCTCGATGAACTCGATGATGAGGATGCTACAAAGGACCTTCTTCAGAGGCTTGTGACTGTGGTGCTTAGGCTTCCCATCAAACTCTTCGTCACATCTCGACCAGAGAAGCATATTCGTCCTCCTTTCGAGACTGCGGCAGATCTACGACGTGTCCTCCGGCTTCATGACATTGATGAAAATATTGTCAAGGATGATATGTCACTCTACCTCACCAACCATCTTGCCAGGATACGAGCTGAGAGCAGTCCTGTGCTCCCTCCTGGGTGGGCTAGCCATCTAGATATTGAAGTGCTCACACATCGCTCTGGAAAACTCTTCATTTATGCATTTACTGCCATGAAATACATCAGCGAGAATCCCAGAGGCCGTCTGCAGACCCTGATCAGCATCAAAGTCGATACCAAAGCACCATTGACTAAACCACTGGACGACATCTACAGGCGCATCCTTTTGGATGCTATGGACAAGGATAGGCTGGAACGCGAGGAGATTGCGCTGACAAAACGGATCTTAGCCACGGTCTTGACTGTGGGCCAACCAGTCTCCATTGCCTCACTTGGTGGTCTACTTAAAGAGCCTACTTGGCGGGTGCGGGCAATGCTTGACCGACTACATGCTGTTATCCATGTACCAGCCGACAACGATGAGGGTGTTGTATCCACATTCCATGCCTCTTTCGGAGACTTCCTCACAACCATTGGGCGTGCATCGCACGAAATGCTCATTAACCCATCGGCCACCCATGCTGCTTTATTCTCAGATTGTATTCGAGTCATGGACTGCGAATTGCACTTCAACGTTTCAAACTGTCCCACATCCTACCTTCCCAACACTGATCACGAGCTCACAATACCTGCCCTGCTGCAGTATGTGTGCTTGCACTGGCCACATCACATTGCCACAGCTTCTGCTGCTGAAGCTTCAGATGTTGATGTTTTAATCACTTCATCCCATCTAAATTCCCTCCAGGATGTTTTCTTGCCCAAGTTTTTGTTCTGGATCGAAGTGCTCAGTGCAATGAACAAGGCTAGTGTCTTGTCGAGCCTGATCATGAGAGTGGGCAAATGCCGCCCGCTCCCGATTCTTATACAAAATCCGTATCAATTACCGATCTGACTCCGGGGAGCGGGACCACAACACGTTCGCATGCGGCTACTTATCCTAGCTTGGATTTTTTTTCTACATGGGTTCTTCTGTTCCGCCGTATCTACCTGAACTTCTTGAAATTCTTTGATTCATTATCCAGGTGTTCTTGATGCCCGTTGGGAATAGAGATCTGGGGATCTCGTGTAAATGACTGCGACTCGGCGCCCATTAATCCCGCACGAGTAAAATAATAGGCGCGCACTTCTCTGAAGCACCATTGGAAAAGTAATCGAATTATACGCAACGTCCGCTGATCTGGCGCATCTCCGCTTTCCTTCCCAATGACCCTAACGCAGGAATATCAGCGTCTTCTTCACCGACCCTCCACCTCCTTCTCGCTTCCCGCCAACGTCTGGCTTCAGCGCGCCCAGGGGATGAAGAACGCGCCGTTCTTCCCGTTGACGACGGCCGCAGACCGCGTAGAGTTGCGTTAATGCGCCGTACGGGTCGACTGGGTGGAACATTTATTTCTACGCAAGGTCGCGGAGTGAGTAAGTTGTTCACAGCCGGACGGGAGCGTGTGGGACTCACGAAGGCCAGGCTACTTTGGTAGGGCTGGAGGTCGGTCTTCAAGTTGCCTGTGCATAGCCAGCCGCTTCAGAGAAAGCCGTTCACGGTAAGCAGCTGAGACTTACTTAGTGTTATATACGACGCCCCCGCCTTCGTAATTACACCTATAGGTTATTCCAATTGATACGCTCACTCCGCGTTTAAACACGGAATGAATGTGGGTGTGCGAGTCGATCCGATATGTTCCAAATCGAACAAGGTACGTCGGAGCGGACTAACGGCGAATGCGATATGTAGGTCGGGGGCGATGGCGATGAAGAAGGCGAGGGCGTCTAAACGTGGGCGACGACGGCGCGGCTAGACTGTGGCGGAGACGATGGCGAAGGCGAAAGAGGAGCGGACTGGCGGCTAAGAACCCCTCGGATGCCTGATTGATTACTCCACTTTTCCGGGGCTCTATATGCGATGGGATCTGTTCGACTTTGATGTTGACCCTCACGCGCGGAGCGACAATGCGAGTACGAAACTAGTGTGAACGAAGCAGAACTCCAGTCAGAATATGTATAAGCAATAGAATAGTTCCAGGGTGCGAAGTAGGGCCCTGTAAGTTATTCCCGGGCAATTAAAAACGCGTTTTGAATACCGGTTTGTAGACAGGGTGTTTACAAACCGGTTTATAAACAGAGTGTCTAAAATCCGAATTTATCGGCTTCCCTGTCCCAAGCTCTTACCCGAAGTCTTTTTCCCCTTCTCGCCATCCACTGCACCTCCCGAAGTCCATTCTTAAAGGGTCCGCATGGCATCGGGGCCGTCAACAGGTTTATGCGCCAACAAATCCCTGAAAAAAAAGGTCCAGTGTCTTGGAGGCAAAGGAGCCGTCAGCCTCATCTGCATCACCGACATCATTCAATCCAGCCCCGCCTCGCATTAGGCCGAAACGTTGCCTTCACGCGAACACCCGGGCGCCGCCGAAATAATTATAAACCGTGCATTCCGCCTTGACCATTTAAAAACTGGTTTATAAACACCGGTTTACAAACCGGTTTACAAACACGATTAAATTACAGGGCCCTAGTGCGAAGCACGGCTCAATCGGGTTGAAAGCGCCGAGAATGAATTTTTTGCTCTGTTTCAGCATCGGAGGATGAGTCATGACCAACGCGAACTGTCGCGTCTCTGATCTCATACCGTCGCTGCCGGGCCAAATGTAGATCGGCATATTCGCGTTTCCCCGAAAGAGATTTACGTTTTTTGAGGTCTGGGACCAGCCGCGAGTCCAGGACATCCGTGACTTCCTCCACCGCGGACTTTGAGTCTTTGACGTGCTGGAAGACTCCGGCATCAAACAGGAAGGGAAGAAAGAGAATAACTCGAATTCTGACTCAATGTGCAACTTCGTACTACCCGACGCTCGTCGGGAGGCGGTTTCTCCGCTCAAGTAGGCTTTTAACGTTTAATGTTCTCTGCATGAATGAATTGTGTGGAGCATACTTGCCACTCTGCTCCGCAAGAGTACGTTAATCCGCAGTTGAACAAAGTATGTAAGATTCTGGACCGATATTCAGCATTCTAGCGTAGTGTTTCAATAGCATGGCTCCGCACAAGTGGGCATTTACGTTGTAATCGGAGACGGGGACGGGAGCTGGATCGGCAAGCCGCTTTATTTCGTTCCAGAAAGCCGCTGTAGAGGGAGCATTAAGCAGCTTGTCACGATTTTGCTCTTTGATTGCATAGAGCCGATCTCTCCCTCTATGGGCGGCAGGGTACAGTTGACGTTGGGGTGGTGGAGCACTTTCAGGAGTTACCGCGTCGTCGGGCAGGTTGGTAGTTACCTTTTCGGCAGGCAGAGGTTGGGCAGTCGGGGGCAGCGGTGGGATTGGACCCTGTATATAGCCATTCGAAGCTGAAGCAGCAGGCCGAGGAAGCTCTGATCCACGAGTCACCAGGGCCTTGGTCGCTTTATAGAATTGCGTGAGTTTGTCTTCTGTCATGTGGGTTAAGTGCACGGGTGAGGTTCGGCATCGGATCCATCCAATTATGAGCTTCAGTATATCATCACCGTTTACACATTTCCAGCCACAAGCATCATTTTTGTGCGCCGAATATTTGATGGGCCGGATCGCGTATTGAGATCGGGTTGAAATGACCAAATTTTTAGTCTTTGGAGCGGTTTGAACAGCAAGAAGGAGAGCCACCAACTCAGCGCGTGCATTATCTTGATTTCCCCATACTCGAACGAAACGGTTGAGGCCAGAGTTGTGGCCGAAGAATACTGCGGCTCCCGCTTGAGCTGTATGTTTCCCGGTATTCTTGCATGCACCGCAGATCGTCACTGTCATCGGAACCGAGACAGAGAGTACAGGACCGTAAAGAGTGAGCACCTTTCTGGAGCTGTCTTTGCCTGCTTCCATCGTCGCAATATGAAGTCTGTCGAGTTCGGATTCAGTTGCAAGAACAGGTGTTTCACGTTTGCGTTTCCTCGTTGGGGATGCAGAGTTTTCAAGAATTGAGGGATCAACCTCCACCTGCAGAACCAAAGCAGCATGATCAAATCCGTGGTTCAACCTTGAATGATTTGATCTTGGAGAACAGAGTTCGAGAGTATATCACGTAGTCGATAACCGTTTTGCGGCTCCCTTGGAAGGATGTGTATTCCCCACTTTCTGGTCCGAAGCATTCCGCTC
Organism: Mycena galericulata; assembly: GCA_029289565.1. Lineage (NCBI taxonomy): Eukaryota > Fungi > Basidiomycota > Agaricomycetes > Agaricales > Mycenaceae > Mycena > Mycena galericulata. The sequence goes on from JARKIA010000047.1 coordinate 89,840, forward strand.
CGCTGACAAGCACGAGATCGTAGTCGGTACACAGTTGGAATAAAATCGTCCGCGGGTAGAAGGAGGTTTAGTGTCCTTGGATACACGGAGTGGATCGTACACAGAGGGTGTTCGAGACCCGGTACGAGCATTCAAGTCACCAAATAGAAGGATTTCGAAGGAACCAGCCCGAGCTAAAGCAAGAAATGCATTACGTGAAGTTCTTGCTTGCAAGCGTACCTACGAGTATGCTGTACGCAGGCCTTCATCGAAAAGCAGGACGACGAAGGCCTGCGTACAGCAGGACACCAAAAGAGCCAGATGGCCCAAGCTTATAGGAGAGAGAAACCAAGTTGAAGCGAGTTAATGAAAACCTGATTAACCTCAACAGAGAAGTCAGAGACCTTGTTGCGTGAGACCTTGTAGGAGCACGCAGTAAGTGATGGGAGACGCGATGAGGGGAGATATCAGAACTTGCAAATTTATATGCCTGGTACATTGAGGAGTCGAAAACGGCTTGACTGGGTTCTCCAAGAAGCGGGACAGAAGTTCTGCGGGCAAAGTCATTGCACAGTTCCGCAACATTGAAGTGAACTGTGCATCGGGAAATTAAACGCCGTGGCAGGGTCAGTCAGGAAGGGCGGAGTAATTCACCGACAGGGAAAAGTTCATTTGCACGCATCATCCCGCCGATGCCCGTTACACGCTCCCCGACGACGATACCAGGCTCGATGCGGCCCAAGAAGCCTATAACAATATTTAAAAGTGCAACGCTCACGATAGGGATGATGGTGACGATCCGTACCCGGACGTGGACGTGTATGACGACTGCGACATACCCCTCAATGTCGTCTCGGGCCATCTTTCCTCGGGCGGGTCTGGCGTTGCGGACAATTTCTCCGTCGGCGATGATGGTGGAATTGCCTGATCGTGAAATGCGGAGGCGTCGGATGCTGAGGACGAACCTGTAGTTCTTGGACGGGGGCAGCGCAAAAAGACCGTCGCACGTCGTTACCAAGGCCCCATTTGGGAAGAACACTAGGAATTCTTCGTCAAATTTTGCTGTTCTTTTTTGTCAAAATTAGCGTAGCTCAAAAATCGTTTCCCCGCCTTCTGACGCGCTCAAAAAATAAGGTCTTCAGGCTCCAAACGTCACCGTCACTGGGACCAAATTCGTTCACTTCACAAGCCCCTGTCACCCATATCGTGAACAAACGGTCGAAATCAAGGGGGCCCAACTTTGCGGTTTTTCGACATCGGGTCCTAAATGGGACCAGTTTTACCCGCCAAACACGAATATCATTATCCTGAAGCGAACGGGGCAGTCGTCGTGAAGTTCTGACCCAAAAGATTATTCCTATATCAGGCCTGATAAGATTTTTGATCGTCCAAAACAAGTCATTTTTGATGAGATCACTGAAATGGTCTGGACTTCGACGAAAGTCTTTTCGTTCAACAATGACCTTTTCTCTCGTTTAAACACCGGAATATACTCCGACAACACTCATAACGGCCCCGGTGCAAAAAAACCAGCGAAATCGGTCATTTTTGGGTCTATATAAGGCAATTTCCCACGGTAGGTAGGTAGGTCAAGCCTCGAAGCCCTCGGAAAAAAAACATTGTAGGTGATATCGTTTTTCCTTATCTTTCTTCCCCCTTGGTCGAAATAGTACAGTACTCTCAGATACTTCGTGTTTTTGTGCTCGGGGAGGATGCGTATAGACCGGTAACCAATCTTTCTACGGGAATACTGTCCGTAGACAGACCGGTCGATCTGGCTTTAAATTTGGATGATACGCATTTACACCGCCACAGGTCACGTTTTGATGCCCCGGACTTTGCCGACCAGGCATAAAATTCATACTGACGCGTTAGTTTAGGTACCGGACCGTACATGTATTTAGAAAGGGACGGACCCAAGGGATCTTCACCCTTGCCTAACTCCGTCCCAGTCCCTTGAGAGCTTGATATCACTGTGTTACCTCGGTTCTTCCTGTTTCTGACAGTGGCCCCGGGGGAGTCCACAGCAACAATTTTAACCCTGGCTGTGATATTCTGGCTCGCGGGGATCCACAATTAAGGTTTGATGATAAAAGCCTACATTCATCAAGTGTTTCCTTATCCCTGCCAAATACAGCCGTTTTCACACGCTTAGAAAAGCGTGACTTGATATGGAGAGCTAGTTGCATGCTGCAAATTGACAGATGATACCCAGCACTATTCTGAGCAGTCCTGTCTCTTTGAAATTGTCCGCGCTGCTTTGCTCATTAACCAGAGGTCATGGAACTCTCCACAGGTTTTGTTTGGCTTCAGCTTCAGAGATTAATACCCAGAATCCCCATATTTTGCTTTGATTTTATTTTGATCACATCTCTCAATCACTGGATCAATTAACATCTATATAAGGGCCTGATCGGTAACCTTTAATTCACGCGTGAATGTGTGAATTCTTGTAACGCTGCTGTCACGCTGGTTCTTTCGCTTCCCCTTCACCTCGCTGTCGACTCCTGGCCGCCACCACCACGTTCCAGCTGCATTCGCCCCATGGCCTCTCCTCCGGGCTTTCCTTCCGGCTCTCCCGGCTTTGTTGTCCCCTAAATCCCCAACAACGCTGGAGCCTCGTTCACCGAACTCGAGACCAACCATGGACTGGACTTTATCTTGCAGGATCCGACCCAATACCTGAGCGCAACGGGTTCAAGGCGAAGGCTCCTACAGCGATCTCGGCAGCTCTGAAAAATCAATTCCTTACACACCCCATTCGCAGGCAAGACACGGTCGGCAATAGGCTGCGATACGCGAGTACTGCGTGGACAGGGTCTTTGCCCTTGCACTTATCTTTCCTCAGGGTACTTTCGAAGAGTGCAAATTCGTGCGGGGAAAGAGCGGAGTCGGATGGGATGACGGGGAGAAGAAGGCCACCGCAGAGACGGATTTTATCACGAAGTTCACCAAGGTGCGTGCAGCTGAAGCTTGCATCCAGTGCTGTGCTGATGAGACATAGGAGTATGGCAACAAGTACGCCAAATGCTTCAAGAAACCGTGTCCATACTACAATGGCCTCGCGCAACTCTTTGGCGGCAACAAAGCCACCGTCCTTCATCTCGCAAAATCCAAGGGGAAGAAATCCAATGTGCCATCCACTTCCACCGCTTTTTCAACTGCCGGTCCCTCGCTGTCCTCTCCCTCAAAGTGCAAAGCCTCGTGCAAAGCCTCGTGCCAGCCCCTCGAAACACTCCAGAACGACATCTACGACGGAGGTCTAGACGATGCATCCCCCCAACCCTCTTCCCGGAAACCTTACGACGACGAACTGCTCCCGCCGTCCGCCAAACGCCGCCGCCTCCCCGACACCCTCGGTCATGACGACGAGAGCGAGAACATCGAGGATGCGAAGATCAAGGCTGGCGCACACGACCACAACCGCTCTGCCTCCGCTAGCTCCAGCTCCGGTGGTCGTCATGCCGCCTCCCGCAATGCCGAAACAGGAAACGAGATTGCGCGCGGGCTGAAGGGAATCGGCCTGGGCATGTCTGCGCTGATCATCACCAAGGCCGACACCTCGTACGTCGACGCGATCGTGGTTATTTTTACTGCTGGCCCCACCTTTCTCCCCCGCCGATCCCGAGGGCAAGTACTACGCTTTGTTCTTGGACGTGTTGAACTTGAGTGCAAACGAAATGTGCGCACGTGTTTTCATCAAGACGCCGAACCGCATTCAATGCATTGCCTTGCTGAAGCCAGTGCTGACCAGGAAGGAGATGGAAGTGCTGGTCAATTGGGTATGATGCTCTGCTGTTTTGTTGTTGTCGTGATTATTTGGAACTGCTCGCATCCTCTGTATTCTGCATTGTATTGTCGTTACAGTTTTGTACTAGTCGTCGCGTTCTGCAATATAATGTGCATGATCCTATCCCGACGCAAGTGTTGGCCCTATGCGACTCCTCTGTGATCAGGAATGACCGCGCCGGCAAAGAATGCGTGGTCGGCGGGATTGTACTCGTCGTGATTCTCGACGTCAAAAGAATGTGACAAGGGATGGGAAGAAGGCATTCAAGATACAAGGAGGATAGAGGTGTGACGAGGGATGGGAAGACGGTGTTCAAGATGCAAGAGACTCTAGGAACAAAATACAGTTGCAAGAGCGGCAGCGCTGGATTAGCTGGATGATCTCCGGGGAGAGCCTATGCACCTCATTTCGATGCACCAGGTGTGCGGCGGCCATGGGGACGCATAGAGCGGTGCTTCTGGCGGCGGAACTTAGTGGGCAGGAAGAGTTTGATCGATGTGACTGATCGTGACTTTTCCAGATTCACGCGTGAATTAACGGTTACCGATCAGGCCCTAAGAGGCTCTCTTTGAGATCATTTCTGTCTTTCCCCCCATCAAAACCCCATCCAAATCTCTTTGGACACATGGCAGACCCTGGCAGACCTCCCTTGCCTCCTAAACCTGAATACCCTCAGGGAAATGATAACCTGAGCCAACCCAAGCTCAAGTGCTTGCGTGCCTGTCATGAACTCGGTTGAACCCTAATAATACTGGTTCAGACCGTGGAATAAAAGGAAACAGAAAAAGACAACAGAAAAAGACTAACAAGAAGGCAAAACCTTGATTTGCTACAGTTTAGGGTGAGGTGGGTTGGTCAAGAGGACCATCCACAATGCCAGATGATGATGACTGCCTTTGAGGAGCCACATCTGGACGGGTTTGCCTGCAATGCATTGTGCTGCTAATAGAATGGGTGGTCCCGTTTGGGACACAGGGGCCATTGGCAATTCCAGTCATAGGGTTTTCTGTAGGAACCCATATCACTGTGGTGTTGGATGAACAGATGGATCTAGCATTATCTAGGGACAGGGGCCTGTTCTTTGGGTGAGGTGCCATGAAGTCAATGTCACCATTCACCAACAGGACATGTTCATTGACAATCCTAGAAAACCTGGCAAGTTCCGGGTTCTCCCCAGTGAGGAAGACTATGTCATCAGGTTTGAGTGTGGTGGGAAAAGGCTCCCAGCCAGAAGCCAGAATTGCTTCATTTCCTTGGGGGTATTCAGGTTTGGGAGGCAAGGGAGGTCTGCCAGGGTCTGCCATGTGTCCAAAGAGATTTTGATGGGGTTTTGATGGGGGGAAAGACAGAAATGATCTCAAAGAGAGCCTCTTATATAGATGTTAATTGATCCAGTGATGGAGACATGTGATCAAAATAAAATCAAAGCAAAATATGGGGATTCTGGGTATTAATTTCCGAAGCTGAAACCAAACCAAACCCGACCTCTGATCAAGAAAAATCAAACCAAAATATGCGGATCCTGGGTATTAATTTCTGAAGGAAAACAAACAAAAGCAGTGCATGTGATCAAGATTGTTCTGCAGGCCAGAGGTTTATATATATTACACACTGGAATATTCTGCAAAATGCTTGCATCAGTTACCACATGTCTCTAAAGTTCCCGCTTAACCTCGTCTGTGGTCGGTGAATTCAAAGGGTGGTTCTCCAATCTCTTCAGTTGGAAGGGTTCCCACCATCCCCCGGGCACTAGTGTTATCTACTCTCCTCACGGGCTGGAAAAGACGCGCAGAGAGGTCGGTCTCCTCATCAAGAGGCTTGGGATCGTCGTCGAGGGAAGCTGATTCAGCTTCCCCGAGGCGGCGGGTAACGCAGAGGATGATTTCACGTCGGTGACGACGCTGCGCTGCAAGGTGGAGGAGGCCAGCACCGACGGAGTCCCGGTGGTACTCAAGCTCATCAAGTTCAGGGTCGAATTCTCCATCGCGCCGAGGCACAAGAACCACTTTGCGCCGCTCTCGCCGAACCCCAATATGAATAACCTGCCGTCGGCGAGCCTGAACGCGCTCCTTGCGGCACCGCTCGATCCACCGCTCAAGAACCGGGCGAGCGTGCTGATGAACAGGGCCGCGTCAGCCAGCGCAGCGTTCCCGCCGGGGTGACAGTCTGCGATTGTGCTGGTGCACGAGAAAGGGAGCGCGTCAACGTTCAAGAATGTCTGGAAGAAGCTGAAGGAGGTGTTGGAGATTGGCAATCCAGCACAAGCCCGAGACATGGCCGAGGTGCTGACTAAAAGATGACTGATATGGAATCGGAGGGAACATGCCAGAACATGCAGGAAAAATAAGATTTTAGTATAAATACAGTACCTACAGTAGAGCTCCTCATGAGCTTGTAACCAACGGCCTAACAGCCAGGATTGATATCTCACTTGGTTCACGAGATAAAACCAACAGGAGGTGTATGCCAGCGGTGCGAGCGCGGAGTATCCTCTTTTGAGCCCCGCGGTGGGGGCGACGCCGTTCATTGAGCAGCCGCAGCGGTTTGTGATTTGATTTGTGTTCGATTTTTTCCACCTCTTTTTTTCCTCTCCTCGATTTGGATATTAGACATTGACAACATTAGAGACATTAGACGAGAATCATTTTGTATTCCCACCACCCACACGATGTAGCACCACGTCTTTGAAGCCGACAGTCCCAGCAACGTGTGTCGAAAAGGGCGAGCATTTCCAGCGAGAAGTGATATACTAATAGAGCCACACCGTTGTCACCTGCGTGTTCAGTGGTATCTCAGCCCTGTGATAGCGTCACGTTAAAAAAAACCAAACCGGGTTTACCTGGCGCACTCAATGCTGTCGATGAGATCAGATGAAGGTTGTCGCTCAAACGGGCTGAAAGACGCGCAGGGAGAGAAGTAGCTGCCGCGGACGAGTTCGCCACAACTTGGCAGTGGATCGGAGGCCCTACAGTATTCTAATTTCTAGCAGATCGGCTTACATATCCTCGTGGCGCGTGTCGACCTTGTATAGACATATCCCAAAAGTTCGTAGACCTTTCACGTCGTACAGTCAATCAAGAGCCGCGACTTTTGAGTGAAGTGGAAAGGCGACCTGAACATTGGCATTTGTACCCCCCACTCCCTAAAAAAAGTGAGCGGATCAAAAGTGCGCCTCGGCTGAGATTGCGGGAATTACATCTCCTTTTCGGTCCAGGGTAAACGTGAAATGCGTAATCTCCGGACTGTTTGGAAGAATGGGATGTGCGCTATCGATTGTCTGCTGATGAATCACAGGTTAAACTCCGTTTGCAATATGATGGTCCAGGATCGCCTACGCTAAATGTTATTACCTCATATAGCCTCCCGTAGTCAGACTCCAGAACAATAGTATGATCGATATGCACCATCCCGTTGATAAACGCCAGAGATTACCCATCAACAACATGTTAGCCTCATATAAATCCGCACAAATCCTGGAATACTACTCCGTTTACACTTTGAATTCCTATCTATTCATCTCAACCCCTACCCTGCGCCACTGGTGTTGAATATAAAAGCTGTTATGCGTGTCCAATCAATTCCGGTGCCTTTTGGGAAACAGTTAGAAGGTTCAAGTCACACTGGAGGGCTCGTCAATTGACTCAACTATGGTAGATGACTCAGATAGCTCTGGAACGTCATCGTGAACGTAAGATGTGCGCGAACAGAAAGGCCGGAACTCAGCTCGTTTAAAAGACTCGGTTTGGCTCAGTTGGTCAGAATGCACCGTGTCAAGTTCGAAAATTTCATTCATTGTCTCGTAGTATCATTTTCCACCTCGCCACCAGATCGCGATATTGGGCTTCGGGCTAAATATGTAAACCATTCCTTCCTCGAATTGTCAAGTACTCATAATTTAACGGGGCATATCCATTTACGTCGCGGTGACGGCTTGTGCCCGCGTACTCCACCTGGATGCCCCCTCGAGGCTGCGACGGCTTCAAGAAGCCCAAGTGGCAGCGGTGCGCAGCACTTTCCCCCCGCGCTTAGATGGCAGAGGCGAGGGCGCGGAGCGTTTCAAGGGGGCTGGCAGTGAGCTTAGTCTGGCTTCACGAATGGAATACGCAGGGCGGAGGAGACGCACAATTCGAGGCCTTCCTCGGTGCCGTGTTCGACTGCGACACTAGCACGGGACGTTTCGCGACCGAGGTGGGTGGTGCGTCTGGTGCGTACAGAAATTGTCAATCTCAAATCCAAAAGAAGGCATAGGGAAGTACCTTTGGCGTTGAACTGCAGAGACGGAGAGACGGTCGCAGTATTTATAGCAACGAGCGCTGCGGGGACGTCCGTCCGGAGCGCCACAGTGGGAAATCCTAGGTGGGCGTTGGGCGTCTGAGATCACTATAGGTAAAGATGAGATCATATTAGCGGGAGACACGGTCGAGAAGCCGGATCTCGCAGTGAGACCAGCCGTAGAATCGATGACGGACCATCGGTGTCGCATGCGTCGAGGCAGGTGTCCTCAAGCACGGCTGAGCCGAGAACAAAGGTTTTTCCGGTAAAGGGTGGCGCGGTGCGGGCGAGGGTTGCTCCCAGGCTGTATGCACTTATGAGGAAATCAAAGCAACATCAAGACGCGGACGCACGTTTTGTTTGTTCACTCTCTGGGTTCAGTTTCGTACAACCCGCCACCTGCAGCGTGTCCACAAGTCCCGAGCCCTCCACCTCTACCTGCGAGATGAGCGCGACGTTGCGCGGGGCCTGCGTTTGTTGACGAGTGGGCTGCGTGTCAGACGCGGACGCCTTCATCTCCCAGTCCTTGAGGGCATAGGGCGCAGAGGAGCGCGCGGCGGTGGTGTCACGAAGGGCGGACTGGGCGTCGTCGCGCGCTGAGTACGCGGCGCGAGGCTCCACCTGCGTGAACTTTTCCTCCCTGCCGTCCATGCGCGATATGCACTGGGCGAGCACCTCTACGATTGAGGCGGGCGAGACGGGCTTGTACGTTGTGGGATCGGTCGCAAAGCCCTTGACGACCGCGTCGAGCGACGCGAGGGCCTTGGCGCGTATGCCGACAAAGACCAGTTGGTTGTCGGTAATGGCCAGGCAGTGCGCCGCGAGGATGACCTTGATACTGGCGAGGGCGTTCTGATAGGGCTGGACAGCGTGGGCGATCTCGGTTTCAATGAGGGTGCACAAGAAGTCGGCCGAATGGTGGATGGCGGCGGAAGGCTTCGGCATAGGTGAGGGCATAGGTAGATGGCTTTGCTCTTGCTTTATTGAATTGATCCACCTATCGAAGGGCAAATCGAGGCGGTCTAAGTAACTTGATGTAGCGTTTTGTCACCGTCCAAGAGGCAGCAGCGGCTTTCAAATACCAATGACATGATCTACGCGACCAACTGCGCTGTTGTTGGGATGGAAGGTGTGGAGCCGTTCACCGAAGCTAATCTGGCCGAGCAGCTTGCTCTCCGCGGCCAGCGGGCGAAGGCAACCCCGAGCGATATTCTGCCAACACCAGAGGACGACAAGATCGTTGGGAAGTCATTTGTTGCACTCATAGCTGAGATGATTGTCGCTTTCACTCCCGGGAACAGTCGTTGGAAGGATCGAAAAGATATTGCGTCAGCGGTGGCTGACATGATGCCAAAAGATCGGCCTCTTCCGCCCACTGCCGCAGATGCACGCCCTTTCGGGGTGTTCGATGTGAACGAGGGATCGAAGAAGGGCGTTGTGAAATTTCTTGGGGCAGCACAGGAAAGGAGCACACTCTCCCAAAAACTTAGTCTGTAGTTTAACCCCGCCCGATGATTGGAAGTCGACCTTATTACGTAAAGTGCGGAGTTTGAATTTTGGTTTGGGCTCTGTGGCGCTTCCAGAGGCATGGATTCAAAACTCTAAGAGGCCAAACAAGTTTTAATCTCATTTTTCAATAGATCTGTCTCTTCAGATTTCTCTTTCGGGTCCATAATCTTCGTGGAATGAAAGGCCGGTCAACGGCCCATCAAATTTTGACCTCTTCGCCTGTACTCCTCCGCAAAAAAAATTGAGTGAGAAAGTTGTCCATTCTGATTCATTGAGTGATAATCTGGCAAAATAAATCCTTCACATTCGTCCTAAATGTGTGAAAGAGAGCGGAGAAATCTGAGCTTACATAATAAGGTCGACTTCCAATCACACCGATCAGGGATCTGACAGACTACAACATACGAGGTAAGGTAGACCCCATCCACCCTCGACAAACGTCACGTGGTGTATTTCCATATTCGGCGAAACGGACAAAAACAATTAATATTGGGACTGTTAGGGCAGTTGGAGGAAATTCCTCCGACCAGATTACGGAAATACATGTTAAGAATCTATAAAAATAAATTCGGGTCTCCCAGATCTTCCTGCGTTGAGGAGTTACACATTCTGCCAACAGCATTGGCTGAGATCAATCTTTGATGGAAAGTGATGGGAGTTGACATGGCTTGCTGAACAGTGTAACTCCTCAACGCAGGAGGATCTGAGAGACTCAAATTTATTTTCATGGATTCTTTACATGTATTTCCGTAATCTGGTCGGAGGAATTTCCTCCAACTGCCCTAACAGTCCCAATATTAATTGTTTTTGTCCGTTTCGCCGAATATGGAAATACACCACGTGATGTTTGTCGAGGGTGGATGGGGTCTACCTTACGAGTAATTTTTGTTGTAGCGTCTGTTTATAAGAGACTACCAAAAACTGTGGTCATCAATTTCTCGGATTTTTGTCGGTGACTGGCTGTCATCGAATAATCTGCGCGCAGCTCGCCGAGACCGAACAGACAACATCAACGCGATGGAACGCCTAGAGTATGTCCAAGAATTGAGTGCTCCATTCCACTTCGCACTCCAGGCCAGCCATATGCTCATGCGGACACATTACGGTTCGTCACTCTTTAATTGCCCGCATCTTGCACTGCGTCATGTAAGTTTATTTTCACATTATATCTGTCAAATGATAACTGACGACTTTTGAAGGGTCATCAATGGATTTACGCTGTACTCCCAGCTTTCGGGATGGCAGCCAACGCTTGCGGATATTCAAGCTATTGCTCTCACCATCTCCACTGACTTTGTGACTGCTACTGCTGCCCAGAAAGCTCAGGCCGCGGGCGACGATTGGATGGCTCATTCAATTTACTTCATCCGTGATTCACTCTTCTTCTGCATGTTTGAGAAGGCGGTCAGTTTTGCGGACCCTGGGCAGCTCATACGTGTTCTCAAGTACTGGGGGCTGGCCTTTCGAGGTGTCGGACAGCACAACTACGCACGCGAGTGTGCCGAAGTCTTGGTAAGATGGAAATATGAGCTCCCAGATAAATTGCGCTGGGCTCTGGAGCGGTCTTGGTTTGTGAACCGCTGGGGCTTGATTGGTCGTGCCATTGCATCCGATCTTTACCTGGAACAGCTCAATTTCTGGGTGAAGGTATGTTGCAGGTGTGCCAAAATACACTTTAACTCACTTATATTTTGAACAGCGTGTCTTCATTGCCTCGGGATCCGGAGTCACCGTCGAATACATTATTCGCAAAGGGTCCGCTTGCGTGGAGGCCTTCCGGGACATCACTCATATGGTCGCAAATTTCTTCGGTGACCCTGACCGTGCGCGGCGATCAAAAGAGGTCAAATTCAACCAAGATCTGGAGGCATTAGTTACAGAAATGCAGCGGCGCAAGTTCCACGTTGTGAGCAAAGACCCGCACTTTGTTCCGGCCCCGCCGAAAAATCCCCCTAAAAAAACACCGAAGAATCCGAGACCTCCGGAGCCACCACGCTCTGCCATCGTCGATGTCTTTGTCAAGGGCGCCGAAGAATGGAACGGGAAATTCACCGAATTCATTAGGTCAACAACCTTCGATCCAGCACTTGGTGGTTATCCGCCGGCCACAGAATCCTCGAGCTCTCCACGCGATACAACTCTTGACACAAATACTGTGTTCGACAGCCTGACACATAACCCACTGACATATGACAGCTATATTGATTTACATGGTAAAGAAGATACGGGAATCTCGGGTTTGGGTGCATTGGGTGGTGGTGGGGATTTTGACGGTGTTGAGTAGAAAAGTAAATTGTACACAATTACTACATTATCGTCGAGATCGAGAATCGAAAGGAGTTCGAGTCCCGGGTGCTGGGGAGGAAGTCGGAGGCAACGGGAACCGAAGGGGGGTAGGTGTGAAAGTCCGTGCAGAAGCAAGGCCGCTGAAGAAATCATCATACGAGGGGGTGACACCGTGCATGGGGTTGGATGCCGGAAGGGGAGTCGCCATTGCGGGAACCATCCGTGGATTCGAAACACTTGCTCGCGGCATTCCTCCGCGGGAACGGGAGTTACCTCGACGACCATTTCCGGAGGGCCTCGGGGTCGGAAGATTCGGCTGCATGGATGGAAGGGGGGTGAATATCGGCTGCGGGGTGACAGGTACGGGAAGGGGCCGGGGCTGTTTCCGTGCACGCCGGGCTGATTGAGGTGTGCGAGTGATTTCGAGAGTGAGACGCCAGCGCGCAATGATGTCGCACACCTCCAAAACATCAGATGCTGGTGCCATATCCCATGGTACCGCTTTCAGAATATGCTTCGGCTCGACGAGAACATGCTTCAGAAAGGTCCCACTGGACGAGATCAGCTTCTCCAACTGTTTGGGTGGGAGGAGCACTTCGCAGGGAATGTACGGACTATTTCCCATACGGAAATGCCTGTCCGTCCGCCATGTAATTAACAGTTCGCGAAGCGCGGACTTGTCCTCTTTAGAGATCGTTTGCTTGCCTTTAACGGGCTCGAAATCAGCGGAATCAGTCGACGCCACCGTGCCGGAATCCGAAATCACAGAGGCAGGAAGATCCCCGAGTCCGCCTTTTCTGCTTTATTCAATTTATTTCCGTATTCCTTTCTTTTGGTCTGATTCTTTCGTTTCATATTCTCATTTTCTCTGCGTTAGCCTTCCTTTTCTGATATTTCTCTGTGTCATGTCTTGCCTTCGGCTTGCTGGATATACCCGCGCTGCGCGTTGTTATGTCACATATCCCATATCTGAGGGGTCAGACCTTGGTCTCGGAGTTTCTGGTTCATTCATTAACTTGATAGCCTTCTCTACTTCACCCTTTCGAGTCATCGTCCTCATCCACCGCCAAGTCAGTCACCTCGCCTCACTCAGACAAAGTTGACTGGTGCTACCTTCTTTCTTTCTCTCGGACTCTCTTTCCATCTGGTTATTTTAGACTCTTCTTTCCTTTTTGTCTGTTTTCCTCCTGCCCTCGCCAGGATTGTTGATTCTTTTCGTTCACCCTTCTTTGTTGTCCCATTCTACAGGAGTCGGTTTCATTAATATTTGTCCTTTTCATCTCATTCCCATTGGTTTTTTTCATCCACTGACTCTTTCCATAGTCTCTTCTCACCCATACCCGCCGCCACCTTGTTCAACGTTCGCGCGACCACGCCCCCCCGTCGACGTTCCCTCAGGTATGTCGCTCATTATCCTGTCTTTGCTTGTTTATTTTTTCACCTTCTTCGGTTCTTGCATTCATTTCAGTGGATTTATGTCCGCTATTTTGTCGAGTCCTGCCTTTTCCGCCCGATGTATGCTGGCCGAGATGGCCGAGACTCCCTTCTCCCCTTCATTTCTATTATGTTATTATCTTGCCTTATTCTGGTTTGCGTCCATTTTCCTGTTCACTCCTTATTCCTTTTTCTGCTGGACTTGCACAGCGCGAGGTCCCTTTGGACTTCGACTCCCATTTCTCATTTCCTGTCCCTATTTGTTCCTCCGCTTCCCTTTTCCACCATCTATTTCCGTTCTATATTTTGTCTTCATACTCCTCAATCGAGCGCTGCTTTCCTTTTTTGCGGGCTGGATGCGTGCGCCCAACCTGCGATGACTTTTTCTGGTGTTGTTCTTCATTCACGCCCGCCGAGAGGCCGAATCTCGCTGCCGAATCGAAATTTCCCTTGTGTTGTCCTATTCTCCGACGCCTTATTATTGTTTCTTTTTTCTTTCTCTTTGCCTTGTTTTTCTCGCCTTCAAATCGATCTATGCCTTTTCCTTGGAGCTTCGCTTCTGTCTGCTCTCGATATATGCTCCGAGGCTGCCCTTTTTCTTCTCTGATTTGTTTTCTCCCATATTCGTGCTTCGCTTGGTCCATTTATATTCGGGATGAACATCTCTGTTGACCCGTTCGATCCGTCCCGATCTTTCGATTTCTGTTCCTTGGACTTGTGACTCCGAGGTCCTCATTTACATTCCCTTTTTTCATTGCATTGCTTGAGGGCCCGCTCCTTCACTCGCTCCAATTCTCCGTCAGTTCCAAGTTCGTTCCCTGACTCGTTTCGCAGGCTCTTCCTCGCAAGTCTCATCACCGGTAACACCTTATTACAGCCCTTTGCGGAACATAGGGCGCGGTCGATTTTTTTTTCCATTTTGAGACATTTTTGATCTTTTCGACCATTTCCCTCGTTGCGCGCTCAATTATGAATGTATCGCTTCAAAAACTATATAGTCGGAACCGCATTGGAATTTCGCATTTCTTCTCGTGCCCTATTTATTTTTATTCAACCTGTATAAAATGTAGTATAATACTAGCGCGGGGACATGAGGCGGGAATCTGAGTCGTAGGTTCTCTTATAAGTACCTCAGAGTGGGCCTAAAATGAACCTCTGACTCACTGGTAAAGAGAGCATCCAGAAATATCGGAGTTCTGTGGACACTAATATTTTCACTTTCAACTGCATTGTTCATGTAGCAGAGGGTGCATAAAACAAATATGGCGACAAGGTGCCCTCAGGAATAGGCCTATGTGTGCTGTAATAAAGGCCTGGAACATTATATCCACATCCTCCCTTGTAGGAGGAGATCTGCTTTAAAAGGTAATAATATTATACTACATTTAATACAGGTTGAATAAAAATAAATAGGGCACGAGAAGAAATGCGAAATTCCAATGCGGTTCCGACTATATAGTTTTTGAAGCGATACATTCATAATTGAGCGCGCAACGAGGGAAATGGTCGAAAAGATCAAAAATGTCTCAAAATGGAAAAAAAAATCGACCGCGCCCTATGTTCCGCAAAGGGCTGTAAACATTGGCCGTCATCTCGGCCTCTGTCGACCAACATCGGTGTTGCTAAGGTACGCTCCTCATTATCTTGTCCCTCTTGTTATGCGTATCCTTTTCATTCCCTTGAATGGAAACCGCTAACGGCGGATTCCTCCCAGCCACATACGCGCAGCAGATTCAGCGCTAGCTTGCCTCGCTCGACCTGTGCAAGGTGCGTATCATCATGTTGCCGCAATTTATTCCTCCGAACTTCTTCATTTGCGCGAGTCTTGCCGAATTTCTGCGCCCAATCTGGCACTTGCATTCATACCCCTTCATTCAGTTGCCCTTTTATACCTCGTACTCATGTTGTCCCGACAGAACTTCCCAGATTTGACAGGCACCTCCCCTGCATGCAGTGAGTTTCAGACTTCATTTTGTTCAATTGTCTCACTTGCTGACATGTCATTGAGCAGGCTTATATATGAGACTTGGGCGTAGATTAGCAGAGACCTGTAGTAGTAGCTAAACATGATTTGACGCTATCAGCCTGAGTGAATGTACGGTCAATTGCGCTGAGTGAATAAACCAATCAGCCTAATTGAACAAAATCAATCAACCTGATTGACTGAATACACTCAAGCTGAGTGTGTCGTACACTCAGGCTGATGGAGATTCTTGCCAAATGTCAATCAGCCTGAGTGTATTTTGTCAGTCAGGCTGAGTGGGTCATACACTCAGATGGAGTGATTCGACACACTCAGGGTGAGTGCTTCCATACACTCAGGCTGATTGAATCTTCTCCCCACAGTGTATACACGCAGAGTCGTGATTTTCTTTCCGGTTACTTACGCTGGCCACTCACAACTTACAAGTTGATGTTTGAACGTATCGTGTTGAAATCGCCTCGTAGACCGTTATCTATCTGCTCACATGAGCGGCGGACACCCTCTGGGTAGGTGGCTGCTGTGCTGTAACTCCCCAGAGCGCGATGTGACGCGACACGGCGACTTCCCGGCTAATTACAGCATAGACCTGTCGGAGGAAGCCGGGCTCCCTCTTTCCCGAACATGGAACCCATCAACGTTCTTTCTCCTTTAGTAAGGTCCTTGCCTTTGCTTACCGTCCCTTCCCAAGTCGACTTCGTAGGGCCAAGTGGGAAGTCGCGGCAACATTAGGTACGAGCGAGAGGGCAACGTTCAGACGCTATTTTCTGGACCGCTTTGACATTCATCCGAGCGCGAACGAAAGTGCGGTGAATGGTAGATAGAGATGTGGGAAGGTGTCTGTAGCACTCCAAACGTCCTCGTACTCGTCAAGAAAGAGTGTCGGGTTGTGCCGTGCCAGACGGACAAGGTAATCGGCATCGGCCTGTGCAAGTGTGCGAGGTCGTCCACGACCTATTGCCTGTGCCTTTGCGACGCTGCCAATGAGATGCTTGCGCTTGCGCGTCCTAATTAGTGTAGACCTAGAAAACTGGGCAATTTTGAGGATTTCATTGGTGGTATCGCGCCCGCGCTCTTCCATGCGTAGCGTGGCCTCCTTGAGGTCATCGCTGATACTGCGGTTCGGCATGGTGATAGTGTGTCAGGTCATGCTTTTCAAAATGCCCACCATCACTGTGGAACCCCGACTAAGCGAAATTCACGAATATTTTCGCCGTGCGAATGAGGGTAATTTCACTTCTAAATCACCGTGAAATTCGCTCCTTGACAGTGAATTTCATTGTCAGAGCTATGTGAAATATTTCACGAACAAAACGTTACTTTTCACCACATGACTTCACTGACTTTTTGACGGCAAAATTCACGCCAATGTTGCATGAAGTCCACGGTGTTTTACCCTTGACTTTCAGATCAAAATAACTCAAATTTCCCGGTATTTTTGGAGGGAAACGGCTTCATATTATATGCATTATACAGATGGTACACAATTGTTTAGCTCTCGGATTCGGATGACAGTGACGGAAGGCGAGGGACCCCGGCTGACCGGAACCGAGCCGGATTCTTGGTGAAATGTCCCAGTTGGCGTGAGTTAGGGTGATTCCATAATGCCAATTTTAACAACCGGGGTTATCGTACTACGTGCCTACTACCACGTAGACTTGACTCCGAGCGGCATGAATATTCAATGCCAATACCACTACAATAGTACACTTTTGATACTTTTGGCGGGGCTGTTTCTTTTTTGTCACCATCCAGGTTTTTAACCTTGTTCTGACGGCCACTGAAAGGTTTTCATTCTGTTTTTCATCTCTCATTTTTGATGAACACGCCAGGACTCAACAAGTTTTACTTGTAATATCTACAGTACCGTGGAACAAGTGCCTCGCATTCCTGGAACCGCTGACTCTTGTACGGCGTAGCGAATTGGTGGAACGGGGATATCTTCGTCTTCACTATGGACACGGATGCTCCGCCAATGGTCAGATCCTACTCCAGTCGTTGGATGCTATCCCAATCAGGAGACAGTGAAGAGGTGAAAGAGACAGCCAGAAAACGGTGTAAACTCATTTCCTTGGCGACGGACCGGGCCACCGTTGCGGGTGAGATAGTACGAGCCTGCAAACACTTGAGTGTTGCACGGGGATTGTACGCAAAGGTGCAGTTATTGCCATAGGTTCTTGTTTTTATTCCTGCCCATGCCGCGACATCATTGGGTCAACCCGGGTACAACACTTTTCATCCGAAAAAATACTTGCTCAATAATGTACTAATATCATTTGCGACGAACTACTTTTGTAATATTAACTCGACAGTTACTTGAGAGCTTCACCCTGAGGGCCTGAGCAAAGGGGATGCCAGTCCGCGAAGGAAACCGCTTGTTATACCATAATAATCCAAAGTGGCATCAATTGCAACGCAACTCAAAAAATGAACCACGTCTCGGGCATCTCGGCCAGCCCTCGGGCCTCCCAATTCAGGTTTGCTGCACGTTTTCAACTGAGGGATGATTTGAACTTTCGAATTGAAAACTGAGATGCATCAATCCTGGTTGACAAATTACAACAGGCGTCCCTTGACGGTTATTTCGGTCAGCTCATATTGGTGAATCAATCTTGGTTCATCACTTGATCAGAAAGGAATATTAGGCTCAAGTCGTATGTGTAGGCATTATATGTGCTAATTTGGCAAATATGTGCCTTGCAATACATCTGACGCAGTCAGTAGCCCTATAAAGTTTGTTTAAACAATGGGCATCTCGACGTGAAACAGGGTTTGAAATTTGTTTTGTTTGACGGTGTTTACAGCTATTTGCATAGCTAATGACACCCCTGTTTCCCCTCCTGTTGGCTGACGCTCTTCCGCGCAACGGGATAAATGTGCCATAACATAGTCAGGCGGGCGCGGTGATTGAAGTTGCTGATAAGATAAAAAAGTGTCCGTATATGGCGTATACGGGTATACGGTACGGGAAGATACGGGAAGATGCCGTATACGTACGGAGATCGCCAAAAGCATCTCGAAGGCTCCCGGTACGGCCATCGTACGTACGTACCGTACGTATAGCCGTAACCCATACGTACGGTGCGATTCCCTACTGCTGGCGTCGCGATGTCTTGGCTTGCTGTTTGCTGCGCATAATCTGGCCTAAAAATCTGTCCGCGATCGAACTGGAGGGGGTGCAATCGAGAAGGGACAGTCGAAGGGGTGATCTCAATTATGTGGGCAAGCTTACGAGGTCACTGGGCGGACTCCGGAGGTGACGCAATGCCACGTAATGCTCCTTTCTCTGTTTTGCAGCCTACCTCTGTCCCTCTGGGCGGAGTCTATTGCATTTTCGCATCGGTGGTGGCCAAACCTGGGCTTATTCTTACTGGATCTCATCGCTAGTAACCGGGATTCCATATCTTTGACAATTCTTGGACCGCAAGCTTGGATGGTGATTGCTCAGCAAAAGATCAATCCTGAGCAGTCTGCGCCAAATACATGAGGCAGCTCAGATCTGTCAGTTTCAGATCTAATTTGAATGGCACTGCTTCTGTCAGCTAAAAGACATTATTGAGGACAATGTGCACCAAAACGTGTGTGATGTAGTGTCTCAATATACAACACGTGTGTGATGTAGTGACCCCACTACGTCACTACATCACTACATCACACACGTGTTGTATATTGGGACACTACATCACACACGTTTTGGTGCACGTTGTCTTCAATAATGTCTTTTAGCTGACAGAAGCAGCACCCGGGCCCTCATTGGGTGACACAGCAACAACAGGCAATTCCACTGCCTTTGATTCAGTTTTCTTCTGAATCAGAGCAATCGTTTTCTTCTCCATTTGAGTGCGATCGGCGGCGGCGATCGGTAGAATCCAACCCGACACGATGTGCAGCAAGCAAGGAAAAAGTGTGGGAATGATTCTGAAACTACCTGTCGTAACTACATCAGAACCAGAGCCCACATCAAAACCACCGTGCCTGGAGTGACCCTTATACTCCTTTCTGAGTTCTCTCTGTCGACACTCCATTGCCTATGTTCTTCTCTCTGGTGGAGGCCTTGTCAGTGGCAGCTGAACCATTCCTACCAGACTCCTGCAGAGCATATTACATATCCTTTGGTTATGTTGTCTTCTAGACTAGGCCAAAAGGGCATATGTAGTGCTAAATATAATCTAGGGACATGAGGCAGCAGATCCATCAGATTGCCATGTGAATGGCACTGCTTCTGTCAGGCTCCGGGTTAAAACATGCAGTGTGGGTTTCTGGGCTTCCACGGTGGATTCCATGAACATGGGTCTGAAAGATATTGTTTGTATATGCACTTAGAGACAAAGGAAGGTAACAGAAGGAGGGAAAGAGAACAGGGGCCAGTGTGGTTGGCATAGGACAAGTTAGGAAAGAATCCAGAGCCAAACATGCCAGCCGAAAAGAAACATCCATTGGAATCCTGGCATTACGAAGGGCATTACGAAGGACATCCAAAATTGTACACCCACTCCCTTGGTTTGACATAGGACCCTGACAATCCCTTTGGACGCTAGGCCCAAAATTCCAGAGATCCTGGACACTTATTTTATTTTATTTTTTCACCCTTTCTGAGACCACGGTAATCGCGTTTTCGAGCCGCAGGAAATTTCCTCGATTTTTGTTCAGACAGCGGGCCTTAGCGTCTAAGGGATCTTCGAGGGTCCTGGGACATTGATGCACACGTAAATTTATGAAGAGAGTGATGGAATGTCATCCAATAAAAATAAAAAAAATTGTGACAACCTCGGAGAATGATTGTGTTCAGCATTTACTGTTGTTTGGACCCTTCTTGCATCTCTTCCTCTTCCACCGTCTTCTATGGACAGCTGTGAACAACCGTTGCCCCAGATTGTAGCTTCTGCTGTTTTCTCCTCAGATGGCTCAACTTGGAGCGGCAACACACCGACAACTCATAATTCCATCTCTCAATGTGCGACACGCAACGCCCAACTACGCTCCAATTATCGGCTGCAGCCAGTATCCTCGCTCCTGGCCGATACGTGCAATTGGTGTGTCCCGTCGCACGTTTTCTGTGACAGTCCAAGTCAACAAGTATAGGAGATCCTATCAGCTCAACGTCGTTCAACACCCCCAAAAGGCCGCCGAATTCGGATATGAAAATCTCTCTCGTCTCTCGTTGACGCCTCCCATGATTGTTCAGCTCACGGTGCGCGACATGAACGGCAACTCGATTGTACCGTATGTATGCTCTTCCTGATGTCCGAAAATACTGAAGTTTTTCAAAGCCAGGAAGAGCTGCCTTTTCTTATCGCGCATCTGTCACTGTTCACTGAGAACGGAATGACGTCTCTAGACATGGGATCCTCGATCACCGGCTCAGCTTATAGGCAAGAAGCGCCGTCACCTCCTATTTTATATGGTAGTCTAGCATCGTTTGTGGACCACCTGGAGGACACGAACGGTAACATGGGCCTGTTCTTTGTCTTCCCAGACGTCAGTATCTGCTGGCGCGGCCGATTTCAGTTGGGTGTCACCGTTATGAGGATAAGCATGTTCGAACAGTCATCTGTTGTCTTGCTCTCTATCTCACTCTGTTTTTTTGGCAAGGCCCGACCAGTGCGGCATCTCCGAGGGGGGCAAGACACTCGCGCAAACACGCACGAGCACCTTTGAGGTTCTCCCTCGTCACGAATACATTGCAGCTCGTTTGTGCTCCGTTACGTTGGCCCTGAACCTCGCTTATCATGTCCTGCAGCTCAAACTCGACTAACACAGGCATTCATTCGCCAAGGTGCTCGGATATTCGCACCCCTGCAAGGGTAATCTCCTGCGATGACTCTGAAATTATTCGACCACGATCTTCGGTTTTGTCTCTGATTGTCTCAATATTGGTGTATTCTCATTTTTCTGTGAACCTAAACACGCCGTACGCTGTATTCCGAACTAAAAACTGAAATAAATGCAATGTTTGCATCTCTTGAATCATGTTCTTCTCGATCCGGTGACCATCACCTTCTGCGGCAACTTCGATAGAACTATGATGGTGCGGTTATGGTGTTTGTGGTGATGGAATACACCCAATTGGGTGTATCGAGGTGATGCCATCAAATGGACACACCTAATAAGAGATGCGGCTGTGCAGATTAGATTACACCGGCTTGAACACAAACCTTTTTGGCGTCGTTCCGATGCAATAAATTTCTTATGGACCAGATTCAACTTGATACCCCAAGACAAACCTATGTATGTGCCATCCCCAGCTCTAGCTTGGACTGGGCGTGTATATAATAATAGTGTGTGCAGATTGGATTACACCGGCTTAAACACAAAACTTTTTGGCGTCGTTCCTGTGCAATAAATTTATTATGGACCATAATCAACTTGTTACCTCAAGACGAACTTATGTATGTACTACCTTCAGCTCTAGCTGGGACTGCGCAAGCGCGGCATGTATATAATAGTGTGTTGTAATAACCAGATCCATCACTCATAAACCCATTTTATGCTCCTCCCCTTGAAAATCCTTAGCATGCCAAAAGCCGTGACGACTCGGACAGTGCATCAAATTACTCTTGTATGATCCAGTCACCAGGAGCAACATGCACGGAACCCTCTTTCACGCATAAATTTAACAGGCAATCAGCCTTGTTCTGATCTGTTTGTGTTGCTTGTGAGTCCCGGAGATGTTTTATAAGGGTCCTACTCTATCTTTTGATCCCATTGTCGGAGGGAGTCATTGGTGGCTTCAATATTGCAAGAACAATCAAGTGGAATTCGCATTTGGCTCTAAAAAATACATCAGAGCCTCTGGGTCGGAGGAATCAGGGGGCTGTAATATCCCGGCTGTGGCTTTTCAAGCAAAAACGACTCTGCTGCAGAGTAATGGTGTTCCTTTGAAGTTCCTCTCCCCTTGGCTAAAAGCACCGGGTGATCGGGTATTGGCGGGTCATGCCGCGCAGCGCCGAAAAAAAACAGAGATTCCAATGCTAAATTGTGCCGTAATAGCACAGCGATTTTGTTTAAGGTCACCGAGGGTGTAAGGCCCAAATATCTCTGTACTTTCCCTCTTTCCCCCCCTCCCTCTTAGATAATGGCCTGTTTCTTCTGCCGTGAGCGCAAGATTGCGTGCAAGCGGCCTGAGGAGGACAACCCGGACCAGACGTGCGAGTGAGTCTGTCCCCCATCTTCGGCGCTGGTATGCTAATTGATGATTCCTCCATAGCCAGTGTGCCCGCCGAAGCAGAGGATGCGAAGATCCGACGGAGACCCGACGGGGGAAACACAATCAGAGGATGAACAATCAGAGGCATTTAAGAACGTCCAGCCAGGGGAAATTGAGTACAACTGGCAGGGACTGAGCACATTGCGCGGCATGGCATTACGGTTCTGGTTGTTGCAGTATACTCCGAACATATCGAACTTTCGACTTGCAAACATTACGAATAGAAAGTTTGATCCACGTCAAACTATTAAGGAGCATCATTAGGCTTCAAATTAACCTTGTGCATGATGGGATACCTCCGCGTACGTGCTAACGGCTCCAAACAGGCGCTGGGAGTCGCGATCATCAAGTTCAATCGAACAAAGGAATTGCATATTATTGAGCACTATACCAGACATACTTATCCTGCTAGTGGATGACCAGCCCGCGTATCTAATCCCACGTAAGTACAATATTCGCATTAGCAAGCTACCGCAGCGATTCCTCACGAGTTGCAGAATTCAGGTGTCAATCTCGGCAGCGGAATAATACGCACGCTGCAAACGCAGCTCTTTTGTGCCGACCTCTCCACCCATGCGCTTCGGTGTTCTGGTAGACCTCTCCGGGATCACTTCTGATTTCAACTGACGAGTGGAATAACTCAGTACACAGTGAAGAGCCCGCGGCATCACCCAGCTCCAGCTCCTCCCTTGTCATAGGACAAGCCGGCAGGATGTAACCTCCGCTTCGATACGCTCCTGCCCTTTCCTTGCAATCTTCTCTAATTCGGCACTCGTGTTCATACTTTCGTTTTGAATTTGGTTCATATTTTATCAAGTGAAGCTGCCGAGGTACTGTACCGCTCTGTATGACTGAAAGGGTAAATGAAGTGTTACACCTTGAAACAGGCCGGATCAGGCCGTTTATGGTAACTGAATTGCCATAAAGGGCAAATTTGTAGGCAGAAACGGGCCTGCGTTACGCGTTATGTTTCAGTCATACACTGGATCCTAGCTTGGGTCGACTATGCCGCCAAACTGCTCACTCCGAGCGCACCGTTTCTTTGAACCCAAAATTTGCGCTTGCTCAAGTTTTTCCGGCAATGTCGATCAAAGAGGCTTCGCACCGTGTGCGCATCGCGCAGGACAGCGACGGTGCGTTTAGGGAAGGTAAAAAAACTTGTGAACTTCGCTGGCAGGCGGCAGCAACAACGGTTCGGAACCTCATATCACCGAACGGTCAGTACCTCAAGTCTCAATTGATGATCACTAAGCCCACACGGCCATCCATTCGTGCTACCGAATGTGGGATCTAAGAATGTCAGCGTCCTCTTTCCCATTCGGGTCGGTAGTTTTCTTATTCTGCGAACGACCATTCGCATGTACATTGGCGAGGTGTTGGACATATTCAAAAAGGGCAGTAATGGCCGGTACGGCTCAATAGAGTCGGCCGCGAGCACATCCGAGATTCACGCATTCTCGTTGCGAGTGTATTTACCACTCCAAACGATGGTAAGTTCACACTGGCAATCGACTTTTCTATGGGTTCAATTTCATCAGATTTCCTTGAATGGAGACGAGTCGGACGAAGAAGACTTGACGTTGCTGTCCCGAATTTCTCCTGTGTTTCAAATGGCGCAAGGTATCATCTGCATACTTAGATAAACAAACAAACTTATGTGCTTTTACTTTTACCACTTTGTTAAGCCTCCAAAATGCTCTAGCGACCTCTCTGAGTCGAAAGATTAATCTGCATGAACGGAGCACCAGTTTAGCAGGAATAGGCGGGCCGTACCTTGTAACCCTCAGGACTGAAGATCTCGGGATCCTCGATCGAATCGCACACTTTCTTCAAAAGCGCCGTCTTGCCGGCGTTCGCTCTGTCGATGACGAGAGCACGAAAGTGGCTGCATAGGCTGCAGAGTTTGATGGCTTCCTCGACGCCGAGAGGCATACTGGCGAGGTAAGATCCACGGAAAGTGGGTTCACAGAGGGAAGATCGAGCGACTCGATATGACGGACCCACCCTGGAGTTAATGTTGCCGGGGTCCGGAGTCCATCCTTGAGCGTATACGTACCGACGGATCACGCTCGTAAGGGGGGTCGAAGGAAGGAGTGCTCCTTTATTGTCCGTCCTCCTCGACGCGCGCAGAAATTCGACCCCCGGCGGATCACGTTGTAGAATCCTTCGGTTGCTCCTTCTCCTTTGCCTTCTCCTCCTTTGCCGTTACTGCATCCAATTTTTTTGTCTCTTCAGCTGCTTGCCGGCGTGCACTCCACAGTTGGGGTATCTGGAAAACTGAATACAACCAGCAGGAACCCGTGCTCCGCGACGGAATTACCGGGTCATGATAAACGTGAGAGATAATCAGAATAGCTACGAAGGAAAAACATAATCTCAGAAAGTCAGGCGAAATAGATATGCAGTTGTCGAAATACAAAGGATAATGGATGTGGAAACAAATCACGCTTTTCAGAAATGACCGATCGGTCAATCATTTTGCTTAGTTAGGATCGGATTGGCTTAGACAGTTCCCCATGGAGTAGCTTAAGTCATCCATCCCTTCTTGTCCGCTACCGCCATGTCCACCTCTCTGTGAGACTGCCAGCTCGGTGTCACGGGGCTGGCCCCGAGATGGCGGAAGCAAGAACAACGAGGAGAAATCTCAAAGGCTAAGGGCTCGTTCAGCTGCCAGATGCTAGATGCAGATGCAACCCAAATTCCCTTATATGGGACTCATGGGAAGATGCACTCGGCTAACTTCCAAGACCTCGGAGCAATGTGTAGCAACGTCCGTGAGGGCCGGAGTCGCACCGACTGCGTGTCGGGATGCGTCAGGATCGTCGTCGGGCTCCCGCCCTACCAACTTAAGGCCAAAGATGAGGCAGAGGCAGATCATGCAAACCATGTTCACATGTTGAAGGATAATCATTATAATGCTTGTACTTGTTCGGAGTCAGGGCCAGAAAATCATTTTTGAGGTGTCTCGAGGTCGTCAAAGACAGCGGCGACGGCCCATTTGTCAACGTGGCCGCGCTTTTGATGGAATTGATGAAACGCAACGGCAGCCGAGTGCATCTTCCCATGAGTCCCCATATAAGGGAATTTGGGTGCATCTGCATCTAGCATCTGGCAGCCGAACGAGCCCTAAGGTAGCCCCGAAACTGGCGCGTTGATTCGACGAAGCGGACCCCGACGAACCAAAGAACTATAAGTACATGGCAAGGCTGTGCTACAGGTACACGTCTGCACCGTTTCATTGAGAATTTCCCAAGAATGATGGCTGGGTGGAATCTTTCAAGATTTTCCCATGAAATTTCGTCCCCGCGCGTCTAACGAAATTTCCAAAACTGACGATTCCACGAAATTCCTAGGAATGATGGTTCTTGCCGAGCAAGCGACGCGCACCATTCCGTAGCATTCCGGGCTTGCTATTCCGCTTTGGGGCTCACTTTAGGACACAGGAAGAGGAAGTATATATATATTAACACAATACAAGCAACCATAGTGAACATAAGTATATTATTATATAAAATGATATATGAAAGCGACCTCCCGTTCGCGGCAGACCCAAGCCAGCAACAGTTTTGAAAATCTTCAACTTGGTAGAGAAGCCTTCAGTTGAGAGGTTGAGGTTGAGGGAATTTCAAGAGTCTTGAAGTTGAAGAGAACTTTGCTTGAAGAGGGCTTGATGAGATGTGTCCATTGGAAGCACCGGTCCATCGTCTTGATGAAAAAAAAAAAAAAAAACAGCAGAGGCCAAAGGGCACTTGACAGCCACTTGATTTGAAGGACGTGGACGGACGGCCGACAGGTGTCTTGCGTGAGGTACGTTCGGGCGAGAAGACATGGAGGGCCTGCAGCAATAGAGCAAGCCATTGACGAAAGCGGGAGGAAGATGGCAAGTGGGACGAGAAAAAAGACAGAGAATGGCGTGATTTGCGACGAACATTGGTTGTGTTTGCTTGATGCGCACGGGCCATGAGCTTGATTGCAACAGCGGCGAACAGTGGTTGACAGCAAGTTGACAGTTTGCCGGCCTGCCGGACACCAGTTTCGAGAAATTCTTGGAAATCGCAGTTAGAAATTTCCTGGAAAAGATGTCTTGGGATTTTTTTGAGAAATACACATGAATATCCTAGGAGCTAGGGCTAGGAAATTCGAGACACATCATTCTTAAGGAAATCTAAGAATTCCGTTTGGCCGTGTAATGGTATCTAAGTATTCGTAAGTATCGTAAGGCGGGGATCATAGAATAATACAAGCGATGTAAGGGGCATGTCAGAATCGATCCGGCCATGCCCCTTACACTCGGGCGTCTCCACCGTAGCCGCCAACTCCGCCCACAGTAAGTAGTCTGTAGTTACTGTACTATTACCCAGGACCCCTGAATATGGGTTCAAATGCCTGGTCCCGATCCCGACAAATTTTGGGAAATTTTCGCGTTAGGCCTGTCTCAAATCCCGACAATTTTGCCCAAAATCCGGCGGAGGCCTGTCTCGAATCCCGACAAAAACATCTGGTAGGCGACCACTTCTTCGCCTGAAGCGCCTTGTTACGCTTATAAATTGAGTTTTAACTCAAAAATTTCGCATTGTTTGCGCCGCAGGCAGTCAGGGATGAGTCCTCGTGCAGTAGCCCAATCTGTGATGCGCTTGTGGATTAGCAACGTTAGGATTTTCAGCACGCAGCTTTCCAAGGCAATTATCCTGTAGCTGTCCGGGTCTGAATTCAGCTTTCCCTTCTTCAATTATGACCGTTCTGAACCACGTCGAAGGTCAGTCCTTTCTGCGAATGCACTCATTACACAGGTAGGGCAGCGCGTCGTTGGGAATTTCGAGAATTTCAGCATATAAGATTGCATCCTCACCCGACGCATTATGCAGGCCATGCTTTCGAATCTGATCCTTGACCCAAGCTATGTTATCCTCAGTCCATTCCGCAGAGAAGAATCGCTCTTCCGAAGAATCTGAGGTATTTTGAGGGATTAGATGGGCCAGAATGCGATTCATCTTATGCTGCGTAGTATCAAAAGACTCCAGGAGTGTCTCTGGAGGATTGAGGCGTTTCTCAAAGACATTTCGAAGGCTCTCTGCTGTCACAGATACATGGCCATTTCTATGTGTCCTGGGTTCAATTCAATGCTTAGATGCCTGCAAACTTTAAATCAAGCAACTGCTGCCTCTTCCCCCGTCAAACCGTCCAAAACACTCGAAAATGGTCAGACACGGTATCTTCCATTTCTCTACTATTTTTACTTACTATATATTCTGTATCTGGTAGCTCCTTGTCAATATGATTCCCCTTGACCTTGAACTCACCCGACTGTCTCGTCAGCGGCGCATTTTTTATTGCCTTCCCACCCTTATATTACATATATACCCACACCTAGGTGCAGCTGCTCACCCCGTAGAATCTGGAGCATCATCGTTCACCGCGAGATGAAGGCCGAAGCGCACTCTGTACAAGAGCGGGCGAGGGGCGATCTTTATTCGAAAACGGGGCTGGGGAATGCTTGTTGCTGCCATTGATTTTTTGGAGGGGCCAGCTGTTATCTCCGTATCTTCCTTGCCTGCATCCGGAACGCCTGCTCGGAACCGGGTGGGAAAAGGCTGAGGGCTGGTTGCTCCTGAAGCGGTCGGGATGTTGGCGATATCCAATAATGCCAAAGCCATGGGGCGCTTGCGTTTGGTCTCTTCTTTGGCCTCCAAGTCGCTATCCCAGCTTGGGTCATCCAGACTAAGACTTGTATCCACGCTGATCTCCTGTCCCCCTCGGGCCAGTTCGCCCACAGTTATCTTCATTGCCTCTTTCTCTGTATCCGGAGCGCGACATCGACCAGAGGCGGGGGATGTTATGGAGGTGGCAGTACGCGCCAGCGGAGAGTCATCTAGCCCTCTTTCCATCCGAAGAAGCTCCCTTAGACGGGTGACAGAGGGCGAGACGGAATGTATCGCCGGTACCGGTGGCTCCATCCGTGTAGAGTCCCCTTTCCGAATGTGTCAGTTTGGGAACGGCGAGGTTTTGTGAAGAGCAGCATACGTTGGGTTGGCGAGGAACTGTGTATTGCGTGGGTCCGCTTTCGACTCTTCTTTGGCCTTGGTTCGGGACAAACACAGCAGGCTGTATTGATGGCCCATCAAAGTAGTGTACAGCCACATCAAACCGGTAAAAATAAATGGTGATGCGACGTTCCCGAGCGTGATCAAGTGCGTTTGCATTAATAACCTCTCGAGCCCCATCGACCGACACGGAGCTAACATCAGCCAGAGCATGTGCTGCATTTCCGTTGGATGAATAGGACCCCGAGATTGACCTTCCTCCACAGCAGCGATGCAGAGCTCGACGCTATCGGATTAGGGTCATGGGACGTGGAAGTTCTAAAAGCTCCACAAGACGTCGAAATATATGTAGGGTAATAAGGTCCCCGTATTGAGCTTCTTGGCGGGCGATTTTTCCTATGATCCAACATGTCGCGAGGAGGATAATGTGATTATGGGACTCCAAGAAACGAGTTACGTGGCTCAAGAAATCGGCTCCAGCAATCGCACTGACCACGTTATCCTGCCTCGAAGCACATGATATAGATATATATATCTTCAACCAGTTGGGCTTAAATTCGCACATTTCTCCCTCAACACAGTGAATGGGATTTTTTGGGTGTACCCTTAGAATCATCGACATATTTGGAAGCGATCACCAGGGCACCGAGGAATCAACAATGGTGGACCCAATCCTGTCGCGTAATCTGAAGATGTGGTTTTGCACGATCCACATATACGAGGGTCGTCAGAATCACGCCCATCTGTACGTCTCCTCTTCTCAAGACCCGAGAGACAAGCTTCGCAAAACCCGGAACTGCTAAAACCTTTGGAGGTAGGAAGTTCCAAGGCGAAGTTCACAGTCTCTTCCACGCGGCGAATCAGATACTCTGAGGTGACCCCTCAGAAAATGTATGTATTACAGTATAACAATGCGCCTACGGTTAACAGCGTCCGAAAGGGTGGTTTTAACCAGGTCCAGGAGAGCAGTGAAGTGACCTCCAGGCACCCCCATATTGAAAATCACTGGCATATAAGTATGCGAAATTGCTTGGGAAAAGCATCCGCAAGTAGGCGACGAGCATGGGAATCGGAGTTGTCTCCAGCGGCAAACCCTCCAACACATAGACCAATAATAAGGCAGACTCGGAAGATGTCCCCGTGGTGAATGAGCGTCTGGACATGGCGGTTGTAAAGGTGATAGCCCCACCATCCTGTCTGCCTTGAAATCCCTGATGCAAAGTCTTGTACTCATCGAAAATGTGACAGGACATTAATAACACACCTCATACCGCCTGACCCCCTGAAATTTCTTACCCTCAACGTCCATCCGTCTATTTTCCTCTGCATTTAACACGGCTTGAGCATTTTTTGCGTTCAAATCTGATTCTATTCGGCACCCCGGGCGCTGCTTATAAATGCGACACCCCCTTCCATTCCAGGCAATTTGGCGGTAGCCTGAGCGTGAAGGTGTTGGTGCATCACGCCGAATTTTTTGGTCGGTACGTTGTCCGCACTGATACGGCCCAAGGTTGTGATTGTACAGTCTGTCTTAACCCATACCTGTGATAACCCATACTCTGCTAAACCCCATAGGATTTCGGTGTCCACGGGGGTGGTTCCCGATTAAAACCCATGACTCTCTTATACTCCACAACCCATAGGTTTTTGAGGGTCAAAAACCCATACTTTACCCCAATTTTGGGACTGGTTGAGGTGTATTTTGCGCGTATTTTGGGGTTTTGTAGGTCAGAAATTACAAAGATCCAGTGTATCCTTGAGTTCAGGTAATTCATCGTGAATCTTGGTCAGAAACGTTTCGCGAATCGGTGCCAGGTCGGGGTGTGCGCAGGTAAGCATCGCATGCTTCTTCCCACATCCTTGACGTGGCTCTCCCAAGACCGGCTTTTGGAGTCATTGGCTTGGAGATGTCTTCCGGTTCGTACAGGTCCTGGCGGCGCCTCAGGGGCCTGAGCGCCCCAGCGGCGACGCAGGCAAAAGCTGTGACGGAGGAGACCGTTTTCCCCTTCTGTCTCGGAGTCACGTCAGTGCTGTATTCGTAACCGGGCTTTCACCGGCATTGCGTATAATGAGGGCCATTGGGTTGTAGATCTGAAGCATTGTCAGCTCATCGAATGACCTCAAAACCACCGTATCATACAAATCCGTATCAAATTTGGTCCGGGATAGTGAATGCGGTTTGTTGTTCAAATCTTCCGTACACTTTGGCAGACAGAATATACACTGAATTTCCCTACAGGCCATGTTTTAAGGGTATGAGTCACATTCACTATCCCGGTAGTTTTAGCCCTCCAGAATACCCATAAGTGCATCGTATTAAAAATCTAGGTTAATCCGAGCACTACAGATACTTTGCGGCATGTTCTGCTCTCAGACAGCTAAAAACACCCCAATCTGACCTAGTAAATGATTTCAGGGTGCTCAGAAAAAATCGTAAGATGCCAAGCCCTCTGCTTTTACCACACGAATCTAATGAACATATTCCCAAGGGAATCTGTTGAGATTTGAGCCCACACCAGGTGTTCTGGTGAAAACTGATCAAAAAAAAAAAAAACGGGCCGCGCCCTAAGTTCTGCAAAGGGCTGTAAACAAGTTTTTTTTCCGCCAGAAGACAAAACCATCCTACCCCTCCCGATTTTTTGTGTGGCCAGCAGGGATTTCATGTTACAGTTTCCTTTGATCTCTTATTTATCTAGACTAACAGGCTGTTGTTAGGCGGTTGACCAAAGGGGAGTCTATGCAGCATGCGGTGTTTGACCAGCAGGGAGATGTACATACGTCACACTGCTGCTACTCGCAACAGCTCGCACTGATGCCCACATTCGCAGACGGGCATTCCCACCTTGAAACATCATCTCGGAAGGCTGGGAAAAGAGCATAATCCGCAGCACGCAATTCTTCTCCTTAGTGGATTTTCGCAGTTTCTGTTGTATCAGACTTCGCAATTCGCAGAGGCTGACGGCGATGTACATCGAACTCTCGACATTTTAACAGCGCTGGACAAGGCAAGTTGAAGGCAATTTCTAAACATACAGTTGTTCACAATCTTTGGTAGTATTGTTCAAGCCGCCTAGATGGGCTCGTCGCGTCAATGGAAACCGCGCACTCAGATTCACCTACTTCTCAACCCTTTAACCGTCTTTCTTCTCTGATAATAATTTAAAAAACCAGGCATTCTGGAGGTGCTTAAGAGCGGACTTAGCGACGTTCGGACTTCTATATCAGTCATTCCGGTATACCCATCACTCCGATTCAGGTCGAGAAGGGTGCTCTCAAGGTTTTCGAGGACAACGGAAATGAGATGAAATGGAATCAATATAAAGCTCTGATGCGCAACGATGGACAATATGGCGCTCGCAATTTGAATGCAGCCCTCATGTAGCCTCCCTTGACAGCTGTGAGCTCCACGTGCCCTGCCAATTACAGCTCTTTGCGGAACTTAGGGCGCGGACGATTTTTTTCTGTTTTTGGTAATTTTCGGCAGAACAGCTGTCCTGCCCTCAAATCTTATCAGATTGCCTCGGGATCTATCGCATTCTGCTCTCGCTGAAAATCCGCAGTCACCAGCCTCCTTGAATTTTTGTTTTGGTGCCCGAATGAAATTTTCATCCAAAAAATCCTGATTTCAAGCAGGACAGCTGTAGTGTTCATAATAGTGCTCTTATGGGTCTAGATTTTTGGAAGTGCACACCTCTATGTGTTTCCTACTTCTCAGTGTATTAGAATAGGCAATATAGTATACCATTTCCATTTCCCATGCAGCATGGCAGGGATGTCATTTACACCCCACAGTGAGGCGGGCTCCGAATGGGGAATTCCTTGTATTGCAAGATATAAAAGGCACGGGTGACTGCACATATGAACACTACAGCTGTCCTGCTTGAAATCAGGATTTTTTGGATGAAAATTTCATTCAGGCACCGGGTATTGTTCGATAAACACGGGAGCAGCGTCGTGCTGCGTCACTCCTGGCCATGCCGTCTCGATCCACATGGCCGAGCTGTGCGAGATTTTTTATTTCCTGCGCCTCCTGACGTTCAATACACGGGTATTGTTCGATAAACACACACTGCGTTCAGGCCGCCGCGCGGCAGACCCCGTCGGAGCTACGTAGCCATACGTTAGAGGTGTGCCGAGGTGCCGAGACACGGTCTGTCGCTATCACATCCACACTTCTGTGCCGAGCTACGTAGAGGCTACGACGGAGCTGCGTAGACATCGCCTCTAACTGGGCCTGCCTCCGTCGCTTGGCAGACCTCGTATAACCTCAACCAAGTCCTCTGCTTCACCAGCCCCCTGCATACAAGTACAGTCATTCCACGGTCCTTGCATTTTCCGCGGTCCTTGCATTAGCACAGAAATGCATGAAGGACTCCCTGAGGAATTTCCTTGAGTAATACAATGGCCTCCAATTCCACCTAGAACACTTCCCAGAGCATGAAAATGATCAATTATGAGGCTCAAAGCTGATACGAGTTCGAATCATTATCTATTTTTGTATGGTGAAATGATCTGCGGTCCTTGCATCAGAATGATTGCTCCACTGCAGCAGAACGGCTTCAAACTTCAAAATTGTGTATGGTACATATTAAAGAGGGGTATACAGAGTATCTATCTCACCCTTCGTTGTAAAGTTTTGGTCCATTTTTGGTTGTAAGCGGGGAAACAAAAAGTCGATGCAAGGACCGTGGAATGACTGTAGCCTCGTTGCCATGCATGTAGTACATACAAGAAATGATTTTCAAATCTTAAACTTGCCGTAATCCTCTTATGCGACCCTGACCGATGTATTGCCACTTCCTCACTGCATCTGCGTCCTCTTCCCCTCACACACATTTCCTCTGGTCAATGAATGAACAGGATCTGTAGCATGGTGGCCTTATTACTGGTGGTCAGTGGGCGGCTTTTAGGCGAAGGAACCCGTGAATTTCGTATGCTTGATCCGTCACCGTGGTGCTCGGCGAATGCCAGCCGATGGCACCGCCACCGAGCCAAACATACGCAACGACAGTTGCCAGCGCCAAATGTCTGGCTCAATCAACGACTACAGTAGGTGCGCAGATAATTGCACCGGGACAGATTTGGCCTACATTTCCATGAGCCGGCAATGGGTATAGGTTTGCCTACCTCCAGGTGTGCCGAGGTCTGTCTCCGCACCTCGGCAAACCCTCTGCCGCGCGACCCTTTGAACGCAGTGACAGGAGCAGCGTCGCGCTGCGTCACTCCTGGCCAGTGCCGTCTCGATCCACGTGGCAGGGCAGGCATATCATCTTTCGCCTAGGGTCACAATACTCTGTTCAATCCCAGTGAAATTCTGAAGTGAACTCAGTGATCTAGCCACTCAGTCTATAAGGATGAACTCAACGGAGCTGCTGGTGGGGTTCAGGGGTCGGAACTTGAAAAAGCAGGGCTCTTATCATTGACTTATGTGCTAGCATTGACACTACAATTCCTCTCAGTCTACCCCACAGAAGTAGGTATCAAAATTCACATCTCGGTAATATCGTAGATTGACTTGATGCCAGTCTCGGGCGGCCGCTGGGGTCGAAGAAATTCGGTCCATGCCATCCGTGTATACGCCGTCAATATAAGTACCGACGTCGAAGGACCTGCT
The DNA here is from genome assembly GCA_029289565.1 of Mycena galericulata. Classification (NCBI taxonomy): domain Eukaryota; kingdom Fungi; phylum Basidiomycota; class Agaricomycetes; order Agaricales; family Mycenaceae; genus Mycena; species Mycena galericulata. The sequence continues at coordinate 123,953 of JARKIA010000047.1, forward strand.
ACGAATGGAAGGATCAGTGCGCGAGCGAACCCATCCAAGCGCAACGAGAGATGACTAGAGATGCTCAGCCCAATTGTGCCCCGACTGCATCATGCCGTAGAGTATACACTAACTCAGCAAAAGTAATGGCCAATGGGTTTTCGACTATTTCCAGACGACCACGACAGATTTCAGCCAAAAATTAGATACTACGTTGTTCAAATAGTCGAGGCGGACATTTCTAGCACATTGATGAAATCACCCATAATTGATGTCCCATCAGAATGGCCGAAATTGGAAAATTCGTGTTTTTCAGCTCAATCAATAATCTTTTTGGGAGAAATCTAAATCAGCCGGATTGTAGCCTGAGGTAAAGCAATGACTTCCCCAAGTTGATCCGGGCCAGGGGATAGGTCGTTACAGAGCCCGCAAACCTGTCATTTTGGCCATTTTTTGCTGTTTCAAGGCCATTTTGGCCACAAATCACGACTTTGCAGGCCCCGTAGGAGATTATTCCCTGGATGTTTTTGCATGGATCGACTTGGGGAGTTCATTGATTTACCTCAGGCTACAATCTGGCTGATTTGGCTTCTCCCCCGAAAAAATACTGATTGAGCTGGGAAACACGAATTCTTGTATTTAACCTATTTCGATGGGACATCAATGTGGAGTGATCCCATTAATGTGCTAGGAATGTCCGCCTCGACTATATGAACAACGTACCATCTTGTTTTGGGCCGAAATCTGCCGTGGTCGTCTGGAAATAGTCGAAAACCCATCGGTCATTACTTTTGCTGAGTTAGCGTAGTTGTCGAGGCCATTCTTGAAATTCTTGAAACCATCCCGACGAACCCGGGGCTGGTTCGCCCCATCATACGGTTTACGATACGAATCAAAGCGCGAGTGAATTGTGGACAATCGTGTTGCGCTACCTATGCGTTGCGTGACGTGGCGGGCCGCCGGCCGTATGTAGCTGCTTTATTTGTATCGAAAATTGCTTGAATGACTTCATCATTGGTCTCCCGTCCGAAAACAAAGTCTTACCATAAGAATCTAGATTGTGCCGTGCTACAAAAAATCCGCCGCGTTCATTATTTTTCGACTGCACGTTCCAGGGGCCTCGACGTCGGTTTGTAGGAATTCTTTAGCGCTCCACACGACGCTCCAACTCGAGGAGATTCTCTGCCTTGAGGAGACCTTCTGCGTTAAGCACTTTGTAGCAATCCTGGATTTGATGTCTCGTCTGCAAAGCCTAAGCCAAAGTGTTCAGGCTAGAGGCGCTGCTGACCTTATTTAGCAAATACACTGATATTTCGTTTACATCGCTCGATTGCAAGCCGTTGCTGTGATTCGGAGGGAGTTTCAAGAGAAATGTTTCTGGGTGGTGAGTGAGGATACGATGACGGAACGAGAAATGAGAAACTCACCGACCTCCCTCTCCGACCAGGGAATGTCCGTTGTGGCTCGGTGGCCGGTTGGGGTCAGCCCTTGAAAGTGCCGTTTCTGGGCCTTCACAGTGGCATCTAGCCTGGAAGGACGGACAATTAGCACACAGTCCATAAGCAGACATATTATAACGTCAGTATGCTGGAAGTCTTGAATAGAGACCACATACGTCGGCCAAGGTCGTGGGGCTGGTTGTGGTGTATATTGAACAACCCGCCCGGCGAAGGAGGAGAGTGGGACCTTCCTAACAGAAGACTGCTATCTGCATCAATTGATGCCATCCTAGAGAAGTGATTACGGCTCCCAAGATCTATGGAGGCGCGGCGCTTCCCTGCGGAACGCCTCGTGCATCTTTGAGGAGTTCGCAGCCCTGAAAACTCTTCGGGGAGGCGCAATTGCTTCAGTCCAGCGGGCGACAAGGGGGTCAGAGCCGAGGGCGAAGGATACACACTTCGACGTGTTCGCCTTTCGTTCAAAACGAGTGCTTCCTGTTCATTATCAGACTCGGGCCCGGAAAGGTCTGAATCCAAGTCAGACTCAGAATCTATCGATGGGTTGTCGTTGGTTTGATTAGGGGCATATCCGCCTCGTCCGGCCTTCTCGCAGCTGCTGCACAAACAATGCCGATTTTTCCTACCAACTAATAATCATCATCTGGCAATATCCTGACGTGGACGGGGTACATAACGCACAATAGCCATCGCCGCAATGAACTGTGATTTCTTCACCACTCGCGATTCGTCTTAAAACGCGGAAGGTGATATGTTTGCCTTTACGAGATAGCTCGCAATTGTTGTCGCAGTCGTGCTGAAATGACTCGTCAGACATAAGCAGACATAAGGGATAATAGAGCAGAAAGCCACACACATTGACGAAGCGGGCCGGCCCTAAGAGGAGGTAATCCTTATTCATCTGTTGAGAGCGGATGATGCTGAAATCCTTGCGAATATTCGAATTTCGAAGATCAGTGCGTGTAAGACGCATATCCTCGTCGTCCGTTAGAGGAGCCATCGATCCTTTTAACGCTGTGATGACCGTTCCAGGAAAGAGAGAACGTGTGGCTAAAATGCACAACTCAGACTTGCCAGTGCGATGTGAGTATCGGGATGTATGGGCAATCTCAATGCAGCCCGAAGGGTGGTACAGCTCGAGATATCGGGATGCGTGGCTGATGACTGGAGAGATAAGTAAGGGGCGCACTGAGAACGACGAACTCACGTGGCGAACGCATTGATTTGTTTCTGGGTATACTGTTTGACGTAAGAACGGACGGGAGGTAGCCTGAGAGCTGAAATGGTGAATGGATTGGTAGCAGGGTGAACCGGAATGTCACTACGCTAGGAGCTCATCAACGGCCTGGGTGATATTGGCAAGCTGAAAAATTATCAAAAGGACTTCAGTACGAAAAGCGGAAACCAGAATCGTACGCGTCGAACAATAGCGAGGATTGGATCGGCATCTGTGCTGGGAAACCTGCGAGACGGGTCCATTTTGTGAACAACGAGTGGTACGGCGCCAGTGCCGAGTTTTTCAATGAGGATGTGACTGAGAAAATCATCGTCCTTGGAAAGGTCGCGCACGTTCATCATTGTTGTTGGCTGCCAGAAAATCGGCCCTGCGATGGAATGAAGCCCAATTGGCGGCGCCTGCGCCATGGCTAGTCAAGACTCGAGGGTGGTGGGTGCTGGTGAGCGCACTGTGCCAGCGGAAGTGGAATGATGGCCACGTGGCACGGGACCACGTGGTCTCGGATCAACAGACTGATTTTCTGCACATGGCGACTCAAGAGGTGTTATTATTGGGGACTGGCAACCGCTGTCAACAAATGTCTGTTTGTTCCTTGTTTGTTAGAGCCTGTTCGGATGCCAGATCCAAATCCATGGATCTGCCCAACCTTCCTTATTAAGTAGCTCCAACATCATGTGATGCTTGTGATCATTTGTGACTCCCAAGTCCTCGCCAATCTCTTGACGTCGCCATCAACGATGGGCGCCGTCGTCATTGCGCCGCCCCATCATCCCCCCCCCCCCCCCCCCCCCCCCCCCCCCCCCCCCGCCCCCTCTCGTTTCTTGCCCGAAAATAGCCGTAAAATCGGGGAAAATGACGACGGCGCCCATCGTTGATGGCGACGTCAAGAGATTGGCGAGGACTTGGGAGTCACAAATGATCACAAGCATCACATGATGTTGGAGCTACTTAATAAGGAAGGTTGGGCAGATCCATGGATTTGGATCTGGCATCCGAACAGGCTCTTAACCTTCGGCCATCGCTGCAGCCTTCCACGGTCACTCTAAAAATTCAAACTAAAATGCAGAGGACATCTGAGATGGGTCTCAAGGGAATGTAATGGGCAGAATTTCTAAATTTTGCCCAGGGAGACACAGGAAGACTGCTCGAAATGAGTGTGAAACTCAGAAAAAAATTGTTGAGGGAGGAATAACGACCAAAATAAAAATTCTGGCTGATTTGATGTGAAACTCGGCACACCAAGCCGTCATTAAATTGCATTTTTGGTTGCACAGCCCAAACCCAGGCACACCGAGCCACCATTAAATTGCATTTGTTTGCCCTGGAATGAAGAGCACAAATCTTTCCTGGAAAGGACCTGGGATACTAGAAGGAAATCTAAAGAGACAGTTCTAACCAAAATTGCGCTGGCTTTCCAACAAACAAGGTCCCGTGAAAATCCGCTTTGAAATGGCTCCAAACAGGGCAATTTACTGATTTGATGTGAAACTCGGCACACCAAGCCGTCATTAAATTGCATTTTTGGGTGCACAGCCCGAAACTCGGCACATCAAGCCACCATTAAATTGCATTTGTTTGCCCTGGAATGCAGAGCACAAATCTTTCCCGGAAAGGACCTGGGACACTAGAAGGAAATCTAAAGAGACAGTTCTAACCAAAATTGCGCTGGCTTTCCAACAAACAAGGTCCCATGAAAATCCGCTTTGAAATGGCTCCAAACAGGGCAATTTACTGATTTGATGCGAAACTCGGCACACCAAGCCGTCATTACAGCCTTTTGCGGAACTTAGGGCGCGGCCATTTTGCGCGGCCATTTTTTTTTTTTTTTTGTAAGTTTTCGGCAGAATGGCTATCCTGACCTCAATTCTCAACAGATTCCCTTGGTGGTAGGCCCATTCTACTCGTGTTGTAAAAGCGGAGGGCATGGCATCTTACGATTTTTTCTGAGAACCCCGAAATCATTTATTGGGTCAGATTGGGGTGTTTTGAGCTGTCTGAGAGCAGAATATGCCACAAAGTAGCTGTAGTGCTCGGATTGACCTAGAATTTTGATACAATGTACTTATGGGTATTACGGAGGGCAGAAAACACCGGGATAGTGAATGTGACTTGTATTTTAAATTTACTGCTGTTAGGGAAATTCACCCGATATCCTACCTGTTTACATGTATGATAGAGTTTAAATACAAGTCACATTCACTATCCCGGTGTTTGCTGCCCTCCGTAATACCCATAAGTGCATTGTATCAAAATTCTAGGTCAATCCGAGCACTGCAGCTACTTTGTGGCATATTCTGCTCCCAGACAGCTCAAAACACCCCAATCTGACCTAATAAATGATTTCGGGGTTCTCAGAAAAAATCGCAAGATGCCATGCCCTCCGTATTTACAACACGAGTAGAATGAGCCTACCACCAAGGGAATCCGTTGAGAATTGAGGTCAGGATAGCCATTCTGCCGAAAACTTACAAAAAAAAAAAAAAACTGGCCGCGCCCTAAGTTCCGCAAAAGGCTGTAACGACGGCTCTCCTGTTTCAACAGCTGACATCTTGTCCCTGGCGATGCCCCTTTGTCGGCTCCTAATATACAGTGACGAACCCCCTAGCGAAACGTCACGTGGGAGCGAAACACCAGCGTGTTCGGTCACTTAGAGTCTCCCTATGATCCCAGGTTTTGGGGAGTTGAAAGTATTCCATATAAAACTCTTATACACCGAAGGAATTTTGTAAAAAAGCTTCTGTGGTGCCCGTGCAATCCAATTTGTTTTTTGGTGTTTATTTGGCCTATTTCCATGGTAGAATGGGCGTGCAAATGAGGTTGCCCCTGTTGCTCCCATAAATTAGGAATTGGTCTGGGAACGGGGTTTTCATGGGCCAGCATTCGTAATATTAACAATCCAGCACTCCAAGCTCGACGGGCGAGCTACAATCGACTACATTGTAGTGTTTCGCTCCCACGTTATTTGGCCAAATTTGGCCTCTCACATTGACGTACCTCGTTCTCCACCAAAACAATGTGAAATTGGACGAAACTTGGTGCCATCCTGTAGCACGGAAGCTACTCTATAACCCCAGCTAAGGTTCCGAGGGAAATGTCTTAAGTGTAGGCTCATAAAGTGCCCCGTGCCTTCGGCGTTTCGCTAGGGGGTTTTTCACTGTATCGCGGTCTCTGGCTGCGTCAACACATCCACGCCCCGTTATTTCTGCGACCGCCGACAATATGCTGACCTCACAAAAACCCTCTGTCATAGAGGTCGATGAAGCGCCGCAGAATACTCGAAAGTCGCCCCCTCTCACGAATATATTCGGGCCCGTCCTCGTTAGAACAGATGTCGAAAGCCTGAGGGAGTCTGATCTCATGAACGTCGACACCGTATCACCTCTGGTCTGGCCGGGTACGACTTCTGGTATATCGTACAGGGCTCTCATTAACCTTACATTTCAGATGGCTGCCAAGATGTTGAACCTCGACTGTCTTCTAATACGGACATGACAGCAATCAATGCGTTGGGTAATTTATGATCGTACATTGGCAGCCCGGCTAAAAACCTCTTTAGACATCAGTTCCAATGTGCTCCGAAGTACAGTGTCTGACGATTATCAGCGTATGTTTTTCTTTGCTATTCTCAGGCTATCGTTGACATGCAGCAGCCTTCTCATCCCAAGGTTTAACGTTTAACGTTTAACCCCGACAAGTAACGGCCCCGGGCCGAGTTCACTGTTCACTGTTCATCGCAACCTTCTACCCCTCAGAAGAAGCATGTGTTTCACGTCTGCCTTTCCGTTTCTTGTTATCCGACGGCTGGAGGACTGCGTCTGATTTATTTGCACACCACACCTGGTTACAGCAGATGGCAGTACCGAAGGCGCGAATCAGAAAATTGCTGTTTTGGGCATTTTCTGATCCCCGCGACCGATTCGCCCATATCTCGATGAGTTCTGCACGGATTGAGATGAGACATAGCTAGATAATTCGGGGTAATTCATGCGCAATTAGTGATAGAAAAGAAAAGTTGTGAAAATGTTTTATAGTCGCTGACATGGGTTTGGGGGTGATTTTGGGGGTCAATTCAGTCTACCGACATCTAGGCATGTTCAAATGACCTAGATTTTTGTGAGGGAAGACTTTCATTCAATTTGAAAGTTGTCATAGAGTCGGAATCCACAATATTTTAGTTTATCGTGCTTGTAATGACATCGGGATAATTGAAATACACTGCAATGAGGAAATATTGTGATATTTGAATCCATCCACAAACTCTCCGCAAATCTGACTCTATGACAGCTTTCATAATGCATAAAAATCTTCCCTCACAAAAATCTAGGACATTTGAAGATGATTCGATGCTGGTAGACTGAATTGACCCCCAAAATCACCTCAAACCCATGTCAGCGACTATAAAACATTTTCACGACTTTTTTTTTCTATCACTAATTGCGCATGAATTACCCCGAATTATCTAGCTATGTCTCATATCAATCCGTGCAGAACTCATGGAGATATGGGCGAATCGGTCGCGGGGATCAGAAACTGCCCAAAACGGATTCGCGGCTTCGGTACTGCCATCTGCTGTAATTGAACGCCACTGCAAATATGCTTGCGCTGACGCTAACATTTCTTCGCAACGCCCTCGCTTCTTTCTAATTACAGCCGTTTGCAGAACATAAGGCGGGGTCGGTTTTTTTTTTTCATCGGTTTCCAGCAGAATCGGCGCCACGGACTCAATCTTGATCCGATTGCCTTGGGAGTAGGTGCGTTGCCTGGGTCGAAATACCGTTTTTTTTTTGATCCAATTACATAATCAGATTTCTTCCAAAAAATCTCGGTTTTAAGCAGGAACGCTGTAGCACTGTGAGTACTGCCCCGATTGGCCTAGTTTTTTAATATGTTATACATCCAAAGCAGTATTATGGGTCTACGATGTTTACAGATATGAGTGTGCCCAAGTTCTCATGCAGAGCTCTACTTATTGTAGTATGTGAATATCCGCCTCGCTAAAGTGTGCGCCAAATCACAATTACTTGACATCTTGCCGAATGGACATCATAGACCCATAGTACTGCCTTGGATGTATAACATATTAAAAAAATAGGCCAATCGGGGCAGTACTCACAGTGCTACAGCGTTCCTGCTTAAAACCGAGATTTTTTGGAAGAAATCTGATTATGTAATTGGATCAAAAAAAAAACGGTATTTCGACCCAGGCAGATTTTCAATGCGAATACAACGCACCTACTCCCAAGGCGATCGGATCAAAATTGAGTCCGTGGCGCCGATTCTGCTGGAAACCGATGAAAAAAAAAAAAACCGACCGCGCCTTATGTTCTGCCAACGGCTGTAATCCTTCTTTCTCTTTTCTTTTCTATTCTCTTCTGCTGTCCATCCTCTCTTCCTCTTTCGTCCACTCTGTCCATCCTCATTTTCTGTTCTGCCACTTGTTCGAGATGTCAATATGGCTTGAATGGCTTCGGCACCTGAATCAAAATGTGACTGGGTTAGATTCCCACTACCGTTAGGTACGGGTCTTAGGGAGCAGGTTTTGACAGCTCTTGCAGTAAATCACATTTTCGTCATTCTCTCTAGCGCTGTGTAAGAAAGCCGATGTTGAATAACATAACCTTTCTCACAGTGTTATTAACATGTTAATTACATTTCTCACAATCGGGGGTCTGAGACCCATGTTATTGATGTGTGAGAAAGTGAAAAACGAGCCGCCTGTTCCCTCACATCATTGCTGAACCTTTAGGTTTGGCTACCCAGGAGAACATAGGTTTCCAGCCATTTTGCTACAAGGCCAAACAAAAACTTGTCATACAGAATTAGTCATTGCGCAAAACTGTAAAATTGCTCCAAAAGTATATATTTTTCATCAACAAAGGCTTACATGCTGGCCTTTTATTCCACGCTAATATCTCCTGGATACTTGTGCTCTGTGCACGAGTTGTTTTCGTCCAAATCCTGTTGTCCTTTTCTTCTGATGTGTCATTTTTGGTTTGTCTTCGGCCGACGGCGTCGGACTCGGACTTAGTGATGTTCTGGCTTTGGCCTCAGGCCAAAAAGCCATGGCTTTTTGGCTTGGCTTTGGCTTGTTCTGGCTTTGGCTAGGGTTGGCTTTGGCCTGGCCTGGGATTTATCCAGGCCAAAGCCAAATTCAAGCTGATTTCCCTGCCAAAAGCCATGGCTCAGGCCAAGCCAAGCCAAAGCCAGGCCAAAGCCAAAGGTTTGGCCCTGGCCTGGCTTGAGATTTTCCAAGGCCAAGCCAAAGCCAAAAAGCCAAAGCCAAAGCCAGAACATCACTACTCGGACTCTCGGAAATGAATTGTCATGTCATCGGGATCAATTGCCACGTCGACAACACTCCTTGCTTTCGCCCTCCATGTCCCCCCTTGCTACTTTCTGCGATGTTCCTGTCTCTGCCGTCTTTGACGGTAATGCTTCCAGCTCTTCTGTTTGTCTGGATTGGGTAATCAACTCTGGGCTCCGTACCCGGAACTCCCAAGCTTCTGGTCTTCTGTCGCTTCCGGGCAAGGCGGGCTTCGTCTCTATGTACTTAAACAACGTTCCGGTGGCTGCTTCTTTGCCTTTCGATCTTGTGCTTGGCTTGGACTGGTTCCAGTTTGTCTGTGACTCCACCTCTGACGATGTTGTGCACCTGGATTCTGGCCCACTTGAGCTTCGACGCCACCCTCTTCCAACAAACGGTGCAGATGCTTCGTTGTCCTTAGGTGCGTCATGACTTCTATATTACTATTATCCCGCGTTCATGTATTTATTCTCAGGATCGTCGTTTCTTGCACCGGTGTTCCGAGGAGGCATCAGTGTGGACCCGTCGTCCTCCTCATCAGTGTCCCGGGGTGGATCTGGTGTAGTATTGACCCCCTCGTCTACGCCCCGTCCGCGAGGTGTAGATGCAGTAGCTGCTTGTGCGGTTGCGGCCCTCCAAACACCTCGTCCGCGAGGTGTGCTTAACTTTAATGATGATGATGTTATGAATGTTGAATTGCGAATGAATGATTATTTTCCTGATGACCCTTCGCCCTCATTGTCTGTGTCCTCCCCCGATCATGACTTTTTTGTCCGTCTCAATGCGCAAGACAAATCTGCTGTTGTACATTTCCTTGTCCTTAACCAGCGTGTGGCTCTTCCTATATTAAGAAAAATGACTGCCCGTCATCAGCATATGCGTAGAAGAGAGTCGGGCAAGACAATGAAAAGTGCCAATGCTCTACGCACAGAATTTCTTGTCCATCAATGTACGGATGTGTGTCTTATCCTCAAGTCTGAAGCTGCAGTGGCTGGGCTAAGTCCCAATTCTCTTTCACCCAGTGAATTTCGAGAGTGTGCATTAATTCTTGATCTTCGGTCTGAGTCCAACTCCAAGAAGAGAAAAGCTCCCTCCCTGCTTGAGAATGCTCACAAGATTCCCCGTTTGTCCTTTGAGACGTCTGCACCCTGTATTGATTTCCCCATTGTGCTACCTCAGAGCGAGAAAGACCAAATTGTTCGTGAATTTCGCGAGGCTACCAACAATGCTTCGTTGAAACAGTATGCATGCTCCTTTTGTGGTAAACTTGAAAATGCGACCGACATCAAAATGAAATCCGTCGGCGAGCTTGATATCTCCCTACTCGATAAAGCTGTCAGAGAGCTTCGGAAAATATGTCGACAACCTCGAATTGAATCGTTCAACTCTTCCTCCGTTATCAATGGTTCATATGTACTCTGTCACCTTTGCAATTCTGCTGTAAGTAAAAATACCTTTTGTTCGATTCCTTTGCGCAGCTATGCCAATGGTCTTTGGATAGGGAAAGTTCCACAAGAGCTTCTCAACTTGACATTTTTGGAGGAGCAATGCATTGCACGAGCTCGAGCAACAAGATGCATGTATAAACTTTCCCTTGGACCCTCCGGGCAGTTTGCAGCACGCGGCAATGTTTGTATTTTACCTCAGGATTCAACATCGTTTCTCAATGCCATGTCTGCCCCTCTATCTCAACTACGAGATGAGATTTGTGTTATTCTTGTTGGTTCACCTGATACGGAAGTAACACATGATATGCTCAAAAAGTCGCCATTACTTGTCCGCCGTGACATGGTGAGAAGAGCCTTATTCTGGTTGATTGAACATAACCCGCTGTACAGTGATCTCAGCAAGGACGCGGTCATTGAGAATCTGGAAGAATATCCAGAGTTTGATTGCCCCCTTGCTACCCAGGATTTTCTACGGACAAATTCCGCAAACAACCAGGGATCGTCATATACATCGTATTCTGATCAGGCGAATGCCGAACTATTTGAAGGGTCTGCCACATTTGAATTGACTTCTACAACACTTGTGGATGTGGACAATATCGACACAACGTATAGACAGAGAAAGCTAGCAGCGCTTCGATTATTGAAGAAAAACGAAGTTGGATTTGTCAAGTTTCCTTCAGGAAATGTGCCGTTGTCGACTTCGAAAAATCCACGGGTGTTTGGATGGCTGTGGCCGACGCTTTTCCCTTATGGTGTTGGAATGATAGATAATAATATTGTCCGAATTTCGCCGCATTTCGGTTTCCGTGAGGTCGATACTCTGACACATGTCCAACATTTCCTGAATATTGCAGATCGTCGCTTTCAGGTTCACAAATCATTCATTTTTGTCATGAATAATATCCTGCAGCGGCGCCAGTCTTCTTTCAAATGCCGTCTTGCTACCAATAGGTCGTGGTTTCCTCTCGTAAAGGAGCTCATTCAGAAGATTGACTCGCAATCCATGGACATTTACCAATCCAAGCTTGAGAAAAATTCATTTGCGAAGCCAGAAACTGAAGGGGAGAAATCAGCTGCAAAACTAATGAAGTACCTCAGTTACGTGTCCGATCATATCCCTGGTTCCGTTGGTGATGTGAACAGCATGAAGCGGCAGATTTACAGTAAAGTAATATGTGACGGTTTACCTCATTTCTTTGCAACTGTGAATCCAGCTGACTCTCACAACCCTATTGCACAGCTTCTCGCAGGAAGAGAAATTGATCTCGATCAGATTTTCGATTCGGTTGGTCCTCCCAATAAAGAATCCGGTACCCGAGCAAAGATTGTGGCCGATAATCCAGTGGCCGGAGCTCAATTTTCTCACCTGATGATAACCAAGTTCTTCGACATAATCCTGGGAGCAAAACGAGCTTCGCGAATTGGAGTTCTTGGTAAAGTGAAAGGGTGGTATGCTGCCGTTGAAGCGCAGATACGGGGTTCACTTCATTTTCATATGGTAATCTGGATTGACGGAGCACCTGCTTCTCCTTTGGATATGAAGGAAAGAATGAATTCAGATCCTGAATTTAAGCAGCGACTCGCAGCCTGGTATGACGACATAATTTGCCAGAGCTTTCCGAGGAACACCGTTCCGTATACTCCCGCTGAGGGTGGCGCTAAACAACTTCCGGTTTTAAGTCGTCCGCTGGATCCTAATTATGAACAGAGAAGAGCTCAACATCATCGAGATCTGTGCGAGAATACAGGTTTAGTTCATGAGCATAATGCGACCTGCTTCAAACATATTCCCCGCCGCATTCACTCTCTGATTGACCCGGATAACGACTGCAGATTTGAATTGCCTCGACCACTTGTACCAGAAACCCATTTTGATGAAGACGGGGATCTGGTAATTCGGTGCGAAAACGGCCATCTTAACGGGCACAATCCGACGATGACGCTTTGCCTAGGGTGCAACACAGACCTGAAACAAACCGCCTCCGGTCCCGTCGCAATGGCCATGGTTGAATACATGTGCAATTATACTGCCAAGCTACAGCTAGATACCTCTATGGTTTTTTCTGCACTCTGTGCTTCTATCAAAGCTTTGCAGGACAATCCTCCCATAGATATTGACGGAGTGATAGACAAGTCTGAAATGAGTCGGCTGATGATGGTCAAGGCAACAAATAAACTGGTCGGCAAACGTGAACTCACTGGCCAGCAGACGGCCAGTCATTTGCTGGGTCGAAAGAATCGATATACATCTGATCAATACCAAGAGTATTGGTGGTCTTCGCTGTTAAGAGATATTGCCCGAGATGTTTTTGTTGAGGCACCTAGCCGACTCGGAGAAACTGATCTTGATGAAGAGGAAAACGAAGCCTCGAATCATTTGACTATTCCAGAGGACGAAGATGACACATTAATTGTTCTCTCTTCGACGACGCTTGACACGGATCCAAATCTCGAAAGCTGTGAAACAGGTCCAAGTGAGAAGAAATACTCAAAGCTGTTTGATGACATATTCTACCGGCCACCCGAGCTTGAGAGCCTGTGCCTCTGGGATATTTTCAGGAACTACGTGAAAGAGAGAAAACCGAAGTCAAAAACCCACCGAAACACGTATCTGAATTTTAAACCCGGACATCCACAACACACTACCCACTGCTTGAAAAAATTGGAAAATCCTGTCATACCTGTACTTATGGGGTATCGTGTTCCTCGAAATGATTCAGAGGGGGACAAACTAAAATATGCAGTGGTTATCCTCACGTTGTTTCGACCCTGGTCAGCTATCAAGTTGTCGCCGCTGAAATCTCCCGATACGGCTTGGCCCGATGCACTTCACGAGTTGCAAAATTCAATGTCGCCAGAGCATGTGAGAGTAACACTAAATATGCAGCTTCTATATCAAACCCGTGATGCAAAGTTTGATTTTGCAGCGAAGCGTGGCAAAAGACTTGCCGAATTAATGAGAAAAGCAAAGAATTCTGGTATGGATGTTGATGAAGAAAGCGAAGAGGCTTTTGACCCTGTCTGGGAAAACGCGATGCAAGCGGTCATTGATCCCGAAGATATGGATGGCGCCGTCGCAATTCTTGCCAAAAATACCAGGGCTACTCGCGATGCAGATGATATCGTGAATGCAGCAAATAACAGCGGGTTTTATTGTGTACAATCTCATACTGACGGTCATGAGTTGCATTTGAATTTTGAGGGACAAACAAGACTCGGAAACGAGGATGATATACTCAGTGCAAATATTGCTAGCAAAAATCTATTGAAGGAGAAAGATTCAGTCATTAAACGTCGACTGAAGGCCGTAGAAAAAAGCGCAGAACACATCACTCACCGTAATCAACTGTCCCAAGGGATTCCGCACGCTCTCTGCACAACGTTGAAAGATGAAGTAGAAAAGGCGCGTAATCGGCATGGAAGATTGTGTAATGTTTCTGGTTCTGTCACATCGTGGACGTCTTTGCGCCCATATCAGCAATTGTGCTTTGCTCTGGTCATCAAACATACCTTGAACGATGAACAAACCCGAGCCTTTCTTCTGCTGGCGGACAAAATCGGCCGCGAGTTAGAAGGGGGACCGAAAGAGTTACCAATCACTTTGCTCTGTACGGGACCTGGAGGGACTGGTAAATCAGTAATCTTCAAAGCTTGGAGAGAATTTTACGATATCACTGGTCATCCGGAGCGTTTACGGCTAACTGCACCCACCGGCGTTGTGGCAAGCGACATCGGCGGCTGTACAATCCACGCAGAGGCAAGCTTACGGGTTTCACCTGCCAAGATGAAGTCAACTCCCAGTTTAAGAACAGCTCTAGAGGAACGTATCTCACCGCTCGAGACACTGATACTGGATGAGGTTTATTTCCTGAGTGCGAAAGACTTGGCTCGAATGTCAGAGTATCTGTCAATGGGGAAGGGAGTTAGCGACGAATTGTTTGGCGGCTTAAATTGGGCAACTTGCGGTGACCCTTGCCAACTACCTCCGCCCCAAGGGAGCTCTCTATTTGTTCACGAGTTAGCGCAATGCCATAACAACAATAATCTGAATGACTTACATGAAGGAATTCGACAAGATGTGAAAGGCATCCAGATTTGGCACCAAGTCGAACACGTCGTGGTGTTGGAAGAGATCATGCGCCAAAGAGACGACCCACTATTGATTAGCATACTGAAAAGGTTGCGGAAAGGGGTATGCACGGCCGAAGACAAAGAACTTCTAGACAAGTATGTGTTGTCAAGTGCAGAATGCAGTCAAGCAACTAAAAGTCTCACCGATATCAAGAGATGGATCAGTGAACCCGAAACGGCGTGTCCCCTCATAGTCTACACGAATGCCGCACGAGATCGTCATAATAATAATATGGCTAAAACCTTCGCAACTGCGACAGGCCAAGCATGCCATATTTACCATGCCAAAGACACCAGGGGGCGGGGGCGGAAACGTCGCCAGCTCGCGGGCTTGGCGGCAGAGGCAGCTTGGGCTGTACCTGTCAAAGAGGCGAACGACTTGGGTGGGAGGGTAAAAGTTTCACATCGCTGGAACATCACTCCGTCGCTCACCATATTTTCCTCAGGTGCCTTATCTTCCTGGAATGCCGGTGTTTTGCACCGAAAACATCGCCACAGAGCTGGGAATTTCGAACGGCAGTCCCGGAACATTGGTCTCCATTGTATACGAAGAGACTGACGGTCGCCGTTATGCTATTTCTGCGGAGGTCGACTTCAAAGCGTACAGGAACAGTCAAGCTGACGCACCTCATCCACATCGAGTCATACTCAAGCCAATCACCAGCACAATTCACTTCTCTCTCCCCAACTCCGAAAAAGCGTACAGCGCGACCCGTTCCCAGCTCCCTCTCATCCCTGCATTCGCATTTACTTCACATAATGCCCAGGGTCGCTCAATGGACGTCTGCTGCATCGACCTTGCCAGTTGCCCGACGATCCAAAGCGCGTACGTCATGCTCTCTCGTGTACGGTCACTCAACGGTCTATGTATCCTCCGCCCTTTCCAACTACGCCACATTCGGAATCACATATCCGAGGAGCTGCGAAATGAACTTAAACGCACCGAGCTCAAGGCCGAAATTACAAAGGTTTATTCGCGCGAGCGGCTGTCGTGGTTCTATAGCTTGGTCCCAGAAGGACAAGTCCGGCTTCTGACCCAGGAAGACGTCGAGCTTGAAGATTTTGATTTCAACACAGTCATAATGACCGACTGACGAGTATGCTTTCATTCCTGCTAACCAAACATATTACCTGTTGACCCTCATGTTAGTGCTCGCGTGGCCGCCAATAGAAGAGATGCACCTGCACCCTAATGCCCTGATTCCATCGCCTCCGTCTGCGCGGCCCTACGGGTCTTAACATAAACGGATGTCACGTCCAGACCCCGGTGTACCATCGGTGAGAGCATTCAAAGTCATATCTGGAAGTTGACTGCTCACCAAACTAGCAGTCCGCCTTGAGTACACAGGACTCATGCATGGGTACTCACCTGTGGTCTCCCGTCATACGCACCCCCGCCCTTCCTCTCCCATAACACCCACCATCTCCCTATGCACCGTGACACATTTCTTTCCGTCGGACGTACCTTGCGACGTACACATTTCTTTCGCTACTGTACGTGTTTGAGCCCACGCCTTCATCTTGTTACGAACTTGTGATGTAGTATAGAAACACCGGAACTGACATCTTGAATGCTCAGCAGGGGACCGGAGCGGGTAGAAGCCGGTGTAGAGAGGATAGATCATCATGACGGGGCGAGTATCAGAGTTCGGTCACAATCGGTTATCGGGTGATCCGAGTGCCTTTATCTAAGCGCCCTTGGCGTCTATTATCTACGATCAAATAAAAATTATAAAAATTATGCTATGTATAAATTCCTAAAGGTTCAGCTACCGCCTCGGAGAGGCCTAATCAAGTCATTCTGATAAATATTGATGTCTCAATTGCGCTCCGAGCAAGCTCGAATTTGGTGTTTTTGAGTGGGACCGATTACTGCCGAAATCCCGCTATACCGCCGATGTACAGTGGCGCTATAATGTTCTGCACGCACCAGTTTGGGGTCGTCTGTGGGTCGAACGACTCCAAATAAAATGTGGTCATGAATTATGATCATTTTCAAGATTTTACAGGCACTTTACAGCCTTTTGCAGAACTTAGGGCGAGGCCGGTTTTTTTTTTTTTTTAGTAAGTTTTCGGCAGAATGGCTATCCTGACCTCAATTCTGAATGGATTCCCTTGGTGGTAGGCTCATTCTACTCGCGTTGTAAATGCGGAGGGCATGACATCTTACGATTTTTTCTGAGGACCCCGAAATCATTTACTAGGTCAGATTGGGGTGTTTTGAGCTGTCTGAAAGCAGAACATGCTGCAAAGTAGCTGTAGTGCTCGGGTTGACCTAGACTTTTGATACAATGCACTTATGGGTATTCCTGAGGGCAGCAAACACCGGGATAGTGAATGTGACTTGTATTTCAATTCTATCATACATGTAAACAGGTAGGATATCGGGTGAATTTCCCTAACAGCAATAAATTTGAAATACAAGTCACATTCACTATCCCGGTGTTTTCTGCCCTCCAGAATACCCATAAGTGCATTGTATCAAAATTCTAGGTCAATCTGAGCACTACAGCTACTTTGCGGCATATTCTGCTCTCACACAGCTCAAAACACCCCAATCTGACCTAATAAATGATTTCGGGGTTCTAAGAAAAAATCGTAAGATGTCATGCCCTCCGCATTTACAACACGAGTAGAATGAGCCTACCACCAAGGGAATCCGTTGAGAATTGAGGTCAGGATAGCCATTCTGCCGAAAACTTACTAAAAAAAAAAAAACCGGCCGCGCCCTGCGCGGTGCGCGCTCGCCGCGGGACCCACTGCATGAGGCAGCAGGAGTTTAACTGCCAAAAATAAATATAAAAATAAAACGCCCGCTCAGGTTCGAACACTGAGCGATGCCATGTAAAAGACGGGTTTCCCGAGCTCTGCATCCCAAAAAGGAAATAATCGCTGATTCAGAGGTTTCTAGATATTGGCAGGATAATTTTCAGGATATGTTGATTGGACATTTGAATGCATTTATAAGCCATTGTACTACCATTGTACTGTTGCTACATCTTGCTAATTCAATGTTTTTATTGTTCAAAGTTGCTGGTACCCCCCACATATACCCATCCCCTGTGCAACCAATTGAACATTCCCATTTACTTTATATATCATCATTGAACATATTTCAGGCCCATACCAATAGTCTACACCCACATATTCCCATAATTAACTAAATTTCGTCGCAAGCCATGCTCCCGCCCGTTTGATGTTCTCAGACAAAATGGCTTGTGCAAGCCATGTTGCTCCCAAACCATTTTGCTCGCAGCAACTTGGGGCCGAAATAAAATGAAATCAACTATTATTTGGAGTTCAGTGACTACATATAACAATGTAAATAGCAATAGAATGATTTCCAAAGCTTGAATTGAAAAGCTCTACCCATGCCGGGCGCAAGCCACTTTGTCACCAGAATGGCTTGTGATGGCATTTGACATGTTCCACTTCTCTCAACCCAGTGCAAGGTCCTGTGAAAATCCGCTTTGAAATGGCTCCAAACAGGGCAATTTACTGATTTGATGCGAAACTCGGCATACCAAGCCGTCATTAAATTGAATTTGGGTGCACAGCCCGAAACTAGGCACACCTCCCCAAAATTTGGGCGGAGGCTGACTGTGGCAGTGCGATGAGGTCGAGGACGCGGACACGTACTCGCCGAAGGATTTTGGGGTCGGGGGAGGTATACAACCATCCTATGAAGGCGTCAATGGATTTGGACATGGATTTTAGAGTAGTATATGTAGCGTAATTCAGAACACGGATATATTAAATGAGTGGTAATGTTGACTCCGATTTCGAACGAAAAGATTGCGGGAGAGCCGAAAGGCCCTTGTGTTCAATTCTAGTGAGCAAGCGACACTGTCATTGCGTTCAGCGCCGGGTTAGCCGAAGCCACGTGTATGGTGCCCCTCATTTAGTCGCCGCTACTTTTGTACAGTGGCCAAATTGGCCGGAGAAAAATTTTGGCTGGAGGACCCCAAAATTCACCCCAACTCACCTGCTGAGGATAATGTTTTGAGGAAAGAAAGCTGAACGGGGTGCGCGCAGCACGCCGAAAAATGATGAATTAGGCCCTTCTAGCCTGTTTCCGCAACTTCCTGATGGAATTTGGCTGCGAGTGGCCAATTTGGTCAGTCAAAAAGTATTTATCTCACCAGGTTTTTATTTTTGAGTAAAGTCCTCTTGTAGAAATGTAGCTAGCATCGAGAGGAGCATTTCTCCAAGAGGGATTAAAAATTCGATTTTTTCTGACCGAGATCAATCCCTTGTACAAAACTAGCGGTGACTAAGTGAGTGGCACCATAGCTGCGGCCCGCTTGTAAAAGGTGTGCCTATGTTTCGGCTATGTTCGGCTAGCCGCGGCTAGTCGGCAATGCGCCGGCTAGCCACATCACCTTACATTAGCTTGACAGAGGTTTCAGCCTCTGGCCAGTTCAGGCCTGAACGCAGTGTGTGAGCAGAGAAAATCAGCTGAATATTCAAACTCACGTTGTGACCTCACTCAAGCATGAAGTTGTCCCAACCTTCAAGATAAGTCACCCCGCGCGCTCGAAGAACAAGCATCTGCTTCGGCCCACGAATGAGGAGCCACCCAACATTCCAACAGAACAAGTTGTGCACAGGACCGCGATCGAGAGACTCTCATGCAGGTCAAGGTCTGGACACAAGTGAACAAGTGGCGGAAATACATTAGGTCGTGCCCGGAGTGGTCGATTGAAATACATTCAATGTAGTAGTTAGGTGGCTTAAATCGCTCTCTCTTTGAACCCAAATAAAAGGTTAAGTAGTGTGCATGAAGCAGAATCCAAAATTATGCAAGACTACATTCGGTGGACGTGTGGTTCGAAAGCTCATGTCCCCAGAATGCTCGGACATTGCATAAATAATATCAATGATTGGATTGAAATTCAGTGGTCCATCAATGTAATAGGCTGAGATACCTGAGTGGATGAGCCCACCTCGAGTGCAGTTTGGAATCTCAAGGAATGTAAAAAAGGGTGTAAGATACTGCATATGTGCCTTGATAGCGTGAATTGTAGACAGCACAAATAAACAGCGAAGTGGTGCGAGCTAACGGTAGTACGAGTGCCATCGTGTAAACCAAATTAAATGTATGAAATAGCTCGAAATTGCTGTGGGAAATAACTGGCCATCTCCATTGACAGGTCTCACACGCCGTTTCACAGGACAGCGCGACGTACTCCGGCGCGCCCTCTACGCGGACGACCGGCAGCCACTCAACAAGAGGTCCCTTCTGGGCAAGTGCAAAAACAAGGGCGCGTTGCTAGCGTACGTCGCTTCGACTAACCGCTTCCCGCGCTACGCCCCCAACCCCGCATGAGGCGGCCGCACCCCTTCCACTCTCCCCCCCCTTTTTTCCTCTCCATGCCTCCCCTCTCCACCGCGCCGTCGACCGGCGCCTCTATGCCTCTATGCCCCTTCTCCCCTTCTTCCCTGTATGTTCTCCCTTCTCCAGGACCCCCCATCGTCCCTTCCCGGCACCTTACACGGAACACGCCGCCCCCTACCCCCCCACAATACATTTCGTACCACACACGTCTCCCGATATCCCACATTGAAACATCATCACTGGTGCTCTCTCCACCCCCCCCCCCCTTTCTCGTGCGGCACTCCCCGCCTTCCGCCAGGGCACGCGCCTCGGTCGCGGGGGATTTCGACGCGTCACGGGGCAACTGTGACGTAGCGTGCACCGCGGCGCGCGCGACAGTCACCACAGGTTGTAACCCGCGGCCTCCCTTAAATGGGCGGAGGCTCTCTGGTCTCGAACACGACGCGTAGAGGTGCCTCACAGCTTGCCCACCGCTGCACCAATTGCCAAGGTCTAGTAGGCATTTTGACTCAGAATTGCCGTGGCTATCGAATGCACATGGCACTGAAATTGTCTGTTCAGAAACAGGCAAGCTGTGCATTGAAAAGGTTCAATTTTGCATTGAAATAGCCCCTATTTGCGCTTTTCATCCGAGCCGAGCCATCAAACTTTCCATTCAATTGATGGCACAGCTCCATATTTAGGCATGTGATCGGATTTTCAATTGCGCATTCAATTTGAACACTTGCCCCGCAGTGTTTGCCTCACAGCTTGCCCACCGCTGCACCAATTGCCAAGGTCTAGTAGGCATTTCGACTCAGAATTGCCATGGCTATCGAATGCACATGGCGCTGAAATTGTCTGTTCAGAAACGGGCAAGCTGTGCATTGAAAAGGCTCAATTTTGCATTCAATTAAACAGTCTCGTCCCGCAGTGTTTGCCCCACAGCTTGCCCACCGCTGCACCAATTGCCAAGGTCTAGTAGGCATTTCGACTCAGAATTGCCGTGGCTATTGAATGCACACGGCACTGAAATTGTCTGTAGACACGTAGCTAACTAGACACATAGGCCATAAATGGCCTGAGATAAATATAATGATTTCATCAACTGGTCTCACAAAATAATAGAGCTGCCGGGATAGATAGATTGATGTATGAACTCTGGAAAACCATCCACTCGAGGTATCTCGAGGATGACCATTGTGTTCAACGACATCGAAACCTACGGACTGGACGAGAAATCAAAATTTACTCAAGGGTGGATCCCACCGGATGGTCAGTTCCATTGTGAGGCATGGGGTTCACAATGCCATTGTGGGGCACGGGGTTCACAATGCCATTGTGGGGCATGGGGTTCACAATGCCATTGTGGGGCACGGGGTTCACAATGCCATTGTGGGGCACGGGGTTCACAATACCATTGTGGGGCACGAGGTTTACAATGCCATTGTGGGGCACGGGGTTCACAATGCCATTGTGGGGCACGAGGTTTACAATGCCATTTGGTGCATGGGGTTTAAAATGCCATTGTGGGGCATGGGGTTCAAAATACCATTGTGGGGCACGGGGTTCAAAACGCCATTGTGAGGCATGGGGTTCAGAATTGTCCCTCCGGAGGATAGCCGAAATACACTTTTTGCCCTTTCTCGTGGGGCATTCAAATCCCGAATGCAGGCACGGGGTTTAAAATGGAATTGTGAGGCACGGGGTTCAAAATGCCATTGTGAGGCACAGCGTTCAGAATAGGTCCCTTGTCCCTCTGAGGACAGCCGAAAGACATTTTTTGCCCTTTCTCGCAGGACATTTAAATCCGGAATGCAAGGCGTCTATGTTGAGCTGCTGAAATTAAAGGCCGCTATTCAACATGCGTTCTCGCTGGGTTTGAAAAAAAAAACTAACTCAGAAGAAGTCGAGTGCAAGGCCGAACAATGTGTCGTTGACGCAAAAATCAGTCGAAACGGCGCGTACGCCACTCCAGCTCTAGGAGTGATTCCACAATTTCGTTGAGCTCCTGAAATCGAAGGCCGCCATCCAACATGCGTTCTCGCCGGGTTTGAAAAAAACTAACTCAGAAGAAGTTGAGTGCGACCAATCAAAGCATACATATGAAGCGTCCGGAGAGATGATAAGAAGCGGATTGGGAAGACGCGGGCAAGGATGGACAACAGCGAGAAGTAGAGGTAGAAGACAACGCCGGAGTGTCCCATTTCACATTTCAAAGCGAAAGTGTGGTACTCACTACGGCGAGAGCAACGCGCCGCTCACGACGCGACATCCAGATCAAAGAGATATGTATTGTTACCCGAGGTGCATGCTCACTGCAAACATTAGTGAGTACGACAAAGGTAGAAACGATACCGAACCTCCCATGACAATTCACCAAAACGAGGGAGCGACGTGGCTTGAGGAGAGCAAGAAGGTGAAGATGAGGGGACCTAGAAGGGCCGTAGAGAGAAGGGGTGCGTGGAGAGGTAGTGGGAAGAGGACGGCGTCACCTAGCTGCGTCCAGCACCTATCAGAGGGCCAGGACAAAAGAGAAAAGAGGGAAAGGAGAAACGTACGGCCTTGGTGTTGATCAGGAAGTAGGACTGTGGTACTCCACCGTCGAGAACCCGTCCGAGGAGTTGGCTTGGACCTGGAGATATCCTACCCCACGTCAGTAGGGAATCTCCTGCGGCGCCGCACGGACCTCTATCAGGGGAACGGGCCCCTAGTTACCCACCCCACGACATGCCGGCGAGAAAAGCCGTGATTGGCGCAAGTCGGCCGCTGACCGACGTATGTGACATTGAAGGCCGCCGGGGCTCGCTGCGAGCGTTGTTGTTCAGCGCTGTATAGGCAAAGAGTTACTTACGTGGTTTGCATCGACCGTGACACATGTCATGAGGGGAAGCAAAGCTGGATACGGAATAAGCATGAAATCAAGAAGATAAAAAAGGCACATACTCGGCCCAGGGAGGAAACGACGGGGCTTGCGGGAACCTGTGGTGCTACAAAGGTCAGAGCAGACTACGACCGAAACCTCGACTTACTGTATGGCAAAGGCCAGTAGGCAGGGAGGAGCACGGTGGCACAATGTAAGTTGCATCAGTTCCGATGGAAGGGCACCCAACGGCTCAGAAGGGCGAGGGGGCGAGCGACGATGTGGGGGGAAAAGAGAAGAGTTGTGGACGAGTGTTGTCTTGACATCCATTTACGGAATCAACCACTTTTGCTGATGGCACGTGTGGTCTTGTGCCTGACGCGGCTGTGTCGGCTGCGGGCGGTGCAGCTTTAGGGCCGGTGCCTCGGCAAAGAACTTGAAGTAATTCCCTTCCCGCTCGTCTTTCCCCCATCATATTTTATTGGTGAATTGAGCAGATGAGCCAGGCAAGCTCACAGGAGGCAGTCACCGTGGTACTTATCAGATTTCAGAAACCACGGTGGCGGATGACCGGTTTCTGGCAGATTTGCCCCGAGCTGCCGAGGGTTCTATTCCCACGAGTGACAGCCTGTCTGCGAGTGAAAAACCTCAGGTAACTTAACTACTAGGTGCTGGGTGGCGGTTTCTTGGCTCAGGTTTTGTTTAGTGGGACATGAAAAACCCCTACTGCCCCGACCAATTAAATATATGAAGTTTTTGTCGACATCCAAAAGGTTGTCAACAGGGGGGATTGAACCCATGTGATCCAGGTGCAGATTGACAGAAACCGGGCATCCGCCACCGTGGTTTCTGAAATTTGATACCACGGTGGATGCCCCCTGTGGCTGCTTGCCAGAAGTATCCCCTGCTCTCCGGGGTACCAAAAAATAGATCTCACAAGGTCACCCCATGGTATTGGAAATCGAACTAATTCAACCACTTTCTACAAGTTTGCCCCGAATTCCCCGAATCTGAGACCAGGAAGAAAATTACCCCTAATTAGTAAAGGAGGTTTTTTCCTGATGAAAGAGTCATAGAGAGGACATCCGCAATGGTGCACGACGCGCGTCTTAAGGTGTTTGGTGATGTTTTCAAGTCACGTTCTTTGATCTAATTCCGAACAGCGACCTACGGTATCAAGGCATCAAACAAATCTAGACTAGTTACAGTTAGCAGATTATGGGTTATGACAGTTATGGGTTAACACAGCTTAGACTGTAGTAGGCTCTGCCGTACATTTGTTATTCCGCAAGAGGCACCGCCACCAAATCAGGTAGGTCAATCCGAGTCCTACAGCTACTTTGCGGCATGTTCTGCTCTCAGACAGCTAAAAACACCCCAATCTGACCTAGTAAATGATTTCAGGGTGCTCACAAAAAATCGTAAGATGTCGACTCGGAGCCCTCCGCTTCTACCACATGAATCAAATGAGCATATTCCCAAGGGAATCTGTTGAGATTTGAGCCCACACCAGCTGTTCTGGTGAAAACTTACCAAAAACAGAAAAAAACGGGCCGCGCCCTAAGCTCTGCAAACAGCTGTAAGGCGATTTCTGGACACATCAAAAAAATCTAATGTCACCTGTCACTGAACCTACGGTCGAAATGGTACAGTACTATGTCAAGCCGGGACAGCGCTGTAAATGTATCTTGTGTGCTGGGAATGTGAACCGGTGGATTCCAGTAGTCCAGTACTCGTAGTATGTATCCTTTAGAGAGGCTTCCCTTGGACTTCACCCATCTTCTGGCTGAGAATATCTAACCCATACTGCGCTTTGGCCCCGAGTTGTGGATAGAAATAATATGTACCGCACCGTCGAGTCCCTGGAGTTTGGGTCGACGAGACGGCATATATAATACAGTACGGGTGGGCACAGATACGGCCGTCCCCGTATACGGTACGGTCCGCAGCCCTAGCTCAGCCTGATCGATCGACCTAATTTCACTCCTCGGCAGACACGAATGTTGCCACTCGCAAAGCATGCTGCCGAGCAGCAGCCACATCTCCGCAATATGAACCTAATTGCGATGTTCAACCAGGCGAGTCCGAGGCACATAAAAGAGCTCGAGGGATTGGTGATAGCTCAGAACTCCTCGCATTCTGGTAAGCTCAAGATGTTGGGAATCACGAAGCATGCTTACAGCTCTTTGCGGAACATAGGGCGTGGCCCATTTTTTTTTTTTATATATATATAAGTTTTCACGAGATTCCCGATTGTGAGCTCAATTCTGAACCGTTTTCCTTGAAAGTAGGCTCATTCGATTCGGACGGGATATTCGGAGGGCACCTCGTGGCCCGATTTTTTCTAACCACCTCAAGACCATGTGATGGGTCAGATTTGGGTGTTTTGGGCTGTACGAGAGCAGAATGAGTCTCACAGTACTAATAATGCTCGGATTGGCCTAGATTTTTGATACAATGTACTTTGCCGTATTCCGGAGGGCATCTCGTACCGGGATAGTGAATATGGTGCATACTTCAAATATATGGATTGTAGGGAAATCCACTTGATATTCTGCACTCCAAAGTGTGTGATAGATTGGAAGGACAGGTAACATTCACTATCCCGGTATGACATGCCCTCCGTAATATGTCAGAGTACATCGTATCAAAAATATAGGTCAATCTGAGCATTATTAGTACTGTGAGACCCAGTCTGCTCTCATACAGCCAAAAACACCCAAATTTGACCCACCAAATGATCTTGAGGTAGTTATAAAGAATCGGGCCACGAGGTGCCCTCCGCATATCCCGTCCAAATTGAATGAGCCTACTTTCAAGGAGAACGGTTGAGAATTGAGCTCACAACGACGGATCTCCTGAAAACCCACAAAAAAAAAAAAAAAGGGCCGAGCCCTATGTTCCGCAAAGAGCTGTTGGGGTTGGCTGCATAATCGCTGATTGAGATGACGTCACAGAGTATGACAACAAGGTCTCCGGTACGGAGAGAAAGCCATGGAGATGAAGTCTGCATATGCCACGCTCGGCGATAGCTGGACTGCCTTGGTCATCCCAACCTTCCCCTCCCAATGGCTCATATGTGGGTGGCCATCTGCCATGAAGCACTCAGTTCCCTCCGTTCGTTTCCGACCACCATCATCAAAACTGAAAATCCTTGGTATCCGTCGCTCTGTCGCTCTAAACCCTCCTACTGCCTGGCCATAGTGTCCAACAACGTGTCCTATGCCCTCAGTAGCAGCTCATCACGCGCAGATGCCCGTACCATCGACTTTCCAGTTTTGATAATGGGTCGGACAGAGCTTCCAATAAACCAGCATCCCATTTGACTTCCCAATGGCTCATATGTGGGTGGCCATCTGCCATGAAGCACTCAATGCCCAGGACTCGTCTTTGGTGAAAAATCTGGGCATTTGCTGCAGCGTCATCCAGATCAACCTCTCGCGATCCACCTGGTGCCTCCCTTTTTCTCGTGTTTTTCCTTGCTCAGTACATCTAGGCAACCTACTGAAGGCTCTCCAAGTTCTTTGATACATTCTCTATGACTTGTCTATGCCTTGTTGCTCGTTGTCTCGCCCGCGCTCTGCCCGCGCCCCGAGTTGCTGAGTCATCAAAAGCACGTGCACCTATCAAGTTGCTTAGTAATAAGTCTTGAAGCGTAACTCCGAACTCGAATGTTCCTTTCTTGGCAATTTTTGGACGTGTGCAAGTAAGGGTTCATCAATAAAATAGCTACACATTATTTGTATTCCACTCGAACACGTTCCAGTCATCTAAATCTCCGTGGATGATCTGGAACTGCGTGAACCCGGAATACTTGTAAACCCAGTGTGGCTAGCGCTTCAAGTTGTCCCATTATAAGTATTCATAGTTTACCCGCAATGAACCCAAATCCATATGCTGCCAAGCAAGCTGGTATCATATGGTCCCCCAGGCAAACCCCTCGGCCTCCGACTTCAAAGAGCACTGCGCGTGAATAGTTGTTATTCTGCTGGTATGCAGTTTACACCACAATGCACTCGGAGAACCAGTTGCTCCTTGATTTCTCCGACTTCCTCAGCCGATGTTTGTCCTGTGAGTAAAATGCTTACTTCCATTGGATGCCATTTACCTTTCGAGTATGCTGAAATCCATGTAATATGTGTGCTTGCAAATTTACGGGCTGTTCGTTTGGCAGTCCTTTCAAATTTTGATTCAAGCCAATTACATGAACTTCAGGAGTTGGCTGTACCTTCACCCAAACCACCTCCGGATATTGCCTGACATCACGGCCAATTCCTCGCCTATGCATAATACACACCATGTGGTCGCCAATATTGATTACACTTGCCAACTGAAGGTACCACTCAATCAGTGCATTTCGTGAGGCAAAGATGCAGAGTTCATTTCCTGGAAGGTCAATTTGAAGGTACAAAGTCATGTACTCAAAGACTTAAATCGCATCTGTGGTAAGTAACTCCTTTTTCGCTTCTGTGTTATTGATTGGGCACTACCATGGGGCACGGGGTAAAACTTGTGGGGTCTGTGACTGGTGTTTGATTGGTGCATGGAGGCCCAGGGGCGAAGGTGTATTTTACTCGGTCGGAAGTAGCTTGCTTGTACACCGGGATAATCCCTGGAAACCGGTGTTCGTTATTCAGACCGTGCCGTGTAATCCTACCTACCTACCTACCTACCTACCCCGCGTCCTTCGGCACCAGCTTCGTCGTCAAACATAGTTTTTCTCTTGAAGCTTCCTTATTTATTCAAACTTTGTTGCTCTCAAGCGAGCTCCGACATCCAAGCCGTCTTGTTCAAGGCTGAGAAATTAACTCTCCATACAAAATCGAAACAGGCAAAGAGCAAGAAACCAGATCCCGGAATGATTCACTCGTCTCTAAGGATTCTCATTGACTCTGTGATATTCCATCCAAACTACTTGTTCCGGACTCCTTCAGCGACGGGATCTGGATCTTGCAACTTCTGAAATGTCAAGCTAGTCTAATGTGATACTACTTTCTGTTTTGACGGTATACCGTCACCTCGACCGTGACCTGCCGGAAACCGGCGGGTAAGCCAGAAGGTGACAATTCACACGATAGGTGACCAACTCTTGGCTGTCTGTCGACCGAAAGGTAAGTGAGCGTCGAAAATTTCTGGAATGAGATTTTTTAGCTGTTTGTATCATCCTGCAGCAATTGGGACATTGCCGAAATTTTGTCCATGTCACGCTCAACTACGCAGGTTGACGAATTGACGAATTGGTTCGGGGTGTCAGGGGTCGCACCCCTCGAAGATTTTATGCGCTGAGCGAAATTGAATAGAGAGCACGCTGGAATTAACGCGCTCCGTAACCAGCCAAAACCCGAACCTACGGAAAATATTCTGGCGGTACTTGCAGACGAAGTCAAACAACGTCTACCAACTATATTCCATGAAACTACGAAAATTCACGGGAAGGAAATTGAAGCTCGGAAGCTCAAATTTACCGACGACGATATTCCGCGGTTGCGCGAGAGGTGGTGGATAGAAATTAGTACCGACATGATCACACCCATCCTTGACACGCGTCTACTCGCGTCCGTGGAGCCCGACGTCTTCAGACGCGCGTTCACGAGGTGGACTGCTCTTTCCACGCGTACGCCCCATCGACTCCACTCATGTGATGCGACGATAGAACTCGGGATTTTTCGGCTGCAGATACACTCTACTACATAGGATCTACATTTGTATATGCAAAGTACATTGGGCCAGCAATCAATCCTGTTCGAGACTGTAAGACGAAATGTGGAGCAAGTGTGGAGCTGAGGAGACTCACCTTCGATGCGCCTTCACAACGCGGTTCGACTGATACCAAAATTCGAGCGGGCGGGAAAGGAATGGGGATGTGATCGGGTTGTGTGTATCATGGTTGGAGGCATCCGCCGACAACGTGCATCATTTGCTGGGACTGTCTCCCTCCACCCCGGCGTCCTCAATAGCAGAGGTCAGGAGAGCAAGTGCAACTCGCGCAGAGGGGCGTATGTTCGGATCCGCGGACGTCATTTGACTGAGCACTGCGGCGTAGCAGGCGGGAACCTGAGGGGACTTCGAATTGGTAAATTAGCATGCCCTCCGGAGTGCGGTACCCAACTGTGACTGGAGCGATGGCGCGAATAATTTGACCCAGGGCATAGACATCACGTGCGAAAAGATCGGTATCGCTTCCACTCTCCTGCTTAGGGAGTCGGTACGGAATGGGTGGGGCGATGAATTCCTGATGAGGGATGGTACGAGTTTCTCCTCTACATTGGACTGAGGTCCCGAAGCCGATGAATGCGATTCGAAAGCTGCTGTTTTTAAGCTCTGAATATGCAGCCTCGCCATGGTAGTTGCACACAAGATTTCCTATATGAAGATCCTGAATACTGAGCGGCTGAAAACACTCGTAATGCCACCACTCACTCCGTGCCCGATCCCCTGCCTGTGCATGAAGGCCAGGCCTTCAAGTACCTGGTAGGCAACCACGATCCATTGATGAAAATTGAGGGGGCGGGAAAAAGGATAATCATGCCACTGAGCTTGAACGATAAATACCGTGCCATCCCGGTGTAGTACATCAACGATGGGGATAGTGTGGTTTTCCGGATCATAATTGAGAGACATCAAGGCGCTGATGATCCGCCATTCCTTCGATGACTCGGGCACCGCTTTCACGAGGACATGACGCCCCGAAGAATCCATACCAAATCTTACCAACGGGGACTGGCGGAGGTTAGTCGCGCCGAATCAGGGAGGGAAATGAAACTTGCGACTTGAGTAACTCGGCGAGAACTGCGGCCCTCGGTGGGTACCAAAACCTTGTCCTTCACAGGGAGGGATGGAAAAAGGGTAGATTGAGAGGAGGCCTGAACGATGCTTTGATATGCCTTGGTCCCTGAGATCGCGACTCCATTGTGAAGGAGGAAGTCCGCAGACCTGGCCCACTCTGAATTTCCCTAACAGCAGTAAATTTGAAATACAAGTCACATTCACTATCCCGGTGTTTGCTGCCCTCTGTAATACCCATAAGTGCATTGTATCAAAATTTTAGGTCAATCCGAGCACTACAGCTACTTTGTGGCATATTCTGCTCTCAGACAGCTCAAAACACCCCAATCTGATCTAATAAATGATTTCGGGGTTCTCAGAAAAAATCGTAAGATGTCATGCCCTCCGCATTTACAACACGAGTAGAATGAGCCCACCACCAAGGGAATCCGTTGAGAATTGAGGTCAGGATAGCCATTCTGCCGAAAACTTACTAAAAAAAAAAAAAAAACTGGCCGCGCCCTAAGTTCCGCAAAAGGCTGTAATAAAGCACAGACTAATCGACGACTGTTAGCACTTTCAAAAAGTTGAATGCACTCGGTGCAACGACCATCAAAATCGGCGGCCAGGGTACATATTGGAAACACCAACTAGGAACCAGTTCCGGTAGCACCTGTCAGGACGGGAAAGGCTGGCAAAACTCGAGCTCAAGAGGGAACGTCCCCAAAGCCTTCAGGCTGGAATATTGCTACTTGAAGATGATCCAAAGGGTATGACATATTGGACGTGCAGAACACGTCGTCTGATGTTGTTGCCAACTCCGGAAGAAAAGGCCAGCATCAGGTCTAAGTTCAGGATATTATTTAGCCTTGGAGGCAATTCAACACAAGGCCTACGTAAGGGATAAAGTCCAGGTTTATGGCAAAGAGCCACAGAGGTATCGCCAGAAAGAGATGTGTTTCGAATCGGATAAACCAATGAGGACCGGTGTATTGAGTGAGCCATAAAAATACGAATTTCTGTATTTGGGCCATTTTGGTCGAACATCAACTTCCTATGATCTAATCAATATGCTAGGAATGTTGGCGTCGACGATCTCGACGCCCTAGTATCTTATTTCATGCCAAAATCTGTCATAGGCGTCGAATACTGACTGACTCGGAGATGATCATTTTTGCATTGAAGGCCTCAGATATTGATTTTCAGCATTGTTGTACAAAACCAACTCAGTAAAACACGCCGGAACCAACAGTTTTGTGCCGATTTGGACTGCCACACTGGAGTGCGATGCCCATAGAGCATTGAGGGCTCTGTAGATTTAGAACAGACTTGAAAAAGCTCAATACAACTTTCCGTTCAAAAGCCATACAGAGCCAAAGCCACCCAGTTGCACAATGCCAAAAAGCCATCAGATGGCTCCAATGGCTTCTGCACAAACATGCTATTACTTTGGCCACTTAGTGTATTACCAACACTACAGCTGTCCTGCTCGAAATCGGGATTTTTTGGGTGAAAATTTCATTCGGGACCAAAACGGAAATTCAAGGAGGTTGGTGACAATGCGACTAGAATGAGATAGCTCCCGAGGCAATCTGATAAGATTTGAGGGCAGGACAACTGTTCTGCCGAAAATTGCTGAAAACGGAAAAAAATTGTCCGTGCCCTAAATTCCGCAATGAGCTGTAATTGATGCGAGACCTGAAATTGATGCGACTCCCCACGCGGTTCAAAATGTTGCGTTTCAAAATGCAATGCACTTGCCTCTAGCATGATTGATTGAGAGAGTACTTATAATACTCTCTCCATCAATCATACAGAAACCTCGTAGAACCTACCAGTCTCGGTCCCCACCGCTCCCTTCCTCTTACCTCGTTGCTCTCTCTCAATCGTCATCTTTCCCCGCACGCTAATTACTTTTATCTCTGTCATCGTCGTACTTAGAAAAATTACCCTCACCATCCCCATATAGTTAATTACCCGCCTCTTACCTATCCTAGCGTAGCTAGAGTTACAGTACTGCTGCGTAGCCACCATGGCCAGGTACAGCGACAATAGAAATCAGTTCAGTTCAGTTCAGTTCAAAGTCAATACTGCGCCTGAGCACAAGTTGAACAGCTGGAAATCACCTGAATGAGTGGGGCTATCCATTCCCGTTTGAAGCGCCTCAACCCAAAAAAAAAAAAACGGGACCGCGAAAATACGGCCAGGCAAACACAGGCCCGCGGTTCAAATTGTAATACAGTCATGCGTTTCAAAATGCAATGCACTGATTTGCCTCCAGCGGGTCAATACTGCGCCCGAGCACAAGCTGTGAGCAGGCCTCAAAAGCCTAACTTTTGACGAACGTTTGGCCTAAAAAAGCCTACATAAATTGTTCCACTTTTGCTTCCTGGCGCTGCAAATGTCTTTGTACCCCCCACGGCGCCAGATGCAATCGCTTAATTTGGGGGTCGACCATCGGTATCACACCAAACATTCCGCATGGCTTGAGATCATCCTAAAAAAGCCTACTGCGGAACCGGGAATATTTCCAACACTACAGCCCTTTGCAGAACTTAGGGCTGTTTTTTTTTTGGCAAGTTTTCACCAGAACAGTCGTTGTGAGCTCAATTCTCAGTGGTTTTCCTCGGGAGTAGGCTCATTCGATTTGTATGGTGAATGCGCAGGGCATGGCATCTTACGATTTTTTCTGAGCAAACTGAAATCATTTACTAGGTCAGATTGGGGTGTTTTGAGCTGTCTGAGAGTAGAACATGCCGGAAAGTAGCTGTAGTGCTTGAGTTGACCTAGATTTTTAATATGATGCACTTATGGGTATTCCGTAGGGCTGCAAATACCGGGATAGTGAATGTGACTTGTATTTCAACTGTATCATACATGCAAACAGCTGGGATATCGGGTGGATTTCCTAACAGCTATAAATTTGAAGTTCGAGTCACATTCACTATCCCGGTATTTGCAGCCCTCCGGAATACCCATAAGTGCATCATATTGAAAATCTAGGTCAATCCGAGCACTACAGCTACTTTCCGGCATGTTCTGCTCTCAGACAGCTCAAAACACCCCAATTGATGTCCAATGGCAGAACATGCCCCAACTGAAAGGCCTCCCTCTCGAAGCCAAACTTTACCTTGTCTTCTCGCTGATGGTTTTCCTGTCCATTTTGACCCGGCAGCTCTTACACTGGCTATTTAATATGGACATACCATGGGTGACCCGGCCCATTTCGCACTTTAGGGGATACTTTGCAACCCAAAATAGCCTCGAGACCCAGTTCGCGCCCGCAATGGTCTTCTGCCTATGGCGGGATGCCAAACAATATCACAGCTTTAGTTTCTTCACAACCATTTTTTGAGCCTGTTCAAAGGAGAATTTCTATTCCTTGATGCCCTGAAGGCGCGTCGAGCGAGGAGGTATACATTTTCGAGCAGTGCCAGATGAGCGGGGCGCAACGGGTGAAAACGGGCGACGGCGTGGTGTCTGAGGTGCCCGAGGTGTGCTCGTGAGTCTAGTCGACATTTCCGAGTCCACACTAGCGCGCGATAACGTAAGGGAGAGGGAGAGGAAGGGGAAGAGACGCGACGCGTTGATGACAAATCACGCCAAATTCCGTCATTTTTTGTGGCCACCTAGCGCCACGCGGTGAAGACGAACGTGCTTGGGTCGGGCGTGGTGTGCTGTGTGGTGAAGATAATTTAAGTTTGCACGGACTGTACATAGATTGGGGTGACTTACGGCGGTGACTTCGCGGAGCTCGCGTTGGATGGCAAGGCAGAAGCCGTCCAAGTCTACAAGGCAGAAGGAACCCAGTCAAAAAGGAGAAAGGTGCGGAGTGGGGAACGGCGACGTACCGAGATCGTTCTCGTCGTAATTGAAGGGATTCTCGCTGGAATGTCAGTGGTGGTCAGTTATGGGAGACAGCGAAGAGGAAGTTTCGCGCACATCTCCTGCCCTGTTGAGATGTGTCAGGAACAAGCAGGTGAGAAATTAAGTAGAAGAATAGTGCGTACCGATCTCAAGGCACCCGAGGAGCAAGAATGAAGCAAACGCCGTCCCGGGGATCACCAAGTAGTGAAGGCCGCTGACGATCTGGAACGGGAGGACCAAGAGGTAGAGCCTGCGCAGCGATTGAGTAAGGAGTGATCCGGCAAGATGGGGCAAAGACGAGAGACGCGCCCCAAGGACATCCTGAGATGGGCCTGGCTCGAAGAACGAAAGGATCTCCTCGTGCGCAGGATCAAGACCGTTGAGACACTTCTCGACAAAGGTGCAAATGTTGATTCAGCAGGCAGAAAACGCGGCACAGCATTGCAGCTCGCGTCCAGGTGGGGTCATGCCGACATGGCTCAGGTCCTACTTAAGAAAGAGGCAAATATAGATGCGAATTTTGGCAAGGGGGGCACCGCATTGCAGATTGCGGCTAGATGGGATCACGCAGATGTTGTTCGAGTTTTGCTCGAGAACGGTGCCAATCTGGATGCAGGAGACAGAGAGCGTGCACGGTTCTGCATTACAGATTGCATGTAGGTGGGGCTCCTTGAGGGTTGTCCAGATCCTCCTCAAGAGGGGTGCAATGGTTGACACAAATTTTGGCAAACGAGGTACAGCATTGCAGCTCGCGTCACGGTGGGGGCGTAGGTGGACCGACAAAGTCGCTGTTGGGCGGACACAGATGCAGGTATTTCCTGGCAGATCGCATGCCTTAGTCGGTCCCACAAAGCCATTGTTGACCTCATCCGGAAGCATGGTGCGGCCATGGACGCAGATGAACCCGAGAGTTTGGTCGGATTATGGGACGGGGACCATGGGGTGCCCGAAATGTGGGAACATGCTTGATACTCGGATACAATTTATTACAAGGGCGGTGTTCCACGTACGGTCTCGCATAATAGTGACTTTCCAATACAGTATAGTAGGGTTCCTTGGATAGTGAGACATCCTTGGGTATTCTTTTTTTACAGCTCTTTGCGGAACATAGGGCGTGGCCATTTTTTTTTTCCATTTTGAGACATTTTTGATCTCTTCGACCATTTCCCTCGCTGCAGGCTCAATTCTGAATGTATCGCTCTGAAAACTATATGAGCCGAACCGCAATGAAACTCCGCATTTCCTCTCGTGCTTAGTTTACTTTTATCCCACCTGTATAATATGTAGTATGAATTTATTACTCTTTCAAGCAGATCTCCTCCCACAAGGGGAGATGTTGATACAATGCTCCAGGCCGTGATTACAGCAAACCTAGGCGTATTTCAGAGGTCACCTCGTTGCCGTATTTGTTATTTGTGCCCTCTGGTGCCCAAGCTCCTCAGCTGCCTTCCAGGTCAAAAATCTTCGATACAGTACATCGTACACTCTAGCCTCCCTGTACATAATAAGGAAAAGAATACAGTCCCTACTTTGCAAGACAGGGAGATAAGCCAAGGGACGTATATATAACCGCTTGCCAGGACTTTATACGTGAAGCTTGGATAATAAACCGCAATACTCAACAAAAGTTGCCGTTCGTCAGAATCAAAGCCAGAAGAATTGGAAGCAGAATAATGATAAGGGCTACTTCTCTCCATTGACAGGATGGTTTCGTTCTTTTGAACTCATCAGGTGGGCCACACAGCCCACAACCAACCGACAACGCTTGTATCAACCCCAATTTGGCTGTAGCCCTAGTCAATACAAAACTTTCTGCCGGTTCGGAATTTTTGTAGCGTGCTCTGGGCGAGGATGAGGGTCCAAAATCTTGACATGCGGGTACGGGTTTTTTTTACAGTGTACAATAAAAATAAAATAAAAAAGGCGCACTCATTACTTTGTGCGGCCGCTGTATCTCCGTGTAGGATGCAGCAGGAAGTGAATGTCCAATGGAAAATCGCCATTCAAGAAGCAGATGGACTCCCCATAAGAATCTCTGCATAGGAACGACGTTATCACCGCCAACATATCGAACTCGGACAGTAGGCAGGCCTGCACGTCCAGTGCCCCATTCTTCAAATCCTTGAACCACCGTGGAAGGTACTCGGCGTGTCGCCTCGAAGCAACAAGATCGACACTTTCGAGCTCGCCAGCAATGGGTTTTACGCTCGTTGGATTTGTGCTAGCTCTCGGATGGCGTGGAGGGGCTACAGGATGCGGTTCAGATTCTCATGTAGAGTGACAATATATGTTTTGTCCTCTCCTCTTTCATCCGTGTGCAGTGGCCCGAATACCTGCAATATAGCGGAAAAGAAATGGAGGCTCATTCTGCTGCCAGAGCACATTCTGGTGCCAGAATGTGTTCTGGCATCGGCTATCTTTTTATGTTGCCAGACTTGATTCTGGCGAGCTGGCGGCTCTGGCAGGTCTGGTGCCAGAGCTGCCAGACTGAAAACATTTTCCTGATGCACGTCATCACCTCCACCTTACCCCCGCCTTTCGACATCTTCTTTTGGCCGCTTCTCGGCTTCTTTTTAATCATGGCTGCCCAATTCTCCCTTCTTTCTCTGGCCCAGACTGTCGAAGAACTCACTTCCGACAATTGGCATACTTTCAAGGACGAGATTCTCATCGTCTTTACAGCCTTTTGCGGAACTTAGGGCGCGGCCGGTTTTTTTTTTTTTTAGTAAGTTTTCGGCAGAATGGCTATCCTGACCTCAATTCTCAACAGATTCCCTTGGTGGTAGGCTCATTCTACTCGTGTTGTAAATGCGGAGGGCATGACATCTTACGATTTTTTCTGAAAACCCTGAAATCATTTATTAGGTCAGATTGGGGTGTTTTGAGTTGTCTGAGAGCAGAATATGCCACAAAGTAGCTGTAGTGCTCGGATTGACCTAGAATTTTGATACAATGCACTTATGGGTATTCTGGAGGGCAGCAAACACCGGGATAGTGAATGTGGCTTGTATTTCAAATTTATTGCTGTTAGGGAAATTCACCTGATATCCTACCTGTTTACATGTATGATAGAGTTGAAATACAAGTCACATTCACTATCCCGGTGTTTGCTGCCCTCCGTAATACCCATAAGTGCATTGTATCAAAATTCTAGGTCAATCCGAGCACTACAGCTACTTTGTGGCATATTCTGCTCTCAGACAGCTCAAAACACCCCAATCTGACCTAATAAATGATTTCGGGATTCTCAGAAAAAATCGTAAGATGTCATGCCCTCCGAATTTACAACACGAGTAGAATGAGCCTACTAGCAAGGGAATCCGTTGAGAATTGAGGTCAGGATAGCCATTCTGCCGAAAACTTACTAAAAAAAAAAAAAAACTGGTCGCGCCCTAAGTTCCGCAAAAGGCTGTAATGCTGATGGAGAATCTGCTGGAATCGTCGAGGGCAAAACCCTCAAACCCACAGATGCCGTTGCTGCCGCTCTCTGGGATAGGAGGGACAAGGCCACTATGACCATCATTTGGGCTCGCATGTCCAAAGATCTTCGTCCACTTGCCAAAGGCATCAACTCTGGTGCAGCCCTCTATGCCAAGCTGAAAGCCAAATTCGAGGCTTCCACCTGGTCGCGTCGTGTTTCTCTCCGCACCGCATTTCACACTGTAACGCACGACACGCCCCTGCCCGTGGAAAAGTATGTCGACAAGGTCACCGAAATTCGTGACCAGCTTATCGCACTGGGTGAAGCCATATCCGACAACTATTACAAGGATGTTCTCCTTGCGAACCTCGACCCTCTCTATGTCAGTGTTCGCAACACCCTACTTTCCCAGCCTGCCGGCGAAAGCAACCTCGACTCTGTCAAAGCTGTCCTTTGCGGTGCAACCTATATCACCCCGACTGGCAGCCAAGTCAAGACGGAATCCGAGGAGACAGCCCTCGCAGCCCGTAGCAGTGGTGGTGCTAGAAAGGTGTTTGCGTCGAGTGGGAGTGGTCACGGGAATCCCGGACATCGCGATCGCGATCGCGCTGCTCGCACCTCTAGCGGTGATGGGCAAGTTTTTGGGAAGGATGACAAAAAAGGTTTTCGTTGGTGCGATCCCACTCACGAGGATCATTGTCATCGCTGCGGTCGTCGGAACCACATAGCCGCTCGATGCGTTGCAGATATGCCAAAGGAGATCAAGGCTTGGGTTCTCGACCGTCCTGGCGCTAATGAACATTCACATGCGGTCCACGAAACTTATGTGGCTCATTCATCTTTCTTGCCTCGTCGCCGTCGTCCCTCTCCTTCCCACATTCGTTCCAATTGGCGTTCGGACATTCACGACTGCGATTCCGACTAGGTATTGCGACAACCAGGAGTGCGGATGCCACGACGACTCGGATTGGGAAGAAGATCAAGTTGACGTTGGAGTTGTTTATGAAGCTTTTCTTTGATTGAGTGGGAGCATTTTCTATTTCTCTCCTGCTTTTGTTTTTGTTTCAGTGGGAGCTTGCTTATCTCGCAGAGTGGGAGTGTTGGAAATCGTCCGCTTTTGTACTGCTCGATGACTTCGCTACTGATATCTAATACGTACAAACATCATGTACGGAATCTGCAATCTTAGCGTTCCCCCTCATCTGCGGGTTTGTCCGAGCCGTTCGAGTCCTCTAGGAGTCCCATTCTAACAAGTGCCGCCCTTCGCGCCAAGCACGGCACTTCCACATCGGGGACGCGTTGGTACGCGACGGTCAGGAATGCTGTGCAGTCTATTTTTTCTTCCTCCCACCATCGACCTGCTCCTGCCCCCGCGCCGCTGGCCCTCCACAACGTGTCGGGGATGTCGACCAGCCATTCACCGGCCGATGATGAGCTGATTGATGGCTTAACAAACCGTGTCATCAAGCAATTCCGGGACCATGTGAGTACTTTGTCGCCCGCTGTCGTCGTATACACCTGAAATGCCTTTCCAGATGTACAGCGGGTCATACATCAGTAAAAATCCTCACCTATTTCTGGACAATGCTTGGATTGACGTCGTGGCACTGCGGCGCTTCCTTGAAAAACGGGGTCACGGGGATTCCGCGCATGACGTGATTGTCGTATCTTCGTCTTCTCCAGGACCTTCAGAACCTCTAAACCATATCAAGCGCGAATTTAACGCGTCAAACACGCTTTTGGTGGGTCTGGGCGTGAAAACAGAGCTTCTACCGGCGTCGGTGCCTCCTCGCACGCGCACTGTCCGAGAAAATGATCGGGACGTCATTGTCCTGTCCGACTCGGATTCAGAACCCGAACCACCAGGTGCGTTATGTGGTTCTCATGTCCAATACCTCCTAACGTTCCTCCCAGTTCCAGTCGTCGATGAGAGTATGAGTGTTCCCACGTCCCCCGGGTCATGTTTTTGTGCGCCTTTTGTTCAATTCTTGTCGGCCATGCTTCGCCACTAATTGATAATGTTCAGCCGATAGCTCAGATGCTGACACCGATCCGTCCACTCTGCACGAGTCCGACACAGTTTGGATGGATCCCTACATCTCTTCGATGGCTCGTGATGTATCTCACAAGCTTTCCTCCGATCGTCGTTCCAATGTCGAGCGAATCGAAATTTTAACTGAGATCCCCACGTTCTGGCCAGTTCCTCTCAAGCCGACAGCCTACATCGTTGATCTCAGCCATTCAAAATGGAATAAATTGCTCGAGGAGTTTACTGTTGATGCATTAATAAAGAACAAGGTGGGTTACAGTTCAGACTTGAGATTGGTATCGCTTTCTGATCGTTTACAGGATAACCACTCCTGGACCGGGAATAGTGGTATGGGCGATTCGAAGCCCATGGTCTGGCGCTGATGGCGGGTTTACCTAATACAAAATTCAAAAAATCACCACTAATTGAAGGGATATGGGGGATACTCCCCTCATTAATTAGTGGGTTTCTTTCGGATTATTAGGTGGGCCAAACACAGCTCAGTTGGGGCTGAAATATTATCATGACCATTGGCCTAATACCAGGCCATTCACAAAATAATATTACGGTTGCCCATCAGCCAACCTGAGGTCCACAGGTGCAATAATATTTCAGGCTCTCAAACTAACAATAGGCCGAACGCAACTCAATTGGGGCTGAAATATTATCACAATTATTTGCCTAGTGCTAGGCTATTCACAAAATAATATTATGGTTGCCCATCAGCCTACCTGAGTCAGCAGGTGCAATAATATTTTAGGCTCTCAACCTATCGATGGGCCAAATCCAACCAGGTTGGGTTCAGAATATTCTTCCTTACATTGGCCCACTGCCAGCTAGCCTGCAACATAATATTGCTGCCACCCATCGGCCACCCTGAGGTCAGCAGGTGCAATAATATTTTGGCTCTCAAACTACTGATGGTCCGACTGCAATTCTGTTGGGGTTGAAATATTATCACGACCGTCGGCCCAGTCCTAGGCCAGCCACAAAATAATATTACGGTCGCCCATCAGCCTACCTGAGGTTAGAGGGTACAATAATATTTCAATAGTAGTCGCCTCCGCCGACCAGGTAACTCATGACCTGCTGGTGGGTCATTTCTTGCTTCGACATGAGTGCCATAACTGTCTTTGTGAAAAGACTCTTATTTATCTCCCCTTCGCTTGAGCCAGCTGCTCCCGTGCCTGTGAATTTCTCATTGTTTCTCTTCAGGGCGTATTCCACCGCAGACAGGCCGACATTGGTCGACAACATACCCTTCGTGATATACTCGGTCACGTAATACACCAACGCTTTGCTGCTTCTCCGGAGCCTATGTACTTGATATCCATGTTGCACCTCAGCAGGAACATGATCAGTTCATTATAGTTGTTAATACGAGGATGCAATCTTCTCAACATTATCGATTCGGTCTCGGGATCCAGGTGCGTAAACGGGTTCGTACTGCCGTTGATCCTCATCCGACAAGACTCGTCGTTTCTAGGTTCACCATTCTTGAGGTGCTTCCAACATGTCTCTTTGTGCTCATGCCAATTTGACAGGATTACAAGGTCATGGACAGTTTCACGGAAGGCGTGTTGAAACCCTTCCTCTGACATATCTTTCACGCGCGGTTCTCGGTGCAATCGAGGATCCATGCGACCTTCCGGTAGGTCAGGTGCTTTGAGCGGTCCGTCAGGCTCTTGGACGACGCTCGTGTCGAAAGGTAACCGGCACTTGATGATAGATTCCAGCCATGTGAACATTGACTCCTTGAAATCAGGATTCTCCCGCATCTTAGCGCGCAGTTCTTCAGGCATTGGGTTCCCTTCTATCCAGACAAGCATATGGCCATGTAATGTACCACGACCCTGTGCTTCAACCATTGCATAGCACCCTGAACATCTCCCAAATAATCCGTTTTCCTGCTCAGACGTAGCAGATGGATTATATTTCAGGATTATGCGAATGAAGTTCTGAATTACTTCATGGAAAAATATGGCTGCCGGTCCTGGGTTGCGCGCAACGAACCTATGCCGTTCAAAATCACTCATGGCTGCCCAGACCTCCGGTGGGATTCCGCCGATAGCTCCCAGCAGAGGATCAATAATGTCGGCAGGATTAAGGGTGAGAAACAGAGCCGGCGTGGCAAATTTCTTCATCATAGCTCTGATCTCATTTCTCCTACACTGCTTATAACCCGAACTTCCTTTCAGGTCCTTAGCGATGAGTCTCAGTTTTGAGAGGGTTCGAAGAGCCTTTTTCTCTGCTTTATTGGAAGCCTTAGCGCGTGGATTGACCTCCCACTTCTTGATTAATTCGGTAAGATGTGGTGCGATTTCTTGTATCTCTGCGACGGTTGCGGCCTGCGATGAAGCATTTGTCCGAAATGCGACGTGCTTGTTGACCGTCTTCTTCTGCATAATATTCCAGCAGACATAAGCAAAACTGGCATTGTTCTGAAATGCACCATCATGCTGGAGGAGGAGGTTGCGCACTTGCCGTTCGAATGGGATCTGTTGCTCCGCAGAGCGAAGCGGTTCATTGAAACCACCTATACCCCAAGGATCAAGATTTGGAAATGTGAAGGTCAGAAGACCTGGATCATTGTCGCTCATAAATGCGGAGCCTGTCTGCATCTGCAAAAAAGTGTTCTTATCTAGACACCAGGCAACAGCTGATGCTTTCATCTTGCGATAGTCTTCCGGACTTCGGTCACCTACTGTGTAGCCTACCGCATCCATTACAACTGTCGAAGCATCCACATCACTCGCACTAACTATAACGGAGAAAGGACCATTAGTCATAATTATAGTGAAATCAATGACAGACGACGTACGACGAGGGGGCATATGAATACGGCGGCACTGTTCTCTATGGAGGAAGAGGAAGAAGAGGAAGAGTCCGTGTTGCTGTACCAAGGTACATTGTTACATTGGTTTTTTGAGGCTTATTTCGACCCTTTGACAGGAACGATGGCAACAGCCAATAGTAGTACTAGCCATGTTAAACCCCCGTTCACTGTTCACTGTTCAGCCCAGTCCAGAGTACTTGATAGCACTCGTCTACGGACGCAGTTCAATGTTCATAGTGCAACCCAGTCCAGAAATCGTGACATTAGAGAAATCCCTGTCAAATACTCGAACGACTTATGCGACGACTACAGAGATGGAGAGGACTTCGCGTCCACGTACCTCCTCAACTTATGGTATGAGCTGCGACATGTTTACAGTGATGCCCAGCAGGTCACCGAAATCCTACCACATAGTTTGGACTGTTCAGTGGACTCGGTAGCCCATATGATTTCCCATTATCGGTATATTAATTTGCACCACCTTCAAATCTTTGCAGCGGCTCATGGCATTACTGGGGAGCGCACGAAAGAGCTGCAGCAAGGCCTCCTTAACCATCAATGCCCAGCTATATGTCCAGGACGACTTACTGTCTGGCGATTCTGCTTACCTCAACGCTCACGCAGCCGAATCCTACCGCCGCTTGTTCCTTCGGAGTTGACAGACGCAGATACGGCGCCAATTATGGTCACGCAGTTGGCTGAGGTGGATGTTCTTCCTATCGCGTTGTGCAACGAAATCGACGTGAATTCGTCAGATGGCAACATGTACGTCAGTACATACATGCTCAACAGGTCGTTTGACTTTTGCAACATTGCTGATATGGTCAATATCCAGACTCTGTATTTGGCTGATATC
Organism: Mycena galericulata; assembly: GCA_029289565.1. Classification (NCBI taxonomy): domain Eukaryota; kingdom Fungi; phylum Basidiomycota; class Agaricomycetes; order Agaricales; family Mycenaceae; genus Mycena; species Mycena galericulata. Next base: position 166,466 of record JARKIA010000047.1, read on the forward strand.
GGCACCCGGATTATCATCGCGCATACCCAAAATGTCTCCGAATTTGTTTCTTTGTTTCATTGATTAACTGTTAAACAATTGTCGACTATTGCGGGTGCTCATAACATCACCGTTGCGAAACGTAAACCCACCCTGCTTATTTCCCTGTTGAACCATAGATGTCACGTAGGCTGCCGGGGCTGGAATAAGGCCATGTACTTTGAACGAGTTTCCAAAGTACGGCAAGGTCCGTTTCCTGCTCACACAATAAAGTCCGTGACTGCTGCCGAGCAGACCCGAGTTTCACGACAAGAAATTACACGACAGGAGAAGCAGGTTATGGCGGATAGTTCGCAAAACTCTATTGATGATGTCCATCCTCGTCGTGAAGCTGCTCAAGTTGCGGCGACCTACGCACGCGAGACATTCCCTTTTAATGCATCTGCAGCTATTAAGAGACAGGTTATCCAAACATGGCAGGATGATATGGATCCACAAAAATGGTTACCAAAGCCCTGTGCGGTGTGCGGGAGACGGACAGTACAACGACTCGTGACAGAGGAGAACCCCCACGATTATGACCTTACTCTGTTGCGGAATCCGCACTTGCCGGCAAAAACGCTGCCTACAACTTATAAACTAGACGCATATCATGGAGCCATTCTGTGTCCCGCAGCGCTGCATCGCACGTACGAACTCGGCCCTCTGGACATGTGCCGAACTTGCAAGATGACCCTGTTACGCAAAAAGCAGCCTTTGGATGCTTTAGCAAACTTTCAATATTATGCAAGGGATGAGTTGCCGCCCGCAGTGCGCGAGGCGTTCCGGACATCTTCCATCTTCGACATTATGATGGTATCCAGGTGTCGTGCTACCCGAATCACACACATGTTCATTAGCAAACCTGGAGTAACTGGGTTCGCTGCCAATCGGGCTACTTCTCAGCGCTACTCGAAAGGCAATGTTGCAATCTTTGCCCAAGACATAGCTAGCATCCGCAACGTGTTGCCTCCACCAAGGTCTGAAGTTGCAGAGGCGTTGTGTGCCCCTTGTTCATTGGCAGCGATACAATTCCTACCGTCAATAACATCCGTCAGTCGAGTCCTGTCCTTGTTTCGAAGACGAGGGTTGAAATGATGATTAACTTTTTGCTGACTGAGAACGCATTCTACTCGTCGTCGGGAATCAGTTTTAGCCGGGAAAATTTGGACGGTTTACTGGGTGAGGAGTGGTCGGGCTCGGACGTGGGTGTTCCCCGCGGTGTTGAGTTGTGCTGTTTACCTGACCCTTCAACTAGCCCTGCCAAATCTTATGCCAACCGCGGAGATACTACTCAAGTTCATCGCAGTGCGAGTGATGTGGATGCTTCGACAGTTGTAATGGATGCGGTAGGCTACACAGTAGGTGACCGAAGTCCGGAAGACTATCGCAAGATGAAAGCATCAGCTGTTGCCTGGTGTCTAGATAAGAACACTTTTTTGCAGATGCAGACAGGCTCCGCATTTATGAGCGACAATGATCCAGGTCTTCTGACCTTCACATTTCCAAATCTTGATCCTTGGGGTATAGGTGGTTTCAATGAACCGCTTCGCTCTGCGGAGCAACAGATCCCATTCGAACGGCAAGTGCGCAACCTCCTCCTCCAGCATGATGGTGCATTTCAGAACAATGCCAGTTTTGCTTATGTCTGCTGGAATATTATGCAGAAGAAGACGGTCAACAAGCACGTCGCATTTCGGACAAATGCTTCATCGCAGGCCGCAACCGTCGCAGAGATACAAGAAATCGCACCACATCTTACCGAATTAATCAAGAAGTGGGAGGTCAATCCACGCGCTAAGGCTTCCAATAAAGCAGAGAAAAAGGCTCTTCGAACCCTCTCAAAACTGAGACTCATCGCTAAGGACCTGAAAGGAAGTTCGGGTTATAAGCAGTGTAGGAGAAATGAGATCAGAGCTATGATGAAGAAATTTGCCACGCCGGCTCTGTTTCTCACCCTTAATCCTGCCGACATTATTGATCCTCTGCTGGGAGCTATCGGCGGAATCCCACCGGAGGTCTGGGCAGCCATGAGTGATTTTGAACGGCATAGGTTCGTTGCGCGCAACCCAGGACCGGCAGCCATATTTTTCCATGAAGTAATTCAGAACTTCATTCGCATAATCCTGAAATATAATCCATCTGCTACGTCTGAGCAGGAAAACGGATTATTTGGGAGATGTTCAGGGTGCTATGCAATGGTTGAAGCACAGGGTCGTGGTACATTACATGGCCATATGCTTGTCTGGATAGAAGGGAACCCAATGCCTGAAGAACTGCGCGCTAAGATGCGGGAGAATCCTGATTTCAAGGAGTCAATGTTCACATGGCTGGAATCTATCATCAAGTGCCGGTTACCTTTCGACACGAGCGTCGTCCAAGAGCCTGACGGACCGCTCAAAGCACCTGACCTACCGGAAGGTCGCATGGATCCTCGATTGCACCGAGAACCGCGCGTGAAAGATATGTCAGAGGAAGGGTTTCAACACGCCTTCCGTGAAACTGTCCATGACCTTGTAATCCTGTCAAATTGGCATGAGCACAAAGAGACATGTTGGAAGCACCTCAAGAATGGTGAACCTAGAAACGACGAGTCTTGTCGGATGAGGATCAACGGCAGTACGAACCCGTTTACGCACCTGGATCCCGAGACCGAATCGATAATGTTGAGAAGATTGCATCCTCGTATTAACAACTATAATGAACTGATCATGTTCCTGCTGAGGTGCAACATGGATATCAAGTACATAGGCTCCGGAGAAGCAGCAAAGCGTTGGTGTATTACGTGACCGAGTATATCACGAAGGGTATGTTGTCGACCAATGTCGGCCTGTCTGCGGTGGAATACGCCCTGAAGAGAAACAATGAGAAATTCACAGGCACGGGAGCAGCTGGCTCAAGCGAAGGGGAGATAAATAAGAGTCTTTTCACAAAGACAGTTATGGCACTCATGTCGAAGCAAGAAATGACCCACCAGCAGGTCATGAGTTACCTGGTCGGCGGAGGCGACTACTATTGCAGCCATTCCTTTAAAATCGTGAAATGGGGACAGATGGATCGTTATATCAAGGGACTGGAAGAAAAACAGGCCGAAGAAGTTGATGCTTACACCGTTCGAGATGATATCCCAGATTTCGTTCCGGTGCGTGAAGAGGGCATTGATCCGTGGGTCGATGATGAAGACGAGCTGCCGGCAACGGACGAAGAAGTGACGGTAGTCATCACTGATAACTCTGTTCGAATAGCCAACGACGCACCCGATTACCCGCTTAGAGCGTCCGAAGAACCGTTCAACAGTCTATCCCTGTGGGAACATGAAGAAGCTGGTCGAAAGAATATCGGCCACCAAGGAAGATGACCGCATCGATCGTGCTGAGACAGCCGCGGCGGCAGAAATATTACGTTCTCGGGAGACTGGAACCGATGTTCGAAAACCACGAGGGCGAAAAGCTGAAGCACGCGGCATTCTTCCGCACGACCCAGACCACGTAACTAGAATAAGGATGACCCCGCTAGTGAATGTCTTGCTAGGAGAAAAAATACCACGACCCGACCGTGGAAAGACCGAACACGTCAAGTGGTGCAGGGCCATGTTGATTCTCTTCAAACCTTGGAGATCGCTTGCGGATCTAAAACCTGTTGGCCAAAGTTGGGAGGACGCTTTTGCAGATACTGTTTTCAGTGACTTCGCCACAAGAATAATGAAAAATATGAATGTAGAAAACGAGTGTAAAGACGCGCGTGAAACTCACGCTGCGCTTATGAGAGCCGGAAGGGCAAAGCCGCTTCTTCCCGGGATGGACAATAATTTCCGCACCGGTGACATTGATAGCCTCGGTACGGCTCTTCTCAACGACGCTGCTCTGGACGACGGACAGCCGGATATCGGAGAAGACGACGAAAGAGAGGACGACGCCAGTGACCCCATTCAGATACAGAGAAAGGAACTCAGGCATCGCCAGACGGAACAGGTGGTTTTGAGAGTTCTTGACGCGACCAGTATCTGGAAGGCGAGAAAGTTGCAATGTACAACAGCAGATGATGTCGGAGCTTCACCGGTTCGCGATGAAGATCGCCCTGTACTAGCTGCGCACGAGGTTAAGATGAAGGCTTTAGCGAAGGATAAGCGCCCGCTCCCGATCAAATCTTCGGTCCGACCTGCGAAGCGCCGGCGTCTTAACGAAGATGGAGACAGTGCTCCCGATACTGTTCTAAATCAACTGAAATGGATACATGAGACAATACATGAACGGGAAGGAGATGAAATTGACGTCAAGACGCCAGAACAGCACCTCGAAGACATTATTGAGGAGAAGCAATTTGAAAATAACCCAGAACAGCTCCGTGTGTTGAGAATCATAGCGGAACATTTCATGTTCGGCATGGAGGAGCAGTTGTTGCTCTACATAGCCGGTGTGGGCGGTTCCGGGAAGAGCTTCATCGTCAAAGCTGTAGTCGAGTTCTTTAAACGACATCACGAAAACCGGGGAATAATTACAAGGCCTTACATGCCCTTGTAAACCCCCCAATCGGGAAAATTCGTTACAAAGCACTAAAAAGCAGGTGGGAGATGACCGGCGAATACATCCGACCATTTTTCCTACAAAGCCCACAAAGTTTGTGGGGTTTACCTGCGTTCACCTGGTAGGTAATGACCTACAAGGCCTTACAAAGCCTTGTGCTGGATCACCATATTGATACTCTATTGTAATTCCGAATTCAAGAACAAATTAAGATGCGGGGCCAAAAAAAAATGAAGCTGTACAGAAAACAACAGGACAGTAGATATGATACACGATGGATGAGGAAGCTTGGATAGAGGTATGGGGAGTGGAGGGAAGATGATGGTGTCAAGCCGGGGAAGCCAGCACGCTTGAAGATTGAGAAGGGGGAACCGAGCTTTCACGAGCCTTGATCACGGCCTCCGAGAGAAAGCGGCTTGACGATCAGAACCTTGATGAACACTTGAGGTTGAGCGAAGCTTGATGAGAGAGGCTTGATAACAGGTTGAGGAAGAGAATTGAAGGCATTGAACTTGAGGTAAACATCCATAGTCAGAAGTTGAGGGGACTTGCGGCGTCGAGTGGCTCCAGTCGGAGATACGGTTCGAGTCAGATACGATGGACTTGACGAAAGCTTGAGGACCAGAGACCGTGTCTGAAGCTTCGATAGTACCCCGGAGGAGGGTATGGCAGGCCAAGGGAGGACAGCAGCGATGGAGGGGAGAAACGGGGTGGTGGTTTGGGAAGAGATGTGCCATCAACTTTCGTCAACATGCATCAGATAACTTGATGCGCACGGGCCATCAACGTCAACCCCAGTGAGAATGGCGTCGAGCCGGCACGAGGGAGAGAGAGTCAGAAAGAGCCATCAGCTGGCATCAGTGTTTGCGTAAGATGTCCATCAATCTTGCTGGAGCGAGTCCGAGCCTGTCCGAGCTTCATCTAGTCTCTTATAAACAGACGTTATAACAGAGCTTACTCGTACCTCGTATGTTATAGTCTGTCGATTGGCAGGTGTCAATGATCGGAGGTCGACCTTATTAGGTAATCATCTTTTTCCTCGGGCGTTCAAGTAAAGGTTGCAGGGCATCCTTGCACAATTTTCCGTTGGAATATTGTTGAATTCATCAGAGTAATCAACTGTACCAACCAGTTTCACCTCCACGGCGCTGAGACGTCGGTGCCGAAATTTGATGGGCCGGCAGCTTACAAATCTCACCATCTCATTCTGTATCAAAGAGGAGCGAGAACAGATATTCTGAAGAGACAGGTTTGTTTTATGAGAGAATATAGCCAGTCTTGCCTCCAAAATTTGGGTTCTTGAGTGTTTGAAGGGCAGCCAGCGTCGAGAATAGATTTCAAACTCCGCACTTTACGTAATAAGGTCGACCTCCATACAATCGGCGCGTGGTTAACTACAGACTAAGCTTCATCCCAATTTCGCACTTTGTGTGTTCGCTTGCCCCTCCAGTTTCTCGTGTAATATTTTGATGCCTAAGATCTACGCCGTTAACGTTGGACAGACTCAAGTCACAGAGGAAATCAGCCAACATTTTGGCACGTGCCCGCTTGGGTGACAGAGAGCTTTTTTCTTCCTTCTCCCATGTCTGCCCCCGACTCAACGGTCAGCGCTCAGCGGTGAGCGGACCAAGTCGTCTTCTCGTTGGCTCCCCATCGTTCATACATCTCCTGGTCGACCTGGTCACGACTCCCCTGTCGTTCCGATTGCCTGTGTCTGGCTCCGAGTCACGCCCTCGCGCCGGGGAAGATAACTTCAAGTTGCTGCAAATATGCCTTTCCTCAAGTTCAAGAATGAAGCTTCTTTTCTGCAACCCTGTGGCTAGCCTTCCTGGTTATTCAAGATCAAGCTCAAGTTACTGGCAAGGGATCAAGCTAAAGGTCTATTCAAGATGTGATTGGGACAGCATCCGGGGTACTACCGAGGAGGAGGTACGTTCTATCACAGCCCTGTCCACCCCGTCTGACCGCTTCGTAGCGTTGGAATACGGACTCACGCAAGGCCAAAGCCTGCGCAGCATAAAATGTGTGTCTATTATACTACACGTATTCACGTGGCTGACTCTCTCCCTAGGCTTCCCTGGCCACTGCCTGAGGGTGATCATGGGATACTCGGCATGCTGTATGGTTGATGTCCCGGATACGGCGGGGGGGAGCGCGAGCGTGGCGTTGCATACCAAATATAGTAATACTGCATGAATCTATCTCACTCTGATTCCCTCGTTCTGGCTCGCAAGATTTGTGATCGTATCATTTGTATGTGGGCATTTTCTCTGAACGGCTCGATATGGCTCGATATACGAGAATAAGCGGTAGAGCGAGAGCGAGCCATGCTCGAAATCAGAGAGCGAGAGAGAGCCATCTGATCCGGCTCGCTCTCGCTCTTTCTGGCTCCTGCCGGCTCGACGCCATTCTCACTGGGCATCAACGTGTGCATCAATTATCAACATGCGGCCGCGATTGCGCAAGTTTCCTCGCCGCCCTCCGCCCACTTGGCTGCCCATGCGGGGTTCTGTCCTTTTCGTTCATAGTAGTTGTATCAGTTACGGAGACATTCAAATTAATATTATTACCGTTTGAGTATTGATTACTCGACAGAAGTGCACACATTACTGTGTGTAGGTAGGTAGGTATATTCCGACGCGCTCCCGTTAAGAAACAGCCGGTGCCGAGTGTAAACTATGTAAATTTCAAGTTTGAAAGATTTTCCTGACCAAGCCATATGGCCGTGGTAACGACTTGATAGGAAATTGGGGAAGGACTACAAATCTGCTGATACCTTGCCAAAGTTCTGCCAGCTTGGTGTTGAGTTTGCAGTGCTTGGCGAAAGGTCTGCAAAGGTATGTAGATGGCCGCCTAGCTGCCACGGGTTTGTAGCCATCACCGGCGATCACCAGGATCTCCCACTTTTGGTGATGGATGCGGTGTTTCGGAGAGAATGATGCTGAGCGCACCCACCGGCTGTGCAGCGGTTCTGATAGATGGCTACACCATTCATGCCCTAACTTTCCTCCCTAAGATAAAAGACGAACGAAAGGGAGCACGTACAACTCAGCTACAGGGTATATGGAAACATATACGATACTTGGTGATTGACGAGATTTCGATGGTGTCGGCTGCACTTCTGGCACAAATTAGTGCACGGCTGAACGAGGGGAAGGTTTCTGAGACTTTTGGAACGGAAAGCATCTTCGGGAACATCAATGTGATCTTTTTAGGAGATATGGGTCAGTTGCGGCCTGTCAATGCGTCATCGTTGTTCTCCCATGCTTTGGTTAATCACATCACTCCCCGCACAAAGGAAACCCTAAGCGGGCAAGACGCGTTGTATGGCTCATGGCTATGGAGAGAAGTTCAGAAGGTGGTAATTCTGAGAAAAAACCACCGCACATCCAAGGATCCTGAAGGTGACCGCCTCATCATCCCGCGCGTTAAACACATCCGGGAAACCCTCTATCACCTTGCCCACGACGCTCTGGGGCACTTCGGATTCGACAAATCCTGCAAGTCCCTCCGCGATGCGTACTATTGGCCGAATATGCGACGGGACCTTGAGGAAGCATACATCCCCGCTTGTCCCGACTGCCAGCGCAACAAGTCCCGAACAACTCGCCGCGCTGGGCCTCTTCACCGACTACCTATCCCGGACCAACGCGGTGATTCCGTCGCCATTGATTTCATTGGACCCTTGCCCCCGGACCAGGGGTATAATTGTCTCGTAACATTCACCGACCGCCTTGGCTCCGATATCCAGCTCGTGCCGACACGTACCGACATCAACGCCCAAGACTTGGCTTTGCTTTTCTTCAATCACTGGTACTGCGAGAATGGGTTGCCACTTGATATTGTCTCCGATCGCGATAAGCTCTTCATTTCGGCATTCTGGAAGGCGCTTCACAAGCTGACCGGCGTCAAGCTTAAGATGTCGACAGCATTTCATCCCGAGACCGACGGTGCCAGCGAACGAACGAATAAGACGGTGAACCAGGCGATCCGTTTCCACGTTGCCCGTAACCAACGCGGATGGGTTCGTGCCCTGCCCCGAGTGCGTTTCGACATGATGAATACTGTGAACGCCTCTACCGGTTTTTCAGGTTTCGAACTTCGCATGGGCCGCTCACCTCGCATAATACCCCCACTCGTACATAGACCGGCGGTCGACATGCCTACCGAAGAGAAGATGGCGACAGAACTGATTGCACGTCTCGCACTGGATGTAGTCGAAGCCCAGGATAACCTCCTCACGGCGAAACTCCTCCAAGCGGAGCAAGCGAATAAGACTCGCGGTGAAGATCACAACATCGAAGTCGGCGACCGCGTCAAACTCACGACAGTCCACCGCCGCGCCGCGTACGTCAAGAAGGGAGACAAGCGTGTCGCGAAGTACATGCCACGTTTCGACGGCCCTTACGAGGTCATAGGAAAACACGCTGAGTGCTCCACTTACACCCTCGACCTCCCCAATCAGCCCGATGTTTTCCCTGTTTTCCATGCTTCTGAATTAGAACCTTATATAGAGAACAACGATGAACTCTTCCCAAATCGAAAGCTTCCTAAACCTGGACCGATAATCAACGACGAGGGCGAAAAAGAATGGTATATAGAAGACATCATCGACGAACGAGCTAGGGGACGTGGCAAGCAATACCTCGTCCGTTTCACCGGACACGGACCCGAATCCGACCTCTGGCTCCCGGGACGAGAACTTGCCGAAGCAGAAGCGCTCGACCGATGGCTCGCTCGAGGGAATTAGGCCGGCGTGCAAAACCTTTATTCTTTTTGCGGTCGGTGCACTGTCCGCGTAGTGGCCCGGCCCTTAAAAGCCGCGAGATGCACCGGGCACGCGTTTCTTACGGCTTACTTATTGACCTTTTCTTTTCTCTTTGTTGTTTTGGTGAGGACACGGTCGTTTTTCGGAGAAGGGGAGGGTGTAAACCCGGTGACGCATTTACTACTGACACAACTACTTACTGCGTTACGATCGTGACTATCGTCACGATCCCTTCTTGTCTCATACTTCCACCTGTACGCGTACTCTCGACTTCTTGGAACCATAGCCCGGTTATATTGTTCTTTTCCGTCTGATCTTCTTCTTGAGTGTTTCTCCCTCCCTGGAAAGTGAGGTGAGTTTCCAAGAGAAGCGCCTCGGACCTTGGGGATGTATGCTCATCAAAATGGCCAATCGGAATACGAGACATTTTGTTGTTTTCTCTCCATTCGAGTAGAAGTATGGTAAATATTGTAGCTCAGAGAGGTGTAGGCCACCACAATTATATGTGTAGTATTTTCATTCCAGGACTCGGCCTTTGAGCTTGAGACCTTGAGCTGATAAATCCCCAGCAGCTTCGATTAATCAGGGAGCCTATAGACCGGAATCATGGATTCAGATTAATCAAGGCTTCTTTATGAGGGAAGGCCCCCTTGGGGCGAAAGCTCAGAGATGCAATTAATCTGTGTTTAAACTAATCGCTGTTTAAACGGGGTACGATCTCGGCACTGCGTCAAGGAAGGATTAAACTGGATTGTTTAAACCGGATTAACCAACCAATATTCACAGCACAAAAAGCGAGCGCTCTGAGGTTCGATCTCGGGCCTGAACACTCAACAAGGCCAAGTAATTCCGCAAGCAACATATACCACTCAGCAAATCATACCACATGATATCAGTGAATAATTCATGCCCAGTAGACCCCGTTGTGCCACCACTCTCCAACCAAAAGATGAATTGTGGACACAAACATATTGAGGTTAATTGCTCATGATCAATTGAAGCTAGAACCCCAGATACATCATTGAATTGGATTGCGCAAACCTCCCCCCCCATTGGCATGACCATGTGAACAAAACCCAACAAAAAAGGATTCCTCAAGTTGAACTTCAAAGTTGATTCGTGCTTCACCGCCACATGTTCATCCTTTGCTGTAGATAAAATCCACCCATATGCTTAGAAAGGGTGTTCTGAAGCTCAGCAAATAGGAGATTTGCTGGGAAGAATATCAACTTCCTTCACTCATTGGAGAAGATGATAAGAGGCTAACCACTGCTGGCCAAAAATAATGTGGAGTATTGGCACAGTCTACTTAGATGGGCTGGTGATGCGGGGTAAGTATGTCTACATAATCGCACAGAGGTTGTAGTGGCTCAAGATAAAAGTAGTTATTGCCATAGTACGAAATCCAGCGGTTTAAATACTACGAGGCACATAGCCATGAGCAAGTCATATCAAGTCATAATAAATGTTCTACACTGTTATACAATGTACTATCATGACCCATATTGTTCTATGGGACACAGGTTGACTCTGGTGGAGTCCCCAAGATGCCCGAAGGCAGTTCGTCCAAAATGGAGCAACCTCCCGCTTGGCAAGGTGAACATGAGGAAGAGGACAACAACCCAGCCTCGGATGAAGCAGATGAGGTAAACAATTTACAAATTGATTCACGTACTCATGTTTCACGATTTATTCAAGGGTCAATCAGCTCACTCTTTTCTACAAACCTCAAGTCCTCCACCAACTTTATCAACGGACTCAACATCACTGGCCATATTTTGGTGAGGCCCGGGGAAAAGATATCATTCTTGCCATATTCAACCCCTAGACTATGAAGACTGTGTCAGTGGGCATAATTCACCAGTTCCATGATATACTTGCTGACCTGCTGACCTGGATTTAGTTAGCCTTCCGGGTTGATTTTCATCTTGAAGCTGACTGCTTCTGGATGCCAACTGTATGATATAAACAAATCATGTCACAAGCATCAGTCCCCAGAACCAAAAGTAAAGCACTCACCATCCTCAATGAATTCACCGATGGCCCGAGGTCCAGACACAAAATTTCCCTTTATCTATCCAGAGTGTCTTCATCAATTGCAATGTTATGACCACATTTTGTCTCAGGCAACTCACTTGGTCCTTTCTTACAGCCTATCTTGCACCTGCAGCAGCACCAGGCTCTTCTGTAAGAGCTTTATTTGATTTACAGTTAGTAATTATGGCCAAGTTTAAACCTCCTGCACACCTCTTCACTCATTGACTCGGCTTTCCTGTGAGATATTTTCTTCTTGCTTCCTTCCTCTACCTCGTACTGCACTGCACAAACTCTCAAATATATGCAACATTCTTGTTTCTCCTTGTGTAAGCTTTCTTCTGCCAGTGTTGCTCCCCTGGGTCCCAAGGTGCATTTTCACCATGGCCCAGTATACATCCAAGAGCCTGGTGTGACACCTAAGGCACTAAGCTCAAAGCTTGCAACAACAGCAATATTGATCAGGCTGGTGTAGCAAAGAGCTTACCCTCCTTGGATGGTGACAATGAGGAGGACCCTGAGACCAACCTCTGAGTGTACCACTGGTAATGCTGTGAGATAATCCTGGCTCTCATCACAGTTCTTTGCGGAAAATAGAAAGTGGCTGTTTTTCCCCCCATTTTGGAATTTTTTGATTATTTCTGCCATACTGATCATTGCGGGCTCAAATCTGGGTGTATCATCTTGGAAACTGGACAGTTGGCACTGCACAGGAATTTGCATCTCCTCTCATGCCTCGTTTATTTTTATTCAACCTGCATAATATGTAGTACAAGTGTAAGGCCGTCAAAAATTGACGGGGAAGTAGTAAGACAAATTTATGTAGTACTTCACAATATACACTTCATTCTCATCCCGTCGTGCTTCCGAGTTCTACTCAGTGCTGAGTTCTGCCAAGCCGCCGTGTTGGAGGTCTCGGGTTAAGTCCCGGCCAGCGAAAGCTCCCGAATTCTCGTCCCGTTTGCGAGTCCTGCTAAGTTCCCGTGGGTCAGGGTGCTTCTGAGTTCCACCTAGTGTGCCGAGTCCTGCCGGGCCTCCATGTCGGAGGTCTCGGGCTAAATAACGGCCGGCACAAGCTCCCTCCATTTTTAAGTTCCCATGGGCCAGGTAGGTAGATAGGTAGGTATATTCCGGCGCGGTCCCGTACTACATACAGGTGTATGCTACGGATGCTATCAATCTTCAGCCACTTTAACACCTGAGTAACCCTCTGTCCGCCTCCAACATTGAGTACAAAAAAACAAAAAATACTGGTGTTGGGATCTTAAGGCATAGAAAAGTCCCCAGGGTCGTATAGCATCCGAAATCAAGCACGAAGGAATCCATAATGTCATTCAAGAGTATGGTACAAATATTCGGCAGGTTTGAAAACCTGACACTTCGCGAACTCCTCTAGTACCTCGTATGTGTACTTTGCCAGTTGCTGAATTACATCAAAGCTGCGGCATTGCACCAGCGCTTGGAGAAAGTCGTCGATCGAGTTCCACATGCGAGGGAAATCCGGCATGAGTTTGTAAACATCAACCAGAAATCTTCTTCTCAACGCAACGAGGGAGGGCTCTGCCATGCATCCCAACAATGCATGGCCCTTGCTCTCAACTACCAACCGGCAAAAGCGGTAAAATATCCACTCACGATGACACGGCTTGTGGCAACGCTCCTTGTAGCGTAACAGCTCGATCCCGAGTCTGTGTGCAGATAAATATAGCCGGGTAAGCGCCTTACGATGGGCAGTACAGGAACATGGAGGTATTGGCGTAACTTGATCGGCATATGGATGAATTTTCCTAATTTCAGGCCTCCAGATCAAGTTGGGCTTGGTTGATTTTTTTCTCAGTTGATCTGAGCATCTGCGTCAGCATGAAACTATTCTATTATACTAATCATGTACTTCCAATGACTCGGAAGTCATTTTGAATCTTTGAAAATCAGTTTTTAAACTTATTTTTCTGGATTGGGAATTCTATCAATGTGGCGGAATCTTCCGTACCACCTCAAGAAACCATATCCAAAGCCAGTCAATTGTGGAGCACCAGATGCTTCCACTCATTGATCTGGTTCCCTAAAATCCAAATTTGAAGTCACAATTTGAGCACACAGGTTAGCTGGAGAGACCTGAACCCAAGCCCAGGAACTCCACCCTGAGCCCGCTAGTGGTCAGCCTCCCAGCTTCTTGTACTTCTCATTGCAATTGTTTCAGTTGGCCTGGTGACAGTTTTTTTTTCAGAGAGACAACCTTAGTTCGATATTCAAATATCTCAAACACTGAACTAAACGTCTGAACCTGAACCAGAAGTTCAGATTCAAAGTTCAAAGAATGGCTGATTCTGAGCCCAAGTTCAAGTTTGGTGTTCGAAGAAAATAGTCGCGAACCTGAACCAAACTTTCCCATCACTGATTAATCCAGATTTATGCGGGTTGTCTCAGAACCAAAGTCTGCATTGGCAAGGCCAGAATAGACATGGATGTGGCTACAGATAGACAGTTTGACCAGGCAACTGCAGTGATTTCTTGGTGCAGTTGGTAAACTCATAGTTTGTCTTACGACATCATTATATATCTCCAGATGTGCATGTGTTCGAACCTGGGGTCGGGTTTTATTTTGCTCATTACGACCTTCTTGCCATGATTAAACAGGATTAATCCTCCCGATTTACCCAGTTTAATCTCCGTTTAAACACATCTGTTAATCTACCCTCATGTTACTCTTTGTTTGTTGATTAATCCAGCACCCTGTCTCAGTCGCCAGGACTATTGTCCCATCCTGATTAAACAGAATCCTTGATTCCGGTCTATGGGCCATGGGTTTAATCGAAGCTCCCGGGGTTACTGTGAGCTGCCTGTGCAAAATGTACTTCAGGGTAGTTCCAACGTCCTTACATGGCTCGAGTAATGCCTCAAACTGGCAGGTTCCATGGCTTGTTTGGATTGAACTATGGTGCCAATTTATGTCTTCAGTGTCAACATTGTGTCATTTTTCACCCAAGTCCCTCTGCGCAGGGATCGGTGATCACTGATATAAAGGTATATGCTGATATCCTTCCATACTTTAAGCAAGCTTACAACATGTGAGGTACAAGTAATTTTTGTTGTAGGATCTGTTTATAAGAGACTATGCCAAGCTGGTCTCCCGGACTTACTAACAACTTGCAGCTTATAAGCCGGCACCACAGCTCACAACACGCAAAATTCCAACTGGGGTCTATATTAAACCTCATATATCTCATTTGATTTTAAAAAACCTTTGCTGTCAAGAATTATTGTGGAACTCGCAGAGTGCACTTCAACTTGTGGGTTGAGTCAGTGGAATCAGCTTGATTATGCGTGGCTCTACGGCAATCATCGGCCGGTCGTTGGCCGTCGGCCAGCTGAAACTTTTTGTATTGGAGATCACAGCTTACTCATACAAAATGACCAAAATGTGATTTTCACCAGGACATGAAAATAGGGCGCTCCTAAAACCCTTACCTAAAGGTAACGGGAATTTTTCTCATGTCGCGCGTACGGGCTCCGGTGTCGCACGAGAACGCGAGCAGCCGTCCCATCCTGCACTCTCCCTCTCCCTCTCTGACCACCACAATCACACTCATTTTACTCGGATTTCTTGTGCCCCACCTCTGAGTCTGGTCCCACATCGAGCTGAGTCTTTTATTGTTTTGTCGCGCTGACTATTCTATCTCTAGAGCTCTCACTTCGACCGCGCGAAGGGGATTTCGGCCGCACGACTCGGCGCCATTATCGGCACAACCTGGACACCCACTCAGTCCCCCCCAGGACCAACCTTTTCTTCACCGAGTTCTAGATTTGTCCGGAGCGATGATAAGGGATAGTACTTCCCAAAGACAAAGATCTCAATCTCAAGACCAAGACACTTAAAGATGTGGCCCCAACGACTTAAGATGCTGCTCCCAAGACTAAGACGGCGAAAGACGGCTGTCAAAGACCTAAGACGTCAAAGACAAATGTGTTGTTTTACTGATGGAGACACATTGTGAGCGAGGTCGAGTTTCCAGGTGAAGATTTGAGTTGGAGGATTTCATGCGAAATGTACGAAGGCTTTTATAGTATGTGCTTAGTCAAACGTTGCCGAAACATGGAGGCTCGATAACAAGGGATGCTCCACCTAATTTATCTGTGCATGAAACATTACAACGTAAATGCCCACTTGTGCGGAGCCATGCTATTGAAACACTACGCTAGAATGCTGAATATCGGTCCAGAATCTTACATACTTTGTTCAACTGCGGATTAACGTACTCTTGCGGAGCAGAGTGGCAAGTATGCTCCACACAATTCATTCATGCAGAGAACATTAAACGTTAAAAGCCTACTTGAGCGGAGAAACCGCCTCCCGACGAGCGTCGGGTAGTACGAAGTTGCACATTGAGTCAGAATTCGAGTTATTCTCTTTCTTCCCTTCCTGTTTGATGCCGGAGTCTTCCAGCACGTCAAAGACTCAAAGTCCGCGGTGGAGGAAGTCACGGATGTCCTGGACTCGCGGCTGGTCCCAGACCTCAAAAAACGTAAATCTCTTTCGGGGAAACGCGAATATGCCGATCTACATTTGGCCCGGCAGCGACGGTATGAGATCAGAGACGCGACAGTTCGCGTTGGTCATGACTCATCCTCCGATGCTGAAACAGAGCAAAAAATTCATTCTCGGCGCTTTCAACCCGATTGAGCCGTGCTTCGCACTAGGGCCCTGTAATTTAATCGTGTTTGTAAACCGGTTTGTAAACCGGTGTTTATAAACCAGTTTTTAAATGGTCAAGGCGGAATGCACGGTTTATAATTATTTCGGCGGCGCCCGGGTGTTCGCGTGAAGGCAACGTTTCGGCCTAATGCGAGGCGGGGCTGGATTGAATGATGTCGGTGATGCAGATGAGGCTGACGGCTCCTTTGCCTCCAAGACACTGGACCTTTTTTTTCAGGGATTTGTTGGCGCATAAACCTGTTGACGGCCCCGATGCCATGCGGACCCTTTAAGAATGGACTTCGGGAGGTGCAGTGGATGGCGAGAAGGGGAAAAAGACTTCGGGTAAGAGCTTGGGACAGGGAAGCCGATAAATTCGGATTTTAGACACTCTGTTTATAAACCGGTTTGTAAACACCCTGTCTACAAACCGGTATTCAAAACGCGTTTTTAATTGCCCGGGAATAACTTACAGGGCCCTACTTCGCACCCTGGAACTATTCTATTGCTTATACATATTCTGACTGGAGTTCTGCTTCGTTCACACTAGTTTCGTACTCGCATTGTCGCTCCGCGCGTGAGGGTCAACATCAAAGTCGAACAGATCCCATCGCATATAGAGCCCCGGAAAAGTGGAGTAATCAATCAGGCATCCGAGGGGTTCTTAGCCGCCAGTCCGCTCCTCTTTCGCCTTCGCCATCGTCTCCGCCACAGTCTAGCCGCGCCGTCGTCGCCCACGTTTAGACGCCCTCGCCTTCTTCATCGCCATCGCCCCCGACCTACATATCGCATTCGCCGTTAGTCCGCTCCGACGTACCTTGTTCGATTTGGAACATATCGGATCGACTCGCACACCCACATTCATTCCGTGTTTAAACGCGGAGTGAGCGTATCAATTGGAATAACCTATAGGTGTAATTACGAAGGCGGGGGCGTCGTATATAACACTAAGTAAGTCTCAGCTGCTTACCGTGAACGGCTTTCTCTGAAGCGGCTGGCTATGCACAGGCAACTTGAAGACCGACCTCCAGCCCTACCAAAGTAGCCTGGCCTTCGTGAGTCCCACACGCTCCCGTCCGGCTGTGAACAACTTACTCACTCCGCGACCTTGCGTAGAAATAAATGTTCCACCCAGTCGACCCGTACGGCGCATTAACGCAACTCTACGCGGTCTGCGGCCGTCGTCAACGGGAAGAACGGCGCGTTCTTCATCCCCTGGGCGCGCTGAAGCCAGACGTTGGCGGGAAGCGAGAAGGACGTGGAGGGTCGGTGAAGAAGACGCTGATATTCCTGCGTTAGGGTCATTGGGAAGGAAAGCGGAGATGCGCCAGATCAGCGGACGTTGCGTATAATTCGATTACTTTTCCAATGGTGCTTCAGAGAAGTGCGCGCCTATTATTTTACTCGTGCGGGATTAATGGGCGCCGAGTCGCAGTCATTTACACGAGATCCCCAGATCTCTATTCCCAACGGGCATCAAGAACACCTGGATAATGAATCAAAGAATTTCAAGAAGTTCAGGTAGATACGGCGGAACAGAAGAACCCATGTAGAAAAAAAATCCAAGCTAGGATAAGTAGCCGCATGCGAACGTGTTGTGGTCCCGCTCCCCGGAGTCAGATCGGTAATTGATACGGATTTTGTATAAGAATCGGGAGCGGGCGGCATTTGCCCACTCTCATGATCAGGCTCGACAAGACACTAGCCTTGTTCATTGCACTGAGCACTTCGATCCAGAACAAAAACTTGGGCAAGAAAACATCCTGGAGGGAATTTAGATGGGATGAAGTGATTAAAACATCAACATCTGAAGCTTCAGCAGCAGAAGCTGTGGCAATGTGATGTGGCCAGTGCAAGCACACATACTGCAGCAGGGCAGGTATTGTGAGCTCGTGATCAGTGTTGGGAAGGTAGGATGTGGGACAGTTTGAAACGTTGAAGTGCAATTCGCAGTCCATGACTCGAATACAATCTGAGAATAAAGCAGCATGGGTGGCCGATGGGTTAATGAGCATTTCGTGCGATGCACGCCCAATGGTTGTGAGGAAGTCTCCGAAAGAGGCATGGAATGTGGATACAACACCCTCATCGTTGTCGGCTGGTACATGGATAACAGCATGTAGTCGGTCAAGCATTGCCCGCACCCGCCAAGTAGGCTCTTTAAGTAGACCACCAAGTGAGGCAATGGAGACTGGTTGGCCCACAGTCAAGACCGTGGCTAAGATCCGTTTTGTCAGCGCAATCTCCTCGCGTTCCAGCCTATCCTTGTCCATAGCATCCAAAAGGATGCGCCTGTAGATGTCGTCCAGTGGTTTAGTCAATGGTGCTTTGGTATCGACTTTGATGCTGATCAGGGTCTGCAGACGGCCTCTGGGATTCTCGCTGATGTATTTCATGGCAGTAAATGCATAAATGAAGAGTTTTCCAGAGCGATGTGTGAGCACTTCAATATCTAGATGGCTAGCCCACCCAGGAGGGAGCACAGGACTGCTCTCAGCTCGTATCCTGGCAAGATGGTTGGTGAGGTAGAGTGACATATCATCCTTGACAATATTTTCATCAATGTCATGAAGCCGGAGGACACGTCGTAGATCTGCCGCAGTCTCGAAAGGAGGACGAATATGCTTCTCTGGTCGAGATGTGACGAAGAGTTTGATGGGAAGCCTAAGCACCACAGTCACAAGCCTCTGAAGAAGGTCCTTTGTAGCATCCTCATCATCGAGTTCATCGAGGGCATCTATGACCAGGACCAAGGTAGGGGGCCCACAGCCATGAGCACTGTGAAGAGGCTTCTCCAGCAGTTTTTCGACCTGGATCTCGAGATTGGCATTCCAAGATATCCCGGTATCAAGAGCCGCCAGCAGAGCCCACTTGTAAGTCATATTCTGGGAGGCGAGATGCCGAGCGAGTGTAGGAAGAATGCGTTTCAGATTGCCCAGGTTCACATTGCCTCGAAGGCAGAAGAAGCTGCCGCCGAGCCGCTTATCTTCACGTAGCATCCGGCAGAAAGAACGTGCGATCGCAGACTTGCCCGTCCCAGCCATTCCATCCAGCCAGAAGATCCGAGGCGAATTAGGGTCGCAACTCCAAGCTCGCAAGTCATTCAAGAGATCAACACGAGTCCCCTTCAGACAGCCTTCCGGGCTCTGAGCATCAATGTCGGCGGCGTCAACGCAGCCAAGTTTTTCCAAAGCATCTACGGAAATAAATTAGATTTGAGCGGACAAACCAGGGACTGCGGCCGAACCAATTGACAGGTTATTCACTGTGCAGTGTCTTGTGCTGATATTGAAAGTAGGACCTTGTCCAACCCCTCCATTGCCACCGGTCCCCCGTTCGGACATGCCACCAGCACCTCCTACACCTCCTGGGCAAAGTGAGTAATGTTTTGACATACAGCAAAGTTCCTTTTTACCATGGACATTCATGTAGTAATTAGTCGTACGGAGACCCATATCGAGCTACGGTGCCGGTCAGAATCCTGGAAGCTAACGTTAACGTTAACGTTATAACCAGAATGACAACGAACACACCTGGAACTTGTCGATCACGTTGCAGAACCTCTTAAATGCGATCACAATGTTGTCCACGTCGTCGGGTGTCTCTAGTCCACGCCTCGCTCGTCCACGTTCCGTCTTGGAGCCGATGGCTTGCGCGAGATACCGGCAATACCACCCCTGCAAAATGCAGATCACGTGGGGCGCTGGTCCCGGCACGCCATATTCGCTTTGCATTCTTAGGTAGGTGTTGGGGCTTTAGATGAGTGGTTGTGCATGTTTCAGTGTGCGAGAATCCTTTTGCGCGGTCGTAAGTTCGACTCTTGTCTTGGCCGCATTTTTTCCGTTTCTTTTTTTCCTTCTCAAAGTTGATTACCTCGGGCTTCGGGACACTTCTTTCAGCCCTTGTAATTCAGAGCTGAAGCATTGAAGTTGAAACCTCGTTCAATGTGTTCAGTCAATTTTTTCCCAAGGTCAATTTGGGCTGAAACCTAAATGTATAAATGTATGGTCATTTGCTTAAAATTACTGTAAAAAGACCTGTGCTTTTCTCCAGTGGAAAAGAAATGACTCAGTAGTCATGGATATGTAGGCTCCACATTATTCGAGGCAGGACGGGTATAGCAGGTGACGGAGTCGAAGAGACAGCAAAAAAATGCCACAGAAAATGTAACCAAGACGGAATCGAACTTACGACCGCGCAAAAAGATTCTCGCACACTGAAGCATGCACAACCACTCATCTAAAGCTCCAACACCTACCTAAGAATGCAAAGCGAATATGGCGTGCCGGGACCAGCGCCCCACGTGATCTGCATTTTGCAGGGGTGGTATTGCCGGTATCCTTGCGCGATCAACTTGAGTTCCCTTGAAACCAGATTAGGTGATCCAGCAGTGGATAGAGCGGCGATGACTGACAAGGTCGCGGCATCCAAACTGCTACGCATGGCAGGGGAGATGTCATTCTCGGTGCCATACTGCGAAAAAATACCCTGGAAGCCTTTGACGTTGTCGGTGATCCTCACAAATTCGTCATTGATGTCTCCAACATGCTGGAAGGCCATCGTACGAAATCAGCAACGCGTGCATTAAAAAGGGATTTCAAGGACACAACGCACGTCTATCGAGTCCATGACTGCAGTGACTTCAACGAGAGCCGCCTTGAGGGGGGGGCAGAGGTCGGAGCCATCGCGCATGGCATTGAGGACCTCCTTCAGGTTTGTCCACGCCGTCTGGCTGGGCGATGCCGCGAGCAGTGCTGGTGGCATTAGCGGCGACACCGGGCGAGTCAACGTCGTAACGGACGGCGCCGGCGGCGAGTGGGGCAATGTCATGGACGGCGGCGCCGATGACACTCGGGCCAACAGGGACCTGCCCGTAGCGGACCGACTCAACAGCTTGCGAATACGCTTCATACTGGAGATGGGGAAATATGGGATGGAGCAAAGTAGTCAAGGTGGGTTCTTGACAGAGCTGACGACTGGGCAACGGTGAGTGAAGGCAAAGAGCAAGGTGCGGATGCAACGCGGGGGTCGCCTCGCACGATCGTGAAACCCTCGCTTCTTGAACTGGGTTCGGCTCTCCCACACGTTGTCAAGCAACGGCTTACAACCTTGCCCCCTGGACACTCCTTCTTTAACCGATATATTAAGTTTAATACCGGTACGACTCCAATCAAATCTCCCTTCCATTTGGGGACAGTGGCGAACTTTTCGGTTCCCGGTGCGCAAGCGCGGCGAGAGACCCGGGAAAGCGTTGGGACGTCCATAGCTCTCAGCAAATTTCGCAGAATTTTTCTTTTCTTTCTTGAAATGTGATTATGCTCGTTCAAGAATTACTCTTATTATAAAATTACGTCTGTCTGAAGCTATTCAAGCGGAGCTTGAATCTTTCGCCTCCGACACCATCCGGAGCTCCGGTCACTTTCCCATCTGCTTTTGCCGATCTGCCGTTGGTTTCCCCGTCAATACCGCTGCCGCTCCTACCCCAGATCCTTATCAACTTCGATTACGACAGCAAACGCCGCTGCCTCTGCTTGCCACAAGATCGTTATCAGCTTCGATTACGACAGCTGTCATATGACATGGGATTAGGCCTCTCCGAGGCGGGTACTGAACCTTTAGGAATTATTTCATGTTCCCCTTCAAAATTTGAGCAAACCTGACTGACCTATTTGATGATTCTAGGTAGTCTCCCATAGTCAGAGTCTGACTGTCAGACTCAATAAACTTAAATCAAGATAGTCAGAGTCTGATCAAAGTGGCAGGGTTCGAACTGGACTTGAGAAAACAACCTGTCTGAGTGTGTAGCACTAGCAGGGACTTGTGCTCCGCTATGAAAAATTGGAGTCCATGTCATCGTTGAGAACTAAACTCAAGATGATACTCAGCGGGAAGAATCAGATATCCTTTGGTCATTGAGCAATGAATAAAGACCCAGAAAATATCATTTTCAGTTTGCGGACACTTGTCACCAACCTACGGTTGGTACCTCCTGTCCTCGTGTCCAGTTCCTTGAGCACACAGACAGATACTCAGAAAAGGAATATGAAGTGGAAATCAAACACCCCGCACTCGTAGGTGTCCAGAATTACTGGAGAAAAGTAAAAATATGAACTGTACATACAGTACACACCTGCGGGCACGGCAATTTAATCAATTGAGAGGAAGGGAGGGTGAGCAGCAAATCCGACAGCCCATGTGTACTTGTAAGCAGTTTCTCGTGTGCAGAAAAAATTGACCACTGGAGAATTTTGATCTGAGAATTGAGCAGCTCATGTCGAGCGAAAGTAACATAAATTATGAAGTACGGTTTCAGCCCGCATCAAGTCAGGGCAGAAGACTGTATGGTAAATTGATAATTTTCAGCCTGCACTCATGGCATTGATGGAGAGCAACACTATATTGCAGCAGCCAAAAAAAGCAAAGATCAGGGCCAAATCGAGGATCCCGCACTCGTACATAGGCGGTTTCCCAAGTTCTGAATTAATTCACTGGAAAACTATGAGCCGGAGATTTGGAAGACAACCGAGAAGGTCCAAAGGAACAGTGAACACATCAGGCTAGGCCACGCTCATGAAAATTTTATTGTATCCCAACCAATTAAATACTCAAGAAGGTGCGGACCAATGTTATCGGTAGTCTCTGGTGCAGATAAAGATCCACTGAGCTCAAGCTTGTTTGCAATAGCCATCAATCAATTTGGATGCTTGTTCAGTAATTTGGGAGAGACCTCAGAGAGAGATAACTAAGGCCCCTGGAAAAACAGTGAAATGAACCAGGCATTTTTCAAAATCTTGTGTGTGAATATTCTCAAAGTTGTGCGTGAAATAATAAAAAATGCCAGGGGAAATTTCCAGAGGATCGTACAACTCCTTATTCCAGCTTGCTGCCCTTGCTTGATTATGCTTGGAGGTCTACCAAGAACATAAGTTGGACATCAGACATGGGTTGGGCAAAAAGTATCTCAAACATTACTATGTACCAGGTTTTCCATGAAATAGAAAAAGATTGCAGGTGCTCAAATCAAGTTCATTATCCCAATTACATGAGAAGTTTAAAAGTGATATACCACCATCATAGTCTGCCTAAGGAGCTTGACGCACCTCAGAAACGCGTCCTTGAAGCGTCCTTGAGCCCTTTGCGGCACGTGGTCGTGCCACCTATGACAAGACGGATCAAGAACTCACTCTCTCACGTCAACGGATACTGGCCCGAACACGAAGCAGAAATGACTAATAACGGAAATTTGAACTTGAGAATTTCTTTGGTTTCAGCAGATGAAATGCACTCGTACACAAGAAATCAAGGTGGATATCAAGTTGAGAACATCTTGGCACTGTGATTTATCTCTATGTCTTGCCCCATGATCTCTGGATTTTATTTTGCTGTGACCAATGTTGTATGACTAAATTTTTGTTTGTACATGTAGCAAAACGGGCCCAAATCCAAGTTCCCCAGGGTAGCCAAACCTAAAGGTTCAGCAATTATTTCATGTTCCCCTGCAAAATTTGAAACATGACTGACCTATTTGACAATTTTCAACACCAAATTTGCATGGCACCACCCACTGGCAAAATTTCAAAATGAAATCCCGGTCGAGGTTGTCATTTTGATCTGGTGATCCCCGAACTATATCTTCGAACCTGGACAAGGGCATGTCATTTGGCGTTTTGATGGTGCAGTCACTGTGACTGTCATCCGGCGAGCGAGCGAGTAGACCTGAGTGAAAGAGAGTACCAGGGATTGAAGAAATTGCGGGACCACAACTAAGGCAGCAAAGTTTCGTCAAAAGACTCATCAGGTGGCTGTATCCCTTTGTATGCCTGCGGGGTTTGTTTGGCGGCACCTTGGGCGCCAACCGATACAACAGCCGTTAATTAGAGTCGCGGAATCTTAGACTCAACGCGCTTTCCTCTTTAAAATTAACGCGTCACTCTCGTCCGAGGTTCTCTCCTGTCAGTACTGGTACTCCGCTGACTTGGGATTTATTGAACAACGGAAAATATACAGGACTTTCCCATTCTGAATGCGGCCGCGACGCTATAGCCCGGTCAAGGGTTAAAAATTGCGTGCGCATACGCGTTACTTGGGTGCTTTCCGCTCGTAACATCCTGTGTTACGTGCCAGCTGTCCCGGAGCAGTGAGTGACAAACGAAAATTTTATTCTCTCGGTAATTTTTCTCATCCTCGTCTGCGCTTCACCTCCGCTCCCCACCCCAGTTCACTTGGGGGTACTCCTAAGAACCCGATATTCACAAAATTAGACCACCCTGAGCTGTGGTTTCGCCTAGCTAGGCTGTATATCGGCAACGTGTACAAGTAGAGCTTTTTGCGAAGTGCAAGGATGTTCTCCACCTTTTGGAAGACCATTTGATCCCCTCCGCGCGATCCAACGAATCTCTGGTCTTTTATGAGAAAATGTAAGCCTGGTTTGTTTAAAGTTCTAGGGTCTCATTTATTTGGCAGGATCGGTGACTTCTACCGATATCTAGCCGAATTCTCCACCGACAGCGAAAGAAGGGGCCACATAGAACAAGCGTTGTCTGCCTATAAGGCGACATATCATCTTTCTTTCAGGGACTTCGAAATGCCCCCCACACATCCCACCAGACTTGGACTAGCAATAAATTTCTCCATTTTCTACCACGACATTCTCGACAACCCCAACGAGGCTTTTGAATATACCAACCGGGCATTCAATGATGCCCTCAACCATTTTGATCTCCTCACGGAGGAAACCTACCGAGAATCAATGCTTCTATTACAGCTGTTGAATGACAATCGTACCCTGTGGAGGAGGATGGCATGAAGGCCCGGTCACCGAATGTGCATATGTAGTCTCTTGTTGTTCTTTATAAAGATTGTAATATTGTACTTTGATGCCCTCCCGTCCCGATTTCCGTAAAGATCAAGCAGCCTAAAGGTTGAACATTTTTAGCGCACCGTCCAGCTGCCTGCTTGGCTAACTGTTGTTGTAGCAGTTAGCCAATCAATCGTTGAACAGGTAAAATAGTCAGGCCTTCTTCGATGACATTCCGAGGCGATGAAGTGTTCTACTGATGGTTCCAAGAGATGTATTGATTTCATACTGGTTGTACAGTGGATGACGCTGAGCCGCCTCCTTTTATTTATTGTTTTGTTTCCTCCACGCTCGAGCCTCGTGTGCTCAAGTTACCTTAAGGGCTTATTAAGGGCACTTTCCTTGCCGGTATGAGTGACACCGCTCGCCTCTCGACTCGAGAGCCTGAGGCTCCGGGTGGTTTCTTGGGGTGATGAGGATGATGAGTACCCACCGATACGTGACAGGGAAGCAAGCATTAGGTGGCCACCGGCAATCCGTTTGAGAAAATCGTGCGCTTATATAAGCGTGTTCCGGCCTTTCCGATGGCAAACTCCCTCTTAGATTTGTTCTCATCCTCTTCTGCTGCTCTGGCTCCTGAGGACCTCGAAATCCATTTCAGGTACTAATGCGAGCTTAAACCTCTTTTTCTGAGCCCAGAGACCACCATCTTCAGTATAGAATTGGCGATTTATCTTTGTTTGTACCAGTTATCACTGGATTTGCCACTGATTCAGATCGACCTAGTATGGGCTCCCACGGACTCAATATGGACCCCGAAACTGGCCCAAATATTATTTTAATTGATTCCAAGTGTATTCTTGGTAAAAACTTCCCCAAATTCAGGTCAATAGATGTCTCTCTTTCGTTGAATTTGAGCTACAGCGGAGCATCAAAAAATCTGTTCCCAAGAATACATGTAAAATGATTTATCATGATTTATGGCTCAATAAACTGTGCTGTAGCAGGACCGGGCGATTTTATACCAGGTCTATCCATCGAGGCCTGAGATTTTGGCAGCGCGTCTAAATTGGGACTGCACGGTGATGCCATCAAAGTCCCATACCATTGCCGGTAGCCACATTAGGGGAGCCCAAAGTTGAAACGCGCAGGACGCATTTAGTCACGCGGCATCGGCAGAATCTCGGCGCGCGGCAAGCGCACGGCGCCTGTGACTGAGCTCCAAGAAGCCGCGCAGCGACATTACTGATAGTACTCAGGCAGACTGTTCTGGTATATTCTCCCCTTGTGTTGAAAACAAAAGTTTCCGCGACGGTTCCAGCACGTCCGAAACAATAAGTTTCGCCCGTACTTTCGGCCGTCTCCGAAACCGCCGTCGAAAGTCCTGCTTTCGGCCTTGCTGAAATAATACCGCAGATGAGCTGCAGCTCATCTGCCGCACCTTAGCATGGCGGTGTAATATATCAGGAGCCTCTAATCAGCGAAGAGTCGTGATATATGGAAACCTCTAACTCAGCGGGCTGGGTGATATATCAGACCAGAAACATTTCTCATTCAATCAGGCAGCCATCAAGCCATTGCTTTTAGTTCTCGTCACCGTGGTCCTCGACGAGCACAACTATCCGCATTTGGAAGACAGCGATCAATCACTCTCGCCGTCGTCTGCGCCAACGTCCACAAATTCGGCATCAAAAATCACGAAAATATTCTAGAGGACGGGCACACTGAATAGGTTACATGCAGTGCAGTAGAAAATGCCATAAAGCTTATAAAACGAGACAAAGAATGTAAAATATACTAGAAACTGACCCACCCATACGACCATGAACTCTCCGCCGGGGATGTCCAGGTACATATATAGCAGGCTGGGGGGCCACACCGTAAGTTACGGAGCTTCTCGTGCAGTGCCTCGGAGCACCACGGTCCGGCGACAGCGCGCGGCCTCGTAGCTGCGACGCGCCGTGACAGTCGGCGCCGTCACCATCGGCAGCACGACCGCGAGGGGAGAGGGTGGGAGAAGAACCTCGGCTGCGGTGGGGGAAGCAGGCAGTAGCTGTGCGATGTCACGACATGCACGGTCCGCGACGGCGGCGCACAGCCTCGCAGCTGCGCTCCGGGTCGTGAGCAGCGCGTCCGCGCACGGTTCGTGAGCAGCGCGTCCGCGATATGGAAGCGCACCCCGCCTGAGAACGCGCACCCGTTCAGAGTATACAGCCCATAGCAGCGCGCCCAGTCCGCCGCTTCGCAGCTGCGGGGCGCATCGTGGAGGTGCCCGTCGCAATCACGCGCCGCGTGTCCACGATGTGGAGAGCGCGCCTCAGCGCTCGGCGGTAGCAGCGCAGTTCGCGCGTTTCGGGATCGGCAGCTGCGCAGCACGGCCGCGGTATAGTAAACGAAAGCGGGGAGCAGGGGCATCCACGTCCGTCCGTCCTGTCTACAAACAAACGTCAGGACGAGGGCAGGGCGTGTCGGAAGCACCAGCATTGGCTCGAGGACTGCGCGAGCGCTGAGGCAGCCAATGCAGGGCGGTATCGCGGCGGAGATACTCACATGAGCGAGGGCTTGGGAAAGATAGGCCATTTTAATCGCGCAACGCTTGGTCGAGAAGCGATACCCGGTTGAATGGCACCAGCTGCCTTTGCACCCAATAATAAGATATGATAAGCACGTAGCACAGGAAACATTGGGCAGTGAACGCACCAAATGATATGGAATAGATTCTCCTTACTCACGAATGAGCGAGGAGATTAGCGAGACGGCGACTCCCGGCTTCGAGCCGAGAGCCCCAAGAAGATATGTATAGGGATCGTACGGCTACTATACATCTTCTGGTATGTAGACAGAAAAATACGAGGAAAGCGGGCGGGTGGGTACAGCGAATTCCGGCAGCAAGTGCGAGAGCGACAAAACAAGAAGAATTCAGAAACTTCCTGGAAATTGTCCGTCTTCTTATAGTGCTCCGGGAGCGAGGAGAAGAGTCCGGCCCGCACTGGCAGTGCAAACGATTGATCTAGTGAAAGTCAGTGAATGTCAGTGGAGCAAGGGAGAATGGAGGGGAGAATGGAGAAGTCTCGCACAGCCTGGCCGTGCGGAGACAGTCCCTGGGCCCGGCGCCGCGACATCAGGATGGTGCAAAGAATGGAGGGGAGAATGGAGAAGTCTCGCACAGCTCGGCTGTGCGGAGATGGTCCCTGGCCAGGAGTGACAAGCAGGGCATGGCAGAGCATCCCGTGTTTTGCGAAGGGTGCCCAGCGCCGCGACGTCAAGATGGTGCAAAGGGAAAAGAGAGGAAATAATAACATTCGAACCGTGCGATATTAGACTAAGGTAAAACAAGTTCTAAACTCGATTTATCGTTATTCAGCAACGCTGTGATACGGGTATATTACCGTACACTTTTGCATGGCCAAAGGCCGTAGCATACTTACCATATCTGTAGCTTAGTCAGGATTCCGCGGGTCTCACCGCCACGTATATTACATAATCCAATTCTACTTAATCGCATACATCCATGTCCTGAGCCCGAAAGCCAGAGACGTGCCGTGCGAGCTCGTTGAACCTCTCTCCGGCTGGGCATCCAACATCTGCTCACCTCTCCAGGTCACAGGAGCCCCGCCATGGGTAACGTGGTCCCATACCATGGGTTACACGGTC
Source organism: Mycena galericulata (assembly GCA_029289565.1). Taxonomy (NCBI): domain Eukaryota; kingdom Fungi; phylum Basidiomycota; class Agaricomycetes; order Agaricales; family Mycenaceae; genus Mycena; species Mycena galericulata. The sequence goes on from JARKIA010000047.1 coordinate 194,953, forward strand.
CCTTGCACCTGGGTCAGCGGTGCCTAGGGAGTGCTCGATACCACTCCCTAGCCCTATCCTTCGCATTGGGCGAGAAGCCCTTGAACTGCTGAAGCAAGGTCGCTTCACAGTGGAGCCCACCACGAGGGGCTTCATCAAGCTCGATGTAAGGATTCTGCCTCACCGACTTCCTCACGGAAATCACCACTCCCGAGCTCTCCCGAGTTGAGAGCCCTTCCGGCATGGATAAATGTAGTAAACTTGCTGAAAGGCCTTGAGAAGCTTGAAGATTGAACTTTCATGCCATCTCGAAGTTCGACCTCCTCGAAACTTACGAAGTCATTCAAACTCCGCCGCGCACGTGCGACGAAATGACGTGATTTGATGGCAACCATGCCACATATCTTCCTTCCTTCCCCCCATTTGGTCACCGGTTTTGGTGGACCCGTCAAACATGAGTTCTGACTGACTGACTGACTGACTGAATTTCTATTGTTATCATACATGGCTACAGGATAGCTATGCGACAGTACTCCTACCAAGGTAGGAATGGGGGGGAGAGATAAAGTACGGGGGATACACTAGTTGTTCAAGTTGGAGACTCCTATTAGTATGTGCAGCCGATATAACCCTGGCCCAAATAAACCCTTATATCCTAACCCCCAAAAATCCTCCTCAATCACCCAGGCTGTCCCCCTCTTCGACGAGTACGGCATCTGATACCCCTACCTTTTCTAATGCCCAGTCTTCCGCTACACCCGACCATTAAGACTATCGCGCCAGTCATCAGGAAAAATCCGACTGCTTGCACGAGGTCCTTCTTTTCCTTGCCGTGGGGGTTGGCCGGAGAGATAGTGGTTTTGGGGCAGATTAAGGGTAATTTTATTGTAGACGTCAAAGCGGTTGAATTGTCTTGGTATAACTGCACAAGTTTTGAAATTGACTTTGAGGAAGGCGGTAAGTGCGGGAATGATGACTACAGCACCATTATGCATCTGCCACAAGTGGGCAACAGGGATATTGAGGGTCGCCGGGCTCTTGGCGATGGTATATGACGTGAGAACGGAGGCGTTGGGAGGATGAGGATTTAGGCCTTGGATATGCAAAAAGATCCAGGATGCTTTTGTCAATAGATACATTATATCCTACTGCATGTTCCCACCAATTCAGTTTGGCTACATAAATCCCTCATGTTTCCAATAGGGCCAAATCAAAATTGTGGATCAAGGACCCGCAATACATTGCGCGAGATATCCCTATCAGCAAAGAGGTGTTGCATCGTTGCGGCAGCCTGTCGCTAATTTCCAGAAGATTCAACCTAGAAAAGCTCCAGGGTGGGAATGAAGAAACGTCCACTGGGGAAAATCTGGGTTCAACATCATCTATGGCATTGTATCTCTTCCAGAAATCGGTTCAGTTTAGTCCAGAATGAGCCGGGGCCGGGCTAAGGATGGACACGGGTACACCCGCGGGTACCTTTGGGCCTACCTGTACCCGTACCCGTACCCGCAAAAAACCGTACCCGTGTACGGGTCGGGTCTAAAACCTGTACAGGTTACCCACGGGTCCCCAAACCCATCGGTTATACCCGCAAAATTTCCAGTATACATAATATTTTATTGTTACAGCCATTGGCAGTACCGAAGGCACGAACGAGAAAATTTCCATTTTGGGCAGTTTTTTATCCTCGCGCAAGAATTGTCCATATCTCGGTGAGTTCTGATCGGGTTGAGGTGAAACCTAGCTAGATCTTCTGCAATAATTCAAGTGCAATCAGTGATAGAAACAGATGAGTGAAAATATTATATTTTGGATCATGTGGCATCTGAGGGTACATGGGCCATAAAATCCAGGTAGCAAGCCCTGGTTGTGTCGGATGGAAGTGATTTTTTTAGAGGGGGGTCTCTGATATACAGAGACTCGTGTCATAGAGTCAGAACTATGAATAATTCCCTCCTGCAGGTCTGTAGTACCCTCGGAGACATTTTGTGTATAAAACAATGGACTACCCAAAGTCCAATGCAAATAAGTTTGTTAGACCACTCATAGGCATGTTTGGAGGTACCTACAACTTCTTACACACTCAGCCTCACACAGGTCTTTCTCGAGGATCAAACACCGTCCAAAATGGAAGTTTTCTTGTTCGCGCCTTCGGTACTGCCAATGGCTGTAAATACACTGCAGTACAATGAAGACTAATCCACACTTTCATTTCCTTAGCTATCATCTGTGTCGTCCTGGGCCCGAGCACACTTTATTTTTTTGCACTGCATGCTGCTATGGAGTCGTTTATACGAAGTAAATCGCAGCGTCCAAAATCGGGTATGCGGGTTGAGCATGGGTCTGAAATCGTGACCCGTACCCGTACCCGCCCATACCCGCGGGTGTACCCACCAACCGTGTCCATCCTTAAGAATGGCCTATCTATCAGGTAAAAAACTGCATGTTGATGTGCACCAGTGCATATTGTTTTGCAGACTTCATGACCTTGGGCAAAGCTTTGGTCATGAAAGCCACAGAACGGAACTTAGCCGATGTCGCAGACTTCACAGCTAAAATTGAAGGTGAACAAACCCATCAGAGTTTCCAAATCGATCGATATATTTCCACACATTCAAGTGCACAGGCACTCAGTAGTCAGACAAAATGATTTGGAATTCTATATGTTCAACAAATTTAAGACTGATCCACTGTCAAGTATTCTGGAAGTCAGGTGAGTTCTGGACTCATATTGATAATCTTGAAGTCATTGCAATCTATCAAACCTGTGGTTTCCTGAAAAACTAGTGCACATAGCAATGGAATGTAATGCCTCTAGTGCAAAATTGATTTGGGGACTGACTGAGAAACTCTGGGCTATGAAATATCCCATGTGTCCCCCTCCCAGTTACTGTCACCTGCTCACGTTGGCTTAAGCCAGACATATCTCAATAAGACCCCGCTTAAGCCGGGCTTAAGCCGGTTAAGCCAAGAATAAAATGGTACATGTATATTGTAGTAAGTACATTACTTGGGGTGTAGGGCCGTGGCGTTGCCCGGCAAAAACTCATGCTTTTTTTTGGGGGGGGGGAATACTTCTGTGGCCAGAAAGGTGGTCATCATGTGTATACTACAGTTGAGTTGCTCATATGGAATAATTTTAGTGGAATATTAGGTCATATGGAATGGGGTTTTACCAGTCCCAAATCCGCCTTCCCAGCCAGAATCGGAGGTAATATGGAATATCAGGTCCTATGGAATGGATTTTGACCACTTCCCGACGGTATTCCATGCGAGAAATTCCACTGTATTGGGATGGGCACCAAGGGGGAAAAAAAAACCTTAGTCAATCATTTTAGAGTATGCGAAAGTATCTGCTAGACGTCTAGAGACCTCATTCCATTTGGTGACTTAACACATTTTCGGGTCGGAAAGCACTCGCCACGTGCGCTGTGGATAATCAGCTCACGTGTGTTCACTCGTGATTCGAAGAGAGGAAAATAAATATGCTGTTAAGGGCTGGGGTAAAAAAAATATTTTTTACTGCTGAATCAATTATTCCGGGGCATGGGAAGATATCTGATGGACCTCTGAGGACCTCATTCTACTTGGTGTGCTTGGATACATTTTTTCTCAGGATCGAAATGAGACTATGCATGAGAAATAATCAGAAGTCAAGGGGAAAAGTGCATGCAACTACTGGTCAAGCAGAGCATATACTACTCCTGCTGCAGACCTTGTCATCTTACCTCTAGAGCATGTGGACAGGAATTTAAGGGGTTGGGTGTGAATCAGCCCTTCCGAGTCGGGTTTCTGCCCTGTCTCAATTCCATCGTGGTACCAAACTGCTCCATTTGGCTTGATTATATGAGAGGTGAAGTGGGACCCTCCACTATAGATCACTCCCCTCAATGCATACCGACAAAGTTCACTGCCAATTGTCAGATTTATTGCCGGATCAATACCAATTGATTTGTCTGCTAATGAGAGATACAGAAGCGGAGGGGCTGAGTCTACTTTAATGATTTTTACAAGCCCATCCCTGCAATGCGGACATGAGCGGTTGACCTTTGACAATTTTTGAGAGTTCAGCCAATGCGAAATTGCATACTCTCGCTTGTGGCGAGTTCTCAGTTTGTTATCACTGGTGATGGTCTGGAAATTTTCGAAGGCATCACATTCCATCTCACTGTACCCACAGTGCAAACATTTCATTGTCTCAGTACCCCAAGTAGTCGTTCCAAACAATTTTGAGCAGAGGTCATCAATATCTGTCAGTTCCGCACCATATGGGAATTGAGCGGGGTAATCTTCATGCAGCATTTTACGTACTCTGTCCCTGGCATCTTCTAGTTTTTCAGTCTTTAATTTCACGGATTGGAAATCACGACCAAGACAAGTCATGTAGTTACCCATCCTGTCAAATCTGTCCGACCATTTGGATCCGTGGTCCTGCCATATATTATATATCACGGTAATCGCAGCATCATATGAACAACTATAATCTTTGGAGTCCCAACATGTCCCAGTAGGCAATGGTCCAGATATCTTAGGCATTTTCGCTTTGGGTGGGTTTACAGGCTTGTCAGAAGCCTTGCGCTTTTTGGGACTAGGGTTCTCTTCAGTTTCCTTGCCTTTAGGTCTATCCGAGCCTACTAGCTCCCACTTTCCAGCCGCCACATTAGCTGGCATCAAAGCCGGGTCACCAGACTTCCACTTGATATGTTCATGCAAACTGGCGGGTTCATGATGACCACCTCTCCATATTTGATATGCTCTTAGTAGCTCTTTTCTGTTTATACCTCTGACTGCAAGGGGTAGTTTATTTTCGTAGAGAAGGGCTGTAATTTCATTCAAGATCTCAAGTTCTCTGAATTCTTGCCGGAGGAATCCAGAAATTCCTTTTGTTACTTTAGAAGCATCCATCCCTTGAAGAATAACGGTACCCTCGGAGCTAGTGCCTCGTGATAGAGCAGTATAATATGAGAAATGGTCCTTGCAGTTATTCAAATCGACCACGTTAACATCCTTAGACTTTCCTTGTGACGCATAATCTGTCATTGCAAAGTTTGGCAAAATCAATACTTGTTCCCGCTCAATCTGCATTAACATGTCATCAGGGAGTGAGCACCACACTTTCCTGGAAGAGCGTGAGAGGGCTACAATATTTGAAGGTAAGCCCGGAATCTGGACGGTCTTGGGAGGTTTCACTAATTCAACAAACAATGTATCCAATATTTTCTGGCCACGACTGCCAATGCAATCTTGCCATCCAACAACCAATGCCTCCTGGCCTTTCGTGACACATAACTCTGTTGCATCATTGTTCCTTATCATCACCGGCATTCCGAGGCACAGACTTAATTTTCCTGGTATCTGTTCAGAAGAAGACGGATAACTACCCCACAGTTGGTTTTGCCTGGATTCAGATACTGCTTTCTTAACTTTAGAAATTTTCCTTTTCCTCATGTTCTTAGGTTTCCTGTCTTCAGTTCCAGCATTTGATACTAAGGTATCTTCCGAGTAGAAATCTGTTAGCTCCTGGCCAGTGTCCTTGGCAAACTTCTTGGAGCCCATCTCATTTATCTTGTCTTTATGGGCATTCCAAGCAGTGATAATTGATACATCCTTGAACTTGGGATCTCGGAAGTTTGGATGGCCGGGCCGTCTGCTTATAGTCCTACTCTGTAGATACGCAATGTCATCTGGTGTGCATGCTCCATATCTCATATTTACTAGGGCTGTCCTGAACTTACTATCTTCTGGTGTGTCCTTGGTCTGACGCATGTTCTGCTTCAAAATTACGGCGGTTGTAACCTGTCTCCAGAGGATCTTCCCGATACTATTTTTCTGCTCATGCACAAGTTGTTTAGAGTGCACAATGGGTGACACTTTCTCATCACTGCTGTATAGTGATAGTGCTTTAACAGGTGGCAACTGTGCAAAATCTCCTGCAAAGATCATGTTCATGCCGCCAAATGGTTCGTTGGGCTCTTGCAAGGCACGTGCTAACTTAGCACTGATTTCGTAGAGTGCAGAACATGACACCATAGACACTTCATCCAAAAAATATATAATCTACTCCCCTCAGACGTTCTGCAACTCGTCTTATACCGATGCCTTCGTGTCACTCACCCCCCATGGAGTCAGATATTCCTAATACTGAGTGATAGGTGCTACCATTCAAGAGTGCAGCTGCAGTCCCTGTTGGGGCAAGAACAATAAATCGATGAGCTTCACCTCGACGTTCAAAAAAATCTATCAAGGCCTTGATCACCTGGGATTTTCCAGTTCCCCCAACTCCTCCTAGATACATTCTCAGTGGCGGAGAATCTTCAGATATCGAGTGGTTGGCAACCAATCTGAATGCCCTATCTTGCTCTTTATTAAGGTTGAATAATGTGGTCACCTCTTCAACCACTTTCTGTGCTTTAGTTTCCTTGGCCTTGAAGTATTTACTGAAATGATATGAGTCCAATAGTGTAACACCATCAAAAAGATCTACCTTTTTTGTGGGAGGTTTTTTCATTGGTTTAACAGGAGCATGTTTGAATTTCGAAGCCAGGATTTCTTCTTTTTTCTCTGCCATACAAATCTTCCATTGGCTACCTGACAAGTGAACCTTGGGTGTGAAATGGTCCATTTTATAGGTCGGCTTAGCCCTGGTAGTCCAGCCACTTGCTTTCATAGTCATTTCAGCATCAGCCATCAACACTTCTCTAGCAAGCTGCTTTGGACCCTTCTGAAGAGGCTGCTCCCCAGATTCTTCCTCAAAGTCTTCTCCATAATCTTCACCATTGTCTGAGGCGTCCTCATCATCCGGATGTTGATATTGCCCAAAAAGTGGCATAGCTCTCTGTTTTTTTCGGTCTTGTGCTGAATAGTCATCACGGGCATCATTGCACTCGTATCTTACATTGAAATGTTTCATCAACCGCTGTGCCTTTTCACTGAACTTGTATTCAGAGAATGTCTCATGCCAGTTGTCCACAGAGTTCTTCAGATCTGAGCCCCTTCTCCAAGGCTTAAACAATGTCATCATTGTGCAGCAGTAGAATTCACAGTCTCCTTGGTCCATCCTCGGCAATGCTCCACCTACAAAATTAGGTACCAGTTGCTCCAGATCACGTCTATCACATCTGATATAGTGGGTTCTGTACAGAGGATGATCCGGGTGGAATGCATGTGCACTCACAGCATCCGATCTATCTCCTACTGTCTCCTCAGCAGCTTCTGCTTCTTCGTCTTCATCATGAATGATCCAATCCTCATCATCGGGTGTAGGTTCTGCTTGTTCAATAGTTTCCGAGGAGAATATATTTCTCTGTTCAACACTTTCCTCAAACTGCATCTGTTGTTTCTTGGTCCTTTTCTTTCTGCTTGTCATTTGAAAATACTCATACAGTGAAGTATCTTCAAAGATAATAGGCCTGAAGATATAATCATCGACATTGGTGGCCCCCACAATTTCGTCGCCACTGGTCATCATAACAACACGGTCAGTTTGATCTCCTTCCTCAAGTTCGGCACCTTCATCCATGGGGCTGGCCTCTCTCGGAGCTCCGGGATCATTTTCCACATCCACCCAGTCCTTTTTAACTTCTGAAACATAAGACTTCCACCAGAAGACTTTGAATTTCATGTTCGTGTAGTGGTCTGGATTTCCCAGTAAGTACAAAGATGCCATTGGGCTCCCAATCTGAAGTTTTGAAGTGAGTGAATTGACCATCTGCATGATCAGCACTCTTGAATTTTCACTGGCTTTTTTACTTGTCCCAATTGAAACTGTGTTCCGGTCCAAAACCTTCCTGATAGCATCAAAGATGTGGTATATTTTCAGACTTGGCTTAGTTACATAGTCGGAAATATAGGCGACAACAGCCTTGATTGCTGTACCAGACAAGAGGCTTGTAACATTGCTATTGCAGCGGAGACAATAGGTAACATCTGGAGTCACACAGTTCAACATTGGTTCCAAGTGCTTCATGTTAATGGATCCGTCTGCAGGGTCAACCTCTGTTTTTATATACACATCCCGAGGGAATCGAGAAGAACAAGTACCATCCTTCCGTAAGCAACCTCTAACCTCAGTTTTCATTCGCATCCCTGGCTTTAAAGGCTTGGTTATGTCTGTGCCTGCAACAGGTCTTCGACAAGTACGGACATTCGATCTCAATATCAAGTCATCTACAGTATTTCTGAACTTTAACCACCATGATGCTGATTTCAGACAGTCTGGACATCCAGTAATCTTGCAATTTTCGCACAGAGGAGGTGGTGCATCAGGCAACGTCTGTGTTGGGTCTGTGTACCGTACAGGAGCAGTTGTTATTCCCTCATCCTCAATTACATCGTGTAACCCTCTCCGAGTCTTTGCCTGGTATGGGACCTTAGCCTTGACTTCAGCCAGAGTACCTGTCAGAAATTCTCCCACATGGCATGATTCCAAATAAGATATCATGTCTCTCTGGAAATCACCATTAGTGTCAAGCATTTTTTCGCGTATTTCTTGAGGAGACAAGGCACCCTTTATCCAAATCAGCATGTGCATATGCAGAGTTAATCTTCCTTGCTGTTCCACCGTCCCATAGTATGCATCAGTTTCACCGTAAAGGCCAGGGCCAGGGCCATCCACCCCTAATACATGTTTAATGAAGGACATTGACATGTAATGGAAAAAGCGAGCTGCGGCAACCGGATTCTGTGAGATGAGTCTCAGTCGTTCATCAGCTGAGCGAGATTTAAGAGAGAATTCCAATTTGTTGTCGGCATAATACAGACACAAGGGATGGTTATTATCCACTGGAGAGAATGTAATGAACCAACTCGGTGCACCTTTGAAAGATATCAGTGACCAAACTTCGTTACGCATGTATCTTTTCGAAGTTAACGATCCTTGGACTTCGCCCCCAACATGTTCCAAATCTTGTAACAGATCGAAGCATGCCTTTTCTGCCTCTGTTTTGGCCTTGACATTCTCACCTTTCTCTAATCGATTGGCAAGATCTGTGAGCACTGCAGTATCAACATTGACAAGTCTTTCAGCTACAGCTTTAAAGTTCTTCCGGCTGACCAGTAAATGGCTCCCAGTTTTGGCTCCCTTGATTTGAGCATCATTAAATGCAATCATAGGGAAATACAAGTCAGTTTGGAAACGCTTGTCATGATACATCAACAGGTGCCTTTTGTGGCTCAACTCTGACATTCGATTCTTGTGCGTAGGGTGCCCAATTCCTCCGAGTCCATATGGGAATAGCCAGGGGAACATCTGTGGATATAATTGAATATTGTGGAACATGGAAACTGGTTCTTCTGATTGTCCAACACCCAATGTTTTCCCTTTCCGCTTGAGATGTTCCACTGCCTTGGCTTTAAGTGCCTTGATGTCAAGCGGATTATACTGATCTCCGGACAAGCCTGAAACCGCAAAAGAACATAGACCTCCTGATGTTCCGTCCTCATCTCCGTTGTCATGTACTGCCATGGCTTCTGGTTCCCGGTTTGTTTCATCCTGGTCGGTTTCTTTCCATTCAACTCCGCATGGTATCCCAGTTTCAGGCAGGTCTGCTATATTCTCGGGAGATATCTGGAGATCTTCGTAATCCTGATGATTGATCTTCAGCCATTCCAAGGCATCTCTCACTCTGTCCCGCCTGACAAGCATTGGTGTCCTTACATAAATTTCGTCAGTTGGCCTTGCTGAACCAACAAAAATGAAGGCAAGCACCTCACTTAATTCATCCCTGCTGGGAGGCAGCACACTCAGAACTTTTACAACAGGTGAAGCAAACATTATTGCATTGGCACTCAGCTTCCCTCTTCCGGATGCTACTCTGATCACACACCGGTTGTGTCTAACTCTAGATATTAACATTTTTTCTGCAAAAGATAAATCTCGGAGCTGCCATGGCACTGGACCAATCCATGTATGATTTGCTAAACTTTTCAATGGTAAAAAATCTTGGAGAAGTCTAGCCTCACAGTCTGCACAGACCTTATCGCAACCTTCTGCAAGTATAGGGCCAGGTAATTCTTCAATAGGATCGTCTAAAGTTTGCCTCTCTTTTCTGGTGACACCTGGCCGTTCCAAAAGACTCCAATTGACCTGAAGTTCTGATTTCGGAGTGAGTTCGAAGTTTGGAGTCAATTCACCGCATACAGCACATCCGGATTCCTCTACTCTATCGGGCAACATATCCTGACACATTCCCGTTATTACTTTGTGTCGAATTGATTGTGAAGCAGGCTGCGGTGGGAACAAATTCATTTTCTGTGGTTTATTTGCACGCTTTTTGGCATTACGCTCTCGGATGGCTTTCCTTTTATCTCTCAAGGCCACACTCGACTTGATTGTGGTCTTGATTTGCTCAATTTTCTTGGCACGTACCCGGACTCTGCTGGCAGCTTTGCGTTGGGTCTGTGCCAACCTTCTCTTAGGTGATTTGTCTTCTTCCAGGTTAAAGACAAAAACAATGCTAGCACATTCACTGCATCCGTGATCTATAAGATTTGAAACCAATTCTTGGGTAGATCCCCTCCCTCGCCTACCAACGCCGTGAAGATCACTCAATTTCTTCAACACTGATTTTGTCAAGTTGGGTGCAATCGCCCGTACAGGTATCTTGGCAATGAATTTGAAGGTGTTCTCCAACACGTTAGAAGGAAGTTCAGCTTCTAAACAAATTGAGTCAAAACTTAGCCTGTCCTTCTCCGAATATAACTTATCAGGCCCAACAAAATACGGGCTGATATAGGACATGGCGAATTTTGTCACGGACCCACCACCTCGATAGCAGCAAGATGCCGAAAATTTGGAGTAGTCTGGTCCTCTAGTTGTAACACTTGCGGTGACAAGAAGTATGAAGCAGACAAGAAAAACAAGTAGGTATCTCAACCCTGAAATATAATTGACAAACTCACTGCACATGTGAAAGGCCCATGTGGGCTTGTGCCGAGAAACATATAGTGTCTTCCAATCATGACGTCTGGTAATAAATCTGCGGAACTTCTGACTCAATCTCTTGATCCGTCTCCATGGGAGATAATCATTGTCTGCACAGAAGACACCAACTAGGAGATGAACAAAGTTCAGCCAAAGTGAGTGGATATAGTTCCATGCAGCCCATTCGTGGTCTTTAACCACATATGAATCTATTTCGGAACTTATATTCGACGCGAGGCACATTTCGGATATATTCGGCCCGAAGGCAACATCGGACTCTCTCGGCCCGAAGGGAAGCTCGGAATTTCTCGGCCCGAAGGCAAACTCAGAACAGCGTTCTGTCGGGGAGCACCCCAATGCATCAACATGAGAGCTTCCAGATAAGGAGTCTGCATGTCGTGCAGTACATGTATCTTGCCCGAAGGCAGTGACAGAACAGCGTCCTGCAGGAGAACACCCCTGTGCATCAACAGGAGACCCCGAGGATACGAGATCTCGATGTTGTGCATTTGGATTCTGGGTTAACCAGAAGAGCCACAGTGCAAGAAATGCAGTAATCCACAGGTATGAAAGTTTCATAGTGGTGGTGAGAGGAGAGAGGCGAAAGGATTTCAAATTACCTGTCAGGATGATCCGAGGTTGCTATGCCGCACATCACCGGAGATAGCCGCGAATCGGTACTATTTTAGGCCACCTAGCATTTATGGTTGGTTCTTGAGAACCATACCATCCCTATGCGATCCACTGTAGGTTCAAATGATGGCCGGTACCCCACGAATAGTCTAGCACCATTTTCTCGATTTTACACGAAGTGCCGATGAAGCGGCAAATTTAGTTCTGCCGGCATCCCCAGCAAGACCAAATACTAAACCGGCCGCCCCGCTATTCGAGTCTGCAAACTTATGGGAATTTTCGGGAATGATGCAGTGAGAGTCGAGGGACAATTCCGTATGGGTGAACGGTTGACGGTACAGTTACTGGTAGTATTTGGTAGAATGCGTGTCGTCGACATCACGTGGGAGAGTTAGCAGAAGACCCTGGCAAACGCGCGAGGGGATTCATTTGAACATATAGCATACTTATACAAAAATGGATCGTTAACGAGCTAGTCCGAGAGTAGGAATAGAGAAATGCTGAATAAGTCGGAGCGGGGTGGCGTGGCCGTGAACGTCGCCACGAAAAATGGAGCTAGGACAGCGAGCGCGGATTCGAATTCCAAGAGTATTTACGGGCTATGCCTGTCAGCGTAATCTGCACGGTTTGATGCCCGTACTAGACAGCTTTCTCACGATAAAAACGAATTATATATGAGAATTAAGCAATGCTGTCATCCGGTCAATGTTGAAAAGTAACATTTGACTGTCCTTTGTGTCCACTAAAATTATAAAAACTGCTCACTTATGTGTAGGTCATGTTCTCGACTTCGATTAAGTGAGCATTCCCTATTGTTTGTGTATGTTGAATTGGTATCTGTTTGTAAAGCTGTCCGCTAGATGCGGACAGCCACACACTGCTCTCTCATCAGCCCATGAGCTGACTCAGTGAAAGTCCTGTATTCAAGCAAAACTCCTGCCACATTGAGCCCTACAGTGGTGGTTGCCAAAAATGGGGAACATATCACTCAATATGAAGTATTCACACATACTGGGGTACTAACTTCCCAAAAAAAATCAAATGTCTCGGACTCTAGGGTATCAGTGGTGGTTTAGAGGACAGCAGTAATTGAGGGAGGGATAAGTTTGAGAATGCACAAGGTTGTAGGATGCCCAATGTCAAAAACCCATGGAGCCAACATAATATATCCCTTAAACAGAGGATTAGAACTGAGAATGTGAGAATCCAGCAACCCAGAGAGACCAGTGTTTGAGCCAGGGTCTCTGGCTTGGAACAATTGTGAGTCTGGGCTTGGGTTGGGCTTGAGTTTGAGCCCTACTGAGAACAACACTAGAAAAAATAATACAGACACTGGGGCTCGAACTTGGTGCCTTACGGAAACGGTGGCTCGGTGTTCAAACTAGAACCCTAAAGTCATTAGAAAAAATGTAACGAACGCTGCTAAATTCATTTCAACACAGCCACTATTGAGCGTTGTTCATCAAGGTGTGACTTACTATTCGAGGTGCTCTCAAAAAGCTCATCTCGTTTTATAAAAGAACGATCACTTATTACATAAGCACTCGTAATATGGTAGTACGTACAGATCGCGGGTTAAGCCGCTTAATGTGATGGGTAAATTTGTTAAATAATGTTAAGCGGATAAAGCCGATTTAGTGGATCAAGCCGCTTAACCTGGTTAAGCGGCTTAAGCGGCTTGACTGCATAGATCAGCGGATCAAGCTGTTTAATGCGGCTTGACCGCGTGTGGCACGCCAAGAGGCAATGATGAGTGAGCAAAGCCAGGGGAGGGCGGAGACTGAGGAACGAAGCAGCGGGGGGGACACACCGGGACTCGGGCAGACTGAGGAGGGGTGTGCAGCCGCTGGCGTAACATTAGTAAGTGGGTAGCGGGAGAAAAGACATGCCGGGGCCCGGGGGGAGGAGGTGTAGGGAGAAGGCAGACAGAAGACAGTGGAAAATTCGGCCACTCAGAGCTTGACGGTTTTGTGGTGGTAGTTCGGGACAAACTTTCTTTGTTTATAACTTGACTTTGTTCCGCCTCGCAGCTCATTTGTCACGTGTTCCTTTGTTTCGTCATGCCACTTCCCAAGTCACTTGTCACATCCATTCTCCCTCTTTCCTCTCATGGTGCCAGCTAACCCCTGGGCCCTCAAGTTGCTCAGTTCAACCCACTGTGCATACATGTTTCCCGCTGCTCTGGACTTGTGTACCCTGACTGATTAGCAGGTATTCTCTCTCACACACCTCAGATGTGGCTCGTGCCCTCGTCCTGTTCCCTGGGCTTTCTTGCCTGAGCCTCTACCTTTTGGTGTGTCTCCCATGCTGCCCTGCTCTTCCATCCCTGCCCTCCCCCGGCTCATCGCTGCCTCTTGGCATGCCACACGCGGGCAAGCCGCGTTAAGCAGCTTGATCCGCTGATCTATACAGTCAAGCCGCTTCAGCCGCTTAACCTGTCTCGGTAACCCAGACGTTCGGGCACGATGCCGTCCATCATGATCCGGGCCACGCGACTTCGGGTAAAAAATGATGGACGGGATCGCTCCTAGAACGTCTGGGGCATTTGGTGGCTTGTACCCCCCATCCCGTCACATCGCTCTACTCCTCCCGTCCGCCCCTTTTCCGACCCAGTGGCTGGTTCTACTCCCATTTGGACATCCTGGGATGGCTTCCCGCATTTTCCCCCAATTTTCTACGTCCTTTCTGGCGTCCTGTGGGCCGCTCAAAACTGCGATATTTTCAGGCCAGTTGAAGCCATTCACATTCAATTCGAGCTCTTTCCTGCCCGGGAAAATTGGGACTGTGTCAGATATGTAGTTTTGGTAATTATAAGTCCTTTCCGGCTCAATTTGCGTCATCTGAGGTGCATGCGGCGCAATATCGAGGGTTGCGTGACATGCCAAATCGTGACAGGATGGGGGGTAACACACTACCAAATGCCCCAGACGTTCCGGTGGGTTTTGCGTCCATCATTTTTTACCCGAAGTCGCGTGGCCCTAAACCGGAACGTCTGGGTTACCGAGACAGCCGCTTAACCAGGTTAAGCGGCTTTATCCACTGAATCAGCTTTATCCGCTCAACATTATTTAGCAAATTTACGTCGTTAAGCGGCTTAACCTGCGCTCTGCAGTACATAATGTAATTGCTACAATATACCATTTTATTCCCGGCTTAACTGGCTTAAGCCCAGCTTACAGCCGTTTGCAGAACTTAGGGCGCGGCCTGTTTTTTTTTTTTTTTTTGTAAGTTTTCACGAGAACAGCGATTGCGGGATCATTTCCCTACCGTTTTACCTGGGAATAGGCTCATTCAATTCGCACGGAAGGGGCGGAGGGCCTCGTCTCCTAGATTTTTTTATGAGCACCGAAAATCTGCTTTTTGGGATAGATTCCCGTGTTTTTCAGTGGTTGAGTGGAGAACCCGTCCCATGGGACCTATTTTGCTCCGATTGACCTAGATTTTTATTATGGTGGATTTTGACATATTCCGGAATGCCTGAAATACCGGTATTTTGAATGGGATCAATGCTTCAAATATACAGTTCATAGATAAATTCCTTTCATATTGTTGATCCCAAAGTGTATGGTGGATTCGAACCAGTGTTCACATTCACTATCTCGGTATTTCAGGCCCTCTGGAATATGTCGAAGTCCATTATAATGAAAATATAGGTCAATCGGAGCAAAATAGGTCCCATGGGACGTGTTCTCTGCTCAACCACTGAAAAACACGGGAATCTATCCCAAAAGGAGATTTTCGGTGCCCATAAAAAAACCTAGGAGATGAGGCCCTCCGCCCTTTCCTTGCAAATCGAATGAGCCTATTTCCAGGGAAAACGGTTGAGAAATGATCCCGCAATCGCTGTTCTCGTGAAAATTTACAAAAAAAAAAAAAAAAAAAAAAAAAACGCCGCGCCCTAAGTTCTACAAACGGCTGTAAATTTAAATGCTCACTCAAAATCCCACCTGAGATGGGAAGAATTTGCCATTCTGGTATCCACCACATGGCACACGATCTGGAATATTCAGAATGACAAAGTTTTAGAGAATCCATACCAAAACATGTTGAGATTTATTGTAGATGGCTGAAATCTGTTAATTCCGGACTAGGACAAGATCGAATCCTCACCAATGAACCGCCATTTGATAATCTTAGGCTGAATCACGGTCATATCCTAAGAAGTTGAACTAGGGCTGGATACCGTATACGGCATACATACTTGCAGTACTTTACGGGGTGACACCTGGACCGTACATCAAGATCTGCAGGCCCTATACAGTATGGGTGTCCAGCCCTAGTGCCATACACAGGGGAGAAGAACAGGAATGTGCATAAAACGCCAGGTAAACCAGCGAACCAGCCAGTACCAACCCAAGGAGCGAGTTGAGCAACACAGAACCTACCAGATCCATCACCAGTCCCACTGTCTACATCCGCACTCACATTCACTGCGGTGGCCGATGGATTTTTGGGACAAAAACATGTAGTCCAGACATGACTTCTCGTTTTGGCATATTTTCCTCGCCGTCCCGAAGATTCCTCAAAAACGATTCGTTTTTGGACATATGTTGTGCAAGAGTCTATTCTTTCATCCCAAACTCCCACGAAAAACATACCATGTTCTGTTTCCTTTGAGCCAAGAAACAGACTCCTTTTCGAGCACCAAACAGGCGTTTTTCCATTGTACTCCCTCTGTTTGGGACTCAATACAACACATTTCTGCTGCTATAAAAGCAACAGAAAATGGGTTATTTTTCTGGAGCCTTGGCGAAACAAAAGGGGATTGAATTTGGCTTCTATTTGTGAGTCAAAGAGAAAGTGGATTTTTAGGACCATCTTTTGGACGACTATGAAGATACAGGCAAACGGGAAGACATGTTTGGACCTGGTGTTTTGTTGCCAAAAAGTTATCGGCCACCACAGCGATTATCACCAAAATTGGTAACCACACCAAAGCTAAAACCCCTGTTGTCGGGGCCTCTACACCTCAGACCCCAATCAGCTCAATCCATCACCACTCTGAAGACTGACATGCACTGTTACCACAATGACCTCAAACTCAGAAATCCCAGGGCTCGAAGGCCCAAGGCGAGCCGGACTCGGGTTCAACTTCAGCCAATCCCACGATGATGTCCAGACGATCCGTAGCCTGGAAATTTTTGTCGTCGATAAACTTGATCACAGTGGATGCATAGATAAAGTTCCGGACGACTTTTCGCTGAGCTGGTGAATGATTTCCCAAGAGGGCCAGGGAGTCAGAACATTGGCCATAGTGTCTGAGTGTTCCTGGTGAATTCGCGTGAATTCATCTTGTAGATATTTCTCCACGTCGTTATATGAGGATCGAAGGTTGAATGGACGATGGACCTTATTCAAGTAGGCAGCCGCACGGGTTGCGGGTATGTGACTGGTATTTCAACTGTATCATACATGTAAACAGGTGTGATATTGGGTGATTTCCCTAACAGCAATCAATTTGAAGTTCGAGTCATAATCACTATCCTGGTGTTTTCGGGCCTCCGTAATACCCATAAGTGCATTGTATCAAAATTCTAGGTCAAACCGAGCACTACAGCTACTTTGTGGCATATTCTGCTCTCAGACAGCTCAAAACACCCCAATCTGACCTAATAAATGATTTTGGGGTTCTCAGAAAAAATCGTAAGATGTCATGCCCTCCGCATTTACAACACGAGTAGAATGAGCCTACCACCAAGGGAATCCGTTGAGAATTGAGGTCAGGATAGCCATTCTGCCGAAAACTTACTAAAAAAAAAAAAAAAACGGCTGCGCCCTAAGTTCCGCAAAAGGCTGTAATGTGTGTTCAAACACAGTAGAGAAACTTCTGATTACATAATCACTGATCGCAAATGCTTCCCTCCTTTCTTCATGTGCAGCAGCGTCCTGCGGGTCCTGCCTGTTCAATCAAATCAGTGCTTGAACCTGATTTCTTGTCTAGACAGCCATTCCTTAATCAAACTTCATATAGATTCTTAAAACTGATTGATGATATCAAGTCCGGAAAACAACTGGATAGGTGTAAGAAGATCTAGTTGATCCTCTGGTTCCGAGTCTAATGCAACACTGGGTCCTTCGTTCGTTCTTTCTAGTTCTGACTGTTTTTGCCGGTAAGCTTCTGATCACAATCTAGCCTAGTCTTTCGACTTGGCACGAGCGTTATCAGCGGGAGAAGTTTTCTTCCGTTTACTAGGTAGCGGTGGAAGATCAATTGGGGTCCCGAGACCTTCGTTTAATTTTCTAGCCGATCGCCGGGGAACAGGTTTTGAAAACTGTGATTCAACCGACTCTTCGTCCTCCTCTGTGAGGCTAGGTTCTTCTGGTTGTACAGAAGTACTGGCACGAGTTATTCTCGTTCCGTATGGAAGAATGGTGGTTTAGACCCTTCTCAAGCTGTGATCGCTCAAGGTATAATCTCGCTTCTTCTCAGACTTTTATAGTTCTGAAAGGGCGGTTGTCTAATCGTCTCGCTACGATTTCCGATCTCTTCAACTATTTCGATGAAATAGCTCAAATGAACCGCTCGCGGTGGGCTCCAGATGAACCACTGTCTAGGTAAACAAGTGTGAAAATAAATCAAACAAATTCAAGTGTAAACACCTGAATAAATCTAATTATAACCACAAACACCTCAATAATACAGTAGCCCTAGTTCGAGGTTCCAACCCAGTATAGGTTGTTGCAATTTAGGAGGTGGCAGCTGGTGCTTCAAAGGACGCGACCGGGCGAGGGCGATAGATGTGAGAGGCAGGGAGGAGGAAACAGCGAGATGTGAAGTAGGGAGAGGGGCATTCGAGACGACTGGAATGGATGCGGGAATGAAGAGGAGGTGAGCGAGGTTATCACGCGGGCCGAGTGGTGAGGACACCGGGCTTGGAAGAGGAGGGCCGAGTGCCCTGGTTGAGGAGGAAACGAAAGAGCGCGAAGAGGAGGAGGAGGAAGAGGTGTGGCTGAAGGTCCAGACCGTGCAACGTAAGAGGAGTGCGGACAGCGCACGAGGCAGGATGCGAGAGCAGCGAGCGAGTCAGCGGGTAGCGGAGGGCGGGCGTGTGCGTCCGCGAGTCATGCCACGGGGCCGTTGAACTCGTCGATAAAGACGCCGTCGAGTTCGGCGGGGAGCGCAAATCGCCAAACAGGCAGTCGCAGTTGAGGATGTGAAGTACGGAGAGACCGCGGGAGGGAGCGTCGACGAGGGACAGGACAGTGGGGGTACGTAGGCAAACGGGGTCCACAGCTTGTTGGGTCTGCGACCCAAACCCCCCATGGATTGGTGGTCGGCAACGCTGTGCCAATTTCAAACTCCGACATTGGCTTGCGATGTGGTCAGAGACGATTCTGGCCTGTACACTAACTGGACAGGGAAGTGTTGGGGATTTACCCTGTGCGTGGGGTAGGGGGTGCGAGCTCAACGCGGAGTTATCCGGAGTTGGCCTCGGATCACGGAATTCACGTGCTACATAGCGTGACTGTCATGTAACGTAGCATCGCGCGTTTGTTTTAACGGGTTCCCTCATATCGTCGTAGCCTGCGCGCCCCAGGCTGTGGGAGTTTACTCGACAGGAAGTTCATATGAGCAAATGTGATTGCATGAGGTGTCTGTATGATGTATCAAATGTCTGAAGTGGAATTTTTGTTTGTCCCTTCTATGCCCCTCAACCTGCAGTTTCTGAGCACAAATCCTTCTATAACTCTTCTCCCTGGGTAAATATCAGAATTTGACTGCAGTCATTTAAATCTCTAGTATGTCCCACATATATCTACACTTGAGTTTCAGCCAATCACTATGCATGGAGGCCGGAATCTCTGGAAGAGGATCACTCTATTAATTCTAATAATAATTCACCGTTACGGCCCAAATTGCGACTCCGATAATGTACATGTATAACACATATGAGTGTCAGAAGACCGCAACAGGTTGTTGTGATGCTCGGTTTCGCTCCTGGGACCAGCGGATCCTTCAGCGCTTACCTCGCGCTCTTGCTGCGGAATTCCCGGCCCATTTGACTTGGCGGAGCGGACTGTCCACTTGCGCTTTTGGCGTAGTGAGGTCATGCTTTCAGCATGGCATGGGATCCGAGGAAGTAGCAGACATGTTTCGCATGCAGCACCTGCGGCGATTCGATGAGTTACGGCTGCAATACCTGCGCACGAAAATCAATCAAATGGGTTTTTCGGAAACATACGAACCATTTTTGCCATTTGAAGACCGTTCCCAATGCGACTTTCATGGGTTCACACCCAGTGGTCAATTGCTTCGGGATATATATGATGCATTTATCGAGTCGCATCGTGAGACAATGAATCAAAACATGGCCATGCGTTCTTTGCGACTCGGTAAAATTGACCATAGCCACAAGGTCAGTATTCATGACTTTGATATTCGGGAGTATGTACTGAGCAATAAAATATTCTAGAATGCAAAGCACATCTTCAAGGTTGAGGTTGTTTGAACCATGCACAAGGATCTGGGCAGAAGCATCAAGTTCTTCCTGTGGATGCTCATCCACGATGGGTATAAAGTCGGAAAACACTGGGAAAAAATCCCAGGCCACGAGGAAAAAGCTACCTGCGAAAAATGCGGCACTGTGAGTGTCAAAGCTAATGAATTTCACACCCTCGCGCATATGAAATTCAAACTCCAAATCACTGAGTTTCACCTACTTTTTGTAAGATTTCATGCACTTTTCCATGAAAGTCATGGACTAGGCGCGGATCGCAATCCTAAGAAACAGTTTTCATGCACTTGGGTCACATACTTTTTGAAAGATTTAATGCACTTTTTGTGAATTTCATGATTTTGCCCATGAAATTCATTAGCTTTGACAACCACAGTGCGGGGTTACAGAAACCATGGAACATATTCTCACAGAGTGCGAAGAAAATGGACAACAACAAATCTGGGACCTAGCCAGTGAGCTCTGTATGAAGAGAACAGGGAGCCAATTGTGCCCACTCATTGGGGAAATAATGGATTGTGGCAGTATTAAGCGGGGATCCAAACCGGGAGCAACCGACAAAGGAACATCGAGATTATACCGAATTCTAGTTTCGGAATCCACCCATCTGATAAGGCGCCTGAGGAACGAACGCCGAATCCAGGGCAAAGACCCCGCCTCCGTGAGGGAAATACAACTGAGATGGACCCGGATGATAAATATGAGGCTGGACCTGGACTGCCAAATGACCAACAAATGGCGTTACGAAAAAAAAGCGCTTAAAAAAGCGCTTGTGCTCAAAACCTGGAGCAAATTAATCCGAAACGAAGACACGCTCCCCGCAGATTGGACAGGGGAGCCCCAGGTTTTACTGGGTGTCGGCTAGGAAGTGATGACGGGCTGGCCCTTGCAGCCCTGAGCTTCCAAACCGCAGCCCCACACGACGCGCCTCGCGAGCTAGTCGATACCTTTCGGCAGACGAGACGTACATGCGTAAGTGCATTTCCTGGGGGTGGTAGTGTCGGCGGGGTTTTCTTGGCTCTATCCCTGCTCCCTAACGAGGCATAATGGGACGATCTGATCGGTCCCCGATGATCCCCCTGTGGGTGAGGGGAGAGCACGAATGTATTAAATACGAGTGCTACCTACTAATGCCATCTTCGTTCCACATAAGTTCCATCATACTTGGGGTGAGGGCCGTGGCGTGGCCCGGCAAAACTCGAACTTACGGCTGTCAAATAGATTTCAATTTAGCAACTGTTTATGTCCCTACTTCAAGCCTACACGCAGAGTGTTCATCTCCCGAAAGTCTCCTAAAGTGACAGTTTAAAATCACGTGATATCGACGCGACTTGCGAGGTCCACTATTGGGTTTTACCTGCTTACTCAGTTATTAAACATGACCAGTTATTGCAATGTCCGCACGCCCGCGTTCAGTCTGATCAGTCCGTGAGAGTGTAGCCGTCAACTTCGGGGCCGGGTCAGTATCACATTTAGAAGCTGACTAACGACCGCGATGTTTCATGCTCTAAGTCGAATCTCATGTCACGTGACAAATCGCGTTATAATATTTACCAAACATGTGTAAATAGTCTTATCGAAATACTACAATTTAAAACATATTTTGACTGAATTAGTGCGACCCTGATAAGTTCGCATTCAACTCACAATGTGTCGTACTCGCATTATGAGAGGGCTGCACAGTGGCTTTTGCGAGGTAAGTCGAAACAATGTTCCAGTGGTCGGATGAATGAAGGGCGATTCGAAACAAGGTCTCGTCGTCAAACTCTCTCAGGATCGCATCAAGCATGGATGATGTCGAGACGAAGTCATGAACCTTTTTAACCAGATAAGCGTCTTTTAAATCTCGACCAACGAATCGATCTGTGCGTGGGTGAGTTGAGATACGGCCAACGAGGAAATACTCGCCTTCATCTGGCATTGGTTTCGATTGAGTGGCTATCTCTTTCCGAGTAGGTAGCGAGTGGGGTATTTATTTCATTGATATAGGGCCTATATAACCAGCCCCTTACTATCCCACGTCGTCGTTCGCGATCCAGAACAGATCACCGACCATGCCCCTTTAGGTCACAACGGGGTTTTCCGGTGATATGCAACGCGGGCCGACAATCGGAAAAATCGGATAATTCCGGTGATCTGCAGCACTGGTTTCTTATCCGATCAATGATGACGGTAACTGATTAACTCGATTTTATTCGGGATCACAGCGCCATCCACGTTACAGTTCAGCCAGATTGTCAGATACAGTAGACCAGATTACAGATACAGCAGCCCAGTCGTAATCATGTACCTTCCCAGCGACGGTTTTACCCTCCATTTCAGTAGAAGCCGTAAGTCCGCTGCAAATAGCGTCCCATAACGCCATCTCAAACCCGTTGTCGCGGATAGGTTTTTCTACAGATTGACGGCAAATGGGGCAGTTATCCTTGCCACTTTTAAGCCACCCCAAAAGACACTTGTAACAAAAGGCATGCATGCATAGTGGCCTAGGCAATGGTGAGTTAGACGTTTCATAAATCTTCAATGCAGAGGAATGACCGACATGACGGGCATATACAACGTTTCAAGGCATATACCACAGGTGAACACATCCAAATCTATTCGGTCGTCCAGTCAATCAGTAGTGAATAGTTTTACTCCAAGGCACTCACCCCTGATTATTTTAGCCTCTACATGTTTCCAATGAGAAATTGAATACTTGCCTTTAAATCGTGCTCGTAACTTGGAATCCTCCGTTATAACCTGGTATGTTTCGTACGCATCCAATTCCATGTCAACTCGGTCGCATCGCAAGCATTTGACAGTTGTGGTGCCCCACTTTGTGTTGCCAATTAACTTTGAACACAAATCGTCTATTCCAGTGAGCCTTGCCCCGCCAGGGAAAAGTCTCGGGTTCTCAGAATTCAAGATTCCGCGCACGCGATCCCTCGCGGATTCCAATCGAGCGGTCTTCGTTTTGACGGAGGAAAATCCCTCGGTCAGACGACGCATGTAAGTGCTCAAACCTTTGTATCTTTCAGTCCACATTGGCCCATGTACCTGCCAGATGTCGTATAAAGGAGTCATGGATGCATCGTAGGCACAGCTATAATCCATAGAATTCCAGATCAGTCCGATGGGACTAACGGGCAACGTTTTCGTTCGTTTAGACGGTGGTTCTTCTTCATGGGACGAAGTAGATTTACGTTTTTTCGGGGCCTTTTTTTTGACTTCGACTCCACTTTTCTTTTTGTCGGCCCCAACCATTTGCCACTTACTCATCGAGACGTTGGCAGGCATGAGAGCAGAATCTCCACGCTTCCAACGCACTTGCGTGTGCAAGTCATTAGGTTCGTAGTTTCCTCCCTTCCACAACTGATATGCCCTCAAAATCTCCTTGCGATTAAATCTCAGCAGGCAACGTGTTGTCATATCTAAGTGCAGTTATTTCGTTCAACATTTCCAGCTCTTGAATTCTTGTCGTAGCCACCCTGGAATGCCCTTTGTGATTTTTGCTGCAGACATTCCCTGAAGAATAATAGTTCCCTCTGACGTAGAGCTTCGGGAGAGAGCCGTGTAGTAGGAGAAATGATCTTTGCAGTTATTCAGATCAACCACATTCACATCTCGTGTTTTACCTTGAGACGCATAATCTGTCATGGCAAAATTAGGCAAGATCAATACCTGTTCCCGCTCTATTTGCATTAACATGTCGTCAGGCATCGAACACCATATCTTTTTTGACGCCCTAGATAAAGCCACGACATTAGGCAACAACCCTGGCACGTTTACAGTCTTTGGAGGATTGATTAATTCCACGAACAAGGTGTCTAATATGCGTTGATCTCGATTCCCAATCGCTTCTTGCCAGCCAACCACAACAGCTTCCTGGCCCTTTGTCACGCACAATTCCGTGGCGTCGTTGTTTCTTAAAATGACCGGCATCCCGAGGCATAAGCTCAGTTTTCCCGGTATGTGTTCAGACGCAGAAGGATGACCAGCCCACAATTGATCCTGACGGATTGAAGACAGATTTTTCCTCTTTTTTACGACCTTCTTTTTTCTGTATCTTGCGGCTTTCCTGATGTCAGAACCTGCGTTGGTAACTAGAACGTCGTCTGAAAAGAAGTCGGTGAGATCCTGCCCTGTATCCTCTGCAAACTTTTTACAGCCCAACTCGTTGATCTTATCTTTCTGAGCGTTCAACGCTGTAATTATAGATATTACTCTCAATCGAGGGTCCTTGAAAGTAGGGTGGCCGGGACGCTTGCTTATAGTTCTGCTATGGAGCCATTCTATGTCTTCAACGGTGCAAGCCCCATACCTCATGTTCGCTAGTGCAGTGCGAAATCTGATGTCTTCAGGTGTATCCAAGGTCTGCCTCATATTTTGTTTCAGTATGACAACATCGGTCACTTGTTGCCAGATAATTTTTCCAATAGCGTTTTTCTGATCCTGTATCAGCATTTTCGAATGCAGGATAGTTGATACTTTGTCTCCGGGCGCGTATAACGGCTGTGCCATCACAGGCGGCAACTGAGCGAAATCACCCGCGAATATCATATTCATGCCCCCGAACGGCTGATCTGGTAGTTGGAGGGCATGGGCAAGCTTCGCACTGATCTCGTACAGAGAAGCGCAGGAAACCATGGATACCTCATCCAAGAATATATAGTCAACACCCCTCAACCGTTCCTGCACTCGCCGTATACCAACACCTTCAGTCCTCTCGCCGCTCATCTTATCCATTATGCCCAAGACAGAATGATAAGTACTGCCATTCAACAAAGCAGCAGCGGTTCCGGTAGGCGCTAAAACCAAAAATCGATGAGACTCCCCGCGCTCTTCAAAAAAGTTCATCAATGCTTTGATCACTTGAGATTTTCCGGTCCCACCCACGCCCCCCAAGTACATGCGAAGCTGAGGTGGGTCTTCTGCTATCGCATGATTGGCAACCAATCTAAACGCACGTTCTTGCTCCTTATTAAGTTTGAACTTAGTTGACACAGCGCCTACCACTTTCATCGCTTTTTTTTCCTTCGCCTTGAAGTATTTGGTGAAGAAGAAAGAATCTAACAAAGTCACACCGTCAAAGGGTGGCGGCGGCTTGTAAGTCTTCTTGGCTGTTT
The DNA here is from genome assembly GCA_029289565.1 of Mycena galericulata. Lineage (NCBI taxonomy): Eukaryota > Fungi > Basidiomycota > Agaricomycetes > Agaricales > Mycenaceae > Mycena > Mycena galericulata. The sequence goes on from JARKIA010000047.1 coordinate 220,050, forward strand.
TCGCTGGGGCGTGTTTGAACTTTGCCGCTAATATACTCTCCTTCTCACTGGTCATTCGGATCTTCCATTGGCTACCAGTAAGCTTGACGGCAGGAATGAAACGAGATGCAGGTGGATCTGGCTTGACTCTGGTCGACCATCCACTGGACTTGACGGTTTCAGCCGCATCGGCCATCAACCTTTCCCTCGCTAGCTGTTTGGGACCCTTCACGCATTCAGCTTCAGGTTCCTCCATTTCGAAATCTTCCCCGTGTTCTTCGCCAATATTTGACTCTTCATCATCGTCAAAATTCCCGTGCCGTCCAAATAACGGCATCGCTCTTTGTTTTTTATTTTGGGCAGAATAATCATCACGAGCGTCATTACATTCATACCGAACATTAAAGTTGGCCATCAACTGTTTTGCCTTTCATGTTCAGAGAACGCTTCGTGCCAGTTATCAATCATATTCTTCAGATCTGACCCTTTACGCCAGGGTTTGAATAAGGTCATCATCGTGCAGCAATAAAATTCACGATCACCTTGATCCATCCTCGGCAGAACTCCACCAACAAAATTGGGTATAGTCTCTTCTAAATCTCGTCTATCGCACCTGATATAATGAGTCTTATACAAGGGATGATCCGGGTGGAACGGGTGTGCCGAAACTGCGTCAGACCTATCCCCAACTTGTTCCTCAGAATTTTCTTCATCCCCGTCGTGTATTATCCACTCTTCGTCCTCTGGCGCATATGTACGAACGTCCAGTATTTCTGAATCATTTACAGCTTTTTCTTCAAGGCTCGCATCAAACTCCGCTTGCTGTTTCTTGCTCCTTTTTTTTCTCGAAGTCATTTGAAAATATTCATACAGAGAAACATCTTCATAAGTTAGCGGCCTGAAAACATAATCATCCACATTAGTGGCGCCCACTATGTTTTCACCACTCTTCATGACAACAACCTTGCTGGATTCATCTCCGTCCTCCCGTTCTGATACTTCTTCTACAGGGCTGGCTTCTCGCGGTTCTCCAGGTTTCGGGTCCATCTGGTTCCAATCCTTTTTTACTTCTTCAACGTACGATCTCCACCAAAAAACTTTAAATTTCATGTTGGTATAGTGGTCCGGGTGATCGAGCAAGTACAAAGAAGCCATTGGGCTACCGATTTGCAACTTTGAGGTCAGGGAGTTAACCATTTGCATGACAAGAACCCGTGAATTCTCACTCTCTTTGTTTGAAGCCCCGATTGACACCGTATTTCTGTCTAATACCTTGCGTATTGTGTTGAATACGTGATATATCTTCAAGCTAGGTTTGGTCACATAATCCGAGATATATGCGACAACGGCTTTGATGGCAGTCCCGGATAATAGACTGGTAACATCCGTGTTGCATCGAAGACAATAGGTAACTTCTGGCGTCACACAGTTAATCATGGGCTCGAGATGTTTCATGTTGATGGATCCATCAGAGGGATCGACTTCCGTCTTCACGAAGACATCTCGCGGAAATCTAGCAGAGCAAGTTCCGTCTTTTCGCAAGCAACCTCTGACCTCGGTTCTCAACCGAGTTCCCGGTTTCAATTGCTTGGTGAGATCTGAACCTGCTACCGGTCTCCTGCAACTATGAACGTTGGACCGCAATATCAGGTCATCAACCACTGATCTGAACGTTGACCACCAGCCATCGGATTGCTCACAAGTTGAACATTCCTCGTCTTCGCAATCATTGCACAAGGGAGGAGGAGCTTCCGGGAGGACTTGAGTAGGGTCCATATATCTCACCGGTGCTACGGTTCTCTCTTCATCCATGAGGACATCATGTAAACCCCGTCGAGACTTCGGTTGATACGGAACTTTAGCTTTGACTTCCGCCATTGTTCCCGTCAGAAATTCACCAACATGGCAAGATTCCAAGTATTCTATCATACATTTTTGAAAATCACTGTTTTCGTCCATCATTTTCTCTCGAATTTCCTGGGGCGATAAAGCACCATTTATCCATATTAACATGTGCATATGTAGGGTAAGCCTGCCTTGCTGTTCTACTGTCCCGTAATAAGCATCGGTGTTCCCGTACAGACCTGGGCCTTCTCCGTCGACATTGAGAACATGCTTTATGAACATCATGGACATATAGTGAAAGAACCGAGCGGCTGCAACAGGATTTTGGGATATCAATCGTAAACGCTCGTCAGAACTTCTGGTTTTCAAGCTGAATTCTAACTTATTATCAGCATAATACAGACACAAAGGGTGATTATTATCCACAGGTGAAAACGTGATGAACCAACTGGGCGCTCCCTTGAAAGCGATCAACGCCCAGACTTCATTGCGCATATATTTTTTGGACGTCAACGACCCTTGAACTGACCCTCCAACGTGCTCTAAGTTCTGTAATAAAGCAAAACATGCTTGCTCGGCTTCAGTACATGCCTTTACATTTTCACCAGCCTCCATTCGATTCGCAAGATCGGACAGAACAGCTGTGTCAACGTTTACCAACCTCTCTGCCACGGATTTAAAATTTTTCCGAGAAACCAGTAGGTGGCTACCAGACTTCGCGCCTTTGATCTGCATGTCGTTGAACGCAATCATTGGAAAATATAGATCGGTTTGAAACCGTTTATCGTGATACATAAGCAGGTGCTTCTTGTGGGATGCTTCTGAGATTTTATTTTTATGTTCTGGATGGCCGATGCCGCCAAAACCGTATGGGAACAACCAAGGGAACATTTGTGGATACAACTGGACGTTGTGAAAAATTGACACTGGTTCTTCAGATTGTCCGACGCCTAATGTTTGCCCACGCCTCTTTAAGTGTTCGACCGCTTTCGCTTTCAACGTTTTGATATCCAAGGGATCATATTGGGTGCCCGATAATCCTGACACTGCAAAAGAACACTGACCCTCGTCTGTGCCTTCGTCCTCTCCGTCATCGTTAACAGCCATGGCTTCAGGTTCCTTATTGCTCTCTCCTTCTTCTGTTTTCCGCCACTCAACTCCGCAAGGAATCCCAGCCTCAGGGAGTTCTGCCAGATTTTCCGGTGATATTTGGAGGTCTTCGTAATCTCGATGATTTATTTTCAACCATTCGAGTGCATCTCTCACTCTATCTCGGCGGACCAACATGGGAGTTCTGACGTATAATTCATCCGTAGGCCGTGCAGATCCCACAAACACAAAAGCCAACACTTCACTCAACTCATCTTTACTCGGAGGCAAGATATTCAAAATTTTTACAACCGGTGATGCAAACATAATTGCATTAGCGCTCAACTTACCTCTTCCGGAAGCCACGCGAACAACACACCTGTTATGGCGAACACGGCATACCAGCATTTTCTCGGCAAACGATAAATCTTTAAGTTGCCAGGGTATGTGGCCAATCCAAATGTGATTTGCTAAGCTGTATGTGGGAACCATTCCTTTCAACAGCCTAGCCTCACAATCAGCGCACACCTTATCAGAACTGTCGTCTAATATGGGACCTTCTATCTCTCTGATAGGGTCAGAAGACGATTTTCTTTCGAGCCTAGTAACACCGGGTCGCTTGAGTAAACTCCAATCCAAGTCCAAGGCTGATCGGTCCGTTAGTTCATAATTTGGCGTCAATAGTCCACACACAGTACATCCGGATTCTTCTATTTTATCTGGGGTAAAAGACTGACACATTTCATTAACCGTCCGATGACGGATGGCCTGAGTTACGGGCTCAGGAGGAAATGAGGTAGGGCCTTCGTTCAGATTCTGCCTCTTCAATGCATTACGTCTCCTCACGAGTTTACGTTTCTCACGAAGCGCGATACTAGATTTTTTAATGGGAGCATTTGAGACAGCAGATGATTTCAAGGACGCTTTCTTACGAGTCTTAGACACTCGACGTTTAGCGTCGGATTTTTTCTTACCCAAATCCTGGCGTTCAACAGAAAAAACTTGCACGATATTGGGACATGTCTCACAAACATGATCAGACAATTTTTCCCTCAATCGTCCACAAGTATCGAGATTGACTATTCGTATCTTGTGCAGGTCACATAAACACCGCAGGGGCTTTCTGTTTAAGTCCTGGACAATCACTCTGAGCGGTATTCGAGCACATAGCTTATCAGGGTCGGCTATAATGTCGTCTGACAATTTCGATTCAACAACAACAGAGTGTAAGGTCAATCGATCAGTGTCGTGGAAAATTTTCCCAATATCCAGCCTGAACGGACTAGCGTAGTCAACCGACCATACCTTCACACCTCGACCACCAACCGGTTGATAAGAAATCCTGAAGTCAGCGTAACAAGACCGCGTGGGCTCAACACAAGCCTTGATGAGTATCAAGAAACATACAACCAAAAACACGGCGTGTTTCAAGCTATACACGTATCCCGCAAAATGTGCAGTCATTTCGGATTTTGACAGTCTGTGAAACCTATCCACTCCGAGAATTTTCCAATCATGTCTCCTCAAAATAAATCTCCGAAACTTCTGGAATAATCGAAGGCAGCGTTTCCAGACAACATAATCATGGTCAATGGTGTACACCAGTACAAGCCAATGCGTTAAGTTATTGTACATGTGTTTCCCTAACAACAGGAAAAACCATGTACGATGGACAGATGTATCCGAGGCCACGACTGGTTGTATCTCTTTGGCAAGAACTGTTCTGGTATTCATAACAATATTAACTCGCCCGAGGGCAGATTCAGAAACGCGTTCTGAAGGGGAACACCCCTGAGGAATTTGCACCAAACTGGTGCAGTCCGAATCTTCATACTGTTTGTTCGCAAAACAGGCAAGGAGTAAAGTCAGGCAAATCGCCTGCAGTACTAGAGCTATCTTCATGGTGGAAGCACAGACGAAAGTGAAGAAAGTAGTTGACGCCTGTTTGCAGTCGAAACCCCGATCCCACTCCTGATCGCGATCTATCGCTTCATTTACAAATATGAATATCGAATACAAATTGTGGTACAAGTCATGCACTCCAAGTCATATGCGAACTCGCTGGATACCGAGGTGCAATGCGAGCTTGTGGATCGCACCTACAAATATTTTCCAACTTATATGAACACAGTTCACTTCCGACCAAAATTGAGCCATTCTCATGGACAGTACCCACTAGTCCGATCCTGGAGGTATTGCCGTATGTGCCCGGACCTATGATAAGCACCAGCATGCCAGGAATGTGCAAGACGCTGACTGCGGCACTGGCGTGTATGATCGGATCATGCTCGTTCGTGTGTTGCGGGTAAATAGTCCACAATTTGAATGGTTGCTTGGTCGCCATCGTTGGGGAAATTACGACCTCTAGCGAGTTATGTCGAGTCCCCAGCGTAATCTTCTTGGTAGACTGAAGCCCTGGCATCGTCAAGGTACCCGACATATTATCGTATTTTCCTCCATGAGACCCGCTGCTGTTGCGAATGACCACATCGAACACTTTGCCGCGCAGAAGTGGGTTTAACAACCACTCTCCGGGTTTGAGACCGCCAGGTCGCCCAAAATTTGTCGCATTGCGCGCGCTATCAAGTGACAACGCGGCAGCGAACTTTTCCGGAGGGGCCGCGACCGGCAATTCGAAGCTAATGGTAGAGGTGCTGGGTGCCGACGGGCCGAAAACATTCGATCCGGAAAGTTCCACTTCGGTAAAATCCGTCCCGGCGACTTCCGGCGACTCTGAAACAGTAAGAGGTAATCCGTCTATTGGCACCTCGTCGATCGAAGGCGGAAGATTGCGCGCTCTATCGGATTTTATTTTTTCGTCGATTTGAGCACGAGTAACCTGGAGAGGTCGCTGAAGTATATAATCCAATGGTTCACCCAAGCTGCCCAGTATTAGAGTTGACCAAGCGACGGGAAGATGACCATCGTGCTTGTTATGTGTCTCGGCTGTGACGTAGTTTCAATCCGAGGGGGGGTGTAAGGTCGAAGGAATTTGCGTCATGGTTCCATTGTATTGGGTCTCCATTGTTGATGTATCAGACTTCTTTTCCGTATATCTGTGAGGAGTATAACTTTCGCATGAAGGTCAGAATGGGGTGGAACACGGTAACGTGACTCACTCATTACAGAAAGAAAAATACACACTGATAGGGGATCATCAAGCTAAGAAAATCCAAGCTTGCCAAACATTATTTTGGGTATCAAAGTAAATGTAAAAAATATGAAAACCTGCCCCGAGGCCGGAAGTAGTGTCACGTGACACCCGTCATCGAGAAAGATCACTGATCTACCCGCGACTAATACTTCACCTAGTATGTATCCGAAAAAGCGAGACGGCGACTCCAAAACCTTCTATGAAACCACGAAAATCTTGCTAAACAAGATAATCTTCTTACCCTAACTTGGCGGGCGGGAATCAGTTTTCCCCTAAATTAGCTGGGACTCAGAGGAACATTATGTGAACTTTGTACATAAATTCCCTCATTAATTCCCTCAACAGTTCCGCATGCAACGGTTGAAACCAGATTGGCTCCAACCATCACGGCTTGCAACCGGTTTACAGCTCTTTGCGGAACATAGGGCGCGGCCAATTTTTTTTCCATTTTGGGACATTTTCGATCTTTTTGACCATTTCCCTCGCTGTGGCCTCAATTCTGAGTGTATTGCTTTAAAAACTATATAGTTGGAACCATACTTAAATTCTGCGTTTCCTCTCGTGCTCCGTTTACTTTTATTCAACCTGTATAAAATGTGGTATAATATTGTTACCTTTTCAAGCGGATCTTGCATTGTTTGGCCATTTCAAATGCCCAGATGCTTGTTGGGCTCGGTACAAATGCCACAGGCCAAATGCAAGGAATCCGAGCCAGCCGAAAGTTGCGCATGGACCAGGGCTATCCATTTCCAGTGAGCGCACATCGGAAAAGGGGCCTCGAACTGTGGTACGGGCCAAACTGTTTCGTTCGAGGTCATGCGTATCAAATGGCAGCCTGGTGTATTGCATTGTTTAGATCGAGGTCATGCCTTTCAAATGGTAGCCTGGTGTATTGCATTGTTTAGATCGAGGTCATGCCTTTCAAATGGCAGCCTGGTGTATTGCACAATTTGGCCTTTTAGATTGCCATTTGAAAGGCATGACCTCGATCTAAACAATGCAATACACCAGGCCGCCATTTGAAAGGCATGACCACGATCTAAAAATTTGGCCCATACCACAGTGCAAAGCCCTTTTTTCGATGTGCACTTACTGGAAATGGATAGCCCTGGTCCCCGTTGTGCGGGGCGCCATGATTTAGACTTCAGCTCAAATCCGCCGGACGGTCCCAGAGATGATAACCCAGTTGAAATAGACGACGAGGCAGATGAGGATACGGTTGAGGAGGATCATGAGGACGGCGAAGGGGATGCCAACAATGACGCCACAGTCGAGGAGCCAGCAGCAGCACCAACGGTTAAACGGTGGAACGAGTGTTCCAGGTTGGTTAAACTACATGTGCGTCCTACATCTCCGGACCGCATCCTCTTCCTCATGTGTCCCCAGTGCGAGGTCTATCCCGACGATTTAACCAAAGTGTTCGTGTGGCAGCAACACGACCATGATGAAGTTCCTCTTGAGCACCGCACTGTGAGACCCAGAGATAGCGAAATTCACCCTTAATTTCACTAGGAAAGCAGGGGAAATTCACCCTGAGATAGCGCGAAATTCACGGTCAGCATAGTGAATTTCACTATAAAATGGGGCAGGACTTTTCACGTACAATATGTCCATTTTCACCCTCACTTTTCACGTCATTTTGAAGTGAAATTCACGATGTTCTGGGGTGAATTTGGACAAAAGAAACATTTGCAGGCCTGACTGAATCCGGCCTATTTTGATAGTCTTCTAGTTGTACCTTGTTCTGAGGTTATTGGTCGTCGTTCATCCCCTTCAATTAATATTGATGTCAACACACTCACTGAACTAGTATAATGCCTTATGCTTCGGGACTTGGACTTACATTGACTATTCTACCCGATGGTACATAACTAGATCATTACACTTACTTTTTTTCTGACAATAATACTGCCTTGGTCTAAGAAGTTCAGAAATTTATCAAGCAATGATTCATAACCCGTACTGATGACCTGAGTCATGTACCTTGCTCCGATCGCCGGGTAGAGCTACGTGAAAAGTATATTTCACCCAGTTATGGGGTGAAATTGATTTTTCACGTAGTCCTCCATTCCGAGAGGTGATTTCACCATTTTTTCACTCGATACGTTGAAATATTGTCCCACAAGTCGATTGGGCTGTTAAATGAAGGAAATTTGAGCTGATAGAGGACTTCTCAACGTGAAAGAGAGATGGTTTGGATACATGGCATGTGTATATTTTCCACATCGAAATTGGCCTGGAGGTACCCGTGATCAGATCAAGATTTCTTCCGTGTTGTATTACAATTGTGTTTCTTCCAACTTCACCACTGGGGTTGTGAGAATATTCCTGGAAACCAATACCGCGAAAGTTTTCGAAAAGTCACAAATTTTACAGATGGCTTCATGTCGTTTGTATTCGCTTGCTGCAGACAATATATATGAATACTGTCTTCATAAGCCTTCTTGCGGTCATGGCCATACACCAGTGAAGTCCGGGTGATGGTATTGTCTGACATGTTAGAGAAAGGCGAATGACAAAGTTCAAGTACGCCCTGACCCACGTACTCATTTTTTTCTGGGTCAAATATTCTCTGATGCATATCTGGGATTCCAGAACCTCTCAAGAATTGTGGAATACGCTGGAGAGTTGAAATGGACGTGGTTACCCGTTTTGGACAACTGACCCACGTACTCATTTTTTTTCTGACAATTGCCTTTCTGGGAGGCACGAATGGTGTGCGGCGCATCAATTTTAACGGCGCTCAATGTGGTGACAAAATCCAGAGCGCACCCACAAACATCCGAATTTCAACGCCGCATTTTTTTCTGGGTCGCCAGAGAAATTCTGAGCAAGTTTGGCACCGGGACCCTCGAAATTGGCGCAATATTGAACGAGCTACGCGCTTCCCAACAAAAAATTCTGACCCGCATGACTCTAATGCCGGGCGCGGGATGAGGCGCATCAATTTCAACTAAACGGCCAAAAACATCCAGCTTTCAGCGCCGGATTTTTTTCTGGGTTGCTAGAGAAATTCCGAGCAAGTTTGGTACCAGGAAGTAAGGCAATGCCATATTGCCACGAGAGAACAATGCAAGGCGGGGACAAGAGCAGAGAGTGCCCATCTGGCTCCACCACCTTGAGGGTGATGTTGACTGTTTCGGGGTACTTTCCTGTAATATTCACAGAAATTTCTGCATCCACTAGGATTCTGCATTTTAATGCATCTTCAGTTCGGGCCAAAATCGCGAGCTTACACTGATTCCGCTGGGTTGGGTGTGCATGTGCAAATATACTTCCATAATTTGAATTCTTTCAGGCGAAACGGGATGCTACACACGTAAGTACTTCCTCTGTGCTTTCAACATCCAATTTACCCATCACCCCACCAGCAGAATACTAGCCCCAGTCCGCAACAGGTATTCATTCGTTCAAGCATAGTCAGTTTAATTAATTTGTGGGTAGTCCATTTCCGATTCAGATCTTCCCGAACGGTGCACTGCACCTAATTGCAATGAGAAGATCCCGCTCGAGCCGAGTCAGAAACTAAAGGCGCTGTTTTTACAGCACCATAACGTTATGACAGCACCCTGCCCTGACCCTAGCTTTCCTCCTCGAGCTTCTAAATACAAAGATATGCCGCCGCGTCAAGTGGGAGAACCGCCGGGACTTTGAGGCCCAACTTGGTCGTGCAAAAGGCTGGCAGAAACGAGCCTGGGAGTCGCGTTGTGGCGATTTTGGTGTCTTAGCAGCGGCTTCAATTCAATTCAAATTCCATTAGAGTGCACGCGGGCCCCTTGGGGCCCATGTAGCACTATACTATGTACGTGGATGTATACTAGCTTTGCGGAGAGGGTGGGCTACAGAGTGGTTCGGCGTGGATTGTATGCGAAGGTGGTACGCTATGATGGTGAGACGTGAATACATGAGATACAAGAGCGCGGCGGGGCGCTTCGCACCCCACCACTTCGGTTTAAATGTGAACCCGAGCTTACAGTTGAATGGCAATTTCTCATGGGCGAAGAGTAGAATTCCCATGTCGCGAGGTTATCTGAAGGAGAAGTGATGAATGCTGATTGTGCGGGAGCGGCTGTCAAGCGTCCCGAAGTGATCCTGTGATGGCACATCAGGAAAATGTGAAATCGCTATGGGCTGCTATGGGGATCTACAGAGAGCCAGAGAGACATCATAGACGTCAAAGTAAAAGGTTGTATATGATAGACAGGTGGGAGGGGGGTGGTCCGACCACAAAGACCACCATAGACACCACTCAGTCTATCATAGCACCATAGACAGCATAGTCACGGAAGTATCTATAGTTCTCAACGGCCACTTTAACACACAAAAAATACAAGAAAATGAAAATATATTGCAAGTACAGACAAATACATAGAACGTAACAGGTACGTAAGTACAGACGTGAAATGGGATTTGCGTGCGTGAAATGGGGGAAATGGGGGAAGGTGCGGCCAGGTGTCAATTCGGTTCTCTTCGCCTTGGAGATTCGGTTTACTTGAAGGACCTAGAAAAAGCACCTCTTGAATTTGATATTTTTGACAGCTTGCGAGTTGCGCCGTAGAACGACAAAAGCAGTACGGAGAAGATAGGGCTCGAGGCCTTGAGAAGACTTGAGATTCCGGAGTTTGTAGGTAGGAAATAGCTGCCATTTTGATGTAACGAACGAGTTTTTACTTGATCCCTCATTCCCATACACTTCCTTTTTCTTGCCCATTCCTTGACTCTGACTCTGTCCGACTCGAAGCGACTGCTGTCGCCAAGATACTACACTCCTTTGTTTTGATTCTCCTTTAATTCATGTGTCAGCCCCTAGTTTACGTAGTATATAAGCCTTTGATGTCCGTAGTTAGTCCCTTGGTCAATACTATCACTACGCCACTCACCTCGTTGGACCGACCACCCGACTTCTTGTGCCGGAACTAGCTGCCGACTCACGAGCCGGCTGCTCTCCGTCACATCTTTTTGAGTGCTCGATAACTTGTCACTGCTCTGCTGGTTACCCCTCTGGCTGATCCCCCGAGTCTACCACTCTGCTGTCGACACCCTGAACCGACTAACTATGGACAATTCGAAACCGCATACCCGCGGCGCTACTCGCGCCGGCATCTATCCAGCTCCTCCACCCCTATTCAGTCCCGCTGGAATTTCCTTCGGCACTGTTAACTCTGGAGACCTGCTGGACCTGGAAACCCCTGCTATCGATCCATCGATGAGCACCGTTGCTTCGGCAGCGAGAAACACCCACGCTTCGGCGTTGGGATCATCCGTCACTTCGGTGTCGAGATCGCCCAGTGCCGTGCGCACTGGAGACACTTCCTCCGAGTTGCCTTCTCTCTTGAACGGCTCGGTGGACTTTGGCGTGCTTGGTGATGCACCAGCGCCCCCCGAGAATGAGGACAATAGGGGCTGGACTCCTGTTACCCGTAAGACCTCGCGATCTCATCGTGAGTACAGCAAATTGAATAGAAACAAATATTCCTACAATTCTGTTTCTGATTCGAGCTCGGAATCTGAGTCCACCATCGCGCAAGCAACGCGCGAAATGAGTCGTGACGACCGCGAAGCCCTCGCGCGGCGTCATGAAGTGTATGCCGCCCACCTGCGAGCGGGATTGGAGCGCCGGACTGTACCTGATTCCGATCAGGGGTCTGAATTGTCTGACGTTGAGGGGGACATTGAGAGTTTCAATGGCAACACACTTGAGGACTCCGGTCAGGCACAGACCGAAGTGCTGCAGAATTATGTCGATATCAATCGCATAATTAAGGTGGAAAGGACCCCACCTTCTAATTTCCTTGTGAACGCGGCGGAATATTCCACCGCAAAGGCCCCTTCTGCAAAAGGGAAGGCTCGCAGAAGACGTTCTAAGAGCCGGAAGTCAGGGAAATCCAAGGGAGTTGAGGTTGAAAAACCTACTTTAGTTGAACAACTCCTGCAGCCTGTGGAGAAAATTCAATTCTCCAAGGTTGAACCCGCGAAATCTTTAGATTTTGCGCCTGCCTCTGACAGCGATGCGAACCACGATCGCGAGTCCAAGTCCGGACTGACCTTGTATGAGGTTTACACTCTGCTGAACCGAAAAATCAGCGAGTTAGATAAGAGGCAGGGCGCTCACGTGAAACCATCCAAAGTTAAAGATACTTTGCATGAGCACATTTGGAAGCCGTCGAAGGCTTCGAGGAAGACCGCAACGCCTGTACCGAGAGGCATTACGCCTGGGAGACTGGCGGCAGAGAACTTTTTTGAGAAGGCTCTGCGCGGCACTCCAGCTGATTTTGCCAAACCCAAACCGCTGCCTTCCGATCCGTCGGATGATTCCAGTTCGAGCTCGGACGAAAGTTCCAGCTCTTCGGACTCGGACGGATCTGGATCTTCGCGGCGCGGGGCGTCAAGCCCTCGCTTATCGTCCAAGCGCAAGCGAGGCCATGGACGCAAGCAACAAATGCTGCTGAAGCCGATTCCGCCGTCTCGATACAACGGGGAACCTAACGCAAACGCCATTCAGCGGTTTGCCAGAGAATCGAGGACTTACGTTAAAATGGGTCGTGTTCCCGATGACCAGCAAGTCTATTTCGTTTCCTATTACTTGGATGGGAAAGCACTCGATTTCTACAATCAGGTCGTCGTACCTGATGAAGAGAACTGGGACCTCAAACGATTCTTCATCGAGTTGTTTGAATTTTGCTTCCCAGTTGATTTCCGTAATGGGCAGAGGAAGCGCCTGGCTCGGTGCTTCCAGGGCGCGAAAGAGGTCGCCGCTCACATCGCGGAATGGTCGGAAATCTACAATACAATTGGGTTAGAAGACACCCACGAAAAGATTGTTATGCTGTTTAACAGTCTTGCTTACTCGATTCAGACGGAGATTTATCGCAAAAGTCTTGACCCTGAGGTCGCTACTTGGGAAGAGATCGTCAAGGCTGCGGGAGAAGCAGAAATCTTGCTGAAAATTGAGCAGAAGAACCGTGAGGCGACGTCTGAGACTGGATATCAGTCGCAGGAAGATGATGAAGATTATGAATCCGAGGAAGATGATGAAGGAGACGCCGACGCACCGCCGGAGGAGAACGATGACAACGACGAGAAATCCTCTGCTCACGGGCGCGGAGGGCGCGTTGAGAAGCCGCAGGCGCGAAGCGAAAACATGCGGGTAGCCGCTGTGGAGATCGACACTCCGGATCTGAATGATCAGCCTAGGCAGGGACGACGAGAAGAATTCATGCGCAAGGGCTTGTGCTTCAACTGCGGCGGACGCGGCCATCTGGCTCGAGTCTGCCCAACACCGAAATCAGCACACTTTAGGATTGAAGCTGAACTTGGAACGCACGCGGTACACATCTCACATGGCTCAAACTCGCGCGACGCGCTGTATGAGAGCACTGAGATGAGTAATCTCCACGTCGGAAGCATTTTCTTGGACATCCCTCTCGAAGTCGAGGAGGGCGGGGCGGAACCCATCCAATTTTTCGAAGAATTTCCGTTGAAACCGGACGATGAGACCGAGACGTTGATGGATATCGACTTCGACAATTCTGCCTTGCCTCTACTTGGAGCGAATAATGATTTTGGAACAAGCTTGATAAGCTGCATTGATCCTGACAGCATGCACAGCGAAGAAATGTACACCATTGCGAACTTATCAGTTGATTCCCTTGCCGGTCGCGCGCTAAACAGCGTGTGTCGGAACACAGCTGAATGGAGTGATGCCGAGAAAGTCGTATATCTGAAAAAAAAGCATCTATTCCAGCCCGTTCAGAGGAATAATGCCGCTCGAGGACCTCTGACCAGCCTCAAGAGCACACTTGAGGTCGTTCTATGCACATCCGACTCGCACCAGCACGCAGCCGACTTGGAAGACAACCAGCCCGAGAATTTGATGCCCGCGATGGAGGGCGAAAGTACCACCGATGTCTTGACGAATGGATTGGAAGCGTTGCCAGCGTATAACGCCAACAAGGCACGAGGTGGTGGGAGCAAGGGGAAAGACGAGAATGGCGGTTTGGCACAGCCTCCTGTCACTCCCGTCGATCCCTCTGATCCGTCGCTTGTCGTACTGGTCTCCGCGGAACCAAATTGTACGATTCGCGCCGACACTAACTCGTCCAACGAACACAAGGTGTAGCTCGCCGCGTATCGGCGATCTGGAGGGCGGATGTAACGAACGAGTTTTTACTTGATCCCTCATTCCCATACACTTCCTTTTTCTTGCCCATTCCTTGACTCTGACTCTGTCCGACTCGAAGCGACTGCTGTCGCCAAGATACTACACTCCTTTGTTTTGATTCTCCTTTAATTCATGTGTCAGCCCCTAGTTTACGTAGTATATAAGCCTTTGATGTCCGTAGTTAGTCCCTTGGTCAATACTATCACTACGCCACTCACCTCGTTGGACCGACCACCCGACTTCTTGTGCCGGAACTAGCTGCCGACTCACGAGCCGGCTGCTCTCCGTCACATTTGACGAGTATCCGAGTTTCTCTCTTGAATTTTTCTACCAGCCCAACTAACTGAGTGAGAGGGTGATTGCGTAGCTATCTTGATGGATTTGAGCAGTGGCGATGGGGCTGGCAAATCGCGAGGTGACGAAGCGCATTCGACGGGTGAAGGAGGTGGGGGAAAAGGAGTGAAGGAGACGTGGCATGATCGACTTCGCTTTTGACGGGCGGGCAAGCGAACTGTCACTGTCAGTCGCATACCTCCATATTTACACCTCAAATCCCGGTTAAAACCGACTCGATCGTCAAAAAAAAAAGTCCGTATGTGGTACTTGTCCGACCCTGCATGCCCAGCATTCTAATCTTTTAAAAAGATGGGGTCCCTAGGGAACTATGTCTCCGCTACAGCATGGACCTGGTTCTAGCCGCCACGTCTTCATTGGCTGCTCGCTGGTTTCAAAGCCGCCGAAGCATACGTAGGCCCTCGGCACCCACCCTGCACCCCCATCGAGTTAGACCTCATCTGGCCGTGTTTTTCGAGTACGCTCAGAATTTTGGCGAGATCATTGTGCGTGTCGGGCGGCCACCGCCAACTCGGCTGACGGCAGAATAGGTCTTCCACGACCGGAGTTTTTTGCTGGTCGTTGTGGGAGTTGTCCCATTAATGCTCGCGTACGTGTACTTGTGTCCACATCTTCGCATCTGAAAATCTTTGGCCAGCATTCTGTTGTCACCTGGCCCATGTTAGCCGCCGGGCAGAGGCGGCCATCTCCTCCAAAGTGCGTAATATCGACCTGAAGGACTCTTGGATGCACACCCGCGCCATGCACTCTTAAGGTAGGCCTTTTTTCCGCTTTCCACATCCACTGGCACGCTCTCATCTTCACGCCTCCCTTTGCCCCCGGTTTTAACCCTCCAGATGTCTCTGGCTCTGAGGGCGAGCATGTCACCGACGTCGTAGCCCGCTTCAAACGTCGCATTGCCGACCTGGAAGGTCAGCTAGGAAAGGCGACCAAGTCTACAAGCACCACTGCCAACACGTAACTTTTATCTATCTATCCTTCATTTTATTTCGGCTCACTGACCGAGTTCTCAGAAAATCGTATGCCAACCTTGGGCGCGCTATCTGCAAGGTCGTCTCGACTTTCGACTCTGTTGAGAGTCTCATTACTGAGGATGATCGTCGTCGGGATTTGGATGAAGCGCGCATGAGCAGCGACGAGGTTAATGAAGAAGAGGACGAGCCTACAATGGAGTCAGTAGCTCGTCTTTCTCCACTACCTCAGCTAATCCCCACTATTTCTTTCACAGACAGAACCGTCTACACAATGGGTACAAGGAGTTGTGCCGCTTCATTGTTCCCCTTCGCAAGGTCCTCGCGGAGGCCGACCATGACGAGCTGGCCCCCATCCTCACCGCCGTGCGCCTCCTTTCTCTGCCTTTGAGTATCTACTAATTGATATGGACGCTTAGCTCCGGAGCGGTGCTCGCAACGCGCGCTCGGACGACACTAAAAATGTCCGCGAGGCGATCGTGCCCTGGCTGAATGTTGCGATTCCCGGCATCGACCCCCCTTTGGAAACCGACTCGCGCAACAATCGGGGCTTGTATCACGACAACATGGGTGCGGAGCTTTGTCCTATCGAGTTCGACTGGGAAGACATGGCGTATGTGCCCACTCAATGCTTGCCCATGCATCTAACATCTTCTACAGCATCCGCGCGCTCATCCAGGAGGGTGATGCCGACTACCAAGTCACCGCTGACAGTCGGTTTCGGGGGCTGTATCCCCGCGGTAAGTTCGACCCCGCGTACCCCGACAAAAATCTTTTCACCAACGTCGTCCTATTGAAGGTAAGATATCGTCTTACATTCTTCTCTGTACTAACTGTTCTTAGGTGTATAAATTTATATTCACTTCACCCTTGTCTGTAAAGACAATGCCGAAGGACAAAGACATTGAAAATGTCCCGCCCGCTAGGTTTGTTGGGCCGAAGAAGAGACCCACCAGGAAGGCTGGGCCCCGGTCCAAGCGGAACGTCGCGGCCCTCATCGGCATGAAGGGTGTCACTGGACGGTCTATCGCGTATGCGGTGGTTCAGGTAAGCCATCTGTCGGGTGCCGCGTTCCCAGCTGATCCCAACTGCTATATAGTACCGTGTTGCTCTCTCCGATGCTCCTCATTGGGATGTCCAGGACGGCGCGTTCGATTATACCCACCTCTACAACAACATCGTGGAATACTTCGAGTTCCCTCCTGGCCCTCGTGCACGTGCCGATGTCGCCCGGCTCCTGGATTGGTGGAATACGTGCGTCATTTCACAGTACCTGTCCGCAATATTCTTATGCTTATTTATCCACAGCAATGCTTTTGGGACCACGCCGCAATGGTCCCTCTACGAAGGTGGCAACCCCAGCACCTCTTCCGTGGCCATCATGCGCGCTGCTCGTGCTGCTCGTGAGATGGAGTCCGATGAGATGGAGGAGTAGTTAAACTAGCCGTGCTGTTTCTTTTGGTCTGAATATTATATCATTTGCTCGATTCGAATGATTTGTGCGATATCAAAATTGAGACAATACATCCTCCACTCGTACAATATATGTACGACCATTGGAAGCCCTTACATGCGCAGAAAAGCCCTTGTCTGCCGTATGGACCTTGGCAACCATCACAATGTTTGACTGTTCGACGATACATCCACATAGACACATGCGATTGCGAGCGCTCGCGAGAAGGTCCACAATAATTGTGGGTATCACCTGCCTTTTGGCGATCACAAGCGCTTATATTCGCTCGCAAGATTTTTCCAGATTTGGTGATGGCTGGGAGCTCGGCGCTCGCGCATTTGACGCATCGGGTAAAATCGGCCCGGCCCAAGATGCACGTGAAGTCACGTTTCGATCACGTCAAATCGGAATACGGTTTGGTGAAAGTTTGGGATTTGAGATTCACGGCATCGCCTGCTTTCGGTCGGCGGCGGCATCCACGGCGGCACTCGATCGGAACTTGAAGTGGAAGTGAGGGTCGCCTCTACATGCCCTTCGCGCACTCTCCATTGAACCATGATTCCGTGCCCCTCGCTCACGCATGACAACAACAAATGTCCCTTTTGCTGGACCCACCTTAGCATCCGCTTTTGTGAGAAAATCGACCCAAACTACAAGAAGTGCTTCCTCGTGCGTACCCCGTCGTTTGAGTACTCGCCCAAGCTAATATGCTCTCAAGTGCCTAAATAACGACCTGCATCCCAACCAGAAGCCCTAATGGCACTTTTGGAGCCGTCACGCCGGTGGAGGAGAGTGAGTACGACGCTGACATCATCCTGTGGAGATTTCCGAGTCTTGTTAAAATTCAAGGTCCGCTGTACTTCGGGTTTCTCCGTGCCCCTTGCCGCCGCTGCCGCCGTCCCGATCACGCCGCCATTCCCATTTCCCAAATGCTCTCACGGTTTGACACCTGCCAACTGAATCAGACTCCATACTGGAATAATATCGACTATCATATTATTCTGTGGAGTCTGACTACGGGAGACTACATATAATCATGAAATTCACAAAAATTCATGCCTACATTTTATTTGGGGTCATTTGACCCAGAAACGAGCTCAAACACCTATCGGACATTCTTTTTGTCGCTCGAGAAAGGGATGATGTCGATAAAAAAAGGGATACAGTACCGTGTTTCATCATCAGACAATCAACTGCGCTCATCCCATTCTCCTAGATAGACCGAAAATTCCGCATCTCCCATTTCCCTTCCCTAAAATGCTTCACCTCAATGTCGCGGATTAAAACCTATGGTTGTTTAAACTGACATTTCTTTTTCGGTCCAACTGTCGCGGAGCTGCTCCGCTATGCAACCGTCAATAGCGTATGGGCGGAGGTTTTGAGGAATGTTGTCTCCGCCGTGTGGCGGGTATGTACGAGAAACGAGAATGAAAACGAAGCAATTAGAAAGCCGGATGATGGCCGGAGATACGATGTCATAGGTCACAAAGTGTTACCGCAAACTGATCCGTCTCGGCTCGGCGTCGCTTACCCGCCAATCACCAATCAATCTCGGGCGAGAAGTTTGAGCGGACTCCGGTTGAATTCTGCCAACAGGCTCCCGCTCCCCCGCGCCCAAGTTAAAAATCTAGGAAGCCAAAGTGATGTTCTATATGTAGTCCTATTGCATCGGACCCCGCGGCCATCAGTCGGCATCCTTATACATTCGTTTTCGTTTTCGTTTCTCGTACATACTCCCGTGTGGCCTATGCGCCAGCGTGTCAATCATGTCAGCACATGCATTGGCTACCACTTGGTCGGGTGTAAATGGGAATTCACCGGAGCCAAGTGGAAATGAAACGGAGGCTCTGCACAAAGGGTATTCTCTTGATGGTCAGCCCCAAGGTAAGGCGCAAGCATGTTACTGAGCTCACCAGGCGGTTCATGCCACCGGCCACATGTAAATTTGAGAAAGTGTACCGCAGAAGACATAGGGCACAGAACGAATGCCCTCAAGTAAGACACGGCGGACAATTTGATGACATCTTCCCTTTTGTCATGTGCAGTCACTGTGACTGTCATCCTGATTGTCATCCTGATAGTCACTCAGATTGTCATCGGAACTGTCATCTCGCCAACTGAGTTGGTCGTGAGAAAATGTCAAACTTGTATTGCTTTTATTTTCCTTCTGCCTCATCCTTGCGTCAGAAAAATACAAAAAAAATGCAGGGGAGTCTAAATTCTCCCAGGATGAGGACACTGAATTTTTCATTTTTCCCTGTGGGCTGTGTTGTCCCCGCTCGTGGGGACCACCCTGGGAGGCTCCCCCCAAGGCAACATCTGGTCAACCCAAGCACCCTCTTACCTCTGGTGAAGTCAATACCTCTGGTGAAGTCAAGACCTCGTTCTTGCAGTGCAATTTAAAGCTTCAAGCCTGTGTTCAGTCTTTCCTAAATGCTGTGCTCGGAAAATTGTTGCCTTCATCGCCGTGCAAAGAACGGAAACCTGGAGGAAGGCTTCCAACTATATGTACTTTTAGGTGTTTCAGATTGTGTGTGTTACTCAAGACCACTCGTAGTCATCTCACAGCTGTAGATTTGCATACTTGTTCATACATAGGGTAAATAGGAGACTCTTACCTTTTCTGGAATGAGACATATCAGCATTGAACTGGAAAAAATCGCCTCGTGTCGGTGCAGCGCTGCCGTATTTTCTTTACCAATTTCTTGTAATACCCGACCTTGGCCCAACCAGCGAAACGCGCAAGCGAAATGGGCAAGCATGACAGTCGGCGTGTCGGTCCGGGTGCCGGATAGTTTTGCAGGATTGACAGTCTCGATGACAGTCCGCATGACAGTCACAGTGACTGCACATGACAAAAGGGAAGATGACATCAACTTGTCCGCCGTGAGAATGTGTGTATGACACAGGACAAGACGGACCTCCGCTTCGCTCCGGTATTCAGAAGCGTGAGAGGAACAAAGCCACAATTTTTCTTGCCGTATATGACTTGGGATTGGGCCTCTTCGAGGCGGGTGCTGAACCTTTAGGTTGAGGTTTCACCAGGGATGTAAAAAAAATAAAATTGACGCGCTTGAGACAGTTCGTTCGAAAGCGGTCTATGTAGAATGTGGAATTTCGGGCCGGGTCCTGGCCGGTTTGCTCCGGCCAAGCTGCTATGGAGCGTCGGGTTGAATAAATTCACAAAAGATGGGGGGTTTCACTTGGGCCACTGTAAATTATAATACACATAGATGACTGTCTAAACTGTTTCACCAATCGGTTTTCTAGAGGTCTCGGCCATGGGCCTTGCCCGGTAAGGCGGTAATGGACTTTCGTTTCAGATGGTTGGACCGAAGGCCAAGGGCCAATTCAGAGTGTCGGAACTCACTGGGAGAAAGAGCGTTTGGAGTCAGGCCGGCAAGGATAGCTTCGGATTTCAGAAGCAAACGCGCTTCAGCACACCGGTGAGCAAGAAACTCTGTGCGTAAAGCTTCCACAGTTTTTCGCTTTTCATCTGAATCTCTTGCAGACATCTGCACATTGACGGGCCGCCATTTTTCTCAGTATGTCCACAGGAACTCTCTCTGATTGACCACAAGAAAGCGTACAACACTATTTTTTTCATTGAGCGTAAGGGAAACAAATGGGTCATCAGGAGGTAGTGGAGGTAGAGCGTCATTGGCAGAATCAACAAGTATCATTTCATTATCAGGATTTATGACACCTCGCGGACGGGGTGCGGCACCTCGCGTACGAGATGTCTGGACACCCCGCGTACGGGGCGCCCGGGCTGCGGACGGATAAGCAGCTACAACGTCGATACCTCGCGTACGGGGTACCGATGAGGAGGCAGATACCGCACCAGGTCCGCCCAAAGACACTGATGGGGAGGGTGGAGCAACAGCTGGGAGTAGAAATAGTCTATGATACTGTCGGAAATAGGTTAAAACGCACCACTAGACATTGGTGATCCGGATCCCGAGACGCCTATGGCCGGAATGGGGGGCGCCGAACATCAAGTGAAAGACCAGAACCCAGATGTAATACAAGATCCGGTGCAGAGGACCGAACAAAGTTAAGCCAGTTCAAGCCGAGAACCAAGTCAGAAGCCAGAGAAACGGTCACAGGAACATCATTCAAGATCATCGACATGACGCCGACATTGCACGGTCAGTGGCCCAGAGATCCGGGAATTGTGTGTACGGAGCCCAGAATTGACCACCCAGTCTAGAGAAACACAGCAGGTTGCGGAATGGGCGTCAAACCGGGCAGATACGGGCACATTGCAGAAGCTAGCGAGAGAGGACATGGGGGAGCAAAGAAGAGATGTATGCCCTGGCAAGATCAAAATTGATCTCGGGGATCCGGATGTCACAGCCAGCGGATATCGTTCCGAATGTAAAGCAGAAATGACTAATAGCGGAAAATTGAACTTGGGGATTTCTTTGGTTCCAGCGGATGAAATGTGCTCTTAGACAATAAATCAAGTGGGTATCAAGTTGAGAAACATATCTTGGCAAAGTGATTTACTCTGATGTCTTGCCACATTTTCTTTGGATTTTATTTCGGTGATGACCAATACGGCATGACAAAATTTTTGTTTGTACATGTAGCAAAACAGGACGAAACCCATGTTCCCCAGGGTAGCCAAACCTAAAGGTTCAGCAATAACAATAATACTAATTCGAGTCCGTGTGGCCATAGATTTCAAGACAGGAAATAGGAAGAGGAACCTTTATTCAATTCGAATGGAAAAATACAGGTATCGAGTGTTTGGGGGTTTGAGTCGAGAGGATTTGGGCAAGGATTGGCTTTCCAGGACTGCAGGCAAGATGGGAAACCACGTGCCGGGGCGGGAAACAGGAAACTTGAGCGAGCGCAGTGGATGAAGAAAAGTCCAGAAGGGCGGAGAGGGCAGAATCTTGTGGTCAACAGCCTGAGGAAACTTGAAAATTATTACCCGCGATGAGCCCAATGAAAGAATTTGTGGGGTCTGGTAAAAATGACGCGGCAGGCGCGCATTGACGCGCACCGGCGCGGCACTAACGCGGCACTAACGCGGCAGTGACGCGGCGTTGACGCGCATTGACGCGGCATCTTTTGAACTCACGAGTGATCTTCTGTACTCTTTTGCATTCTAACTACACTCAGAAGTAGTCAGATAAAAGCTCGGAGAGAAACTGATGATGTTCAGGTCAAATATGAACTTTTTCCATAGGAGAAGTAAATCAATTCTGCAGTACATTGTGCCCTAGCCTTCACAAACCACTTTAAACTTAAAATGAAACATCCAATGATGTCTTGGCATGTCTGGAAGCTTCTTTAAATTCACTCCCTGCCGCGTCAACGCCGCGCCGGTCCCGCGCCAACGCCGCGCCAACGCCGCATCAATGCGCGTCAATGCCGCGTCAACGCCGCGTCAATGCCGCGTCACTGCCGCGTCAGTGCGCGTCAATGCCGCGTCGGTGCGCGCCACTTCCGCGGCAATGCGCGCCAGTCCCGGGGTGTCCTTGGATGGATAGCTAACACCAAGTTGAGCTCAAACACGACTTGAAGGGGAAAGGAAGTACCGGTTCTGATGGAGAACCGACCGGATGTTGGTACCCGTAAAATATTCTTGAATCCTTGAGTGAGTGACGCTTACAGTTTGAGTACGTTTGAGTACATTTGAATATTTTCCATGAATCTCTGATTGCGTGATTCACCTGGCTAATCACATTAATCTTAGTGGTTGCTGAATACTGCCTCAATTGAGACCAGGTTGATCCAATAGTTGAGTGCTCATAGACACCCCGAGTCTATGCCTTTACATACCCCTTCAATGGTTCGCCATGTACTGGTGGCTATGTGGGGTGAAGGGGGGTACCGACCCTCTGAGAAGAAATTGGGCGGTGATTTGGCGGTGATCTCCTATTTGGTTATTTTTGGTCCCACTTGCGCGGCGGCCCGGAATTCTTTTCTTTATACGGGTTTCCCATGGCCGGCATTGAGCATTTCTCATGCTTTTTACCTGCCTTTATGCATCAGCAGAACCCAGTGATGCCCTGTGCATTTTATTTAATATTGGATGTTCCCTGGACCGGCACTATGTAGTATGTACCCTTCACGCTTATTTGTTAATTTGAGGTCTAGTTTCCTCCATTGATTTCAAAGCTGTTCCTACACCCAGAGACCATAGCACTTCAGTACAACATATTGATGTCCCACAAGCAGCATTTTCCAGTTTCTCCCACCCCTTAACTTTCCCGACCTCTCTGCTGCGCGGTCGGTTGGTTGACATCTCGCCAGGTCGTGCGAGAATGCAGCTTTGTAGGAAATATCTTCTCAGCCTTCAAACGAACTGTCATTAGAGAATTTGCGCTGCAGCTATTAGGTGGCTGATGGCTCCTTTGGCTTCAATTTGGCCAGCTCTTCATAACCACTCCAGTTTTTGGGTCTTGTATTGATGGGACAGGAATACTCCATTACCCGTGAAAATAGCTAGTGATAAAGTGTTTTGCGGGGCAATAAAAAAGCCATCCAGTGGCCTGGATCTGCGCAAACTCTCTATTGACCCCTTTGTTTTTTGGAGAAATTCAGGAGTGTACATTACAGTCATCTCGCCTCGAGGAAATGATTCACTGTGGAGAAAGTGGTCTGAATTTGAGTCGGGGAGATACTTCCCTAGCTGGCTAGGTTGGAACTAGGCATCCTTGGTTCCCAGAGCGGAGTGGAGTGAAACTCCATCGGATAATCTATGAACTGTTTGCACATGAGTGCATGGACCAATGGGTTGCACATAAATAAATTTCTGAACAGAGGGGTTGGGTGATCATGTGGGATTGAAAATTACAGCGTACATGCAGATAGCCAAATAGGCTCTCTGTTGTTCGTGTGGCAGCATGTATCAATTAGATTCTCAGTAATTATTCCGAATTGGCCCTAATCCCCTCAGGAAACACTACAAACTCAAGCATGACTGAGTCTAAGTAGTCAAGGATCAGTAGTACTAATGAATTTGCATCTACAGCACAGCCTGGTCGGAATAATTTATAAGATGTGATATGACTCTGGGTATCAATGTTTTCACAACCACCTCCCAGCCAGAATTGAACCGTGGGAATCTGGTAATGCCACACGAGTCAATCGGCGCACCATACCTAGGCTTGCATGACATGATCAAAATAATACTGTGTAGTGCCAATTCAATTGTAGCTTGCCGGTAGAACTGCAATAATTTGCAAGAACCAGATCAAGATTTGACCTGTTGGTCTCAGTAGAATGTAAGTTGAAATCCGAGGGTTTGTCCTTTGAATTCCAACACTTCGATGGTTTGGCGGTCAACATTGTTTAGGAATTACTCAGATCCGACTCTATTGGACCACAGAGTCGCGTAAAAGTTGTGAGGCATCTCTAAACTTGGTATGGACCAATCCTGAGAATGTGAGTCCCGATTAACCTTTCCACGCAAGCTGCAGGGTCAGCTTTCAGTGGTGATATTTCTGATCCTTTGGAATGATTAGCAGCAATTTCCCAAAATATATTTTCCACCTGATTTTCCAACGGTGGTTGGAACATGATTTACAAAGAAGTCAGAAAATGGGATGCTTTGGCGGCAATAGGTATTCACCACATGGTTTAAGCTATTTGTAGGTTACATACAGGCTTGACATTCCGAATTTCGAGTCGGATCTTTCTGTAAACACTTGAACTGGGGGTAGGGAGCGTTGGTTGAACAGGTCGATGCAGCACGTCAATTGCCGTGTCAACCTGCACCTATTGAGTGATTTTCTGCTCACCCTGGCTACAGGCCAACTATTTTGGACTACCTCACTCAAATGCTTTTCAATTCAATTTCAGGCTCAACCCCTTGCATGTTCTTATGTAAGTCAACTAATTTCAAACAAGATTCTCAGTCTACCAAAGTCCCGGAATGACTGAAGGTGCATATGCTTAAACCAAGATGTGAAGCAGATCTATACCCTGGCTACCTCACTATTTTCGGACCATGGGCCCAAAAAGTAGTGGCTACTTCTGGTTGAGTAGAATGGTTTAGAAATTGGAGACCATTCACAGTAAAGAACCATCATGTGAGCTTGCTGATATAGAGTTCAGGCAGAACAGTTCAACCTGGAGCATACACTGATTAATTGTTGAAGGGATTCGAGAATCTCGTCGTTCTGACTATCCCAATGTTTTTGAACATAAAACGGCTGCATCGGGCAGCAAGGCGAGTCAAAGTTTAGTCATAATGCCGAATTCCAGTGTGGCTTAAGCATGGCTTACTACTTAGGCAATACCTGACCACATTTTGGTATTCAATATCTAGGTTCTAAAAGATGTATTAGAGTTATTAGACCTTGCCTGAAGTGGTTTTGAGGCAAGGGGAACAATATACGAGGCCCTACAGGCGGCGCGGCAGTGCCGCGTCAATCGCGCGTCACGCCGCGTCACTTGCCGCGTCACTGCCGCGTCACTGCCGCGCCAGTGCGCGGCAGCCGCGTCAAAATCTCCAGTCCCGAATTTGTGCGGAGCCGGAGAAACAGAGCAGGGAAGAATCCCGTATTTTGACGATGATTACTTGCGACCTAGCATGGAGACGACCAGCATTAAAGTAACAGTTTCGAGTTGAACCCAGGTAGCGGTGTATCCCAGCCGCAGCGGTAGAAAGGTCCAGAAATCAGACCAAAATTGAATAATTCAAAGGCGAGGCAAGTGGGCGGCGGTTTACCATTTACGCCGTTTTTATATGTGAAGAAACTGCCGGGGGGATACGTGGCCTCTCGGCCGCATGATTAGAATCATGTTGCGCCGTGGGCAGCAGCGACTGCGATCCGCTGCGTCCTGTCAAGAAAAAGCTGCGCGCGGATCAGCTGTTTGACGGCAAATGAAAAGGCAGTGTTGAAAAGCGGCGAGAGTCATGGACGGAAGGGGTTACAGCTGTTTCCGAAAAGCTTGACACTCACATTTTTTTTTGCTCGCGACCAACTTTTGATCGAGTGCTAAGGATTACCTGGTTTGGCATTCCGATCAGTCATGTGCTGCGCTTGCCGTCGGCAATGCTCTCGCTGCCGTTCGCAGCCTACCTCAAACTTGTCCTCAAAATACTCTGCTTGCCTGAAAAGTGGTCAGATCACTTACAGAGGATGTTTGGTGTATGAAGCCTGGGCAAGAAAACATCTGGATTGTATAGTTGACTGCAAGTTCGCATTTGTGGCCTCGGCTTGGCGTAGCTCGGCTACACTCGGCTAGCCCAAAGCAGTAATAAAGCTGGTAAGGCCGACGAGCGGCACGGCCCGCTACCTAGCTTAAGCCTTTATTTTCATGAAAATCCAAATGATAATTTAAAGGAAAACCAAAAGCTCGCTCGGTCGACGCATGCACTTTGACCAGCTTGTGCATCAATTTCATACGAGGAGCGGCCTCAGAGCTTCATTTGACATTTATATTTTTTCAAAATAAAAAATGGTGGCCCAATGCGAGCTGGTGGACACATACACATCTAGCTACTAATGGTTATTGGAACTTATGGTCCGATTCAATTTGAAACACTGAGGGGTGTGGGAGTAGAGTTTGGTTCGGCTGAAAGAAGGAGTTCCTTACCCGATGTCCACCTTCATAGGTTAGATAATGGGACAGCTTCAATCTCAGGCTAGCGAATATCACCTTCAAGTTCATGTTCAGTTTTTGGTGGCTCGGAGGGCTCCTTGAATCAACGTTCAATGCCTGCTGGCCGTGGGATTCTGCACAGTTTCAATCTAGACCTATTAGTATGCAAAATGTACTATTTACAGAAGGCGGAATTGAAGCCGGCCCAACGCTCGCTCGGTCGACGCGGCCGCGTTGACCAGCTCGCATTGGGCCATGGTAGTTTCACTGCCGAGCTCTCCGTTTACATCAAAGAAATTCTTAGACTTGGCTGGGCTTCTGAACATACTCTAACCAACTTGAAGCTTATACGGTGTAATTTTGTTGTAGCATCTGTTTATCAGAGCCTACTTTTGCTCTCGAGAATTTTTGTGAATCACGGTTGGATCAAGGAGGACTTGAGTCGGTTGATTCCAAGGTTGATTCAGCTTGATTATGTGTTACTCAGCGGCAATCATCGGCCTATCGTTGGCCGTCTGCCAGCCGAAGCATTTTGGTATTGGAGATCACAGATTACTCAGACTAAATGACCAAAATGTGATTTTCACCAGGACATGAAAATA
Source organism: Mycena galericulata (assembly GCA_029289565.1). NCBI lineage: Eukaryota > Fungi > Basidiomycota > Agaricomycetes > Agaricales > Mycenaceae > Mycena > Mycena galericulata. Next base: position 247,228 of record JARKIA010000047.1, read on the forward strand.
GGGCGCTCCTAAAACCCTTACCTAAAGGTAGCGGGAATCCTTAGCCCTCCATCAAAAGTTAGTTGAGAGCAAAAAAAATTCGCGAGTGTCAAGCTTTTCGGAAACAGCTGTAATCAAAGAGCAAGAACAGAGGGAAAACAAAAGGAGAAAGGTTGCATGGGGATACAGCACAGCCGAACGAGCAAAATCTTAAAGAACGGTTAATTAATCCACCTGAGCCTGTCACCAAGTTTCAGGGAAATTAACCCAGAAGAAGTCGGGCGCCACGACAAACCACGTTTCGTTGGCATCAAAAAATCGGTTGAAACACCGCTCGGAGCATTTCAGCTGTCGGACACATTCCACAAATTTTGTTAGGTTCTGAAATCAATAAAGGGGATCTAACTGAGCCTGTCACCAAGTTTCAGGGAAATTGACCCAGAAGAACTCGGGCGCCAGGACAAATAATGTTTCGCATCGGGAAAATCGGTTGAAACACCACCTCGAGCATTTCGGCTGTCGGACACATTCCTCAAATTTTGTTAGCTTCTGAAATAAATGAGGAGGATCCAACTAAGCCTGTCACCAAGTTTCAGGGAAATTAACCATGAAGAACTCCACGACAAACAATGTTTTGTTTGCATCAAAAAATCGGTTGAAACACCGCTCGGAGCATTTCGGCTGTCGGACACATTCCACAAATTTTGTTAGGTTCTGAAATAAATCAGGAGGATCTAACCAAGAGTTTCGGGGAAATTAACCCAGAAGAACTCGGGCGCCAGGACAAACAATGTTTTGCGTCGGGAAAATCGGTTGAAACACCGCCTCGATGATTCCAACTGTCGGACAAATTCCACAAATTTTGTTAGGTGCTGAAATCAGAGAGGAGGATTAAACTGATACCCTCGCCAAGTTTCAGGAAAATTAACCCAGATGAACTCGGGCGCCGGTCCTTCCTCGAGCCAATCACAAATTTCTTCTATCGTTTCCTCTCATAATGAGGAAGAACACATGGGAACAAAATTTTCTTGTTTTGGGATGTTTTCAGAGAATTGTTAGTAGCTCAACCAACTCTGCGCCGATTTGGATGAAACCTAGATAGATCTATCGGGCTAATTCATGCGCAATTATTGATAGAAAGGAATTCATAAAAATAATTATGTATTGGGTAATCTGTGTTTTTGGGCTGTTTTCGCGCCGAATGCCGTCTAGCATGCCCAGAACATGTCCCAGTGACCTAATATTTTGGGAGGGACAACATATATACCTGAGAAAACATGTCATTGAACCAGAAGTACGGATAATTTAGTTACAGTTCCTGTAGCTCCATTGGATACATTTGGCAGTTTTGGCATTCAGAAATATTGTAAGGATTACATTTATCTAGGGATTAGACAGGTTGTGCAAAGCCGCATGCGGCTTTTTTGGCGCACAACGTCTTTCGATGCGGCTTTTTCACCTTTTGCTCCAGTGGTCTGGGATGCAGCAATTAGCCATTCTCATGATGCACAAGACAAAAAGACGGCACTTCCGTACACGGCTTTGTGCAGCCGCGTGCGGCTTTGCACAACCTCTCTATTCTGGAGGGCGTAAAATGCCGGTATAGTGAATAGGTCGTCTACGTAAATTTATAGTTGATAGGGAGAATCATTGAATATTTTCCAGAATGCAATGAAGAGTATCATATCCAAAATCTAGGTGAATTCAACCACTATGGCTACTGTGCGGGGCGTTCTGCTTTCTGACAGCCGAAAACAGCCGAATTTGATCCAGCCAATGATCTTGAGGTGCTCAGAAAAAATCTCACCGCCCTGCCCTGTGCCCTATTTTTACCAATCGTTGGAGCCTACTCCCAAGGCAAAAGGTTGAGAATCGAGCCACAGCTTTTTTTCTCGTGAAAACTGACCAAAAACAGAAAAAAACGGCCGCGCCCTAAGTTCCGCAAACGGCTGTAAACTGGAATTTGAGTCAATTTTCAAGATCAATTCATATTCCCGATTCGAGCCAGATTTCGACTGGACAGGGTTTTTTTTTTTTTTTTTTGGACCTCAAGACAAGCGCGCGGCGGCATTCAATACACTGGTCTTGGCCCTCACGATTTCAGTCACTGTGGGCCTTGGAATCACTGTCTTTATAAAATTATGTGTGTCTGTCCGTCTGTCCAAAAACTCCGACACTTAGTTTGCCGCTGCTCCGCACAATCATCGTTCAGCAGTTCTCCGTCAGATAACTTGCAAGTCCCCGCGGATTCACCGATCGATAGGTTCAACTCGGGTGAACTCAATTCAACTCAGGCGCACTCAAGTCTCCATTCAAGACTGCTTTGCAAAGGGAACACTTCAAAAAAGAATCCGCCCGGTAAGTGGACTACTATTGGAAGAGGGTCCTGGGCTTCGCGGCCCAGGAACCGCTTGTACTAATAATGATTAAGTTTGGATTCGAGCCAACTTTCAAGATCAAACCATCTTTACGACTGGGACCAGATTTCGGCTGGACAGTTTTTTGACCTCAAGACAAGTGCGCAGCGGCATTCAATACACTGGTCTTGGCCCTCACGACTTCCGTCACTGTGGGTCTCGGAATACTAATAATGATTAAGTTTACAGTGAAGTTGAATTTGGACCAGGACTCGGAATGCTCTCATGCACCTTGAAGGCCACACTGGCACCACCGACGAGTGGATGTGGCAGAGTACATATTTCTTGATTACCATGATTGTATTTGACAAAGAACAGAGAGAATCGGTTCAATCAAACATTTGATGTAATAGCTGAAAATCAAGTGAAATTCCCGTAGCGTAGCACGGGTCACTGCTAGTATTCAGCAAATTTTGGCAGGCGCTAGGATAATTGAGGGTCCCAAAGGGCACATTCCAAAACCTTGCTTTCTTAGATTTTGCTTGGAATGTGCCAGATAATTTACAAGCTTTTAAAGTGGGTGGTTTTAGGTGTTCAAGACTTTGACATCCCGAAAAAATACGTGTTGCAGGAAAGCACAGTGGGGTGCCTCAGGAGAGATCCGGCATGATGTCCGGTAAATCTTCACCGAGTCCCTCCAAAAGTTTGAATATCTCTCCCCTTATCCCTGGAGGCGCCTTTTCAGGAAGAGGACTGGGATGCGAGTGGACACCTTTGGAGACGAGGAGGAAGGGGCAAGCAATTCGGTAGTCTTCAAGAGGCTCGTAAATACGAAAGCGGCACCTGCATTCTAAATGAACAAGCTGAGGCTGATAGAGTTTGTTGTCTGAATCCCGATGCTCGGTAGCTAGGAAGATCCAGTGTCAGTCAGCTGTGCAGGCGCTGAGAGAGATTCAAGATCGGCTTACGACAATTCAGCTTCTGGGTGGAAAAATTGGAAACTACCGGACATAAGGCGAGAGGACCATAGTCAGACAGCCGGGCCTCCTCTTCAATTGCATGGATTGCTTCCGTATTGTCCGAAAAAATGGCCTCCATGTAGTCTAGATTGTACGATCCATCGTTGATGAAAAAATCCACCCAGTGGTCCTTATTGTGTTTAGAGTAATGCTCGCACCCGGAGGAAGTTAGATAATCGTCAAATAATCAGAAGAGAAAGACCCACATCAGGTACGGTTTCGGCCCAGATTTGTATATGATCCTTCCTTCACAAGTTTCGCCTTGATTCCGAATCGTTGTAATATGGGCAGCCGTTCTTTTGAAGACGTCGCGGTTTGGAGAGGAGCAATCAAGACGGTTTTCGCGCTCCTCAGCTAAGCGCTGTTCAATATCTTTTCGACTGGCTTTTGTATGGGGTTCCGCCAAGCTGTCCGTACCAGTGGTACCAGTGGTAGGTTGTTGGGTCACAGAATTCACTGACCAGTGAAAACGCTTAGGAGTGGTACCAGTGGTAGCCTGTCGGGTCACAAAATTCACTGACCAGTGAAAAGGCTTAGTAGTGGTACCAGTGGTAGGTTGTCTAGTCACAAATTTTACTGACCATTGTTAGTGACCCTTTCAAAATGTATTTTTTTTTGGCCAGAAATGTCAATGGTACCTGTGGTAGGGATCAGCATCACAGTAGTACTGGATTTTTTCCTTCAAATCGACAGGGGGTGTGACACGTGACCGGATTTTCCTATTCGACAATTCGACACCGGCCAAATTTTGGCGTGACACTGTCCAAAATTTCGACATTTCTCATGGAAATTCTCTCTTTTTTGCGTCTTTCAGGCAATTTTGGGCTCGGTGTGACGCTCAGGAGGTTCGACAGAGGCCCGCGTGACGCGTGCCCGGGACCAAATTTCGGGATCGACACAGGGGTGCGTGACGCGTGACTGTCGATTTGAAGGAAAAAATCCAGTAACTGACTAGTTTCATAGTACCCTTACATCCCACCAAAAGCCAGCTAGGCTGAGCTACGCTGCCCTACACTGATCTCCACAGACTTAGTGTAGGCCACCTAGGCTCAGGCCTCAGTTTAGCTGGGTGTAGGTCGGCTAGACTCAGCCTCAGTTTAGGTGGATGCGGAACGCAGTGAGAATTACCAAAAGTAACCGAACATCCGCTGTTTGCACCCGTTTTACAAAACTTTTATTCTTGCTATGCATAGGTACCTGTTCTAGTCTGTATTTGGGGCTGGCCACACCACTTGAAAGTGAGTTAGAAGTTATTATAGCAAGTGTAATATCAAATTTGGGAAATAGCGATATTGTCCCTTTCGTGATTTTTCTGTATTCTGCGATTAGCAATTGTCGTAACCATATTCCTTACAGCTCTTTGCAGAACTTAGGGCGTGGATGATTTTTTTCTGTTTTCAATTGTTTTGATGAGGACACTCATAGCGCCCTCAGTTCTGGTCCGTTTACCTTCAGAATATGCTCAATCGATTCGCAATCAAAATACGCAGTTTTCTGTGTCCACAATTTTTTTGCTCGGTGTGGGGGTCTCAGGTAAGCATATTTTGGGACATTTCTGGGCAGGACAGCTGGGGCATCACTATTTCTACCTCGATTGCCCTAGATTTTTGATATGGTGGACTTCTATGTATTATCTAGTTCCTGGAATACCGCGATAGGGAATGTAACCTCTAGTTTCAATCTAGTGACCAGGAAATATTGGGCTGATTTGCCCTCTCGATCAGCCTGCTGTTGAATATTGGAGTCTGGGGCGAGAATAGAAAAAAATCCTGATGTCACCGGCCATTGATCACCGAGCATACGGTCCAGTAGCGGCCTTGACCCATCTCGCAATGCCACTCGCGGTTGCCCGATCACGCGTGGCGTGGCCGCGAACAGGCACAAATTTGTTCGTTTCAAAGTCCCATATGCGAAGACTCAGAAATCGGGGGACTGGCTCACCTCTACAGAGACCTTTGATGATGTGGACGCAGTTTCTGCGTTCGAACATCACCTCTTTGTCAACGCATCCGTTCCCTCTTCGTCCCCTTTTGCTTACGCTACAGCTTCCGGTTGGGCACATTTGACTCGCACCGACTTCATGGGAACCTGCAATGCCATTTGGTTTGCAGCCGGCCTGGCGAACGTGAATATTCACCCTGCGGGTCGCGACATTGTCCCGATCATGCGTGTGAATTCCTACTTCAAATATACTGCTGCAGATGGTGAAACCTTCAGTCCAGCACGTTCCCAAGTTCCTCTCCTTCCAGCGTACGCTTATGTTGACTATAAATCCCAAGGCAGGAGTCTCCCAATTGTCTTTGTCGACTTGGCTGGGGACACAGCGGCGCACAGATCATGGGGGGTCCAGGCACGACATCAAAGGTGACCCTTGAGTACTTAATGAATGTAGAGATGATGAGTAGCATCATAGGACGCCTTGCGGAGCACCGGGTGGGGCGGAGAGGGGGAGAGATGGGGGAAAGGAAGAGAAGAGAAAGGCTACGACACGGCGGATGGGGTACTTGTACTAGGAGGGGATGGCGATTGAGGCCGGAAATGTGATGTGACTTGATATAGACAGATATCCATTGAACAGGAAGAAGGCTTGAGGCCTGAGAGGTCGACGGGAGGGGCGCTGAGTAGGAGGGAGATGGGGAAAACTCAAAAGGAAGAAAGACGCGGGGCCTTGATCCCCAGTGAAACGCCGGCGCGAGAAGTGTTGGCAGGTATCGATAGGTATCGTGCTGTCACCGAAAATTGCGTCCTATGAATTCAAGAGGAATCCCGATGCCTCATGATATCTCACGCTGCCTCAGGTAGCAAAAGTGGGAGCAAAAACACAGATTATATTGAAAAGTATCGGCAGGTACAGTGGGGTATCGTACTACCTCTGCTTCCCCCAGTCTCGCACCGCTGCCCCTGCTCCTCGCCCTCCGCTGTACCTGCTCCCCGCCCTCCGCTGCCGCCGCCCTCCGCTCCCCGTTCCCATTCCACTTATCAACGAGGACAAGCAAAATACTCTTGTCGGGTCAGAACTGCCCAGATACTATCGTCCCCCGGGAACTCGGACACCTAAGAAAATACCACGTGTAGCTTTGTGCAGAGTACTCTGGGCCCAGATCCAAGGTGGTCAATCGAGTTCTAGGTAACTTACCTCTTGGTGACTCCAAGGCGTAGTTTCAACTGCAGCTCGTCCGGGGCAGTTCCGCGCCATCAAGTACGACAAGCTCATCCGCGGCGCTATGCAGGTTATGCCTTCTTTTCATGTCACCAATCTCTGGACGCCTGCACACATCGGTACGCTGGGCAACGAACTGGCGGACTCGGCGGCTAAGGCAGCAACTCTTTTACCGCCCTCCCCCTCAGCTCCAGTCTCCCTAACAACATGCAGGCGTCGCATCAACGAGATGATCTTGGCTCGATGGCAATCCCTTTGGCGAGCTTCTCCCACTGGTCGTGCGTTGAAGGGGATTGATAACTCCCCCCCATCATTGATTCTTCGTTCGCCTTACACCGCCTCTATCCCGCGCCGCATGATCACCATCCCTGCCCGGCTCCGCACCGATTTCTCCAGCCTCAACGCGACCAGGTTCCGGCTTCACCAAACTAATTCCCCGAGGTGCGAAGCCTGCGGCGCCTCATCTGAAACCCGCACCCATTATCTACTCCACTGCCCTGCGTGGGAGCGATATCGGCCTCCGTTGCAAGCCGCGTCTTACGGCGCAAATATCCTTGGTGCTGTGGATGTCCCGTCCCTACTGTCCCATCCAAAACTCCTCAGAGCAGTTGTCAAATTCATAGATTCGACAGGCCGGTTCGGCCCGCCGTGATGTTTCCTTTCTTCCCTTTTCTCTCCCTCTCGATCTTACTTGACTCTACACTAATTACATCTTCCTCTCGCTCTCTCTCTTCTCTCCGAATATCCCCGCACCAGATCGGCGACCGTCTCCCCCTCACATTTCTCTCTCCTCCCTGCGATGCGTAGTAACCTGATAAGTCAAATATTTTCCAAGTATGTACTCTACTTTTATCTCTTTACTTTTATCACTCGTATACTCATACATGTTCCTCATATCCCCCATACTTTACCTCTCCCCCCATTCCTACCTTGGTAGGAGTACTGTCGCATAGCTATCCTTTAGCCAGGTACGATAACAATAGAAATTCAGTCAGTCAGTCAGTCAGACTCTAAAAAAAAGCGAACCTTTGTCGGACTAGTGTTACCGGTGTTCGGTTCTGAACCGATGTCGAACCTGAACCGAACCCGAACCGGACCCCATGTTCGGTTCGGGGTTCAGCAGATTCTCGATTTTGCCGAACCGGTGCGAACATGTTCGAACCGATGGGTTAAATCAGCCTATTTGGATGCACTAAATGCATCAGAACTGTGATTATTCAAGTTAGAATCCAACCGACCACAGTCTCTTGTGTGCACAGTGAGCTGCAATACATTTTTACAGTCAAATATGATTGTTGCGGTTGAGTTGATGGATGATCAGACAGGACAGAAATTATTGAATATGATGTATGGATGTCTGTCCCCACACAGTCGTCCAAATGTCCTGTTCTGCTGAGATGAAACATACAATATACAGCATTCAGAGGCTTCCCGGGCCACGGAATTGGCTCCTGGTGCGTGGGAATCTTTTTCAGGTTCAAAAAGGTTCGAACCTGTCCTGAACCCCAGACCGAACCGGACCTGAGGTCAGGTTCGGGGTTCGGAAATTTTGGCAAAGAACCGGACCGAACCGGACATCGGCAACACTATGTCGGACCACAGATTCCGAGTGACCATGACTTTGGCATTGCTTTGGCACCTTTGGAGAGGAAGACGTGGGTTTCGAGGGCGCCTGCTTCGTCTGCACTGACTTTGTGCCCGTGGGAGTCTTTGTACTTACTTACTTAAGTGGCTGTGCTTGTTGTGGAGTTTCGTCACGTGTGTTGATTTGTCGGCGATGTCATTAGGGTGTTTCACACATCCCAACTTGAGCCCCAACTCGGACCCCAACTTGAACCCCAACTCGGAGAGCAAGTTGGGGCACAAATCAAGTTGGGGTCCAAGTTGGATGTCAAGTTGTGCCTAACCCCTCGACTTGACATCCAACTTGGACCCCAACTCGGTGCCCCAACTTGGTGCCCCAACTTCGCTTAGTTTCGGCTGCTCGGTCCATTTGCCGCACATTGGATTATGTAATTCCACTTCCCGCCGCCCTCCCGCCCGCCCGCCACCTCCCGACGGCCAAATGCATCATGCCAACCAACCAAAAAATTAAACTTTTGCAAAGCAATGCAAACCTGAGCCACGCCCACTTGCTGCAAACCAAAAATGACAACTTTTTCAACATCAAGGTTTAAGGTACAGTACATGGAAATAATGTCGGACTTGGGAAATGAGAATAAAGTTGGCTCATGACCCTGAAAAATTCAGAAATAGTGGAGTAAGTTGGGGCTCGAAGTTGGGAGATAAGCTGCAGGTGTTTCACACATCTGTCCCAACTTGTGCCCCAACTCCGACCCCAACTCGGCGAAGTTGGGGTCGAGTTGGGGTCCGAGTTGGGGTCAAATTAGGGCTCAAGTTGGGATGTGTGAAACACCCTATTGTGAGCCTTGACCTCTTGCTTCCGTCATGGCGGCCGCATCCCGCACGGAGTTGCTTGTGTGGCTCAACGAACTTCTGCAAATCAATTACACGAAGGTCGAACAGTGTGGTACGGGCGGCGCCTACTGCCAGGTGCTGGACTCGATCTACCTCGATGTACCGATGGCGCGCGTGAAGATGGCCGCAAAGCAAGAGTACGAGTACCTCGCGAACTACAAGATCTTGCAGAATGTGTTGAAGGCGAAGAGGATCGACAAGCCGATTCCGGTGGAAAACCTGATAAAGTGCAAGATGCAGTGCGTGTCACTGGGATCTTCGTTGGAGGAATGCTGATGCACTTTGTTTTTCCCCGCAGGGACAACCTCGAGTTCCTGCAGTGGATCAAGCGGTTTTGGGACACGAACTACGGCGGGGGAGCGTACGATGCGGCGGCCCGGCGGAAACGCGGCACCACCGACTCCCCAGCGACATTAGCGCCCGTGCGCTCGGGCGCATCTGGCGGCCAGTCTGCGCCAGGTGCAGGGGGGCGCACACCCGTATCCAGTCACCGCTCAATCACACCGAACGCTCCCGCTGTGCAGGCGCTCACCGGCCAGATCCATGAGCTCTCTGCGCACGTCGAGGGCCTCGAGACGGAGCGAGACTTTTATTTCGCCAAGGTGCGTGGTGGCACTACATAGCTCACCTACGACTAATGATGAACCCCGCAGCTACGCAACATCGAGATCCTGGTGCAGCAGAAACTGGAGGCACTGGAGGGGGCCGGGCAGGACGACGAAACGCTGCGCGAAATACAAAAAACTCTCCACAGTACGGAGGTGAGTACTGTATCTTTGCCTTGAATATGCACGAACATCGTGCCAATGCTGATTACCTTCCGTTCCAGGACGGCTTTGTGGTCCCGGAGGGTGAGGCTGTGGTTGATCAGGAGACCTTCTGGCAGTGAGGAGGTGCCGCAGAAGCTCTGCAATCACCAACCTTCGTAGTATATGCGTATAAAATTTGGTGTCTGCGGGACTCGATCCGGCAACACAATGAGGCGATGACGTTTGGGGCTACAAAATGAGCGTGGCTCGGATGTCGACGTCGGCGTTACTCATGGAAAATTGGTCGTCCTAAAAATGAATAACATTATTCTGTTCAAAATACTCAAATCTCCAGCCATCTCCAGCTCTCAGATTCTATCTCATATGAGAATGTGTATTTACTCTTGTTCCCATCTCATAAGTTCTTGATTGTTTGTGTGCTTCACTCCGAAAGTACTCGAACCCTCACATCGTCCTCGTCCCCGGAGGTTCGTCTAAAGCAGCAGGCGCAGGCTCATCAACTTGAACCGCCGCCGTGACTTGCAACAACACAAACACAACATTCGGACGGGTCGGTTCCTCGAGCCAGTTCAATCCGTTCCTATTGTCGGAAAAATTCCCGCTACCGTCAGGTACGGGTTTCTATAGGGTGCATGGTTTTTAGATTTTGGCTGTGCATCACATTTTTGTCAGCGGTTTTCGCGTAAGCTCGGCTTTACGCCCATACTTGGAAGCTTTTGACGTGGCGACGAGGCTAGTGTCGACGTGGCTTGACGTGGCCAGCCTCACTCTCTTTTTGCTTCTATCCACCATGGCTACTTTCTGCAACGTACCACTCACGACGTCCCTCGACCTTCTTTCTGAGCATTCCCGGGTCTCTCTTGACTGGATCTTGACCTCTGGAGTTCCGGCTTCTCAATCCTTCGCTTCCGGGGTCCTCACTCTTCCTTTTGGCGACACCATATACTCAATGCACATGAAGCTTTCTGTTACCGCTGGCCTCCCATATGACCTTGTGCTGGGTCGTGACTGGGTATTATTTTGTTGAGAGACTCTTCCACATGCGTTGTTTAGCCTCTCCTCGGGAATCGTTGGCCCGGGACAACCGCGAAGTGCCTTCCTTAGATCTCTCAAATATAGTCAGTGGACTAATATGGGTTTTTCAGCTTCTTCATTGTCCGAGGCCTCTGTTACGGAGGTTGTTGCCCCATCCCCCGCAGTCGGCGACAACACGGCTGATACACGAGCACAATGTAAGTCGTCCTTTACCATTATTGCCAGGTCCAGTGCTCATATTTTTACCAGCTCCTGGACGTACATAGCTGTGTCTGCGATGAGCCTCTGGTTTGTCGCTGTCCATCTACGTCTGATTCCCCTTCATCTATGACCGCTATGACTGTTATGACGTCCCTGAACCTGTTGCGCGATATTTTTCTTGGTCATCATGTTACGCGTTCCCGTATCTTTGTATTCCATGCCGATTTACCAACAATACAACGATATGCCCGTATGACTTTAGTGCAATGTCGACGGATTCTCCTTCATTATATAGCTACTGGTGCTTGTGCGGACCATGTCGTGGATAATTCCGTGTCTCCACGATCGGATCGCTCTGCCTGCCGCGCGCTCTGCCACGGCTTCAAGTCTGCGGCAGATATGTCACAAGCTGTGTTGAACATTATCCTTTGTGCTGACGATAAACAAATTTCAACTGAAAGCCTGTCCCATGTAGCCGCTGCATTAAATATATCTGTTTCTGGTGATCGCAATCTACGGTTCAAGTTGCGCGCAGCAATTCGGAAACATGCGAGGATATACGAAAGGCGTCCGGCATGAACATTCACAAGCACGGTACATCCAGATCAAACAAGGTACATTCACATCAATGTGACGCCGTTGGATCAAACACGGTACTTGCCATTTTCGAATGTACCGTGCTCGCTAAACAGCCTATTCTGGAAGGAGACACGTGTCATTTGTCGTCCGTCCTCTTTTTTCCCTTTTACCACCACCATCCCCGCTCAAACGCCGCCCCGACGCGCAAAAGGCGCGTCAAAATGACTTCCGGGGCCGACCCAGCATCAAAGCACACGCCTGCCGACCAGGCCTTCCTCGACGGCCTGTCAGCTCGGCAACTGATGGACTTCCGGAACTACGTGTGTGCTGCCGTCCGTCGTGTCATATTTAGATTCTGACGCGTCAATCCAGCTTTACTCACCCATGTACATCAAATTGAACGCCGGGAAGTTCCTCGACCATGAATGGGTCGATATTCCCACTCTCAAGGAGTATCTCCGCCAGATTCACCAGAACCCCGGCTTGGACGCGTCCTCGACGCGTCCAGCCACGCCTTCTGATCCGGTTCGCGTCAAAATCGAAACCCCGCTCCCCTCGACTACTCCACGACCAGCGATTTCGGTCAAAGCTGAGCCACAGCCGATCCGGTTACCGCCGCCTGCCGGCGATTCCGCCATCAAGATGCGCACCTTGACCGAAGGCGGTCGGGAGGTCATCGAGGTTCTTTCGGATTCCGACTCCGATGCCGCCGACTCGGATTCGGACCTGGAGGTGATGGAGGTTCTTCAAACCACCTCTCGGTCCTCAAGCACGATCCCCACTCCCTGTGGTACGTCACTTCTTCCCATTACTTTTCTTACTCACCATTAAATCCCAGATGCCGGCGATGCTAACGTCAAAGGCTCTGAGTTTGAGGACCCTGGTGAGGATTCCGGAGCGCCCCCCGTCCCCCACTGGTATGTGCGATTTTTTTTTCTCACCTAGAAATTTGTACACATGCATCTGATAGATCTCGATGAGTTAAACGTGGACTCCGACCTGGTAGAATCCGACACATTCTGGCCGGATGAAGGCAAGTCCTTCGTAATTACCGGTAAATTCCGTCCCACCCAGAAGGTCACCGTCGACCGCATGGAATATCGGGATGGCCCTGCCGCCATCTACCCAATTCCTCGTGTCCGAACCGCATTTGTCATCGACCTGAGCCATCGGGACTATATGCTGCGGGACCCCGGCACCAAAGAGCTCTACACCTTAGACACGATCATCCGAAATGCGGTACGTCTGTCTTTCATTTTCATTTTTCCGCTTTTTTATCGTTTTTTTTTATCTTGCACCAGGACAATGATTCGTGGGAGTCGGGGAGCGGCGGACAAAAGTCCAAGGCTTACGTTACGTTTTCACCCGGAGGTATGCGCGTTTTGTGTCGGCGAGCTCGGTCGACATGTAAGGGTTGTCACGCTTGCGAGCGGATCGATCCTGAACTTCACAACATCTCCCGCTTCGAACTCGATCCGGCACCCTTTGATGCAGTCCTATCTGCGCAGGCCGAGACTCGGCGAAGAGAAGGCGATACCCCCGAAGAGAATGTCGCAGTGTGAGTCGTTCATTTGGTGCCTCGAGCTGCACCTTAGGCTCTTTTCCAGATTCATGAAAATTATACGTGATACCAAGTGTGCCGCAATTGATTCGAAGGGTGTTAAATGCAACGGTGGTCCGATAATGAGGGTTAAAGCACAGGTGCGTTGGTTCACTATTCATGTTTCTTTCTCGTTAATTTAACGACTTCGTTATAGGGGCCGTCGAATGGGCACCACTACTTCATCGCGTGTAGTAGTTGGACGCCGAAATGCAAGGAGAATCATTGCACCCTCACCATCCCCGATTTCGTCAACGAACATCTCCTTGCGAAAGCTCTGGCAGGCCAACCACTTACTGACGATCCGGACAAGAATACTCAACCTTGTAGCCGTATTGTTCATCCCCATACGGGCCTCAAACGGAAACACTGTCGTAAGGTTAATCCATCTATCAGACGACGGTTTTCTGACTGCTCTGTAGCTCATATCCACATCGTTAATGGGACGCAGGTTCAGAGCCGAATTGTGAATCATCCTTGTCCTGCCACGCGTTCCATCTATGTCCCTATGGACTCGTCGATCCGGAAAGTGCTTATTGTCCACAACGACACCGGCCATAACCATCCCATGCCTCCTCTGACTAAGTTATCATTCGGCGCCAAGGATGTGTATCGCGAATGCATCGAGAAGAATGGAGTGCTTGGCGCCACAGTCTCCAAGATTGACAACGGTAGCGTTTATCTCTCACATTTTTTTTCTTCTTCTTGTCTCTAAATGTCCTCATAGCGCAATCAACATTAATTGTACTTGGTGGGAAAACTCCGGCGGAATTTTCGCCCGCTCTGTACAACCAGCGCGCCAAGAGGGATCTATTGCACACGGCAAAGCGAGAAAAATATCCGGCTGGTCTCGATGTTGCCGGTAAGCTATCGCATTCGTAAGGCTTCCAACGCTCATGTATTCGCAGGCATCTTTCCAATTTATCTCGCAAATTTGAAGAAGCCCCTCCCCGAGCGTTACATCCATAGCTACCTTACGACGCCAGACGGTGGTATAATCATTCTTACCTCTGTTCCCTACCTCATGAAGCTTCTCGACGATCCTGGCGTCACCTCGTTTGATAACGACACGACGTACAAGCGGGTGGAGGGCGAAATGAATGAGTGGGAACTCACGATATTTGCGAAGATAGTCCAACGTGGTGCGTCCCTGGCTTGTCGTTTCTGACGCGATCCAAAGACTAATCAGTTCCCTAGCTGCTTCTGTCGTTCGCGCATATATCAATCGCGCGAGTGCAGATTTTTTCGAGACTTTATTTGACGAGCTTCAGCGTGTCAAGCTCCAAGTCACGGGCAAGCCCATGCCGCTCAAAAAATTTGTTCGGGGAGGTAACTTGCTCGTGATGAATGCGGACATGGAAGCCGCCCAAGTCGTTGGTATCACTCGCTCCGTCATGAAGCACAACGACCCAGAGTACAGCGGCATTCCTAACGACACCCCACCAGAGAAGGTTGCACCCAACTTCGTTAAAATATGCTGGAGACATGCGAAAGAGTATCTTCCACTCCATTCTCTGCCTGCATTTTACAGTACTGACGTGACCTATCTTCTGCTCAAGGCCAGTCAACGACTTCAAATCACTCGTATCGGCCACGGACTTCAACCGCATCCTCGACTTTGTCTATATTGACTCGAAGGAGCGCTTGGACGCGTTCTCGGCATTCGTTTACGGTCTAGGTATAAAGAAAATTTCCGGTCGGTATTTTCTCCACTACAACATCTCGCGATCGTCACTAACTATATTATATGGAGACTGGTGGAAGCATAAAGAGATGCACGAGTGGATTATACCGTGTCTTGTTAAGTCTCAGTCACTGATTCCCGCGGATGTGTGGGATAGCACACCATCGACGACCAATACGAATGAGGCGCAGCATCATTGGACTAATTCCCAGACGGGTATTAAGTTGACGCCAGTCGAAACGGTGGAACGGTAATCAAATTACATTCTATAAGATGTTACTAGATCTCACCGCTTTATAGTACAGAGATACTCGACAACAAGGTTGCCCAAGAGATCGAGATGTCGCGGCGCACCGGCGTTATGGCCAACTCCAACAACGAACTTGTCCATCGTGTGGGCCGGAGCGTCGGGCGTCATACCACAACTGCTCGTAAGAAACGAGAGGGCCGCGAGGTGGCCGATGCGACCCACCAACTCCAGCTTCAAATTGAGGCGGAGGCTGAAAAACGGCGTGAGTCAAACCGATTAACTAAGACTCTCAAGGAGCAGCTCAAGACGGCGAAGGGGACGTCGGCAACACGGGGGAACTCGGCCCCTTCTGCCGTTCTCTCCGCGAGCTCCAGCGGACGTGTAAGAACGACGCCACCAGTGAGATCAGGTAATATTATCTCGATGATTACCTCCGACAATTCGGCACTCACGTTTCTTTGGAAGCACCAACACCGATGGTCTCGACGCAATCAGAGGCTACCGGTGTGCCACCTACTGACCCACCAGCGAGATCAGGTATTAATGTTATCTCGATTAACTCGGACAACTCGGTCCTCACTGTTCTTTTAGAAGCCTCAACGCCAATTGTCTCGGTGCAGTCAGAAGCTACCGGCGTGCTACTTACTGGCCCGCCACTCCCCGCACCTTCAATGGACCCACCAGCGAGATCAGGTAAAGTTATCTCGATTAACTCAGACAACTCGGTCCTCACTGTTCTTTTAGAAGCCCCAACGCCAATCGTCTCGGCGCAGTCAGAGGCTACCGGCATGCTACTTACTGGCCCGCCACTCCCCGCGCCTTCAATGCCCCAACATGACTCGGAGCGCCTTGCTGGCAACTCGATGCTGGCAATCTGGTCGGATCCTAATTTCGACCTTACTACGATGATGGACACATCGAACTTCGAGGTTCCATCCGTGTCTCCTTTCAGTGACGTTGATTTCTCGACTTTCGACTCTGATACTTTCTTCGGCTTATCTTCGGACTTCAACGCGCCGGGACCTTCTGCTGTGCCTGCCAACGACCCCCTCCATGACCTCATGAACTTCTCGGATCCATCTTTCCTCACCAGCGACTTCGGCAACCTCTGCAACTTTGCTGATTTCCTCCCCTTCACTTCCGCGGGGTCGTCTGTCGACGAATTACCTTTTCTCCCGCCACCTCCGCCCGAGTCGGCACCTTTCCCCGTTATCGAAAATTTGTTAGAGCCAGCTCTACCGAAATCCCGGCGCCCTCGACAAGAAGTCGACGAGGCGAATATTATTACATCCACGCGCTGCAGAGCTCCAAGTGAACGGAAGCGGGTCGCAGAAGAAGCTCTCTCAAACCCCCCGAAAAAAAGGCGGAATGCTGGAAAGGTATATCTCATTGCTTTCGCCCTGATGCACAGTCTAAATATCGTTCTTAGTGACGACTCGGCAGTATTTGAGGTTGGAGGGGGCCGCTGTCCCTTTTTTGGCGCTGGCGATCTTATCAAATTCTACACGTTTACGAGTTGACGGCCACCACAGATCCCTATAGATTGAATTTCTTAACATATTCATTATTTCTTATCTTATTCATTACATTGATAAATCTGATACTTTCTATTCTCTCTTGCGATTCGTGGCGGGACGTTGAAAGGAGGGGCGAGAGTTCGGCACAATGCCGAAGCAACCGGCACGGCTTTGGGCGTGTGGTGCGAATGTGTCGTGTTTGTACTCAAGCACGGCACATTCTTACCAAATGTGCCGGGCTTGCGCAAATGTACCGTGCACTTGGCGGAATAGACCGCGCTTGGCATCTTCATGCGGGACGTGTTTCGTTTATCCCGGAAACATGCCGATAGTGTCACCTGTGGAGGCCCCGAGATTCGTTCATTCGCCTCTATCGCCGACTTTTTTTAACTCTTTTGAGAGTCATCGTAAACCCGTTCTTTTGTCTATTGCTACACTACATCGCATCCAAGTCCCGGAGAAAATTACAATTGACTCTCTGCGTACTCAATTTACTGAGCATCTGTTGTCTGGACACTGCACTCAATTTTCCGACCACCATCCTTCAACATATCTTCCAAACGGTCTAGGGTTACCAGATTGCACAGGCGTCCACAACGAGTGATTAGGAAACAAGCTGGATACTGATCTACAAGTCTATATCTTCTATGGAAGCAAGATATCTCTTAGGGCCTGATCGGGTACGGGATAAATCGGCGGATAAAGTGCCGATCAGATATTTGTTTGGATAAATTTGTCACGCTCCTTCTTTCTTCGCGCGCTCTCAAAGTCTTGCACTCACATTCTCCCTCGATGGCCCCCAAAGCGGCCGGCGACGACGGGAATGCGAAATGGCAAGACAAGGAGGTCGCTATTGAATGGTTTAATTCACATTTTGAACCACATGCCCCGGAATGCCATTTTGAGTCACCTGCTTCACAATGGCATTCTGAACCATGTGCCTTGCCATCGAACGGTATAATTCAGCTGAGAGCAGGAGGGATAAGGGAGCACTTGACATATTTAGGGTTTGAATGGATCCCACAGTATTTTTAACCCCATGCCCCAGAATACCATTTTGAATCACCTGCTTCGATATGGCATGTTGAACCATGTGCCTTGCTATTGAATGGTTTAATTCGCATTTTGAACCCCATGCCCCAGAATACCATTTTGAGTCACCTGCTTCGATATGGCATGTTGAACCATGTGCCTCGCTATTGAATGGTTTAATTCGCATTTTGAACCACATGCCCCGGAATGCCATTTTGAATCACCTGCTTCGATATGGCATGTTGAACCATGTGCCTTGCTATTGAATGGTTTAATTCGCATTTTGAACCACATGCCCCGGAATGCCATTTTGAATCACCTGCTTCGATATGGCATGTTGAACCATGTGCCTTGCTATTGAATGGTTTAATTCGCATTTTGAACCACATGCCCCGGAATGCCATTTTGAATCACCTGCTTCGATATGGCATGTTGAACCATGTGCCTTGCTATTGAATGGTTTAATTCGCATTTTGAACCACATGCCCCGGAATGCCATTTTGAATTACCTGCTTCGATATGGCATGTTGAACCATGTGCCTTGCTATTGAATGGTTTAATTCGCATTTTGAACCACATGCCCCGGAATGCCATTTTGAATCACCTGCTTCGATATGGCATGTTGAACCATGTGCCTTGCTATTGAATGGTTTAATTCGCATTTTGAACCACATGCCCCGGAATGCCATTTTGAATCATCTGCTTCGATATGGCATGTTGAACCCTTCTGGGGATTCTCTCAGGCCTTCAACAAGGACAAGAGCCAATTAGTCCCAACGAGCATGGTTCAACACAAGATATGGACACGCCCTTCATCCAGACAGAGGCATTAGCCAATAGAACGGCCAGGAAATTAAAGGACATGGATAGATACCCGTAGTTATTCACATCAGTTGTAGGATTAGTAGTATAGAGCGGAATCTATAAAAGCAGCATGTAAAGTAGTAGTTAAACAGTGAAATACTCCCCCAGTTGTTGGCACCCAGCTCTTAGTAGCTTTAAGTTTCATTTTGTTAAGACCGAGCCTAATCAGCCGCTCTTTCAATCTGTACTTACCCCACCAAGAATTCAATAAGCTCTTGTATTAGAGTCTTAGTTGTCTTCAACCCAACCAGCCGTTAAAAACTATCAACTTGGGGTTGACTTTATATACACTCAGTGACCTTAAACCAGTCCCACACATTGTTTAGAACACACAAGTAATCTAATTGAGGTGCTTAAAAGACCACATTTGACTATTTGAGTTAAGAAGTATCGAGTTGGCGCCAGTTTGAGATTGATGGTCGATACGCCTGACCTACATCCCCGAACACACACACGTTAGTATTGGAGTTGTTAGTTGTTAGATTTGGTATTGGATTTTGTGAGACTTCATTTTCCCTCAGTCTAGTATTAAATTTCACGGCTGCACGCCACTGCACCGTTTCATGGTGTCTTCGATATATCCCTTATTTTGAGCTACTAAACTCATTTCAAGACCCTGGTAATCTTTCCAGGGCTGCCTCTGGTCTGATGCCTGTGAAGCTTAAATTTGTCCAGTGCTCCCTTTTCGCTGTCCAAACCGACCAAAACACTCGATGAATCACGGGGTCTTGGGACCCGAAAATTTTTTAAAACAAGGTGTATGCCCTCGGCTTCGCTCTTTTGTATATCCAGTTCCAACGCGGCCCTACTCATTCAATAGATGCACCCATGCATGTCTTCAGCGCATTGGGATAATTGGAGTCACATCTTCCGATCTCAATCCACTGGGCACCAGCTGGACCACCAATCTTCTAGGTAACCTCAGACTGCAGCGATCCCCTCGCTTGGAAACAGTGCAAACTGTGAACTACATCGCGGCGGCGCAATTGGGCACATTTTAGAGGGAGGATTTCGTGTGATGGGTGGATCTGTTTGCAAGCGAGGGCATTCGATTTGAAGATGGGCAGGGCAGGTGCGGGAGTAGTACTTGACTATATGGAAATGCAGTTGCTTTGAAAGGCTGGGTCCAGATCGATAGCCCTTGTCAATACGGAACTTTCTTTTGACGCGGATTTTTGTAGCGTGCTAGGGTCTTAATCACGACAACATCGAAGTAGTCTCCTGCAGCGACAGGGTATTTTAGCACAACAAATTGTGAGCCAAATTAATATTTAAATCGATGCTACACTAAGTGACCAAAATGATTGACCGATCGGTTTTCCGATGATATCTCCACATTGAGACAACATTTTTGGGTCAACCAAAGTGAAGGATTGTTGAGAAAGATCTTCCCGACCGTTCTGCACTAATGATGAGATCAAAATATATTGATGTGCCATCATTCGGGATGAAATACGGAAAAGACTGGAAACCCGATTTTTTAAACTTGAGCTACAATTTGTTTGAGTACAAACCAAATCTACCAGATTGTAGTTCAGGATGTCCTATGTCATCCCACACTTTAAATTGTGCAAAAATATACAGGCAACACTGACAGCGCCCTGCCTGCCGTCAAAATGTGACTTATTATGTTACTTTCGCGTGCTTGATTCAAATTGCGCGGCCGTAGGCAGCACAATCCTAAGCAACACTGTCGCTTCAGATTTCCCGTTGGTCCCTTCGCCATTGCGCCTGGGGTTTTGCAGCTCTCCATAATTTCGGAGGCGGTGCAGTTATATGCGATTCAATAGCGTCGGCAATTCCCGTTCTCCGAACACGGCCAAGACACTGACAGCGCCCTGTCAAAATGGGACTTATTATGGAGAGTTACTTTCGCGCACTTGAGTTTGAGGCCGTAGCCAGTGAAATCCTGAGCAAAACTGTCGCTTCAGATTTCCCGTTGATGACTTCGTCATTGCGTCTGGGGCCTTGCAGTTCTCCATAATATCACGCCAGATAAGAACGAGAACACGCAATTCGAGCGTAGAAACAGCAGCCAGCCGTTCACTACCCCGGTAGTTTGAGCCCTCCAGAATACCCACAAGTTCATTGTATTAAAAATCTAAGCCAATCCGAGCACTACAGCTACTTTGTGGCATGTTCTGCTCTTAGACAGCTAGAAACACCCCGATCTGACCTAGTAAATGATTTTGGGGTGCTCAGAAAAAATCGTAAGATGCCGAGCCCTCCGCTTTTACCACACGAATCGAATGAGCATATTCCCAAGGGAATCGGTTGAGATCTGAGCCCACACCAGCTGTTCTGGTGAAAACTCATATAAAAATAAATAAAAACGGGCCGCGCCCTAAGTTCTGCAAAGGGTTGTAAATGCATCTACCTACCAGCTATAAATTTTATGTAGGCGGCCTATTCACTATCCCGGTATTTTCCGCCCTCCACAATACAATGAAGAGCATCATATAAAAAATCTAGGTGAATCCGTGCAGTACAATTACTGTGCGGGGCATTCTGCTCTGACAGCCCAAAACAGTAGAATTTGACCCAGTGAATGACCTTGAGGTGCTCAGAAAAAATCTTACAGCCATTTGCGCAAGTTAGAGCGCAGCCAAAAATTTCCAAATTTTCAGCCATTTTGCTCAGATCGGCTGCCCTGAGCTCAAGTCTGGACCGTTTCCTTTGAGAGTAAGACCATCCGATTTGCGCTGTAAATTCGGAGGTCCTGGAATATTGGGATTTTTTTTATGTGCACCCCCTGACCCTTTATTCGTTCAGATTTCGGTGTTTTTGGCCGTTGGAGTGTAGAACACGTCCCATACCCCCAATAGTGCTCGAAAAGACCTAGATTTTTGTTATGATGTACCTCAAGGCATTTTGGAGGTCCTCAAACACAGGAAAAGCCCTGCGCCTTATTTTTTCCGAAGTGTTTGATCCTACTCCCAAGGGAAAAGGTTGAAAATTGAGTCCACAGCATTTTTTTCTCGTGGCAAAAACAGAAAAACACAGGCCGCGCCTTAAGTTCCGCAAATGGCTGTAAAGGAATCTCCCTACCAGCTATAAATTTGATGTAGGCTGCCTATTCACTGTCCCGGTATTTTCCGTCCTCCAGGATACAGTGGACTGTATGATACCAAAAGTCTAGGCGAGTCCGACCACTACAGCTACTGTGCGGGGCATTCTGACATTCGGGGAAGAGCACCTACTGCAAAATTGGGGACTATACCCGAATTGCTAAGGTGGCCGAGTACCCGGTCTCAGGTAATACGATATTTGCTACTCTGAATTTATTGACGCCTGTCATCAAGGACCTCGGCTTTTGATGGATAACATGACTCAATGGGAATTGCCAGTTCTCTGAGTGAACTCAATGAGGAGGAAAGCAACAGTGAATCGGAAGAGACAGTTCTGCTTAGAATTTCGGTGGCTACAGTAAGCGTGTCAAAAGTCAATAATATGCCTAAGTTAAATGGAACTCATGGTTGGGCCTGCAACTCAGGTTTGAGGAAAGCAGAACTCTTCGAATAGTTGATCCACCAGAGCTGTATCCTGTTCATCTCCCCAGTTATCACCAGGTTCGGCAGCCGTCACTGTACGCCATTCACGGTAAGTCACTGTGTGTTCAACAAACGAATACCCACGCATGTCGTAGATCTCCTGAGAGTTTGTAGCGTGAGGGAGAACCAACCACATTGGCGATGTATGTGTAGATCCGATTCAAGGCCTCGATATCTTCCGGCGGTTGGATCAAAAGGACCCTAAGTGCATCACCCAGCTCCTCTTCAGCAATAAGCATTTCTGTCTCCAGAATTCTTCTGGGGTTGAAGTATGACGGCTTGCCGTCAGACAACCTAGTCCCGGAGCTACATCCCAATCCAACATTTCCCCACAGGTTTCTCGGGCTCGGAAGCCGCGCAACACACTGCGTGCTATTTGGCATTGTGCTGGCAAAACGTGACATTCCATGGAGACCGATTTCCTTCGGTTTGAATTCGAGGTGATGGCCAGCGCGATTCTGAACGAAACCGTCTCCTCCGATTTTCTCCTGCTGGCCTTGGCCCGAATCCAGGAGCTTGGGAGCTCTTCATTCTTGACAGAGGCGGTGCTGTATTTCAGCCGGTCCGACTCGATAGCATCGGGAATTCCCGCAACACACTGCGTGTTATGTGATACTGTGCCGCCAAAACGTGACATTTTATGGAGAGCAATTTCCCTCGGTTTGAATTCGAGGTGAGAGCCAGCGCGATGCTGAACAAAACTGTCTCCTCCGATTTCCCCCTGCGGGCCTGGTCGAAGGAATGAGGGAAATATGGCTCAAACCGCAGGCTTTATATACCATTTCGGTATCTCTCTTTCCACCTTCCTGATCTCCGGCCCAGGTCCGGGGAGACTGAATCTGTGGCCTGCAAGACAGTGCGCGCCGGAGATTATAGCCGGGGCTAATACGAAGCTTTGTGTTTCTTCATATTCTGAGATCGCCCTCGGGAACGTTACTGTGGCATGGCCCGTGTGCTCGGCATGAGCGGGGTCCCAGCCTGCTTGTTGACGCAGTTGTGGATATCATTTGACAGTTGTGGACATCATTTATGGTTCCCGACAGGGTCGGCCCAGAAATGATTCCGCAAACAGGCAGCGTCTACAAATCCCGTATTCCCCATCTGACCCTGATCCTCCCCTACCTCGAGCGCCTTGACGCCCACGACCGGATGCTGGAAGCGCATGGCTCAGAGGAAACTAGTCGAGTTCTCAGAAAGGTAGAAGAAGGCCGCCAGCGCCGGAACGAACGTCGCAAAATACGTAGACAAAAGGAGGAGGATGTATCTGAGGATGAAGAGGACACTTTATCGCATTATCTGTTGTCGAAATCCAGTAAGAGGACAACCTTGGTAGACGCGTGCAAGGCGGGTCTCCGGCTCGGGGTAACTCGCCAGGCTCCGGTTTAGGTTGGCCGCTAGTGCCCATGTGCCATCCAAACTTCCGGTTAGCCAGATATCATATCACGTCCTTTGAAACTACAAAAGTGCTGACCAGCGGCCGACAAAGGAATCTGAGGAGGCCATTCGGACTGAAATTCCGCTGGCTATAGCCTCAGCACCTCAATTTCGCCAAGCGTTTTGAACCGAAGGCATGAATTTGGATTGTATGTGGATTGGATTATAAAGCAAACGCAAAGCTTCGGGGCAGCGCGAAGGCCACCGACACCGGTCCCCTTGATCAGAGGTCGGGTTTTGTTTTGTTTAGCTTCAGAAATTAATACCCAGAATCCCCATATTTTGCTTTGATTTTATGTTGATCACATCTCTCAATCACTGAATCAATTAACGTCTGGTTACTGAACTCGGTGGATCAGATGTGTACACGGGGGCAGGCAAATGATCTTGCCTGTCCGCCGAGGGTGGAAGTTCACCAAGAGGATTAACCCCCCGATGAGCCCCCCCTCGCTTTCTCCGGGTGCCGTTACCAGTTTGGTCGACGCGCAGGTCCGGGGTCACATCTGGGGACCAGGATGTTGTTGGTAGTGCAGCTACGAGCCTAGGTACAACTTTGGAACGAATTCGTTGGCCTTGCGCAGGAACGGAGCTGGGCCACCGGATTGATGGAAGGCGCTCCACGTAATGAAGGGCCGAGGCCAGCTTGGGGTTCCGGGGTTGTGATACGATGGCATCTTGCAGGATGGGAACAATACCATGGGTTGGAGGGAGAGATAGGTAGCGGGCGAGACGATGTAGGAGGGAGGATTCGAGTCGAAGTGAAGCCGGAAGAATGGCAGATTCTTTTTCGAGAGTTGCTAGCGAGGCTGTGCGGTATCCACCCGTGATGCACCGTGCCACAGATTTGTTAACGCGATCCAGTGGTTTGAGCAAAGGGGGTGCCAAAGGGAAGAACGAGTTGACTCCATAATCTGCTCGCGGAAAAACCGTTGCGCGCGCGAGATCCCGGACCATCAAGGGCTTTAATCCCCAGACAGCATGCGTAAGAGCAAGTGACGCATTCAGAGCACGAGCAGCGGACACAGCCCTTGCTTTGATATGAACATCACCCTTGAGCTTCTCGTCAATCCACACACTGACCCATTTGACCGCTTTTGATGGATGTATAACTTCGCCGTCGAAAGAAACCGTGAATTCCGAGAGATCGCGATGACCAAGCGAGTGATGGATGAGCTCAGTCTTCAGGCTCTCGAAAGTAGCACGATCCACAGAAGCCCATTCGACTGCGATACGAGCGGCTTGGTTGAGGACAGAAATGTTTTGGGAAACAGATTTGCATGCGGTACTGAAGTTGGTGTCATCGACGAAGCCATATGACCAGTGGGTAAAAACGCCGAGAGCTCTGAGGCGACGAAGTAGCCGGTTAACAAAGATAAGGAAAAGAATGACGGATAGAGCGGAACCCTGCGGTGCGCCCTCAACGA
This sequence comes from Mycena galericulata, assembly GCA_029289565.1. Taxonomy (NCBI): domain Eukaryota; kingdom Fungi; phylum Basidiomycota; class Agaricomycetes; order Agaricales; family Mycenaceae; genus Mycena; species Mycena galericulata. Next base: position 272,162 of record JARKIA010000047.1, read on the forward strand.
GACAGCGAAAGGTGACCGTCCGCACCCCGTTGATTACGACCGTAACCAAGTGTTCGTGGAGGAAGGTGGCGACCCAGCGGATGATTGCGCGAGGAAAACCAAGAGCCGCTAACTCTTGAAGAACCACCTCGTGCGAGATACGGTCGAAGGCGCCCTTTAGGTCGTAGAAGAGTGTAGACACGGTGTGACCTTGATCAAGCTCCGATCTAACCCGGTGAATGTAACCGTCAACCGCTTGGACAGTGCTATGACCCGGGCAGCCACCGTACTGGGAGGGATCAATGAAGCCTAGAGTCTCGGCATCGAACGAGATGCGATCTGCTATCAGCCGCTCAAGAGGTTTAGCCAAGATATGCTCATAGTTTTCAACGGGACGCCAAGCTTGGGTGGAAGTCTTGTCCTTTTTCCCTTGTTTGTGGATGGGTGTGGCGACGTTGGCTTTGAACGGGGTAGGTTTGCTGCCAAGAAGGAGAGATGCCCTGAAAATGTCGCGCACCCTGTCAGCAATGACGGGCCAGGCACGCTGAACATGACCCATTTGAATGCCGTAGCGATCAGCCGCCTTCCACGGCGACGCCGAGAAGATAACTCGGTCGACTTCGGCATCCGGGACAGCAGGACATGGACGTTCGTCTGCAATTGGGATGGATTCGGCTAAGGCGATGGGATCTACCAATAGGGATCTCGGTGCGTCAGATGTGTACATGGGGGCAGGCTGCGACTCTTGCCTGTCCGCCGAGGGCGGAAGTTCACCAAGAGGATCAACCTCCGGGTGAACCCCCCCTCGCTTTCTCCGGGTGCCGTTACCAGCCTGGTCAACGCGCATGTCCGGGGTCACATCTGGGGTTGTAGAGACAGGATCGGCGGGTACTTCGGCTGCGAAATCGCCGAACCAAGCGTGGCCAAGGACACGACCGCGTTCCGTGTGAGTGAGCGCCACGCGTCCAGTCACAGTGTCGACAATAGCAGGGAAAACTGGTGATTGACTAATCTTGAGTCGGTCCAGTGCCTTGAATAGATCGACCCGTTCCAACTCTTTAAGGAAGGAGTGCCATGCCGCTTGCTTCGCCCTAGAAATAGCCACATAAAGATCCCGCCGTGCATCCAACCAGGCTCTCCGTGCCGATGGAAGGAGTACTTTTGAAATCGTCGACGGAGTCTGCGTGCAGTTTGTAAAAGAGACGTGATTTCCAAGTTCCACCACCGCTTGGCGATGGAGCAGGGCCGATGTCGCGGAGTCGAGCCTTCCAGAGCCAGAGCTAGAGCATAGCAGAGGAAGGAAGTGGCTTCATCGAGATCAGCAATAGTAGAAATAATGGGACGGGGTTAAAGGCCGAGATGGTACCGCAAGATGGCGAGGTATTTATCCAGGTCCATTTTGCTGGTGTTGAATTTGTTCGATTCCCAGCGGGCAACGTCAAAGTCTAGTGTATACCGAATTGGATAGTGGTCACTGCCGACACAAAGATCAGCGTCAACGGTCACATTGCGAACGGACATAAAAAGTGAAGGCGACGACCACCCTAGGTCGATTACATTGCCCGAGATATGAGTAGGAACATCTGGCGGTGTAACAAGGAGAGGATGTGCCGTGAGGAGGTCATGCAGGTCGAAATCCGCATCGCAGGTAGCCGTCTTGGTCTTCGAATCCCAATGATAGTGGTGAGAGTTCGAGTCCATAACGGCCAGCGTCCGTGTATTTGGATTGAGCTGACGAAGAAGGGACCTGAGAAGACCGACCCCAGCCCGTGTTGTGCTGTCATTGTAGAGGTTAATGATCGCTACCTTCACCGCGCCAAAGGTAAAGTCAACAGCCATGATGTCGCGTGAGGATGAGAGGTCCGGGCGGGGGCAGATGCAGTGAGGTGGGATCGTAGAACGCTTAACGTACATGGAGACTCGGTGGTCAGTTACGCCTTCGGGGTGGATAAGAATATACGCAGGATGCTCGGAGGAATTGATGATTTCTTGTTCGTGTGGCTCTTGAACGCAGATTATATCGAAGTTTCCAGAACCCGCCAGAATTTCTAGCGGGTTCCGGGACTTCCACGAATTTATCTGGACTAGGCTGATCATCTACACAGATTCGTGCAGCCGTGGCGCAGTGGGTGGAGGGAACGAAGGAGATTCCACGACAGGAGAAGGAGTTGAGGCAGAAGGCGTGCGAGCAGGGACGGAGGATGAGGAATCGAGTTGTTTGGTAAGCTGCACGGCACGGAGACGAAGATGTTCAGCAATCCGTTTACGAGTTGGACAGCAAAAACTATCTGCGCGGTGCTCACCGCCACAATTGATACACTTGGGCTTTGAAGGACAAGTCGGCCCATGCGCAGCCTCACCGCACCACGCACACTTGCACTCCTTCACAGAACACCGCGCCTTTGTGTGCCCAAATTTCAGGCATCCCCAGCACTGCGTGACTCGAAGGTGAGGGAAGCCACGAGAAACAGACGGGGCAAAACCGGCCAAGATTACCCGTCCATCCGCGACCGCGCGATCTACCATCTCCCGCGACTGCAGCCGAAGGAAGATCGAGCCAGCTGCGCGAACCTTCTTGCCCGCAGCAGCCGAGGCCGCAATCATAGCCTCACTCGGGGGTTTATTAACCCAAGTCGGCGTACCCACCACTGGTCCGAGCTGCGGGTTGCGAGCCTCGAACTCCCGTGCGAGCTCATCCAGACTCCCCGCCACGGCGAAGGGTATACCGTCGATCTGGACATGACAGTGGGCGGCAGGAGGGGCGCTCCGTGCGCCCGGGAAAGCAGTAGGGCCCCAGACGTTCCGGCTCTTCTCAAGTTCCACGGCCGCCTCCTTGGATTCAGGGACGAGGAACACGCTCGATGCGTTGAGACGCGACGCGTAAACGATGCGAGGGAGTGACAGAGGCTGGAGGATCGCGTTGAGCTCCGGGATCATCTTGTGATAGTCCAGTTGTAGGAGCAGTGCAATTTCCCCGTCGCAACTAATAAGGAGCAGTTCGTCAGAGGGACTGGGGAGGGGGACGGCCTTGGGCTTAGGCGATAGCTTCGGAGGAGCAGCGATTCCGGCATTAGCAGCAGCAGCGTACGAGGATCCAGCAGCAGAACGAGCAGATTTGGCGCTCTCTACTGTCTTTGAAAGGGACTGGATGGCTTTATGCTGAGCTTGCACGAGCGTCGAGATCGACTGGAGCGGTGTCACGACAGATTTGGTTAAGAGCGCACCAAAGGATTCTGCAGTTTCAGCGTCGCGTGGAATCTCGTGGCGGTTCTCGAGCCGAGCCTGGATTGAATCAAAAGCCTCAAAGCATGCCGCCGTCGGAGCGCTGGACCTGTAGTCCTTCATCAGCGAGATGAGTGCCTTGAGTGTCGACGCCAAGTCATCCAAGGTAATAGCTGACTCCGAGCGTGCCTTCAGATCCAAGAATGCGGATGCCTTTTCCTTGCTCTTTGTGGGCTTGTGTCCGGCCTTATCTTTCAGAAGAGGTGCAGCATTCTCTGGCGCGGCGACCTGCTCGACGAGTGCATCAGATGTTACGGGTGGAGCAGCCTGGGTAACTTGCCTGCCGCCAGGAGGCGGAGGCAGACCCCGAGCATTACGCTCGTTGACTGCCCCCCCTCGCTTTCCACGGGCGCCGCTACCATCCTGGTCTGCGCGCGGATCCGTCGTAACATCTGTGGGGGGGTGCTGGAGTAAAACAGTGTCGGTAGCGGAGGCGAGAGGCGAGAAAGCGTTCGCGTTTGCGCCGGCACGGGAGGCTTCGGCGAAAACTCGGAGTTGTGCTGCAGGACGGTGAGGGGCAGTGTTACGCGTCGGTGAGGGTGACGGGATATGGGACTTGGATGGGTGGACCAAAGACGCGTCCGGCGGGAGTGTGGTAGCAGCTGGCGAGGCGGCGAGCTTCTGCGCTGATCGTGTCAGGATGAACCGGGGCGGCCGCTCCGATGCTTCTTTCCCTGTCGATGCTCCCAGGCCTTCAGATAAGATTTCGCGTAGATCATCAAGGTCCACGGCGATGAGCGAGGACCGAGGCTGGGCCCGGCGAGGACGAGGCTTCTTGTTGGCCATTTTGGTGGTGATGGTGGGAGTGTCGAATAGATGCCGACTCGGCCATCAAAGTTGCCATATTTCAACAACCTGCACTCGAATGACCCTGAAACTTTTTAAACATCGATTTCCCGCCCATCTTTCCCCCAGAATTCGACATGATTCTCAAATTTCAATCCCGACACCCCCTTGCGATGATGGAGGAAGAAGGCAAGGAATGCCAAGGATTGATGAGAAGACAACATGAGCAAACAACGGCGCGCCTAGAACCCGAAGTCCTGCTGAAGATGCAAGCAACGGAAAAATATTGGTAAGTGCTATCTGAGGTGATTTGTAGAAAATCGGGTTTGCATGGGCCAAAATACAAAGTCGTTGCAAGGACCGTGGAATGACAGTAGCACGACTTTGAGCTTACTCATGTTATTATGCAAATCACGATTTAAAATAGGATTGAGTACCATGTGGCCCTCGCAGCAGGCATTCTTTTCTAGAGTTTTCTTTTCTGGGGATCATTTGCCAAACGCACACACGGATTGACATCACATCAAGAGCCGGTCAATGACTGCTATGGTTCAGAGTACTGGCAAAGTCGAATCTAATTTGTACATATTGGGACTGAGGATGGGAAGCTGTAAAAACCACGGATGTACGCACCCTCTGATTCTCGGGCACATCAAAACAATGCTTGATCCCGGCAATATTTTTATTTCTTTATTTCTTTATTTGATTATTTTCACCCACAGACACCGGTATCGAGCCGGAAATGCAGGCGGCCAATGTGTATTGTGGGCGCCGTTGGAAGATGCTTAACTTTCGCCATGGCGATTTCGTTGCCCTCTGTGTATTCTGTTTAAATTCGATGTAACTCGAATCTCCGTCAGTGTCGAACAGGCCTTCCAACGGGGCCGAAGCTTCGTCCACGGATCTGTCAAGGAGTATGTTCGTGATTGAGCCGAGAGCTGGCAAGCTTAGCACTTGCGGGTAAAAAGTCGTGAGGGGCTACCTACTAAGGCCTACCGTGTATTTAGTCCATTCTGCCACGGAGTCGGCTCTTTCGACGATCCTCCAGGAGAAGGGCACGGAGTGGACAGATATCGTGTTCCGCGCACAACGAAGCGAACGTCGACTTCACCTGCACGTCATGCAGGTTCCCCAGGGGTTTTACACAAGGTATTGGGTGATTCCTCTACGAACCAGCAACTCCACCTTTTACGAGGCCATTAGGACTGTGCGCCGTGCCCGTCGCAACGGTTCGACGGGGCCCCGTGCAACGGGTCCCGTGCCTGTTCCGTCGAGGATTTTCCACTGTTCTCGACGGGACGGTGACGGAACGGGTTTTCATCCCGACGGCCCGTTGAATGACGGCCGTGACGGCCGTCGAACGGGTTATGTTTTTCCCGCGCTAATCGGTACATTTCTGGCCGGAAAATGTGACCAGGGCAGCCCCTCGCGGATTAAAGGCCCTTCATTCCTTCAAGTACTTGTTCTGCCCTGTTTCCACATCCGAATGTCCAGTAATGATTCTCTCGGCAAACCCCGGCAACTCCCGAAGCGTGATGGCCGAGTTGAATCCCGTTGCTGTTCAACTTTCTATTAATTGCCACCGTTCATGTCGTTAGCTTTCAGGGGTTAAAAAAATTCATAAGAGAGCTCTAACCAAGCTTTAGGTCTACGGAGGGGTGCATGTGCCTCTTGAATTGGACATATTGGTTATACTGACTGATGTACCTCTCTAACATCGAGTCCCCGAGCCGGAACATCGTTATCACACATGCTGCGAGGGAATATGGCACCAAATTGGCAAGAATAACAGCTCTTGTGATTCCGAGAACAGCCGTGCACCCGTCACGGCCGTCCCGTCGCCCGTCCCGTTCCGTCAAGAAATCATTCGACCACTCGACGGGCCATTACGCAACGGCCCGTGCCCGTCACTCACCCGTCGAATCGACGGCCGTGCCCGTGACGGGCACGGCGCACAGCCCTAGAGGCCATGCACATGTTGTCGAGCAAGGACGAGGACACGAAGAAGGTCATCATGGACGACATTGACTCCTTCCTTGGGGATGATCTCAATGCGCTAGGGATTCATTAGCATCGAAGTAGTCTGAATTCGTTGGCACCGCCTTTAGCGCAGCCCGTGTTCAAAAGCACCAGACCTGTCAAAACAAATTCAAAGAGACAGTTCAAACCCAAATTTCGCTGGCTATCCTCCCAGCAAGGCCCCATCGAAATCCGGCGTGAAATGATTGCACAGTGGTCAAAATATTGTTTTGGTGCGAAATCTCGGTGCATCATGCCGAGGTTCACATGCATTTGTTTGCATTGACATGCAGGGCCCTCTGTTCCTGTTCAAAAGCACCAGAGCTGTCAAAACAAATTCAAAGAGACACTTCGAACACAAATTTCGCTGGCTATCCTCCCAGCAAGACAGCAAGACCCCGTCAAAATCCGGCTGCACAGTGGTCAAAATATTGTTTTGGTGTGAAATCTCGGGGCATTGTGCCGAGGTTCATGTGTGTTTGTTTCGTAACAGCCTGCAACGGGGCACTGTGCCGATGATCACATGCATTTGTTTGCATTGACATGCAGAGCCCTCTGTTCCCATTCAAAAGCACCAGAGAAGTCAAAACAAATTCAAAGAGACAGTTCAAACCCAAATTTCGCTGGCTATCCTCCCAGGAAGACCCCGTCAAATTCCAGCTTGAAATGATTGCACAGTGGTCAAAATATTGTTTTGGTGTGAAATCTTGTGGCTGTCACGAATCACATGGGCTTGTGACCTGCGGGACAAGACCTGCAACAATCTTCGAGGCTGAGTGACTTCTAACTTGCGGGTAACCTCCTTGAAATGCAGGAAATATCAAACAAGAAGCAGTTGTACCCAAACTGAAGTTGTAGGCAGGGGATTGCATGCAAAAAACAGTTGCAGGTGGGACGAGTGCGTACTACAAAAGATGCTTGCATTTTCAATTTTTAACAGGAGTTGTAGTGAAATTTTACTGTTTTGGGCCCAAGTTGCATGAAAATACTTTTTACACAGTATACCATGGTCGGACGCCGACTATAACCCTCTCAATTTGCTCTCGTTTAGCACTTCACGAGCCAGCAGTAATACGGGACTCAATGATCAGGCCACCGATGCAAGGGCGGAACGACGCCACCCATCGAATAAGCTGCCGAGAGAAGCTCAACGCCGCAAGCTCCTGTACGACAACCTGACTTTTTCAACTCGTTTGAGAGTCATTATAGACTTGTTCTTCTCTCCATTGCAGCGCTACATTGCATTGAAGTTCCGGAGAAGGCAACAATTGAATCTCTACGTAAGTACTCTGATTACGCAGCACCTGTTGTCGGGCCAATGCAGTAAATTTTCACAGTCCCATCCTTCAAGATCTCTTCCAGGCGGTTTATTCTTACCGGATTGCGCCGATGTCCACACCAAATGACTGGGAAACAGGTTAGATGCAGATCAACTCTCGGTGTTGAGTTCTGAACTTAAAAATCGAATATGATGATGGTGATAGTATCGGACAATTACACAGAAGGCTCAAGCTCTATATCACTGAGTTGCGACGAGGGAAAAGAGTTGAACAGTCCGATGAACAGCAACGTGTGACCCGGGCAAAATATGATGAACAACTTGCAGAAATACGGCAACTGTGGCCACAACTCGTCCAGTAAGTCTTAGTCAGGTATGAGACACTCAACATGGTTAACCCGTGTCAAAGAAATCGAAACCTGTGGAAGAGGGCAAGACCATCATAATCATCCCCATTCCTGGCCGTCACTTTTCCTATCGTCGCTCCCTTTTCCCTCAGGGTTTTCGAGGTCGAAGGTTTTTCCCAGTGACTCAAGGCCTTCATGAATCTTCACGCTCACGACATTCATGACCATTACGATCCATTATTACTGTTACATTTTGGCTTATGGGTTCATCGAGGTACCTGTACCTGAGTATTTTATACGTAGATGAATATCACACTGTTAAACTGTTAAACCACCCACTCGTACACGACGTGCAACGAAGCAAGGTTGAATTGACGCGCTACGTATCTTTGTGGCAATGACAGAAATAGAGTGCAATCTAACCGCGCCTTTTCTCTGTTACAACTCCGCTGGTGCTCTCAGTAGACTTCCGCTGATTCGTGTTGTAATTGTGGGCTGTATATAGTCTCGAATCTCGATTATATTAACAGGCTTCTCGTAGGCTAGGAATTGACTGGAAACGCCAGAAAGGAATCGAGCGCACTTCAAGAGTCCCACTTATCAGCTCAATTGGGTTTACATTCATATATTTCTTCCTCGGCAAGACACCTATCAAGAAGGGCGATGGAGGTCAGGTTGAGACAACGACGTGTATTGGGCGCAAGGAAATCAAGCAAAGATGGGGATAAGCTGGGGGGAGGGCACGCGAGGCACTAGATGTAGCTAGAAAAAAAGAAATGTTTCCGTGATCGAAAATGTCACATGTGAACGTTCCACAACCTCAGGACGAGTCATCTGCTCCTGTCCCTATCCGGATTTCAACAGGTGCACTTCCCTGGAACTCTGGACAGGTGTGAAGACGAACCAACTGCGTACTGATTAGTGTTGCCACGGCTCGGCTACGGTTGGCTCGACTCGGCTTTTGATGGCTTGGAAGCCGTTCCCAAATACGGCAAGCCGTGAAAGTTTGGGATTTGAGATTCACGGCATCACCTGCTTTCGGTCAGCGGCGGCATCCACGGCGGCACTCGATCGGAGCTTGAAGTGGAAGTGACGGTCACGTGTGACCCGCAGTGCTCTCTCTTTCTCCTTACCACGCCCTTCGCGCACCCTCCAACCATGAGAATCCGTGCCCGTCGCTCACGCACGACAACAACAAAGGCGGGTAGCGCTGGAGTGGGAAAAGGCGGGCGATCAGTGGAACTGAGGTCACAGGGGATGCAATATGCGGAGTGCATGGCATGCGAGGGATTAGAAAGCATCACCTTTTTTAGGTGAAGGGAGCCGTGCCCGTGCAGCAGCACTGCAGCAGCGGGCGGGAAACGGGAAGCAACGGCCGGGCAGCGGGCAGCGGGGCCGGGCGGGAGGCAACGGCAAGACGTAGACTGCTGCATCGCCAATGGGGAGAGAGCCACACCGTGTCGGTGCGTGTGGAGGAAGCAGCGCGGCCGGGGCGCGCGTTTTGGTGGCGCGTTTTGGTGGCGGGTAAACGGGAGCGGAAGGCGGAGTACTCCGTTGCTAACACACGCAAACACACTCCCAATCCGGTAAGCGATGCCGCCTCACCGCACGGACCATCAGACCGACGGGGCGGTCTATTTGATGGGCGCGCAGCGCATTTGATGGCTTCACTCGTTAGCACACTGATGAATCAAATCCCCGGAGCCTGGTTTAGGGACGTGCAAAAGACGGTGGAGGACTCGGACGACGCTGACATCATCCCGCGGAGATTTCCGAGACTTGTTAAAATTCAAGGTCCGCTATACTTCGGGTTTCTCCGTGCCCCTTGCCGCCGCTGCCGCCGTCCCGATCACGCCGCCATTCCCATTTCCCAAATGCTCTCGGCAAGCCGATCCGTGGGCGAGCCGCCGGCTTTGGACGGCTTCGGCTCGAGCCGCGGCTTGAGGCCTGAAAGGGAAGAACATGGAGGTCTGGCACATATGGGCATTCTAGCACATATCATTACTCTATAAAATGTCTGAAGAACACGTCTCTGAGTCTGTTGTAGGGCTGTGCGCCGTGCCCGTCACGGGCACGGCCGTCATTTCAACGGGAGTCCAACGGGCAAAACCGTCCCGTTACCGTCCCGTCGTAGGGTCAGCAAAATTTTCTACGGAACGGGACGGACGACGGGACGGCCGTCACGGCCGTCGAGACGGGATCGCCTTCACAAAATCGGTTAAACAGAAGTATGGCGGCCACGAACATGTTCCAATTCACCTCGAAGCTCGAATCTGTTCTTAGTCTTTTAGTAAGTTGAATGTCTGCACCTGAATTAAACTGAAAGCTACCTTCCTTCGCCCGGAAAAGTCACACAAAGCACAAGTTAATACCATGGAATGTTCATCTGCGTGCAGGCACTGTAGGCTCTTTCTGAGATGGATTACACCCAACTTGAAGGCCCAATGTTGCAGTCGACCCAAAATGGTAATAGATCATCGACGCTCTTCCTTGGTTCTTCCCGGGGCGCTTTGAGCAGTGCCGACACCTGGAAACCAATGCGAAAAAATTCTAAGAGGCAGGGTGCCACCCAGTGAGCATTTTGAAGTCGAAATAAACAATGATTGGGTACTAAGTGTCATCAGAATCCGTCACCGTTGGTCGCCCGTCAATGGCCGTCGACTGAGAAATCCGTCCCGTCGCCGTCCCGTCGAATTTGTTCTCAAAGCCTCGACGGAACGGGTCGGCTACCCGTCGCACGGAACCCGTCAAACCGGCGCGACGGGTACGGCGAACAGCCCTAAATGTCTCCGCTAAGTAGTAAGTCTTCAAATATGTAAGCGAAGCTGTATACGAACTGTATACAAGGCTGTGAACAATGAGAAACCGAACTAAGGGAGCTGTCAAGGAGAGCTGTAGACAATGAAGAAATGAAGCTGTTACAATAGACAGGTTGCGCACGAGCCATTGGAGCCACCCAGTGGCTCTCGGACCGTGCGCAAACGGGTGGCTCCACCGCCAAAATATGACGTGAATGGCTGTGAGTGGCTTGTTGGAGCCACTCGCCTGCTATTTTTGCGCACGGTCCGAGAGCCACTGGGTGGCTCCAATGGCTCGTGCGCAACCTGTCTAATACTAAAGGGGATGGTTAGACGCGTGTCGGGCGCAATCTTAACGCCCGCCAAGCCGACTATATGGCCAGTCGAGCCTTTACTTCAACAGTTAAAGTCGATAGAGGCCATAAATAAGCGGAAATGTTTGAGGCGCACACGTTGTTTGGTCATGTCTATTTCGAAAAATGATGCCGGCATCGCGGCTCGAACCCTCGACTTCAAGCTCTCAAACTTTTTTTCTTTTTTGTGATGTGCCATTATTATTGCAAATTGCAATAAGCGGACTCCCAAGCTCATCTGGTAACAAAGAACGTCGAGGTGTTCCGTAATTCCGGTGATCAAACAATACACATGGCCAGCGCATCGGTCGCGCGTGTCCGAAAGTGACGAGCTTTCGCCAGAATTTAATTGAAGTGACGAGCTTTCCCAGAAATCAGTTGAAATGACGAACTTTCACACTTTTACATCAAACTCACGAATTTTCTCATTCCTAAGCGAAGTAAGTAAGTGACGAGGATGGGTACAACTCAGACTTATTGGCCTTCTGCGAGCGATCAACTACTCATCTGTCTCCTCAGGTTTCAACTAATACTATACTATTTCGATCAAATCGACAGTCACGCGTCACGCACCCCTGTGTCGATATCGAAATTTGGTCGAAGTCACGCGTCACGCGGGCCTTTGTCGAGCCTCTCGAGCGTGACATGGCGCCAAAAAGTGGCCAGAGGACGCAAAAAAGACGAATTTTTGAAAAATTTCGGCGGGAATGTCGAATATTTCCGGGTCACGTGTCACGCCCCATGTCGAATGAAATTATACAGTACAAGCGGCCGCTCGGCCTCGCTTCCTGAGTGTGAATTTTGATTGCGCAAATCTGTCAAACGTGAGTAGAATCCAAAAGTTCGGGGCAAAAGTTCCTAGAGCGGAGTTTACAGCCGTTTGGAGAACTTAGGGCGCCGCCTGTTTTTTTTTTTTTTGTAAGTTTTCACGAGAACAGCGATTACGGGATCATTTCTCTACCGTTTTCCCTGGAAATAGGCTCATTCGATTCGCACGGAAGGGGCGGAGGGCCTCGTCTCCTAGGTTTTTTTTATGGGCACCGAAAATCTCCTTTTTGGGATAGATTCCCGTGTTTTTCAGTGGTTGAGTGGAGAACACATCCCATGGGACCTATTTTGCTCCAATTGACCTAGATTTTTATTATGATGGACTTCAACATATTCTGGAGGGCCTGAAATACTGGGATAGTGAATGTGAACGCTGGTTCGAATCCACCATACACTTTGGGATCAACAATATGAAAGGAATTTATCTATGAACTGTAGATTTGAAGTATTGATCCCATTCAAAATACCGGTATTTCAGGCCCTCCGGAATATGTCAAAGTCCACCATAATAAAAATCTAGGTCAATCGGAGCAAAAAGGAAGGGAGATTTGATCGGAGTTGTACACCACCGCTTGGCCCCCAACCTGGGAGCAAGGCGGGAATCGGCTACCTTGGCCAAGCGAGCAATGGAGAGCACAAAGCTTTCCCGGAAAGGACCTGGGGCACTAGAAGGAAATCTGAGGAGACAGTTCTAACTGAAATTGCGCTGGCTATCGCACAAACAAGGTGCCGTGAAAATCCGCATTAAAATGGCTCCAAACGGGGCAATTTACTGATTTGATGCGAAACTCGGCACATTTGTTTGCACTGGAATATTTTCACAGCACCTTGTTTGTGCGATAGCCAGCACAATTTCGGTTAGAACTGTCTCCTCAGATTTCCTTCTAGTGCCCCAGGTCCTTTCCAGGAAAGCTTTGTGCTCTCCATTGCAGTGCAAACAAATGCAATTTAATGATGGCTTGGTGTGCCAAGTTTCACATTGTGCTCTCCATTCCGGTGCAAACAAATGCAATTTAACGGCAGCTTGGTGTGCCAAGTTTCGCATCAAATCAGTAAATTGCCCTGTTTGGAGCCATTTCAATGCGGATTTTCACGGCACCTTGTCTGCCCTTGTCTCGTTAGTTTTCCGGCCCTATTGCTCGCTCCTTGGCAGAAAGAAAGACGGGACCTCGATTGTTCTCAAATCCTTTGTGTCGCCAGAAATATCGGTTTCCGTCCTTCAGCCTCGTCTTTCGCGTCTTCTACGCCTTCAGTCAACCTTCGACATTTCCGCATAAAGATTCACCACCGCCATGCATCTTACAGATATTTACATCGCCCTTGTCCCATTGCCGAAAAAATCACAGAATGTCCGCTCCTGCGATTCCCCTTGGGCGGGCTTATCTCACCCTCGGTTGCGTCTCCTGTTGTGGAACTTGGAAGCCAAAACGAAATTCGATTGGTCGCCCGAGGCCCGGCCGCTGACCCCTGAGCTTCACAATGTGCTGCAGATTGTAGCTGGTATCCCAAATTTGATTTTCGACACGCAGTCGCCGCACGCGATAAAATGGTCGCTGCACGTAATTCCTTCACTCGATGGCGGAAAGGACACTCTGGCAATCCTGCAGCGTTTTCTGCAGCACTTTCACGATATCCCGAATTTGGACGGTAAAAAATCACCACCTTCCAGTCCACGAAGAAATAGACAGACCAGTATGATGGCATACACCCATTAGATTGTGTATTCAACAGTTTACAAGCATGAGGGAGTCTGTGCTTGGCCACGGTGCAAGACTGCCGCCCCATGGCGGCACTGGCAGCTAAATCCCTTTAAAAATTTTGCGCTTTTAACCTAAGCGAGGGTGCTCCGATTTCTTTTATTGCCGTCTTCAGAAAAGTTGGCGGTGGCGGTAAATACATGTCAAATTGAGCATTTCCCGTCAAGTCTTGCGCGGGCCATATCTCGATGAGTACTGCACAAAACGTAGCAAGTATAGTGAAAAATGATCGTCTCTTTGAGGGCTAGCTGCCCCCGGGTCCATTTAGTGTTCTATGCAAATTGTAATAAATTTTATTTGGTGGGCCTAGGCTCTAGCATTGGTAAAGCCCACAACAAACCAGAGAACGAAGCGGAAGAAGAAGAAAACAAGCGGCGCGGCACATAAGGACGACCGGCCTTGCATATAAAGTCGCCAATGGCGAGCTCATTTAGGCATTGACTGGATCAACCTTTGCACATACTTATTTCGCATCATGGTAACCACAGTGCGTTTAAATTATAATGGATCATCCAGATCGTGGAAATTTACAGGCTCTGACTAGAAAAAAGAAATAAAGAAGATGGAAGCGAAATTTACTCGCAGACTCGACAGATTATATGCGGAGCTGGACTCTATGAACAAGGACATGATGGCCTTCTTCTCCCCTCCCGATGGATCGGCACCAAAAATAAAGAAACAGGTTACCTCGAATCCTAATGTAGCGAGGAAGACATCGTTTGAGAAGATGAAGTCTGAGAAGCAAAACGACAAGGAAACGTTAGAAGAAAAGTTGGTCGCTCCCACTATTCACGCGGTCACGAACGTCTGATCATTTTCGATGCTCAGAATTGAAACGAACGCGCTCGAAATCCCGCCCGTATTCGAGATTTCAGAAATCGGAGAATTACGGAAACCGAAGCTTCAAAGGCTCTTGAAACAGTTGGGTGGGCCAATGAATACAAGGGACAACAAGGAGGAAATAACAGGGAAAATCCTTTCAATTCTGGAGGAGAGAAGCGCCAAATACAGGAGGCAAACCAAGACGACCACAGGTAAAGCAGTGGAACGGATCCGTAGATTGCACTTATGCAACTGTATGACGACAGAAAAAAAAGCCGGTAAAAAGAAATTGTCCTCGAAAACAGTCCAGGAGAAGGTATGAATACGTTGGAAACTCTGAGGATAATACTTAACGAGTTTCGAAGGCCGAAACATCAGCTCCCCAGTCCTCCAAGGCCGAATTGAAGTGCAGAAAACGTACAGGGTCTCCGCAGGTAAAGGGTGGAGGGGAGTCTTCTGATGAGCCTGGCACAGATGGGGAAGAATATGAGCCGGCCACAGCAAAAACTTCATCAGGTCAACGATCCGATGATGAGGATTATACTCCACAGGCCGGAACGTACTATGACGAAGATGATAGAATGGCGATGGATACCGATGAGGATGTGTAGTTTCCCAAATCACCATAAAAGATTCTGTCGGTTTCTGGTTCGGCTCGAGGCGCAGTCGCGCGTAGTTACTGGTCACATTGTGTAGCTAGGGTGCCACAGCCAAACGAGCATCTGTTTCTTTCCGTGGTACACCCCTTCTCGTAGTCAGTCTCTGACAGATTCCGTAAGGTAGAGAGCGTGGGACCCAGCACCTTATGTAAGCTGCTTACGCATGCTTTCCCGCGGCGAAAAGGCGTCATTTGATATTACAGAAGCGGAGTCGCTTCAGACGGACACACGTAATTTTATAAAGAGAGCCACAAGGCCTCAAACGGAGATATGTATGCTCCAATTACAGCTCTTTGCGGTACAACAGGCGCGGTCCGTTTTTTTCTGTTTTGGCAAGTTTTCACGAGAACAGCTGCCCTGAGCTCAATTCTCAACCGTTTCCCCTAAAAATAGGCTCATTCTATTCGCATTGAAAATCCGCAGCGAATGGAATACCGGTATTTTTATTCTATCATGTAATAGAATTTCTTCCCGAAAAACTTGGTTTTGAGTAGGACACCTGTAGCACTTGGAATACTGCCCCGATTGGCCTAATCTTTGGATATGCTATACAGCTGATGTGTCCCTAGCCAATGTGGGTGTTTACTGAGCTTAATGTACTCAAACGTCCATGGACAGGTCTACCTATGGTAGTGTCTGGATATCTACTTCGCTAAAGTGTGCGCTAGATCACAATCACTCAACATTTAATATAAATAAACACACCGTTGTCCAGTGCCACATCAGATGTATAGCATATCCAAAGATTAGGCCAATCGGGGCAGTATTCCAAGTGCTACAGGTGTCCTACTCAAAACCAAGTTTTTCGGGAAGAAATTCTATTACATAATAGAATAAAAAATACCGGTATTCCATTCGCTGCGGATTTTCAATGCGAATAGAATGAGCCTATTTTTAGGGGAAGCGGTTGATAATTGAGCTCAGGGCAGCTGTTCTCGTGAAAACTTGCCAAAACAGAAAAAAACGGACCGCGCCTGTTGTACCGCAAAGAGCTGTAACCAAATGGAACCTATCTAGAGCAAATTGACCGGCAATTTTATCGACTATTGGGGCTTGCGTTGTTGCTGCTACCCTTTTGCGCTGTTCGAGGTATCCTCCGGCCCAATCATACTGTCCGCTTCCAGTTGAACGCCTTCATTTTTCCCGTTTCAACATCCGCTCCCGACACCCGCCGAACACTGCTGATTTACCACTGATAAAATATTTTGGCGCAGACGACAATATACTCCCTTCCCTTTCCGGCCTTCGACTACCCCGACGACGGAGTGTTCTTGGTGCGCGACGGAGGCCATACCCCGCCTTTTTCGGCAGAGCCACGCAGCGTGCGATGGAGTTTCGTGCCCAGGCAGTACTGGGAGAGTGTTGATGGCATGTGGTCCAGTTTTGCCTCTGGGCCTTCGTGGGATTCAGTTCCATGGTCACGACGAGTACGTCGCTTTTGTATGGGTGCGCAGATGTAGTGGTAGGATTGGGTTAGCCAGTACGCATCTCCATGTGGTAGCTTAGTCATCCATCCACTTCTATCCGCTACCGCGATTAGCCAGTCTGGCCGTCTTCACCAGGAGGCGAATACGATAATTGTCTGGGCTGAATCTAGCTCGAGATGGTGTGGGCAGTAATATCGGCTGTGAGTTCCAGACGTGAACATTGCGTTCATCTTCAATTAGGTAGGGAGTCGGCGGCTTGCGCTCGTATGGTAGCTCGCAAGAATCTTCGTATCCAGGGCTCCACGTTTCAATGGGTGAAGGAGAACGGCCACTGACGAGGCTTATGAAGCTGTTCCGACGACCACATAATTACAAGTACTTATGTAATAGTAAGGAATCGTTCTTTTTTAAAAGTTTACACCGACGTTTTTTGGGCTGCTCGAGTCACAATCTTACAGTGAGTCAAAATAGTGGCTGTGTTGAAGTCTTTTTAGTGGTGGTGCGTAAAAAGCATTAGATTCTTTGTGATACTTTTTACTGGCATCTCGGGGATCTCCCGTCCGGTCCTGAAAGAATGGTTCCATTTAGCCACCCCCTGATGTGTTTGAGAGCTCTCCGAGAACTAAAGCTGCTGAAACTCTTTGCTTACACCCATGAGAACGCGAGAACGTCTACTTTATGTAGAGATGATTAATCCATGGTTGAATGGGCAGATTGTCTCCCTGGGAATGCCCCCAAATATTTCTCTGATTTTTGGGCTGCATCCAGTGGAGGTCTGGCTCATGCATGCTCGCGAGCGCCTGGCGTCACACTCTTACACCCGACACTTCAGCCTCGACGCGTCTTGTACTCACTCATATGAGGACAATGGCACTTTTGAAACACGTATTTAGCCTATTGAATCACGCGAAACTCTCGCGGCACTGTGTGCTCCGTTTCTGTGGCGGGCGCTGAGATATGTATCAGTGGAATGTATTAGAACCCACCTGTTCGCTTTCTGATATGCATTCACGGATGCGCCTAGGGTTGGAGGAACTACTTGGATTGTGGAATCTGTGATAGACCCTGAGAGTCTGCAAGAAGAACAAACAGATGTGATGTGAAATTACGCGACGAAGGAACACTGTCGATGAAATCAAACTTGCTGAAGTTGTTGATTGACCACTAGCAGAAGAAACGCTGCCACCAGGTGCAGTACGGCTAAAAGGGTGGAGAAGGGGACTCACACATTGTCATTGTGAACCAGAATGACATTGGGCCACACGGTGCTCGAGTCGTAGACTCACGGTCGCCGAGACTACCCTTGACGCCCTACTTGATACTCGATATAATTGCAATCCACTTCGGAGGAGCAAGATTGAAACCGTTACTTCAAATACTGGGCCTCGAGATCGGGGACGACATGGCAATTACTGTACTTTTACGTTCAATTTGACAGTCACGCATCACAGGGGTACTTGTCGACGACGAATAATGGTGCGGTGTCACGGGTCACAGCGAGGGTTGTCGAATATGTTCCATGGTTCGCAAGGTGCAAAAAAATCGTGTTCTGCGGAAAACGTCACCAGGAAGGTCCCAGATCTTTTCTGAATCCTCAATCGCAGGATAAAATGTCTTGACTTGATTTCTAGATTCTATCGGCCAAAAATCAACCAAATCTACCTGATTTAGCCCGGTTTAGCCATTCCAGAGGCAACTAATTTGAATCGACATCAGCCTGTCTCTGCATGCTCCCACAAAGGTTCTGGATTGACCTTCAACCTCTGTGGATGCTTCTGGGTCTGCGTCGAAATTTACCACCTGTCACGGCCCAACTCGAGCTGTGTCGAATTGTCGAATTGGTTCAAAATGTCACGCGTCACCCCCCCTGTCGAATTGAACGCAGAAGTACAGTATTAGTGAGGTGCAATAAATAGTTTCCCCACTCCTGTACATTTTTAATCCCGCGCAAAAGGAAAACATCTCCGCCCCCAAATCTCGGGGTTTTCCGGCCGTCCGCGCTAAAAACAGATCTTTGCATCATTCCGTTTTTGATGCGCGCAATTTGAACCTCCGCACAAAATAAACTCGAGCGCCCGCAAAATAAACTCAAGTCCCCGAAAAATAAAGTTGAGCCTGCGCAAAAAACACTATTGATCTCCAGGCAAAACAATCCCATGTCCGGGTCGAGCGCCGGTCAGCTCGGCCCACTCCGATCGGAATGTCTACGTGATTGTCGTACTCAACTTATTAATATATGATTTATTACATTCGCTGCTCAACACTGACGGGATGGGACGTTACAATGATCATCGATCAGCGAGCATCCGTGGGCATCGGCCACTCAGCTGCCAGCTCGCGTCGATCTGAGGATCTGACAGAACCAAGATCTTGTGATCTCGCTCTTCGCAGATGATACATCCATCTATCTTTCATCCAAGGATTCTTTGGATACACTCTGGGGTAATTTGCTCCTATGGTGTGCAGCTTCAACTGCAAAATTCAACGAACACAAGACTATTCTACTACCGTTTGGCTGGGCCTCCTATCGAGCAACGGTATTATAGGAGAGACGGATCAACAATAAATGCGAATTGGTGCAATTGAAGAAAGCATCAGGTAAATCACCCAGACAATGTATACGTGGCCATTTTTGTGTGCCCTGGCTTCAATTCGACAGTCAGATCCCTGCAAACCTCAAATCAGCCAACTGCTGCCTTTTCCCTGTCCAAACCGCCCAAAACACTCCAAAATGGAGCCGGAATGCCAAACACGGCTTGTTAATGCTGTGCGTACCTCCCAGTCATGGGCCCCGGCCCGTCGACCTCCACCTCAACCTATGAGCCTGCACAGACAATTGAGGGAGCTATAAAAAAAATCTGATCACCCAAATTGGGTAGTCTTGAGTTTACCACGTCACATGTGATTGGAGGTCGACGTTGTTACATCATCGGAGCACACCAAGCGCTATAACACCTAACTAAAATCATGGACGTTCTCGCCTGACCATTTTGCACATCTGGAAGCTTTAGTTCCGCCCCGGCCACTCAAGATTGACTCGTGCAAGGGGTTCTGTCGGTGAGTGATAAAACTCAACCAAAATCACAAACCTGTTCGGCCAGCTATTCTTCACGTTTAGAATCATGGTTTCCGCTGTGGCCGCTTGACATTGGCGATGCCGAGACCTTTTTTTCAGTTAGCGCCATAGGCGTCTAATATAGAGCACCACTCACCTGCAGCTCATTATAGATTCTGACGGTCTCCAATCTTTCAAAGTATCAACCTGGGTTGGCCTGCTCAGATGGCCTACATTCCCTAGCAATCCCAGCGACATTCTTGCAACTCTGCCATGTCTCCAAACTTCAAATGGCAAAACCTACCCATTGAGGAGTTACAGTGGGACTTCTTGGGCAAGAATTGTCTATTTGTGTTCACCGGCTCAGATGGGCTATATTACCTAAAGGATTGCTTTCAACACGCATTCGGATTTCTACTAGCTCACATTGAGGCAAATGTATGGATAAGGAAAACACGGTATGCCCCGATTGGCAAAATGGGTTAGTTGACCCCAAGTACTGGACAGGTTGCCTGCCCGTTTTCACCTGTTACTGTCTGACCAATAGATCCCACTTCATCCGAATAACCGCAAAATCCGCTCTCATTGGCCTTATGATGAGGGTTCCTCGAACCACATCTTGGCTTCAAGAATTCTTCGCAGTTCAATTTCCCAAATAACAACCAAAGCCAAAGATACGTCCAATGATTTTTCCAACCGTAGCGAGGCATAAACGCAACCGTCAAATGTGGGCCCTACGTAGTTTTTACCTCATTATGTGCCTCACGCGCTGGGGCATCTTTCGCATGTGCAAATTTATAATTATTGTTGTGTACACAAAAACCCAGTGCCGAAGCAGTAATACCGTCCAGAAATCGGAGCCCGTTCCTTCGTCTCTGCAATGACCCTGCGGCTACATCACAGGAACACCCTAATGAGTACTTGGAGACTAATAATATTGTTCTGGCGCTGCATCCTTGCACCTCCAGCCGCTGCCCAGAGCCTCAACTATTCAGTACAATTACTGACCTTCCGCCTCACTATCCGCCCTCTTGCTCCCTCTGCTGCAGCGAAAATCCTCAAGATTGAATCAGGCATTGCCCCAGTCTCAACACGCCATTCAGAATGATTGTCTGTGTCTCCATATTTTGGCCTCCAATTCCAATAGCCTTTCTCAATGTCCACCATTGATTCACGACTGTGGCATTACGTTAACTGTATCAATGTTCAAACTAGTTATGTACCAAGATTTTTTTGAGTCAATCGTGCGAGCATTACTTTTTCCTCCTCACATCATGGGTACCGGCAGACTCCCGGTTCAGAGGAAAATTCAGACACAAAAGAGGTTGCATAATGGTCAGCCTGCGTACTAAAAGCTACCACGATTTGACTATTCCTCTTGCATAGAATCTATCACCCTCCTCGCACTTGCGGGTGGCGTTCACTTCTTGTATTGCTGAATTATTGACTTCAAAGTGCTTATGAACCACTTCTGAGACAGATGATTGTAGGTTACAGGTGCGAGAGACAGCCATGCTGAGATCTAAAGTGGAAGCTCTACCGCATGGATCAAAAATTAACCTCTGATACTCTACCCATATTATACACACGATTTAGATACCGCCGACGATATTGTGGTACCTCTTGAAGGAGGCGAGATGGCCCTTGATAGACCAAGCGCCAATCAGTCGCAGTGGACGAACTTATCTTATAATTACAAGCGGCTGCTTGGCCGCCTCGCATCCTCTTCCATTGGCGCCGTATTCAATGATGTTGAGGATTATGTTTGTACTGAGCAAGGACGAAAACAAATACCTCATCGTGATGCTGGAAGGAGAAGTTTCCGTAAACATAGTGCCGATGGGAGGGTGACGCGTACGGGACTCGGCATATAAGAGGGAAGGCAGAGATCGACCAAAAAGGCAAGACCCTGACAGCTGATTGCGCAGTGGGCGGAGTTTGAAAAAGCTTCGGGACACATGCCTGCGTGGAGGCCCCGTTTCGAGAGAAGTACTGTTATTTCTGGTTATTTCTTGATGTGGAGAGGTTCACGTCAATGTCAAGGGAGAATGCGACGTGTCCGCGGACATGGTGGAAGAGAGAAAGCAGAGATCGACAACAAAAGGCAAAAAGTAGCTCTGATCCATTGATTGCGCAGCAGGCGGAGTTCGAAAAAGCTTCAGACATGCTTAATTTTATAAAGAGAGAGATGCATCACTTTTCAGAAATTTCGAATCAGCTAAATAATCGACGTGGCAGGGAGAATGAGTACGAATTAACCAGTGGTCTGAGAGTTTGGGTACTTAGGTGGACAGGCCAAGAAACAAATTTTGATGAAGGGATGTGAGGAAAAATCTACACAGCGGCAAGGGGTCAGAGCGCGGTAACCTTCTTGCGGCTGTCGCGGTTCATAGTCATGCATTGAGCGGGATCTTCACGAGGTGTCACTGGCAGCAGGGAGGGGTAGGCTATGATGGCCAGAACTGGCCGTGGTGTTGATGCGCACAAGGCACAAGCGAAGACTGTTACTGTCTGACTTGGATGAGAGGTTGACAATCAGCTCTTGCAAAGTTAAACAAAGGCAATTCTTGATGGCGGCAAATAGAGAACCAGAGGACAAAGTTAGTTGCAGAGTAGAGGAGGGCTGGGGCAGCGAATTGGGCCAGAATTGCTAAGTAGGGCTGGATACTGATATAGGTGGCCAATACTGATGCTGGATACTGAGCGGAGTTTGAAATATGTAAGCGTTTGAAAATGTGCACGAGTCCGAGACTCCGAATCCGCGAGGTAGCAGTATCAATTTTCTGAGCACTTTTGCTTCAAAAAAACTGGCGACACTCATAGAACTTTGATAGAACTTGGAAATCACTATAAGGGTCTTACATGGCCTACTCACAAGATCATCTTTATTCTAGCTCGTATTTGGTCAAGGGCCAAAATAAAATCCAAATGACTTGAATCGGACACAGCAACAGTGAGCAGCGGAAGGACAGGGATAAAAAAAAGTTAATTACAGCATATCCGTATGTCTAGAGAGAGTTCAGGCCTGTAGGATAATGCCGCAGATGGAGGTTGGAACAAGCATTTCTGATTTCTGATGGCGCCGCAGGCCAGAAAAAAATGGGCTTTAGAGCTGCATGAGCTAGGATTTGAACAAGATCAGTTTTTTTTTGTTTCACCAGACTTGGCAGGTGTGGAGAGGGCGACAGGACACCTCGCAAGGCGTAGATAGATGATAAAGGATGATATAAACTGTGAAACTCGCCGACCAGTCCTTTGAACATGGGCATGGACAAGAAAGACGCGTAACGGAATCTTGAGACACGATCACGTGGTCGTTTCATCGCGTGTACTGTAGTATTTCGCTCAATTCGTGGGTCACGCGTCACAGGCTCCCAAATCCACGAATATTTTCGGGGGGTGTCACAGGTCACCAAGACCGACCACAAACTTGCAAAAGAAGTCACAAAAAACCCCAGAAAAAGGCGAAAAATTCAATTTTTTCTCCGTGATGCCTTGGCGTTGGATTTGCCGCGGCGGCGCTCACATGCATTTCCTTGTTTTGGCGGCACCAGAAATACTTCAAGACAGCTCAACAGGACCTATTTTGCTTGAGGAATGTAGTCTGTGTGTGTCTGTGTAATTAATCTGATTATTTCCCATGAAAACACGAATTTTCTCTTGTGTCACGCTCCTGAAGGCCGATCCACGAATATTGAAGTTCGGTTTTTTGGTGTCACGCGTCACAGGCGGCACGAATTGAGCGAAATACTACAGTATGTGTGGATCGGTGGAATAAGAAAAGCGCAGCTATTAATGCTCAGTGAGGACCTCGCGCGCAACACCATAAATGGGATGAGCAATGAGAGAGCCGAGGCACTTCCACAGCGCTACATAGCGGGGATGTACCTATGGCAACTATAGTGCAACTATAGTGCTATGCAGCACTATCCGGAGCTGTCAAGAGCTGTCCAGTGCCGGCTTGGTGTCCTGATGGACCCTCACGGCAAATGTCCACCAGTTCCCATGCATCCCTTCGAGTAGTCCTGACAGGTTCCGAGGCTCATTTCAGCCAGTTATGAGTACTTTAGTAATTGTTCTTTAATATTTGTATACCGTCATTTTTGCGACCTCGCATTTCACGGTAACGTCCGAACAGTGGTAGCTATGTACGCATCGGTTCATGTGCAACAGCCAAATGTTCAGAAGGTCGAATCGGCTGGGCCAGAGACGTCTCTCAGAGAATCGCGTAGAATTGATCTCAGCAAATTCTACGGGCGATTTCCGCACGAACGCGTAGAACTGGACAGAATTGTGGAGCCCGAGTCTGGCAACAACCACATCGCTGACCGCCAACCTCGGCATTCCTAGGTTTACGTATCTTGCGGGCATACCATCTGTTGAATCGACGGCTTCGCAGCTTGAAACAGTCCACTGAGCTCCATCCTTAGTCCGTGAATTTGCTGTTTCATGGCGATGCCGTGAACAAGCCAGCTCAGCTGCTCACGATCACCATATGACCACAGCTCCACCTCCAGTCTACGTGGTTGTCTGTTGCCATATCATTTTCTACCTGCCTGTCAAATCATTTCTATGTGGCCGTCCACTGCGCTGAAGTCTCCAGAGACGTTTCTGGAGAATTTGATCCCAACGGATTCGATGTCCTCCACATCAGGAAAAAATGTTTTCCTACGTAGACGCCAGCCAGGGCCTCGAGCCTCGGTAGCCCTGGTAGCTTTCTCCCGCAGATCAATAGCCCTTGATAGCCTCGGTAGCCGCAGGCTTGGGATCAGTAGCGTGCGATTGCCGGCATGCTACGGATCAGTAGTATCCGTCCGAAAAGAAAACAATATTTTAGCAAATAAGGGAGCCAAGAATGCAGAGTTGGTTCTGTGAGTACAAACACGATATATCCTCACCCAGTAGAAAGGGCATCCAAAAAGATGACCACGTATATAATCGGCCAAAAAACGCTAAGACATTTCAAACTCCGACGCACGTGCCCGATTGCGTGATTGTTTCAATGTTTTGACGCCAAACAAGCGTCGTTGATGATGCATCTTTCTCTCTTTTCCCCCATCTTCACCGTACCTTCCCCTTCGTCCCGCGTCGCATATCAGTCCCTCAAGCCCTCTACATCCCACCGCTCGGGCCCTAAGTCCTTTCCAATCCCATTCCGCAATATCTCCAAGCTGCTGCTCCGCAAGACGCTGCTCCCAGATCTTCAAGCCCACCCACTGCAGTCGTAGTCGAAGGCGTGGCTCCTCATCAAGTCCTCTTCGAGTTTCTGCCTCTGTTGCTAATGACATCAAGACCAAGTCTACTATTCAAGCTATACTCATGCTTAGTCCCCTGGCCCACCTCTTGAATGTCGACTGCGTTACACCGGCGAGACATCAATATTTCCCGATGTGTTGCATACGCTTGCTCCCTAAGGTGGGTCGGAAGCCATCCCTGTCATCTTCTTTTCTCACACCTTTCCCCTAGTTTTCGTCCGACTTGGACGCACACTCGCACCGTTCATTCCAGCTCTCATTCCTTGCTACGGCAACGGCCATCGGTACGCTGTCAATAATTTGACACCGTCCTCTTTTCTCACTGAAGTCTTTTCTCCGTCGTGCAGAGGTGGTTTCGATGCGAGATTGTGCTTGACGGCGTTGGTCCTCTCCTTGTAGTGTATCTAGTGTTGTCATTAGCTTTGAATTGATCTGTTTTTGCATTCATTTTGCGCTGTACACGAAAACTATCTGAGTTATTACCAGATATTTTGCTCTACTAGCTACTACTGAGGCTGACAGCCACTGCTACGAGCGCTACGAGGAGCTACGGTAGCGCTACGGTAGCGCTACCGTAACCGTACGCCGGAGCTACCAGCGGCTATCAATCCTTGGCGGAGAGCTACGCGGTGCCAAATAAGGGGGACTAGACTACGCAGCGACCACGGTTATGCAGACTACTAGACGCGACATAGCCAAGTCATTTTTCCCTGATGCAAATGTTCGATCTCATCCCAAGCGGTGACGTCCGGAGAGTGGTGGCTATGCTCTCCTATCAAGCGGCCTTCTCATGGTCTTCTCACGGTCTTCCTTTCTGTTCCCAATGCCAGCTGGTCGACGCGCAAGCGTCGACCGAGCGAGCTTTGGGCCCCCTCTTACCCCCATGATGGTAATCTCTATTTAGCTTCCTGGCCCGTTTTAAGTACTCGAAAACGCCGCGCATGGCGACGGCCCATACCAACCAAGTTTGGTGCAATCGCGTCTTCCTCTTCCCGCGATCTAGCTGAAACAGGGCGAATCGAATAGGCTCCAAGGAAAATGCGGTAACTGCCTCCAAATCTCAGCTGTCAACCTATTAGAACCACTGGTTCCATCCCCGACAGCACGTTTCCTTTTCCATGAACGTCACCGCCTTGCTGGAAAAAGCAACCAGTAAGATTTGACTGGCAGAACTCATTTTCCGCTCGCCGGAGTTTAGGTGTGAGAATGAATCACTGAAGTTGTACCTTGCTCTCATTCCGCTGACCAGAACCCTACCTTAGCAGTTGTCATGAGGGAGCCGGTCCCAGTTTGTTTTCAAGTCCGCGCGCTCTGCAGTGACTATCACATAATAATGCATGCAAATATAGAGATCGTACTCCCATTTATTTTTGGACGTCTCACGTTGTGAGACTGGGTTGGGAAGAATGTGATAGCATCGTGTGAGCGCCGAGGGTGATTCTCCCACTGAATCATCGACTTTTTGGCTATGGTTGCAATGCAGAGCTTTTCATCAAACCACACAAAACAATCAGGTGGAATGTACCCAGATGCTTTGCTGACCGGCTACCTCCAATATTCACGTCGACCGATTGACTTTGATATCTATTACACTCCACCAGCATTCCAAGCGGTCCATCCATGCCTGTTCTCGATGCATACGGTGTAACGGTGTGTGCGGTCCTGGTGGTCCTTTCCACACTTTGCTATTCCCGAAGCGTGCGCGACAAACTCCCGCTGCCTCCCGGTCCGAGAAAACATCTGTTAGTTGGAAACATCTTCGACCTGCCTGCTAAATCCCCGTGGAAGACGTACGAACAATGGAGCAAGCAATATGGTGCGTGGCACGACGCGATTCTAACCCTCGAATTGACGTTGAGTAGCATCGGACATAATACATCTGGATCTCGCGGGGACATCAGTGGTCATCTTGTCATCCTGGGAAGCCACAGATGCTCTGCTCAATAAGCACTCGGTAATTTACTCCGATAGGTAAGTATTACTTCGATATTTACACCTCCTGGTACTCAGCCGACGTCAGAGCCGATTCGATTTACCTATGGTCGCAGATCTCATGGGCTTTGATTTCAATATAGGCAAGTCACCACTATGTCTTCACCGCCGTCTTCGCTGAATAATCTCAAGCTACAATGAGATACGGTGAGTCTGGTCTTCGTCTGCCTGAAGAACGTCAAGGAGACACTCACACACACACCCCTGACGACAGGCGAGGAATGGTATGTACGGCCATGTACACCAATGGCTATTCTGACGCCCGCAATTCTCAGGCGAATCCACCGCCGACTCTTCAATCAAGCTTTCAATATCACAGCGTCTGAACGATACCGTCCTCAGGAACTCAAGGCCGCCCACGTTCTCCTAACGCGCTTGCTAAAGAGGCCCGATGCCTTCCTGGATCATCTCAGGCAGTAAGTGGGAGCCTTCTCGTCCCTCTACATTAGCGTTAAGGTTACAGGACGGCTGGTGAGGTCATAATGTCGGTCACTTACGGAATCAACGTACTTCCCGTAGAGGACCCATATATGAAAGTCGCGGAAGAGGCAATGCAGTGCTTGACTGTTGCCGCTGTTCCGGGAAAATACTTGGTTGTGAGTCAGCGTCCTCAAGACACCTTGGTTGTGGTTGAAAGTATTCTTTGCGGCAGGACGCATTCCCCATTTTGAAATATGTGCCGCGATGGTTCCCTGGGGCGAAATTCAAGCGCCTTGCAGAGGAGTGGAGAAAGCTTGCTCGCGACAGCTTGGACCTACCGTTTGCGGAGACAAAACACCAAGTTGTAAGAAGCGGAAATGTGTTCTTCCTCGTCATTATTCAAACGGCATCACAGGCGTCTGGCATCGCACCTCCGTCATTCAATAGGGACGGGCTTCAGGCTTTGAACTACCAGGACCCGGATGTGTACTATGCGGAGCATCATCTGAAAGCCACGGCCGGAACAATGTTTGCAGCGGGATCGGACGCCACTGTATCGGCGCTCGTGACATTTGTGCTCGCGATGCTCGCCAATCCAGAAGCGCAGCAAAAGGCTCAGGCCGAAATTGACTCTGTCACCGGGGGTAATCGGCTTCCCAACTTTGAGGATGAGCTTTCGACGCCTTACATATCTGCCCTCATCAAGGAAGTCCTGCCTTGGGAGAATGTTACACCGATTGATATGCTGTTCTGTCATGGGAATGGATGTGTAACCACGCTCAAGCAATGTGTCTGCCACAGCAATGCCCCACCGGGTCATCAAAGAGGACGAGTACCGAGGCTATAGGATACCGGCGGGTTCTTTGGTGATATGTATGGTCAGTTCGTTATCCACCTCATATTCTCCGCGGCGCCAAACTGAGTTCATGCAGGGTCATTTTGCATGACCAGGTAAGTGCATCACCTCTGCGGTATTATTCCATTCACCGACAGCATTCCAGGTCATGTATCCTGACCCTACCACATTCAACTTCCTACTCAACGGCAAAGCAAGTTACGACATCAGAGATCCCGATACCGCATTTGGGTTTGGACGGAGGTGCTCAAATTCACTTTGACCGTCTCGTGTAAGTAATCGTTTTCCCAGACGATGTCCCGGTAGGCACATGGCCATGTCATCGTTTTGGATTACCATCAACTCTGTGCTCGCGACGTTCAATATCCAAAAGGCCGTCGACGAGGAAGGGAATACTGTTAATCCCAGGCATGAATATGTGGACGGGTTGGTGAGGTAAGGTCGCGATTACTTTGTGAGTCGTAGCGACTGATGGAGTTTTTGTCCAGCATGCCGCTGTCTCTCGCATGTTCAATCACCCCACGCTCCAGGGAGGGAGTGACGTTGATTGAGGCGATCGAAGTTGATTAGGCTGTAGAGGTAGTGTGCGGGTGCGGGTGCGCAGAACAATATATAGCGTTTCCGTATTTTCAATGGCGTCAGGACTAGCTATGGACGTTGAGAAAGAACCAGATTAATCCCGACCAGTCCGCAAGCCCCCGGTTAATCTGCAAGAGAATCTGGGAACATTGTAGCGTCGTAATATGTGAAGTCCAAGTGTACTAAGCAATATGTGAATATGTCCTCTGTCGGATCCGCGTTGGCAGTCCCGTTCTGTCAAACATTGGTCATCGCGAAAATAAATTTGAAAGAAAATAGGACAAGACGTAGAAATAAATCAAAGTGCTAGGTCATGTTTTTCAACTTCTTACCGACCTGAATCCCCCGGTGCAAGCCCATTTCTTCCCATGGAACCAAAGACATTCTCCGAGTTCGATTTTCTGTTATTAGTCATTTATGTTTTATGTTCGGAACAGTGACAGTCGGATCCCCGAGATCAATTCTGATCTTGCCAGCACACACATCTTTGCTCCGGCTTTGCTTCCTCCACTATGTCCTCTCTGGCTACCTTCTGTGATGTGCCCGTATCTGCTGGGTTTGACGACCATTCCGCAACCTGCTGTGTTTCTCTAGACTGGGTGGTCAATTCTGGGCTCCGTACACACAATTCTCGAATCTCAGGGCTCCTGACTCTTCCGTGCGATGTCGGCGTCATGTCGATGGTCTTGAACGATGTTCCTGTGACCGTTTCTCTGGCTTCTGACCTGGTCCTTGGTTTGGACTGGCTCAACTTTGTGCGGTCCTCTGTACCTGACCTTGTAGTGCATCTGGGTTCTGGTGTGTCACTTGATATTCGACGCCCCCTAGACCAGTGACTGCCCTGTATATGACGAGTCGATATCGACGACGTGTCTCATATACAGGCTGGATTCGAGCCTACATAGATGGTGGAGGCGTGATTGGATCGGAAGAGGGTTCACGGTCCATGTCCGGAGAGAAGCTGTCATCTCCCAGATGCGCATCCACATCATCTTCGAAGTCGGGATTGTACGAGAGGAGGGGGGGATCACTCGAAGCAGAGCTGATGCTGGTCTGACGGCGACTCCCCTTTCTTTTGCTCAGACCCTGTTGGGAGCGGGTCATCATATGACAGGAGGAAGTGCTCAGGTAGAGCGATGAAAAGAGGATGTTACGGATTACACCACGTGAATGTGACTGCAATCACAGACACGGTGCGTCGCGAGAGACCGATTAGAAATCCCGTGGGGCTAGGATAGACCTGAACTGTTATATTTTGAAGCATAGTAAGTACCCTATTATCCTGCTTGGCCCAGAATATGGGTGCAGATATGGGCGCACAAAGCCAAGAATGCGGATGCAGCCCATGGCTGGATGGTTTTGGTTACTCCCTTGCCCCCGCATTCACTCTCGCTCCACTGACCACCCAGTGCACTTGGGAGTACTACTAAGAACCCTATTTTTAAGAAATTAGACCACCCCGACCCGTTATTCAGTTTAGGCAGGGCAATACGTGAAAATGTGCTGAAACTGCTCATTATCAATTTGGGGCGGCTTTTCGACAATTCAAGGACGCCAAGCACTGAAGATAGACCGTGCAATTCGATTGAGCATACTTAAAAGTTAAACGGACGAGATCTGAGCCCGCTATAGGGGCAATATGCGAAAGTACGCTGAAACACATTACCGGCATTTGTGTGTACAGTTTCAGAAATCCGAGGACACCAAGCACTGCAAATATACCGTACAATTCAATTGAGCATACTTAAAAGTTAAACGGATGAGAATTGAGCCCGCTAGAGGGGCATTATGCGAAAGTGCGCTGAAACATGTTGCCATCATTTGTGTGTATATTTTGGAAAATCCAAGGACACCAAGCACTGCGAGTAGGCCGTGCGATTCGATTGAAAATACTTAAAAGTTAAACGGATGAAAATTGAGCCCGCTAGAGGGGCAACAGTCGCGGGGATCAAAAATCGACCAAAAAGGAAAAAAAAATCGCCCGCGCCCTATGTTCCGCAAAGTGCTGTAATATAGCGCTCGTTCCTTACCCGGTCGCTGAGGACCTCTGTCTTTTACTAAGAAGCTTGATTCAGCTGATCGTGGGTGGAATATTGGTACCACGTAGACAACGGGTGGTGTATTTGGGGACGGGCACCGCCGTTGATCGATCCGGCAGCTTTGTACCTGTTTGGTTGGCAGAAGGGCTCGGTTCCAATCCCGCAACGCTAATAACATTTTCCCTCCCCCCTGAACAAGAATTCTGAGTAGGCAGATCAACGATAAATTTGTCAAAGAACAGAAGTACCACGGCGGAATTTTTGATTTTTCAAATTCTATGACATGGGACAGGATTCTTGTACCATTTCGGGTTGTTCCTCAAGGAATATAAAGAAACTCAAAAATCGGGCACGGTACTTCTATGGGATAATACTGTACCCACAAGTTACCTTGATAGTACGTAGGATTTTGTGAAGAATTGAAAAAGTTATTGTTATTAGCTTTTTCCGCACTTTTCAACATTTCAGACTGTTTCGTCACTATGCTGTCGAAGATAAAAAAGTCTGAGCCCATAGATCTAAGGACATACTATTTGGCTGTCATTCTTACACACAAATTTCAGGAATCCAGTCAGAAATGAGAAAGCTATAGGCTCTTCAGGCCGACAGGTCAAACACGTGACCCATCTAAATGTCTGTCCCGTCGAAGTCGCGTCGTCAATATACAGAGCTCAAAATTTGCTCAGGGGCACTGTTTTTGACTCGGAAGCACTAGATATTGATTCTTTCAGTATCCACCTATGTTCTTTGAATATTCCAGTGAAATCCGACCTTGCCATTTACGTGGCAAGAATGGGAATTGTGTTATATAAACCGCATTTCATCTTGTATTCACGACGTTGTTATGGGGATATGACGGTATAAGTTCAAGGAACAATTTTTGTGTGCAAAGAGACTTCATAAAACAGCTGTGGAAAACAGTACACGATGGAACATGGAAAACCGAGCCCTTCTGCCAACCAAACAGGGACAAAGCTGCCGGATCGATCAACGGCGGTGCCCGTCCCCAGTGTATTTTGCAGACTCCTCATCGTGTTAGTGATTTCCAGAGAAAGCTGATCGTGGGTGGAATATTGATATCATCTAGACAATGGGTGGCATATGTTGTAAACTCTTCATCGTGTTAGTGATTTCCAGAGAAAGCTGATCGTGGGTGGAATATTGATATCATCTAGACAATGGGTGGTATATGTTGTAAACTCTTCATCGTGTTAGTGATTTCCAGAGAAAGCTGATCGTGGGTGGAATATTGGTATCATCTAGACAACGGGTGGTATATGTTGTAAACTCTTCATCGTGTTAGTGATTTCCAGTATCCAATGATATCTGTCGCTTGTTTGCCTTTGCTTACTTCCATAATGGAGCACATATTGCCATATCACGTGCTTACTCACCACGAGCTTTGTTGGACCAGGTGGAGCATCTTTCAAATTTATTTCTTACTAAGGCAGCAAGATATTCCAGCTAGCTCTCCAACACTCTGTCATGAGCATAGCGGTCGGTTGTGGGCCCCGGCCTTTGAGTCTAACATCATTATCTGAGATTCTCATCCATCTGTGCACCTCTCTCTTGCCCTTATAGTGTGTGACCAGAAAACAAACGGTAGTCGATCTTATTGATTCTGGGGTGAGGCCGATCTTTCAGCTGTTTCACCTCCGTTTGCATTGCAGGCAACCATTTATGTGGCTCGCGCATTGCTTCTCGGTACGACCGTGGGATCCTCCCTCCCACCGCGGTTGCGGACGCCCATGGAGACTGAAGGTACTCAGACTCGAACCCGTCCCAATCGACATCTACCGCATTTATGGTCGGGGATTTTCCATCTCGCGCCCAATCCTTTCCCGATAGCCTCGCTTGAGCCTCCACTTGATTCGACATCTGCATTTCCAGAAGGCCACGCGACGGCTTGGGAATGCGTCCGGTGCGCCTCGGAGGTGGTGGATGAGACGGCATGGTGGGTGAATCTGGAAGGGGGATCTGCGTAGGACTGGGTGGTATGGCTGGGTGACTAGAAAGGGGGCTTGAGAACGGGCTGGGAGGACCAGGAGGCGGTGCAGGAGGGTCTGGTGCTGCATCGACCGCATCAGGTACGCCTCCGTCTCCAAAAACAGTCGGGTCTGGAGGGAGTGCGTCGTCGTCGGCGGTTTGGATCCGCGTACGATGAGGGATGCCCTCTTCGAATATAACATCGCGGATATACGACGGCGCGTTGGGTCAAATATGCGATAACCGCGACGACCCATATATCCCACAATATTCCCTTTCCATCCTTGCTTCCCTAGTTTCCCCTCCCTTCTGTCTAAATCTTTTACCCAGCAGATACTTCCCCATGCGCGCAAGTGCGAGATATTCGGCTTTATTGGATTCCCGATCGTGTCTTTCTTCTGGAACCAAGCCATCCACGGACAATGTCGGGGTGTTGAGCTGAACGAATGAAGCCACGGACGTAGCAGTGTGCGGTTGCCGCCTCTGCCCAAAAGCGCGCGTCCAGCCCGCTTTCGATAATTGTGTCCGTGTTCCTTAAATAACGGTACGATTACCGCGCTCGACATGTCCATTAGCTGACAAAGAGTCCTTAGGAATCTTCTCTGCGCTGATTCCCCGTTCAGCGCAGAAGCCCAAGAACATTTCTTTGTCGAACCCTCGTCCAAGGTCAATCCGCACGCACTGTAATCGCTTCCCCGTCTGAACTTCCGCCTCCATCACCCAGGCCCTGAACGCGTTTGTCGTGGTCTCCTTTTTCTTGTTGTCGAGGAACAATGGAAACTTCATCGACGTTCCGCCGTCGGAAACCAGCATTATGTAGAGTGCCCCAGACCAACTAGGCGTGCTCGCCTTCCCCCATAGATCCAAATGGACCCGTTCGAGAGGTTCCAGTTCGTGTATGACCTCATAGTCAAATGGGATGCGATCCTGCTTCCCGAAGATGCAGTCTTCGCAATACCCCCGTAATTCTCGGCTGGTAATAGTCAGCCCGTCCACAAGAGTCTCGTCTGCGCTTGTAATCCACGATTCGAGAACACCACTAACTGTGCGGTGGCTTTGGCACGAGAGATACCGTGGGACGATGTTAGCGTGGCGGTGCTGTCGATGAATGTCTTTGTGGGCGAAGACATGATGCAAAAAATCGCCCAGCTGCCAAGATACATCGTCTAATGCATCAAAGATTTTGTTGAGCTTCTCTGACACGGGAAGGACCTCGCTGAGGGCTTTTTGCCGTTTTCGCTCTTGTTTGGAAGGTGAATCGGGTTCCGAGACTTTTTTTCTTTTCGAAGGAGTTGTGGGAGCGAGTGGGGTGCTGGATTTGTGAAAGCCCATGGTGAAATTCTCCGAGCTCGTGAATTTTCCAAAGGACGCAAACATGCTGTTTGTAGAATCGAACCCGAATGAGCGAGGGCTGTTACGATTGAATCCGGCATTTGAAAGTGGTGTAGAAGTTGCAAGCATTCCAGTAGGATAGGAAGGAGTAGAAGAGGAAATGGCGGTGTTCGAGAGCGGGGTCGATGTAGCGAGGATTTCGTGGGAAAAGTTCGACATAGATATCGTCGGAGTGGATGGAAGTATGCGTGGGGGTCGTGAAACGGTCTGCGATTCTTTCCAGAAGTCGGTGTAGCTCCGCGGCTCCGCGGACGCTGTGATCGGATTCAAGGTCTTCCTAAAAATCATCGTAAGAGGCATCTAAGGTGGATTCGGAAGACAAAAAGGGATCATTATCGGTGAATGAAGGTCGAGGAGTTGTGTAAATCTGTAGACCATCTCGGAAATTCAATGGATGCGGTGGATGAGAAGTATTCAGTGGGAAGGGAATGAGAGGTGTCGTGTCTCGAGCAGAGAAAGAACTACGACGTGGCGGGGCAGATGATCGAGAATCATGTGGGAACGAAGCATTCGGAAAAAAGGGTCCATTTGGAGTACCATATAGTCGGTGCGCGAGGGCAGGAAGAGCGGCAGCAGTTGTGGCAGATTCCAGAAGGTGGGACATAATGGCGAGAAAGGGCATCTTCACGGAGTATTTCAGGCTGCTGCGGGTCGTCAGGTCCATCTAGTGATGGCAAGGCCCGGTTCGAAAATCGGTTCGAACCTGAACCTAACTGAACCGAACGGCATGTTCAGGTTCAAGGTTCAGTAAATTGCTGAACCTGAACCGAAAGTCCGGTTCGGGCTTCAGCAGCGAATGGATTTGGCTGAACGCGTTCGAACGCCGAACCTGGAACCAAAAATCTCTGCCAAATCTACACAAAATGATCCGAAAAAGCACCACCGGCAACCGGCAACCGCCATTCAACAGCCCGGCAGAAGCAATTGATACTCCGACGTTCTCCGGCAGATCCGTTGTGATGTGCTCTACTCGCGTGACGTTGCACGGCTTCTTCCTTGACCACCACCATCTCCGCATCTTCACTGTTACTGAAGCATTCTCTCGTCTGCACACCTTCCATGTAGTTACAGTTTCACTCACCGGGACACAATTTCGAGGCAAGGTACGTTCCTAGTTATGATGTCATAATGCCCGACATTGACCCTTTATGTCGGGGTTCGGACGGTTCCGGAACGCGGTTCCGTCCTCACCGACTCGTGCCCTTCCCTCACAGTGACTAAGATATCGGACTTCCTTGACACCCACAAGTTTATGTTTGAAACAACAGATTGCAGCGAAACATCTTGACGCCTTCATTGCGGAGTCGGATGAGGATTTTGGGTATGATTTCGACACAGATGCCGAGTCGGACTCAGATATCTGACCGCCCAACTCACGTAGTCAGTTCATAATATGTGTTCAATTGAAGAAATATTGCTGCTGCTCTCTTTGAAGGGTCCAAGATGCGCAACGAAAAAATTCAGAAAAAAAGGGTTCGGTTCAACTGTCGCACGCCTCTGAACGTCGAACCGAACGCCCTGAACCTGAACGCCAGGTTCAGGTTCGGGGTTCAGCAAATCACTGAACCGAACCGAACTTTGCCATCACTAGGTCCATCACGCTGCATCTGAAAGCGACTCAGCGCGTCCATTGTGTCGGCAACGCGTGTAACGAGCGAGGGAGAAGAGAAAGGGGACGGAATCGATTCGCGATCAGCTGTTCGGCGGTTGCCGGAGGTGCACGTGAATGCACCATCAGGAAAACCCGAAACTGCCAAATGGCACCATTTGGCACCAATTTGGCAAATGTCAATGACGTGGGATTAGACCTCTTCGAGGCGGGTGCTGAACCTTCAGGATGGGATACATAGATGAGATGCAGCACCACATCAGGTTTCCTCCCTAGTGATGTCCGGGGCCTGGCCGGAAGCCCGCTTGGCCAAGCCCACTCAGGCCAAGCCTTCACCCATGGCTTGAGCAGGCTCAGCTGAAATTATGGTTCAACCTTTTGAATATGGACCAGGTAGAGTTTCAGAGCATACCTATGGTTTGTATAGTCTCTTATAAACAGATGCTACAACAAAAACTACAACAAAAATTACTCGTACCTCCTGTGTTGTATGGTTTGCATAACATTCATGAGATTCTCCCATACCTCAAAATTGAACCAGGACTCTTTTTTAAAAAATATCCCCAAGCTCAGGCTCATGCCATGGCCCAACCAGGCCTGTACGCCACCCCAGGGTTTGGGCTTGGAAAATCTGAAGCCCAAGCTGGGGCCTGCAAGCCAGTCCAGGCCCTGAACATCACTATGAATCCACCCATATTCTTCTTCATTGTAGAACCATATTTGTGGAGAGCAAGAGCTTTTTATGTATAGTAATTGCAACGAATCACACCTGTTGGGAGAAACCACCTGGCCAACTCAGGACAAATCGAGATTTCGAATTTTGTGATTTTAGACTGCAGTATTAGCTAAAGTCATTCTTGACTTTGTGTTCCTGCGGAGTCTGCTTCGGAATTAAGAACGTGAGAAGCTCCTGTTGCACAATGCTCACGCCCTTTTGGTTTTCACTATGATTCAGATACACGACATCAATGCATAACCAGAAATTGAATGACAGTGTTCTTCACTTGCATGCCGAGGTTCATCAGAATAGGCCTGACCAATCAAATTATCATTTTGCCCACTCCTCTGGAAATTCCTGCATTCAGCTGAGTGTTTTTTTTTTGGTTTGCAATATTTACATCCAAAGAGGATTTCATTCTATCCGATGGGTGCACTTACATAATTATCAGCCCTTCCGGACACAAGCGAATGTTGGGGGGATCACGGAGGGCAATCTCTCTTGCTTCTTGCCCATCTACATTGTGCCTTCCTGTTATCTCCTTACTGCTTATGGTATATGGACTGGTGAATGTGAGTAGACTCGAAAATCCCTCTCAATAGACTCACAGAGGGCCTGAAAGGCTTTCCCAGGCTTCCCCTTGCTATTACAACATGGTTACCACTGTGAAGGAATTGGAATAGGAAGTACACATCAATGCTATGGCAATTCTAGCACTCAACCAAATCATGCTCATTAAACACTCAGTAGTACATGGTGGCCAATTGGACTGATCATTCTCAGAGTCCGCCTAAGGGGCTCTCAGAAACACGTCCTTGAGCATACCACTTTGCAGCACGTGATCATGCCATCGCGATGTCTCCGGCCGTGACAAGCCGGACTGGGAACTCTCTCATGCCAACGGATGCTGTTCCGAACATAAAGCAGAAATGACTAAGGACAGAAAACTGGACTCGAGATTATCATTTGGTTCCAGAGGATTACATGGGCTTGTATCTGAGGACTCAAGCCGGTAATAAGCTGAAAAACAGAACCTTGCATTTTGATTTATTTCTATATCTTACCCCACTTTCAATTTAATTAATTCGTGATGACCAATGTTGCATGACTGAATTTTTGTTTGTACATGTAGCAAAATGGGACAAAACTCAAGTTCTCCTGGGTAGCCAAACCTAAAGGTTCAGCAATAATTATCTCCGATTATCCCATTAGTTATGTCCCTTCAAATTGGCGCCAATTGGTGCCAAATATCACCAATTACAAGACATTAGCTCACATTATGTCAAGGGTGTGATGCTTTTGGCGCCATTTACAACTGTTTGCAGAACTTAGGGCGTGGCCCTTTTTTTTTTTTTTTTTTGTAAGATTTCACGAGAACAGCGATTGCGGGATCATTTCTCTACCGTTTTCCCTGGAAATAGGCTCATTCGATTCGCACGGAAAGGGCGGAGGGCCTCGCCTCCTAGGTTTTTTTATGGGCACCGAAAATCTCCTTTTTGGGATAGATTCCCGTGTTTTTCAGTGGTTGAGCGGAGAACACGTCCCATGGGACCTATTTTGCTCCGATTGACCTAGATTTTTATTATGATGGACTTCGACATATTCCAGAGGGCCTGAAATACCGGTATTTTGAATGGGATCAATACTTCAAATATACAGTTCATAGATACATTCCTTTCATATTGTTGATCCCAAAGTGTATGGTAGATTCGAACCAGCGTTTACATTCACTATCCCGGTATTTCAGGCCCTCCGGAATATGTCGAACTCCATCATAATAAAAATCTAGGTCAATCGGAGCAAAATAGGTCCCACGGGACATGTTCTCCACTCAACCACTGAAAAACATGGGAATCTATCCCAAAAAGGAGATTTTCGGTGCTCATAAAAAAACCTAGGATACGAGGCCCTCCACCTTTTCCGTGCAAATCGAATGAGCCTATTTCCAGGGCAAACAGTTGAGAAATGATCCCGCAATCGCTGTTCTCGTGAAAACTTACCAAAAAAAACAAAAACACACGCTGCGCCCTAAGTTCTGCAAACAGCTGTAATACCCACTCTCGTCATTTATTGGACTTTACACTCTTTGCGGAACTTAGGGCGCGGACATTTTTTTTTCTGTTGAAAAAAAAATGTCCGCGCCCTAAGTTCCGCAAAGAGCTGTAATCGCACGCATCTTACATAATTTCATATTCGTATTTTCTCCTAATAACTACACAATTGACGCTCTCTGTCAATAATTAAATCATCTGTCTCTCAGTGCATCAGGAAAACCCTCTTTTCAAAATTTGTGACAATTTGGTGGGATTGGAACAAATCCTGCCACAATTGAGCCAAATTTGGCCTAATGCTAAATTTTGACAATTGTACAAACCCGATCATTGGTCTACGAGTTTTGGCAGATTTTGACAGATTTTGACAGATCTGTGACAGATCTGCGACGTGTTTTCAGAAATTTTTGTCGCCTTCTGGTCAATTGTCCAAGTCACAATGAATAAGATATAACAGGTATATATTGACTGTAGATGTACATAGTGTAGCTCAAACAAAGCAATGTACTACTACTAACACTAATCGATAGAGGCCATGCAGTAGTCACGAGACATCCAGCAAGGTACCTGCGAAATAATTAGGGCCAAAAATGGACGTTACACCAAACAAAATGCGGTGCGGGTTGACCAACTCGTACCCGGACCCGCCGCGGGTGACCCGACCCGTGCCGATCATTAGACCGTCCGAGCCCCTTAATGTCCAAAATAATGCCGACCGGTCATTACTTTCGTTGGTGAGGATATTCGGAACTCTTGACAAAGATATGCTCACCATCTGATCATTTGCGCAGCGTATGAACCAACATGCACAAAATTTTGCAGGCTCATACTATACACATAGTACAGACTGCAGTTTATTACTCGGTGGTACTCATAATGACTTATATGTAAGAAGAAAAGTCGGACTCTCTTTGACATGTCATGATGCACATAATACACCGCTCTCACAAATTGCAGTTGCGGCTGACTTTCGTGACACGTGTTTTTAACATTGAGTCTTTCCCAGATATAGGGGACAATTCTTAGAATCCGCGGTGATAAGCCTAGCAGATGTGCTTCCTTGGGTGTCTTTGACCTCAGTCTCCAAGATCAGTACCCGGACCTACTTGCCTGCAGAGAACGGAGGAAGGCCTGGGCCAAGGATAATGAAGACTCGACTCTCTGGTGCTCAAGACTGCTCAACCCACCCGGCATAACTATCAACGAATCTCCCCTAGCAGTTCCACATCCCGATCTACTGGAACCTGACGATGATCATCCACGAGCATGAGGAATGGAAATAGATTGTGTCGACATCAGCCAATTAACAATTTGATTGCGGCTTGTTTGGCCTTGTGAGCTTGTCGCCAAGCTCACAAGGTCCAAGGGCCAAAAATTACCCCTCCGAAAATGCAGAACAAGATGAGATAATGTCTCAAATACCTGGAGGATGTATGTAGAATGCTCTATGCAAAATTTCAGAACTGTCCTGTACCGAAACATGAAAATCAAATCAAATTTATGCCATCCAAAGGAGTCGAACCGTCTTGTCAGAAAAAAAGATAGCCTTGTGACCTTGCCAACTTGCGACCTTTTTGGCCCTTTTTTGGCCTTTTTTGACCTTGTACAAGCT
Organism: Mycena galericulata; assembly: GCA_029289565.1. Taxonomy (NCBI): domain Eukaryota; kingdom Fungi; phylum Basidiomycota; class Agaricomycetes; order Agaricales; family Mycenaceae; genus Mycena; species Mycena galericulata. The sequence goes on from JARKIA010000047.1 coordinate 312,062, forward strand.
CACAAGCTAATTGTCAAATGTCTGATGGACGCCGGAGCACCGGGGACTGGCGCAGGCGGCAAACGGCGGGCAAACTGGTGTGCTCGGACAGGATCCCTGCGGTGAAGCGTTAGTATGCACAGCATTATGAGAGGAAGGAGGTGATGGATGTCTAAGGGAATATTTTGAGCGGGCTGCAGCCTCACTGTGTCTCCGCCCCCCGATGCGGGTTTGAGGATTCAGAATTAGTATTACTATCGGTATTTACGAGTCCGCATGCTAGTAGAAAATGTGTCTCCGGAAGTGACTGTACCTGATCTTTTCCTCTGTTGAAAGTGGTCTAAGTATTTTGGTTAGGTGCCTGCTGTGACATGCTTGCCACCTTACTTCCTTTTTGCTTCCCAGCTACAGATATATTGAATGCATATGAGCACATTGGAAGCACCCGAAACTCGCTGAATCATGGTGAGCATATTGAATCTACCCTAGTCTCGCGAATTGAACTGATGTCGGCTACCTTTTGATAAACAGGTTTTGAGAAAGTTGCTGTAATTTCGGATTCTCCGAGATATTCCGAATTCCACACTACAATGAAATCTCGCACTCTTTTATATCAGGCGCGAGATTTCGCGACATGTTCACCACTTATGTCGCCGTGTTTTTGCTCTCCCGAGTGACGCTCCTCCTGCCTTGGCTGATGTGTGGGATAGTTCTATGTTCCAAATTCGGAAGGCTTGTCATTGTGCTCAGAAACAAGGTTTCCCCTCAAGATGGCCCATTTTGGGGTTCGGAGTCCGATTTTCAGACCAAGACTTTACACCAGATTATCAGCTTTGCAACCGCGAAACAGCTCAATGCACAAACCTTTGGCCCTTTCCCCAACCACAATATAGTTCAACTCCACATCAAACCTACCTATATAGGCACTTTCCACTGTGACTGGGTGGTTGTGTTCTCCTTGCACGTTCAAAGCTCTGCCGGATTCAGTGACCATCAAACCTAGAAAGGCCACGGGTCCGTACCGTCAAGCTGAATTGGTTCGGTGCAACTTCAAATGGTACGGAGTTGCCCATTTACGCAGCACATGTAACTGCCGCGTAAACAACAGGTCCTGAACATAAACCGAAGTCTTAAGTTCGCAATCCAAAAGTGCCGTTGATTGCCTCGTGCTGTCGTGTGGTGCCGAACATTGCCGAACCTCATGTGGCGCAAAGCCGGCATCACGGCATTATTAATCTGTGATAAGGTCCGAACTTGCAGATCAAGCCCAACACGCGGGCCGACGTCTCCTGTTCAAGCCTCAACATTGAACCTCACCGACGGGTCTGCGGTAGCCCAGTGACTTTCATGGATGTAAAGACTCCAAAGGCTTTCATGTTTAAAAACCTACCACCGCACTGGAATGGCCAATTTCCAATTTAAACTCGACATATTATAATGCTGATCCGCCTGAACCCTCTCATAACAGAGCACCCCGCCCTACTCCCATATATCTACTTAGTAAACCCCCAACTACAGTGTAGAACTACTGTCATTTCTTTAGATACTTATAGCCAGGGATGATAACCACTGTTGATTTCAAGTCAAGCTCAGCCTTCTGCAAAAATCCTGTCCGACATTCGGATATTCAAATACCGTAAATACAATGTAAATTGCCGGAGGGTAAGCATGGGATTTGTCCCATTGCACATTTTAGGGAACAACATAAATGTTTGCTCTTGGAGTAACCAGAATACTCACCTTACTCCAGTAAGGTCACCCAACCTGAGTAGTTCAGTGGTTGCGGCTAAAAGGGGTCTGCAAAAAAAAAAAAAAAACATACACGAGAGATTAGATCCATTACGGCGTTAGAGTCTCAGAGTAGGTGTATGCCTCGTGCATGCCCACTGTGAGGGGAGAAGGTGCCCGGGGCCTAGTTGAGAACGAAGCTGGGGATCAAGGTCCCCAGCGACCACTATATATATACAGGAGTGAGGTAAGCGGTAATGACTACGTAGGAACCCATAGGGCCGAACACGGGCCGGTGACGTAAGCGTGCTGATGGCCATGTTCCCCTTACATCCACACCTTGCTTTCGAAGCTCGGGAGCACAAATTTCAAGCCCATTTTTATATTTCCCACCCAGAAACTATTCGATTGTTGCACTGTTTTGATGACGTGGGATTAGGCCTCTTCGAGGCGGGTGCTGAACCTTTAGGATGGGATACATAGACGAAATGTGGCCATCAATTCAGGTTTCAATCCTAGTGATGTTCGGGATCACCCACGGCTTGGGCAGGCTCAGCAGAAATTATGGTTCAACCTGTTGAATATGGACCAGGTAGAGTTTCGGAGCATACCTATGGTTTGCATAACATTCATGAGACTCTCCCATACCTCAAAATTGGACCAGGACTCTCTTTTTTTTAAAAAAATACCCCCAAGCTCAGGCTCAGGCCTGAACCCCGCACACCGGCCCAGGGCTCGGGCTTGGAAAATCCGAAGCCCAAGCCGGGGCTTGCAGGCCAAGCCAGGCCCTGAACATCACTATTCCTCCCATATTCTTGGGCATTGTAGAACAATACTTGTGGAGAGCAAGAGCTTTTTATGTACAGTAATTGCGATGAATCACACCCGTTGGGAGAAACCACCTGGCCAACTCAGGACAAATCAAGATTTCGAATTTTGTGATTTTAGACTACAATTAGCCAAAGTCATTCTTGACCACTGTGTATATCCTGCAGAGTCTGCTTTGGATTTGAGAAATAAGAGAAGCTTCTGAACAGAGATGGATGAAAAGCTCGTGTCACAGAGTGCTCACGCCCTTTTGCTTTTCACTGAGGTCTGGCAGTCATGTTATGGTTGGAATCATTTTTTCATGATACATGACATTGCATAACCAGAAATTGAATGAAAGTGTTCTTCACTTGCAAGCCAAGGTTCATCAGAACAGGCCTGACCAATCAAATTATCATTAGTTGCACACTCCTCTGGAAATTCCTGCATGCAGCTGAGTGTTTTTTTTTTTTTGTTGCAATATTTACATCCAAAGAGGATTCATTTATGGCGGTCCGGATGCACTTTTATTCCCGCCCCGCAAACTTTTGACCCCGCCCCGCAAAATTGCCTTTTTTGGTGTCCCCGCACGCGAATTTGACGTTTTGATCCCGTCAGCATGTTTTGCGCGGACGGCATGTTCCGCCCCGCGCGATTTTGCGCGCGCGCAAAACCGAACTTCCGCGCGCGCGCGCAAAAATTGACTTGATGAGAAAAGGTCTGAGAATAAATTTGGGTTAAGTAACGTACAAATGGAATCGGTAGGCCTATAGGACGATGGTGATCAAGAGAGTGTGACTAGTATCAAACACGCGGAATGACAAGAAAGACGGCCGATAGCCGTTTAATAACGCAACGGCAATGGGGGTATAAGGGACAGGAGTTGACTTTGGGACTGAGGGTGAAGTTCATTCAGTCTGGTACATGCTCCTTCAGCTTTCATTGATAATTCGTGCGAAGGAGGTCAGTTTATAGGCGACGCACTAAATCAGCTGATATCACGTGGTCGTTCTACCCTGCAACAAATCCAGTGGACGTGTCTTGGGCAAGTCTTGGGCACCACGGTCCGTCGGATTTTTTAGGGTCAAGGTGTCAAGTTTTTTTTTCATTCTCATTCATTTTTGGCTCGTAATCCACATGAAAGACCAATATGTTGACAGCCGTCAACGGGAGGGAGGACGGACGGCAATTCTGCCATCCCGTACGTTGATTTCTTTAAGCAAGCCCTAGACCAGACGGAATGGACTGCCATTGATGGCCCCGCCACACCCATATAATAAAGACGGCGACAGTGGACATCCCTACTCAAATACCATTCAGATGCTCTCTTAATCATCATCCTACCGATCCTATTTGTACCTTACTTATCCCAAATTTATTCTCAGACCTTTTCTCATCAAGTCAATTTTTGCGCGCGCGCGCGGAAGTTCGGTTTTGCGCGTGCGCGGGGTCAAAATCGCGCGGGGCGGAACATGCCGTCCGCGCAAAACATGCTGACGGGATCAAAACGTCAAATTCCTGAAAATAGACCACACAATTTAATTGAGCATACTTAAAAGTTAAACGGATGGGAATTGAGCCCACTAGAGGGGCATTATGAGAAAATGCGCTGAAACACGTTGCCATCATTTGTGTGTATATTTTCGAAGATCCAAGGACACCAAGCACTGCGAATAGGCCGTGCGATTCGATTGAGAATACTTAAAAGTTAAACGGATGAAAATTGAGCCCGCTAGAGGGGCAACGGTCGCGGGGATCAAAAATCGACCAAAAAGGAAAAAAAATCGCCCGCGCCCTATGTTCCGCAAAGTGCTGTAATGCTATGGCAAAGAAAAGTGTTTCAAACATTACTATGTACCAGGTTTTCCATGAAATAAAAAAAATTGTAGGTGGTCAAATCAAGTACATTATCCCAATTACATAAAACTTTACAGCTATTTGCGGAACGTCCGGGTATGTCAACCCTTAGGCAGACTGATGGTGGTATATTACTCTTTTACAGCTATTTGCGGAACATAAGGCGCGGATCAAATTTTTATCAAAAACACTGATTTTCACTAATGCCCCTCCAACTCACTCAATTCTTGCCCGAATGTCTTCAAACCTAGACTAAACAATGAGAAATAACTTTCTACAGTGCTTAGGGTATGTGTGATATTTATTTTACCCAACCGACGTGTCCAAATGGGGCAACAGACAGTTTTCAGCCGTTGCCCCTCTATCTGTGAAGATAATGCCCAAGATCTCTTAAAAATCTGTGAATGGCTTCTCAATGAGATATTAAATTGCTTAGGGTGCATTTTACTGCTATATTTTGAGGTATAGGGTATGAAATATCACTCAAATTTAACATATATTTGAAATCCTCATAAATCACCATAGTAAAACAGATCTGCAGATTTTCTACCATCATAAGCAATGTGTTATATATCCATAAGTTGTCCCAAGGCACAATTTCCGGAAACTGAAGGATAATGCTCATGATACAGGGGCAATAGCTGAAAATTGTCTGTTACCCCATTTGGACGTGTCGGTTGGCTAAAATAAATATACCACATACCCTAAGCACTGCAGAAAGTTATTTCTCATTGTTTAGTCTAGGTTTGAAGACATTCGGGCAAGAATTGAGTGAGTTGTAGGGGCATTAGTGAAAATCAGTGTTTTTGATAAAAATTTGATCCGCGCCTTATGTTCCGCAAATAGCTGTAAAAGAGTAATATACCACCATCAGTCTGCCTAAGGGTTGACATACCCGGGTTGATGCACCTCAGAAACACGTCCTTGAGCATACCCCCTTTGCGGCACGTGGTCGTGTCACCGCGGATCAGGAACTCTCTCACGTCAACGGATACTGGCCCGAACATGAAGCAGAAATGACTAATAACGGAAAATTGAACTTGAGAATTTCTTTGGTTTCAGCGGATGAAATGTGCTTGTACTCAAGAAATCAAGTGGATATTAAGTTGAAAAACAAATCTTGGCACTTTGATTTATCTCTATGTTTTGCCCCATTTTCTCTAGATTTTATTTCTACGATGACCAATTGGTGCTGACGAGATGTTATTTGTACTTGTAGCAGAAAATGGAACAAAACGCATCTTCTCCTGGGTAGCCAAACCTAAAGGTTCAGCAATGAGAAAATGTCCTGGACCATACAACATACATTACATACGAGGTACGAATAGTTTTTGTTGTACCGTCTGTTTGTAATAGACTGCTTGGACCACTATATACATATCCTTCGGAAGACTTGGCTGCGGAGGATCTGGATGACAGAGGGTTAAACGGACAGAGAATTGGAAATGGCGCTTGCTTGAGCTCAGTTCTACTATGTAAGAAACTTCAGGAGAATTGGTGTAGAATCAAATAAGTTCTGGAGACTGGTGCCCACGTCTCAGGCACCCATTCCCCAGAAAACTCCGTCCACCCTGCAGCGTCCACTGCACCAATGCTCCCCAGCATGCAGAGACTTGATGGGGAGGCCCAATAAACATGTCTCCTAAAAAAACCAGGGTACTCTAATCTCGAATAGCGGGTAAATATTTTTAGCAGACCCCTAACGAATCCAGGTACGTCGTTTTGGTGTTTGTACGAGTATCCGGCATAATCTAATCTCAAATTGCAGTGCATAAATATTTGTTTTTATCAGACCCCTAACAAATCCAGGTTCCTCGCCATCCTGGTGTTTGAACGTGTATTGGCGCAAACTAATCACAAATTGCGGTGCGTAAATATTTGTTTTTCGCAGATTTACATCAGCATCAGATGGAGTTTCGACTGTGGGGGATCTAGCTAAAGCAAGGTGACCTCAGGAACCTGGTTTTCTGAGGGTCTGAAAAAATTCACATACACGGGAGATGAGATCCGTTAGACCTCTGGAACCTGGCATTTTAGGGGTCTGCAAAAAGCAAATATTTGCACACACAAGGAATTACGCCCTGTGGAACCTGGCCAGCAGAAAACAAATAATTACATACACAAGGGGGCATCGAACCGATGTGCGGATATATGAGTTACACCTTATGCCAGGCCAAACCCTTCCGCGTTGAGTGTTGAACCAGAGCAGAGACTTCGGCCCGTGAGTTGCCAGGTTTGATCCGCGAGCGCAGTATCACACAGATCAACGATACCGTGATGCCCTGCCACGGAGGTTCAGCAACACATGCCGAACATCGCCGTGTAATTAGCGGGGCCTTTGGATTGCGAACTTGGGTTCATTTTTGAGACCTGTACTCTATGCATAAACAGACAGCTTTATACGTGTACCGCAATGGGCAACTCTGTACCCTGCGAAGTTGCACCCAACCCGTAAACCTGTAGCTGTTTTTGTGTGCGGTCATTCGAAAATACAAGAAGGTTCAATGTGTAGATGATGATCATTAGATCTGGGAGGGAGAACATGAACACACAATAACAACGGAAAGTACCTAAGTTCGATGCGGAGTCAAACTGTATTTGCAGTTGGGGGAAGAACCAAAGGTTTGTGCTCTGAGCCACTTCGCAATTTGTAAAGCTGAGAATATGGTGCTAAGTCTCAGGCTGAAAATGAGACTCTGGACCTGATCACCTTGAGGGGGAGCCTGGTTTCTGAGCACAATGACAAGTCCGAAATCAGTATATTCGAACTACCCTACCCATCAGACAAGGCAGAAGGACCGGTGCTCGGGCGTGCAATACCAACAGTAAATGTGTCAGGATCTCAAGGGTACATCTCGCTCTTGAAAAAAAAAATAAGAGGGCAAGATTCCATCCTTGTGGAATTCAGAATTCTTCGTTCTCCGAGACTCCCAAATTAGAGCCGCTCCAGAATTATCTCAATGAATGTTTATTCCTGAGGTGTACGGGCTCATTTTACGACCCATTCCGCTCTGTTCCTTTGTCATGATTCACACACCTCCATTGCATTGTGGATCATGCTTCTCCCCTCTGCACACCAGCCCCCCTTGAGTTGGCACTGTTGGTCACGATGCAGAATGCCGGCACAAGCACCTCACATCCCCATGTCCCCGCAGAACACTGCACTCCCTTGCCACCATTCCCAACGTTCTTGATTTTTCGTGCGCCCTTTCATCGCGTTCCTGTCAAATCTGTCAGAGAGCTTCCAAAGGTCGGTTTATAGGTGGGGGGTACTGATTAGATGTCTTTGCCAAAAGTTCCCATGTAAAAGTAATTTGTATAGGAGATCTGAAGAGACGATTCTGTAGCGATGTAATTCCAAGACTTCGGGTGTGCTTAATTTTTTAACCGGAGAATTGACACGAGTACAGCAGTTTTCTTTGCAACCACAACAATAGGTGATCTACAGGCAGGGTCGATTTGGAAAGAATGCATCCATGCAAAAGGAGGGAAATTGGGTATAAATAAATACCAGAGATATCCGCTGATACTCTTTTTTTTTTTTTTGTTGGAGGTGTGTTTGTTATGACCTTTGACAGTTAATAATTGATTAGCCCCGCCGGTCCGCAAAGGACAGGGGGCACATGACCCCCCCCCCCGAAAATCCAAAGGGTAGGGATGCATTTACGCACGAACGGCATTTGCCGAACAGTGTGGGACTCGACCAATTAAGGTAATACCCACTAAACCTCCCAGGAACGGCTTTACTGAGCTCCAATTTACTTAGAGACCAGGGGTTATGGTTACCGTTTCTCCATAGATCCCCCTATCCGCTGATACTCTCTGAGCTTTTGGGCTGTTATATGTGGTGGTTTCACTGTGAACTGTCCTCTGTGCTTTGAGGAGCTCTTCCGGTAAGCCTTCCCATGGAAATAACTACATTGAGTGTATAATACATGGAGGATTGATCGTGGGATGTATCTGGAGCCCATGATAGTAATGGCCACAAAAGACGTGGGTGTGTTTAGCCCCTAATTTGTCTTGCACAAAAGAATTTATAGAACAATGAGATCTTTTGCTATCATGGTTCGGAATTCGTCCGAAGTAGAATTTCACGGACTACAAAACTGTCTACTCAGATTTTCTATTTAAAATACTTTTGCCGGACGCTATCGAAAATTTCGATGAGACATCTGTCTATGAGTCACGGGTGATTTGGCAAAACAGCACCCCGAATTACTGGTTTTTGGTGTCGACTACTAGGAGTATATGAGGGAACAAATCCTAACTGTAAATGTAGTCCATATGGTACCTGCGGGATTTCTGTTAGTTGAATGGTGGATTTGCTCAAATGATGGTTCCTCACAAGGAGGCATATAGACGATTCCACGTCTAGTGATGTCGCGGGCTCGGCCCAGGCCCGCAAGCCGAGCCGAGCCGGGCCCGGGCTTGGTCAAGCCAAGCCGAGCCCGACATAGGGCTTTGGAGGGCCCAGGGCTCGGGCCTGAGGAATGCCAGGCCTGCCAGGCCCGGCAAGCCCGGGCCTAGATCTATATCTATATCTTTGGGGCGAACTTCCCCTCAAGGCCCCTTCTAGCGCCGTATACACAGCAATAAAATACCTTCTTGATGCCAGGACTCGGAAGGCGGGTAGGCCTATCGCTGGGTTCGGCTTTGACTACTAAGTTGTCTCGGCTGTCAGTCGGCATAAATATAGTCCCGGCATTATTGTTGACATCGTCGCCAACGATCGTACTGTCTATGGAAGGAATTGGCCTGAGCAAACAACCGACTAGCTAAGACATTCACAGACATAATTTACACTAGCATAATAGGGTGTTTCAAAGTTAGATTTTCGGGTCCGATTTGTGCTCCAACTTTGACGCCAACTTTACATGAAGTTTGAAAGCAAAATCGGTCGGAATTGGAAGTTGGATGTCGAATCGGGCATAAGACCTCGACTTGACATCCAACTTTGACCCCAGCAACTTGTGCCTCACCTTTACCCAAGGTGAAGCAAGTTGGGGTCAAGGTTAGGGCCTAAGTTAGACCCAAATTCTAACTATGAAACACCCTAATTTTTTTTTTTTTTCTTTGGCTATGTACAAGCCCGGGCTTGGGCCCGGGCTCAGGGCTTCAGGCCCTGCACCCAGGGCTCGGGCTCGGGCCTCGAGAATTTGAAGCCCGAGCCTTGTCAAGCCGAGCCCGAGCCCGGGCATTCAGGCCGAGCCGGGCCCGCGACATCACTATCCACGTCCCAAGTGTATGTTTCAACCGTCATGTTAGACTTTGGGCAACACATTTCTCGAAAGGCACGAACCTGGGATGACTCATGAGCACCAACATTAGAATGCAACGTCTGACTCGTCGCCCATCCAAGATCACTGAAATTTACCCTGTCTGCAACGCTCAATTTACCGCTAAGTGACTGAATATAGATTGAGGTCGGTGTGAAATGATTCACAAGCCTACTGTTTGGCGCAGTTTGAAGCAAGCCCCTTTAGCAAAGGGCGGCACGCTGGGCCAGAGCTGCTCCGAAGATATGAAGGTGTCCAAATCATGTTTGTCATCAACGGCACAGCCGAAAGACCCCGCCGAGCTATGCCGTTCGGCGACAGAACTCTGCCAAGTGACGGCGGCAACCTGTACCGATGTGCCTCGGTCACACTGGCGACACAAGCCAAACACTGACAAGATCGGCATCCAGGAACTTGAAGCGGCCTGATCGGCATAGCCGGCTCAACCCTCTGATCGGAGTCGCGTAAAAACTGAAGGACCCCGCCATGTGAAACTCATGAGAAGCATTGGCAAGAGGTCTTCACCGGAAGATGCCGAGACACAGCCTCCTAGGGTAGGTAGGGTCCGCGACCCCTTAATCCACTTTTCTGACTTTGTTCAGAAGGCTTCAAAAACGCATTTAGGAGGGTCAGACTGGAGAAGGGAGTGAATTTTCCGGTGCGAGACATGTCCAAAAAGGGATCATGTTTGTGTTCAAACGCTACATTTGATGCTATGCAGGTCCAATTTTGAGCTCAATCCACCGAAAAAAAAATGATTTCGAAGGAGATTTTTAGTATGGTGGACTTTGATATATTCCGGAGGGCCTGAAATACCGGTATTTTGAATGGGATCAATACTTCAAATATACAGTTCATGGATAAATTCCTTTCATTCTGTTGATCCCAAAGTGTATGGTGGATTCGAACCAGTGTTCACATTCGCTATCCCGGTATTTCAGGCCCTCCGGAATATATTGAAATCCATCATAATAAAAATCTAGGTCAATCGGAGCAAAATAGGTCCCATGGGACATGTTCTCCGCTCAACCACTGAAAAACACGGGAATCTATCCCAAAAAGGAGATTTTCGGTGTCTATAAAAAAACCTAGGAGACGAGGCCCTCCACCATTTCCGTGCGAATCGAATGAGCCTATTTCCAGGGAAAACCGTTCAGAATTGAGCTAGCAATCGCTGTTCTCGTGAAATCTTACCAAAAAAAAAAAAAAACGGGCCGCGCCCTAAGTTCTGCAAACGGCTGGAATTTCCTTCTCTTTTCCCCTTTTTGAATTCTTTTTTGTGTTTGTCCCCGTTGGGATACATTTGAATTAAAAACCCGGAGAATATCAATCCAATCCGAGTCTCCAAGATCAATCGCTTCGTCTCAATCTTGCCAGCGCATACGAAACTTGGCTCTCTCCTCCATGTCCTCCCTTGCTATCTTCTGCAATTTGCCCGTCTCCACTGGATTTGACGGCCGTGCTGCACGCTCTTGTGTTATGACCGGATCACGCCGTCCTCTTTGCGGTTATCGAGTGATCTGAGTGCCTTTAGATAAACGCCCCTGGCGTTTATTGTTTCGCTTTGCGTTGGCGCTGGGCTGCTGCCAATGCAGAGGCTCGCATTCGGTTTGCACTGGCAGAGTTTGGCACACCACTTGGAAAAGTATCGGATGTGCTCAGGCACGCGGAGGTCAAAGAAGCTTCGGGAGAATTGGCATCAATAACCAGAGTCTAGTGGACCAAATGTCAATAAAGTGACCAATCGTCTCGAGCAGAGCTGCGACTTGTGGGAAGTGAACGCGAGCGGTTTAGCCAAATCAACCGCTCCCCGGGGGAGAGTGGCCCAGTGTCTATGTGCCTTGTCTGGATGGCGTAGCTACACAAAATTATAGGGACGGGAAATGCATGAGAGCGAGTACATTACATGTACTGGCCGGCCATTGAATAGGCAGGACGTGCGGTTAGAACCCTGTGGGGCCTGACCTCCAGTGTAGTGCTGGAGTACGGGGGGAGTTCTCTCCCCCCAGGCAAAAAATTCCTGCTGTCCACCAGTGTAAAGTAGGAGTGTCCGTGTATGAAACAGGATATGTAGGGTGGGTAACGAGAAAATGCGCTACGCTGTCCAGATGGAAGGATAAGGAGGAATATTGTACAATACTCAAAACGACTCACCTGGCAAGGCAGTGGGAAAGACCAGTAAGGGGTAACCACTGCCTGCCAGGGAGTTGATATAGAAAATCGGGGGTGTCGCGGAACCGCACCGTAGATTGTTGAAATTCCGAACGGCACTAAGTCAACGCATAAATTAGAAACTCACCGCGGAGTGCGATAAAAAACGTGAGTGGCTCACTGCTATGACTCTCGCTTAGACTGCAGGGGTGGAGAGGAGCGTACTCTTTTACAACCGTTGAGGGTTTACAACCGCAGGGGAAGAGCGTGAGCAGTGAAAAAGTGGGAGCTACTCACTGCTACGACTCTCGCTTAGACCGCAGGGGTGGAGAGGAGCATACTCTTTTACAACCGTTGAGGGTTTACAACCTCAGGGGGAAGAGCGTGAAGAGGAGTGGAAGGAATCGGATTATATTTTGCTTACTCGATGATTAGCCTTGTGGAAACTCCAGTTTACAGCTGTTTGCAGAACTTAGGGCTCAGCATGTTTTTTTTTTTTTTTTTTGTAAATTTTCACGAGAACAGCGATTGCAGGATCATTTCTCAACCGTTTGCCCTGAAAATAGGCTCATTCGATTCGCACGAAAAGGGTGGAGGGCCTCGTCTCCTAGGTTTTTTTATGGGCACCGAAAATCTCCTTCTTGGGAAAACACGGGAATCTATCCCAAAAAGGAGATTTTCGGTGCCCATAAAAAAACCTAGGAGACGATGCCCTTCACCCTTTCCGTGCAAATCGAATGAGCCCATTTTCAGGGCAAACGGTTCAGAAATGATCCTGCAATCGCTGTTCTCGTGAAAATTTACAAAAAAAAAAAAAAAAACATGCTGCGCCCTAAGTTCTGCAAACAGCTGTAAACTCGACCAATCGTCTCGAGCAGAGCTGCGACTTGTGGGAAGTGAACACGAGCAGTTTAGCCAAATCAACCGCTCCCCAGGGGAGAGCGGCCCAGTGTCTATGTGCCGTTTCTGGATGGCTAAAGGGTATGAGAAGAAGAAAGAAATAGAGAGGCGAGAGATGAGGAAGGAGATGGGCACATTCAGGATGCGCACTGGCGGCCCAAGAGGATCTGCAAAAACACGGGATTTTTGCGAATATAGATCTGGAAGGTCTCCGAGGACCGACCCGCCGCTTGGATCAGGTGGTACGGTACGCCATCCTCTGCCAAGGCTGTAGCTCCTCCCGTGCGGAGAGATTGGCCGGCAAAGGAGCGATCCAGGACGACGGCTCGTAAGCGACGCATGAACCAGGACCGAGATGGAACCGAACCCGTGTCTCTGACCCAGAGAAAGGGATTGAGAGGGAGCCGCGCGTTGCGGCTGTCGAGGTACCGCCGAAAAACGGGAATAGCGTTCAGGCGAGCGCGGTGTGGGATGACGACGCGGCTGCCTTCAAAAGAGAGGTCAGTCTTGTGAGACTGTAGTAAGAATGCGAAGCCCTAGAAAAGCCATTCCACCGAGGAGCGTAGTGTCCACTTGGCTGGATTCCGGAGTGCTCGCGTATCAGGTGCGGTCAGTTCGCCGAGGCGGAGCAGGCCGTAGAATGCTGTAAGGAGCATGGCGGCAAAGAGGAGATCATCGTGGGACGGTGGGGAGGGTTGTTGATCCAGGATATGCTGGATCTGAGTTCTGGAGGGTAGTTGTTTGCGGCGGATGGGGCGGCTGAGCATTCGCTTGCAGCCTTTCAGCGTGCGCGAGACCAGCATGCTCTTGCGGTTCTGGCGGACCTCCGGATAGAACGGCTCGAGCTCGCTTGAGATGCCGGACAGGTAGTTATTGACGGAGCGGGGATCGATGTGGTGACACATGTAGACGGTGTATAGGCTGAGCGTCTCGGGGGTGGGGGTCTAGATCGATGTCGCAGAAGTGGAGGTAAGAGTTGGTGGCGGAGGTGTAAGCTGAATGAGAGCTTTTATCTAGAGCCATGCCAGACAAAGAAAGAATCCCAAGTATCGATTGGGAGTGGCAAAGAATAGGAGGATATTGGGAGAAGGAGGACGAGTTTCACGGGAAGCGAGTCGTACCTGCTCCGTACTTTACTCCTTGGATACCCCCGGCGCTTTGCCAGCTTTTTCGCAGCCATCCTCTGGATTTTGCCAATGCAAAACGATTGAGCTTACTTCCAGAGGAAATGGGTGAGAATTGAGCCCGGAACACGCGATATATGAGAGAAATCGACCAAAATGATCGTATTGTGACATACCCGCCGTTCGGAGGCTCAAATAAAATAAAACAAGGAGGCCATCCCCTGGATTTTTTCTAGGCGAATCGATTGCACCTACTTCCAGAGGAAACGGGTCAGAATTGAGCCCGGAACACGCGATATATGAGAGAAATCGACCAAAATGATTGTATTGTGACATAACAGCCGTTCGGAGGCTTACATAAAAAATACAAGGACACCATCCCCTGGAGTTTTTCAATACGAATCGATTGAGCCCATTTCCAAAGGAAACAGATGAGAATTGAGCTCGTAATGAACGACATACTGAAAACGATCAAAAAACACTCAAAAAGGATAAAAATGTGCCCGCGCCCTAAGTTCCGAAAACAGCTGTAAAATGCCAGGAGATTTATCCTCAAGCCTCGAACCAATTTACTAAGCTGAAATGACTGTATAGCAAAAATTTCAACATGCAACTGCATGGGAGAGTGTCTTGTCGGACTGAGAGTGTGGTTGCCTCCCTAGAAGTACTTAACCATTGATACTAACTCCCAATGTAAGCATTCAACTATAGGCGCCTCAATTCTATGATTTGGTGTGCCATCATTTTCTGATCTGTAAATCGGAGGCCTCCTGTCTGTACATTCCCAGACTCTATCCACCCATTTACCGGTGTATAATGCATGCAAATTATAGAAACAGCTCAGGTGATGTTATCTACACATTATAGGTATGATGGGGTGCAATATATATAAGAATTTCCAGGTGCCGACGTCTCATCTGGTATACAATATCTTGAATTGTCATTCGTTGTGATATTTCTATTGTATGTTGTAAATTAACTGCAATACTGACATCCACAACAAAACCTCGTACCGAGAGAGACTGGCTTTGGGAATGGCCCGAGGACAGTAATGCGGTATTTCTTTGTCTTTGCAGGTCCGGAAACAGGGGTGCGGATGGTTGTAACTTGGATTGAAGACTTCATTTGTGCATCACGGGCAACTCCAATCTTCCCAATTAGATCCCGACTAACTAACAGTCTACATACATACCAAGAAGTCCAATAAATAAAACTACAAAATGAAGAGGAAATGTTGTTGCCACAATGATTGCCTTCAGAGAAATCCCAGTGTCCGCTGTCAGATCCAACTGCGCCCAAGTGGCTGATAGAAAGCACAAGGAGAATGCAAGAAATAAGAGCCAGTAGTTACAGAGGGAAGATGTGCGCAAGAAAGAATGTTTTCTGCCCAGAAACATATGGTGTCTCCATCGATAGACCGTGCGCTGCTTGAGTACAGCAGCCCGCCTAAGAATAGGGGTTTGCAAAGCCTTGGACAGAGGTCTATTGGCCAGAGACTGTGCTGTTGTGCGATGCGGATGCATCACAGCCTTGTGTCAGTTAGTAAACAGGGTGAAGAGAGAGAGCGAGAGCGACAGCCGCCTCGAAGAAACCTCGAGGCGCAGAAGGATCAAACCCCCTTTGGGAAACCGGCTACGTTCATTGCCGTGCCGGCGTGTTAAGATTTCTCAAGTCTTTCTTACGACATGACAGATCTTAAGAAACCCGTAACAAATGTCTTAGCAACGCGTTAAGACAAAGATTCTTACAACCACAATGAGAATAAATTATCACGACGTTAAGATCTCATCATACTGAAAAGTCAAATCATCGGATCCTAAGGATTCACAAAATTTCCGTTTGGCCGTGTAGTATCTGCGCAGCTGTGCTGCCCGGCTGGTCTTCAACTGAGCCTAAGGCACCCTTCAATGTCTCAAGCTTCAAGCTTCAAGTCCCACAGCCCTGCACTGTCTGCGCTACAACTTGTCGCGCCTCCTGCTGTTTTGTCATCAAGTCACATCAAATTTCTCGAAAGGCTACGCGAGCTGGCTGACTTCCTTGATCCCGGACACCCTTGAAACCTGTTTTCACCACCATTTTTCTTTCCATCAAGATGTCCTGTTTCTGTCTCTCAAGCCGAGCAATTTATTTCCTGACTATATCCCAGCTTTCTTGTTCAAGAATCCCGGCACAACACCCCGCTCGCTGCCGCTTACTTGACGCACCGCTAAATTGTAATTCCCTTGGGTGTGTCGTAGATTACATTCTGTGTATCTGTTCGTACTTGGAATATACATTTTTATTGCATCTTTTGTGTTTTAAGTGTTCCTTCGAGACTTATAAGAGCTCTGATGTCTATGTGACTATGCGGGTGATGTCTATGGTGGTCTTTCAAAAAAAACCGCCCCGCCCACCTTTCTATCATAGACACGGGTCCACTATGATGTCTATCTTGGGCTCTCTGGGTCTTTGTAGCAATTTCAGATTTTCCTGATGTAGAGCATATAATGAATGATACTGTGGTAGAACTCGAGGAACCAAGATGCTGGAATGGGGCAAGGAAAATAAAGTGGTCGTGGTTCTCTGCTGCCGAGTCCGCAATGCACCGAAATAAAATCTGAATTTAAGTTTGTAGATACTAGAGCCTATAATGCGCTATACTGCTACAGAATTTCACGATTCAAGTGTGTAAAATGTAGCCAGATGCTCGGCGGCCGAAGAGTCACACTTCGGGTTCCTTGGATAGCGTGATGGCACACATCATTCTCGCCCACCCGATGGACGAGTCATCGGACCCTTGACACGGTCGGATTTAGCGCGCGAGACCATGGAACCCTCCTCCACCTGATGCCACAGACAGCGGCGTGGTGGAACGCGGAAGGAGACATTGGTCAACGTGTCAAAGGTGTCACACCCTTCGTGTGCGTGATCTCGTATCAATTCTAGACGCGTCAATCAAGGCCGGATTGCCTGACCTTTTCGGGAAGATTGTAGCAGACCGTGGACTTTGATATGGAAAATAGCTTCAGGTCAACATTGGCCGGATTAATGCACAATCGTTGAGAAGGAAAGTGATTGATGGCCTGATCAGGCAGTCTGCCAGTGAGCTATACCAAATCACCTCCCCTTCAAGCACTAACGGGACTCCGCGCCCGAAATTAATTTACAAGATGGGGTTAGAGTATACAATGTATTGTATACAAGAATTTCGACTTGGGAGAACGCTGGGGAGCTTTTAAAAAATGAATATCCAGGGATGTATCCCTATCCAAGGAACCCTGCTATACTGTAATGCTTTTACAGCATTACAGCTCTTTGCGGAACATAGGGCGCGGCCCTTTTTTTTTTTTTTTTTTTGAACTTTTCAGGAGAATCCTTCCTGTGAACTCAAATCTTGACCGTTTCCCCTGAAAATAAGCTCATTCGAATCGGAAGGAAAATACGCGGGTCCTCTCGTCGCCGCATTTTTGATATTCACCTCCAGAAATTTTAATGGGTTTGGTTTGGGTGTTTTTAGACCTTTGAACGCAGAATGAGCACCAGAGGACCATTTGTGATCCGACTGCTCTATATTTTTTATATGATGTACTCTAGTGTATTCTGGAGGGACTCAGATACCGGCATTTTCAATTTGAGCCGTACTTCACATCCACAGCTCACATTCTTGGTCATGGGAAATTGGGCCAGCTGTAAGTCACCATATATTTGAAGTAAATGTCACACCAAAAATCCCGGTATTTCCAGCCCTCCAAAATCCACTAAAATACATCGTATAAAAAATCTAGCCCGATTGGAGCACTACTGGTTCTCTGGTACACATTCTGCTCTCGCACACTCAAAAAAGCCCAAAACAGACCCATTAAAAATTCTGGAGGTCAATATCAAATATCTGGCGCCGAGAGGACCCGCGTATTTTCCGTCCGATTCGAATGAGCCTATTTTCAGGGAAAACGGTCAAGATTTGAGTTCACAGGAAGGATTCTCGTGAAAAGTTCAGAAAAAAAAAAAAAAAAGGGCCTGAGCTCGGAGGGCTTTACGCCCGGGACCTCAAATGCTGCCTCAACATTTGGATGGTTAGTGTCATCAACAACCTCCGCTCTGACGATGTGTCAATCAATAAAACTTGGCCAGATTCTGGAGCACATGCCGCAGTCTGAAAACCGGTCCTGTATCATCGATGGGTTTGGAATAAGGCCGAATGTGGTGGTGCAGAGAATTGCTGCCAGTTTTGATCGGGGCGACAAAATGAGGCGATCTAAACATTTCACAAACACTGTCTCTTCTTTCAAGATCCTTCTTATATGGATATTCGGAACCCACCTAGTCCGTGCGTCTGGGTTCCCGTACGAAACAAAAAATCAACCCGATTCGCTAGTACGGAGCTGGCAATGCTAACTTCTTCGCATACCGTAGCTCTCCTGTGAGGATGCACCCACGCGGCTGCAAAACAAATCTCAAAATTTACATCAGACAATCTTCGCGCTCGCCACGCAGTGGTGTTGGGAATTCGAATAAGAGTATTTGGAGGACATCAAAAGGGGTGGATCGCCAGAGACTGATGAAAACGTCAGCAGATTTCGGCTGGAATTGATGAGCCCAGCCATTCCTGTGAATTTGATGGCTCTCTGTGGATGTCGAGAGCCTTCATGATGGAGAGGATGAAGGTCATGAGGAACTGGATGCGATTCGGGGATTATTAGTATCATTGTGCGCAGATCATTTACACCCTGCAGACTGCCTATAGAGATAAATCTCACGTACTAGGGAAGAACAGAATACTCACGGTGCTGTAGGTTCCGAATACGGCGAAAAGATGAGGCACTTCGGGTGAAGAAGACTTGCGAAGCTCTCGCGCGGTCTGCGAAATGTCAGAACTTGAAGCAGTGGCCACGAGACTACAGAGGTATCTTGAGAACATGACCAGACAAGTGTTGAGGAGGATGAGGGAGCAAAGACGGCGCGGACAAGGGCAGGGAAAGGAAAAGGCGGGGAGCAAGGTGGCGGAAGAGGCAAGAGACAAATTGAAACTCCGACATCGTACGTTTCCTGACGTGGGTGCGCACGGACTTCGCATTCTTTTCCAAGTCCAACAGCTGAACTCTTCTCCCTGGGTAAATATTAAATTTTGACTTCAGTCATTTAAATCTCTGGTATGTCCCACATATATCTACACTCGAGTTTCAGCCAATCACTGTGCATGGAGGCCGGAATCTCTGGGCGGTGTGGAAGAGGACCACTCTATTAATTCTCATAATAATTCACCGTTACGGCCCAAATTGTGACTCCGATAATGTATAACAGGTATATATACTCATTAGAGGTCAATTCAGGATTCTCTGGCACCCTGGAGGCGTGTTTTGAGCAAAAGTGAGGTCGAAATAGGGGGCAATTCCCAAATGCGGCAATACCGGTTTTACAATCACTGATTTCCGGCAGCGTTGCCGACCACCAGTGTTCATAGACATGGGCCTGATGTAGTACCCATATCGATCGCGGAAGTCACTCGATACATGGTCTATGTGTTCTACAGTCTTGATTTGACGCTACCGTAGTCTAGGCCTCAATTTAGATTTTTTTTTTTTTTTTTTTTGCCTCAATAACAGTGTCGGAGGACCCGACTCACAAAAAGAAAGTGTCGGAAATTTCGACTCGAAAAATAAAAGTGTCGGAAATTTTGACCCACAAAGTGTAAGTGTCGGGAATTTGAGTGCGGTCAATAAAAGTGTCGGAAGTCACAAAAGAGTCAATAAAGGGGTAGGAGAGATTGACCTTTTCTGACACTTACACTTTGGTCACAAAATGTCTATAAAAGGGTAGGAAAGTACAAAAATCTCAAATGACGTGGATTATGCCTCTTCGAGGCGGGAACTGAACCTTTAGGGTAGCTTTCTAATACTGTCAAAATATTGTACATACTACCTGGAATTGGAAAGAAGTTCACTGGCGGCCACAGTGGATAACGGTGGCCATCAATGGCCACTTGTTAGACATTGTATGTCAGTCTTGTCCAGGATAAGATAACACAGTCCACCGGAAATCACTGAGCTCCTATCTTCTGCCTGGATATTTTGGTGTTGAAGTTTCTGTGTTTACCCTGCTGGGGACACAATATATAAGTTAAGGAGGGTCCTTTATAATGCCTTTCATGCTGTCATGTCCGTGGGCATATGCACCGGTTTACGGCTACTAAGGAAACCAAACCATTGGAATTAGCCTGTATCCCACTGCTCCGACCATATGTGAAAAAATCATTGATAAGGAGTCCAATGATACTGTATCTATTGTGCACTTACCAGCATCACCATCTACCAAAAATTTGGTTTTGCTTCTGTTTGGTAGAAAGAAAAAGCCTACATGTGCAAGTCACTGGGATCTAAGTACTGTGACCCATAGACACCAATGGTTTACATTGAATCTCAGTTGTCCAAGCACTGGTTGAGAACTTGGACAATGGTGGTCGGCAACGCAGTGCCAAATTCAAACTCCGACAAGTGCAGAATCAGTGGTCGGCCTCCGTTCTGAGTCCTAGAGCCACCTTCACACAAACATTGTGCAGAGTCAAATGATGGCATGGGCCGACCATTCAAAATGATTAGAGCAGAATTTTGATTTTTGGTCCGTACATACGTCAAACTGTGCTTTGCGGGTGTAAATGCCTCTCTATCTACCTTGCCTGGACAAATATCGAAAATCGACTCTAATCATTTCACTCTAACTTGTATAAGGTATGTACTGTGCACCAAGGTTGGGGCTAAGACCAGCCCCTGAGACCAGGAATTCTAGGTGGGGCAACTGAGGGTGGGTATGCTAAATCTCAAATTCACTCTGTTTTTAGCCTCAAATTAGGGCTCCAACTATGCTTTGTGAATGTAAATGACAAGTGGTTGTCAATAGAAGGGTCTTTGGTACCATGGAAGTGTGCTCTAGACGAAAGAGTGGTGGAAATAGGGGCACCTTTCCAAATGCGGCAATACCGGTTCTCTGATCACTGATTTCCGGCAGCGTTGCCGACCACCATGGACAATGCCGGACGGTGCCGGTCAATCACTGCGTTCAGGCAGATTCAGGCCGCCGCGCAGCAGACCCCATCGGAGCTACGTCGGCGGTCGCCATACAACTGTGCCGATGGATGATGGCAGCTTGTGCCGAGGCACCTCGGCACCGCTCCGTCATATGGCGAGGTAGCTCGGCAGGGCCTTTTTACCTCTGCCGCCGGGATATCTGAACGCAGTGAATGCCGCTTCCGGCGCCGCGTACATTACGCACCATGGAAACCGGCAGATCACGGATCTGTCATCTGCTGTCGCTCGGCAAATCGGATAACATCCGGCGCGATGTTCCGTGTTGTTCAAGACCTCAAGAATTGGCTCTCAGAGCTCAGTAGGGCAGTGAAATACAACACCAAAAGGCAGCGGTGTTTTGTATTATATCTAACTTGGACTTCTGGTATATAAAATAATTTACCGGTTGCAGAATGGGACTCTTAAGGCAATGAGTAATCTTCAATGACCAATCATTGTTTGTGCTTGTAGCAAAAATGGCGGAAATCCATCTTCTCCAGGGTAGCCAAACCTAAAGGTTCAGCAATAAGAGTGTCGGAAAGTCCAAAGTAGGGGGGGGGGGGGGTTATTAAAAGTGCACTTGGACCGCCATATAACCGCCGTTCGGAGGCTCAAATAAAAAATACAAGGAGGCCATCCCCTGGATTTTGCCAATACAAAACGATTGAGCCTATTTCCAAAGGAAACGGGTGAGAATTGAGCCTGGAACAAGCGATATATGTATTACAGCTCTTTGCGGAACATAGGGCGCGGCCCTTTTTTTTTTTTTTTTCTGAACTTTTCACGAGAATCCTTCCTGTGAACTCAAATCTTGACCGTTTTCCCTGAAAATAGGCTCATTCGAATCGGACGGAAAATACGCGGGTCCTCTCGGCGCCAGATATTTGATATTGACCTCCAGAATTTTTAATGGGTCTGTTTTGGGCTTTTTTGAGTGTGCGAGAGCAGAATGTGTACCAGAGAACCAGTAGTGCTCCAATCGGGCTAGATTTTTTATATGATGTATTTTAGTGGATTTTGGAGGGCTGGAAATACCGGGATTTTTAGTGTGACATTTACTTCAAATATATGGTGACTTACAGCTGGCCCAATTTCCCATGACAAAGAATGTGAGCTGTGGATGTGAAGTACGGCTCAAATTGAAAATGCCGGTATTTGAGTCCCTTCAGAATACACTAGAGTACATCATATAAAAAATATAGAGCAGTCGGATCACAAATGGTCTTCTGGTGCTCATTCTGTGTTCAAAGGTCTAAAAACACCCAAACCAAACCCATTAAAATTTCTGGAGGTGAATATCAAAAATGCGGCGACGAGAGGACCCGCGTATTTTCCTTCCGATTCGAATGAGCTTATTTTCAGGGGAAACGGTCAAGATTTGAGTTCACAGGAAGGATTCTCCTGAAAAGTTCAAAAAAAAAAAAAAAAAAGGGCTGCGCCCTATGTTCCGCAAAGAGCTGTAAAAAAACGCTCAAAAAACGCTCAAAATGGAAAAAAAAAAAAAAAAAAAAAAAAACAACCGCGCCCTAAGTTCTGCAAATAGCAGTAAATACGGGTGAAGCCAAATGAAAAGAAGAAGGAAAAAGAGGGAGCAGTGCGGCGTTGTTTGAATGGAAAGGTGGGATCAATTGAACGGCCTTTGCGAGTGTGGTACTCAAAGAAGCCGTTCCGGGTGTTCAGATAAAAGATAGACAATACGTGAAGGTTGGTGCCCCATTTACTAGCTCACACTCGGGAAATATGTCGTCTCCATTGACCTCGAAGACGACCAACATTTTCGCTGCCTCTGCGGCGAAGCTTCTTGCGGTCCCCACGGGGACTGAGATTCAAGCGGCTTGGGAGTTGTGCCGCCTGCTCAACAATATCGGTTTCTGGGTCGTCTGGCTTCCAACTGGTGAGTCTGACCATAATGTCTTTCCACAGTATTACTCACCTCTTCATTTTCCCCTCTTGCCAGCTTGGTCTATTGCGATGGTATATCGTGCTCAACCCGATCTGTCTGCGCAAGATGCGCTTCTGCGCGCGGCCCTTTACGTCCCCTTATGTTTCGGCGTCAAATCTTTGGCGAGTTTTCAGGCTGGTTGCCGGAGTAAGACTCACGTTCTTCCAGATCATGGTTATCGATGATCTTTTGGACTATGATATCGACGCCCTCGTTGAACGGACCAAAACTCGGGCCCTTCCCCGAGGTGCGATATCGCTCGAACGTGCTTGGCTCTTCTTCGGAATGCAGGTCGTATTGGGCGTGTATCTCGCCGTCAGTAACCCCGGGAGCTTCGATTAAACCCATGGCCCATAGACCGGAATCAAGGATTCTGTTTAATCAGGATGGGACAATAGTCCTGGCGACTGAGACAGGGTGCTGGATTAATCAACAAACAAAGAGTAACATGAGGGTAGATTAACAGATGTGTTTAAACGGAGATTAAACTGGGTAAATCGGGAGGATTAATCCTGTTTAATCATGGCAAGAAGGTCGTAATGAGCAAAATAAAACCCGACCCCAGGTTCGAACACATGCACATCTGGAGATATATAATGATGTCGTAAGACAAACTATGAGTTTACCAACTGCACCAAGAAATCACTGCAGTTGCCTGGTCAAACTGTCTATCTGTAGCCACATCCATGTCTATTCTGGCCTTGCCAATGCAGACTTTGGTTCTGAGACAACCCGCATAAATCTGGATTAATCAGTGATGGGAAAGTTTGGTTCAGGTTCGCGACTATTTTCTTCGAACACCAAACTTGAACTTGGGCTCAGAATCAGCCATTCTTTGAACTTTGAATCTGAACTTCTGGTTCAGGTTCAGACGTTTAGTTCAGTGTTTGAGATATTTGAATATCGAACTAAGGTTGTCTCTCTGAAAAAAAAACTGTCACCAGGCCAACTGAAACAATTGCAATGAGAAGTACAAGAAGCTGGGAGGCTGACCACTAGCGGGCTCAGGGTGGAGTTCCTGGGCTTGGGTTCAGGTCTCTCCAGCTAACCTGTGTGCTCAAATTGTGACTTCAAATTTGGATTTTAGGGAACCAGATCAATGAGTGGAAGCATCTGGTGCTCCACAATTGACTGGCTTTGGATATGGTTTCTTGAGGTGGTACGGAAGATTCCGCCACATTGATAGAATTCCCAATCCAGAAAAATAAGTTTAAAAACTGATTTTCAAAGATTCAAAATGACTTCCGAGTCATTGGAAGTACATGATTAGTATAATAGAATAGTTTCATGCTGACGCAGATGCTCAGATCAACTGAGAAAAAAATCAACCAAGCCCAACTTGATCTGGAGGCCTGAAATTAGGAAAATTCATCCATATGCCGATCAAGTTACGCCAATACCTCCATGTTCCTGTACTGCCCATCGTAAGGCGCTTACCCGGCTATATTTATCTGCACACAGACTCGGGATCGAGCTGTTACGCTACAAGGAGCGTTGCCACAAGCCGTGTCATCGTGAGTGGATATTTTACCGCTTTTGCCGGTTGGTAGTTGAGAGCAAAGGCCATGCATTGTTGGGATGCATGGCAGAGCCCTCCCTCGTTGCGTTGAGAAGAAGATTTCTGGTTGATGTTTACAAACTCATGCCGGATTTCCCTCGCATGTGGAACTCGATCGACGACTTTCTCCAAGCGCTGGTGCAATGCCGCAGCTTTGATGTAATTCAGCAACTGGCAAAGTACACATACGAGGTACTAGAGGAGTTCGCGAAGTGTCAGGTTTTCAAACCTGCCGAATATTTGTACCATACTCTTGAATGACATTATGGATTCCTTCGTGCTTGATTTCGGATGCTATACGACCCTGGGGACTTTTCTATGCCTTAAGATCCCAACACCAGTATTTTTTGTTTTTTTGTACTCAATGTTGGAGGCGGACAGAGGGTTACTCAGGTGTTAAAGTGGCTGAAGATTGATAGCATCCGTAGCATACACCTGTATGTAGTACGGGACCGCGCCGGAATATACCTACCTATCTACCTACCTGGCCCATGGGAACTTAAAAATGGAGGGAGCTTGTGCCGGCCGTTATTTAGCCCGAGACCTCCGACATGGAGGCCCGGCAGGACTCGGCACACTAGGTGGAACTCAGAAGCACCCTGACCCACGGGAACTTAGCAGGACTCGCAAACGGGACGAGAATTCGGGAGCTTTCGCTGGCCGGGACTTAACCCGAGACCTCCAACACGGCGGCTTGGCAGAACTCAGCACTGAGTAGAACTCGGAAGCACGACGGGATGAGAATGAAGTGTATATTGTGAAGTACTACATAAATTTGTCTTACTACTTCCCCGTCAATTTTTGACGGCCTTACACTTGTACTACATATTATGCAGGTTGAATAAAAATAAACGAGGCATGAGAGGAGATGCAAATTCCTGTGCAGTGCCAACTGTCCAGTTTCCAAGATGATACACCCAGATTTGAGCCCGCAATGATCAGTATGGCAGAAATAATCAAAAAATTCCAAAATGGGGGGAAAAACAGCCACTTTCTATGTTCCGCAAAGAACTGTGATGAGAGCCAGGATTATCTCACAGCATTACCAGTGGTACACTCAGAGGTTGGTCTCAGGGTCCTCCTCATTGTCACCATCCAAGGAGGGTAAGCTCTTTGCTACACCAGCCTGATCAATATTGCTGTTGTTGCAAGCTTTGAGCTTAGTGCCTTAGGTGTCACACCAGGCTCTTGGATGTATACTGGGCCATGGTGAAAATGCACCTTGGGACCCAGGGGAGCAACACTGGCAGAAGAAAGCTTACACAAGGAGAAACAAGAATGTTGCATATATTTGAGAGTTTGTGCAGTGCAGTACGAGGTAGAGGAAGGAAGCAAGAAGAAAATATCTCACAGGAAAGCCGAGTCAATGAGTGAAGAGGTGTGCAGGAGGTTTAAACTTGGCCATAATTACTAACTGTAAATCAAATAAAGCTCTTACAGAAGAGCCTGGTGCTGCTGCAGGTGCAAGATAGGCTGTAAGAAAGGACCAAGTGAGTTGCCTGAGACAAAATGTGGTCATAACATTGCAATTGATGAAGACACTCTGGATAGATAAAGGGAAATTTTGTGTCTGGACCTCGGGCCATCGGTGAATTCATTGAGGATGGTGAGTGCTTTACTTTTGGTTCTGGGGACTGATGCTTGTGACATGATTTGTTTATATCATACAGTTGGCATCCAGAAGCAGTCAGCTTCAAGATGAAAATCAACCCGGAAGGCTAACTAAATCCAGGTCAGCAGGTCAGCAAGTATATCATGGAACTGGTGAATTATGCCCACTGACACAGTCTTCATAGTCTAGGGGTTGAATATGGCAAGAATGATATCTTTTCCCCGGGCCTCACCAAAATATGGCCAGTGATGTTGAGTCCGTTGATAAAGTTGGTGGAGGACTTGAGGTTTGTAGAAAAGAGTGAGCTGATTGACCCTTGAATAAATCGTGAAACATGAGTACGTGAATCAATTTGTAAATTGTTTACCTCATCTGCTTCATCCGAGGCTGGGTTGTTGTCCTCTTCCTCATGTTCACCTTGCCAAGCGGGAGGTTGCTCCATTTTGGACGAACTGCCTTCGGGCATCTTGGGGACTCCACCAGAGTCAACCTGTGTCCCATAGAACAATATGGGTCATGATAGTACATTGTATAACAGTGTAGAACATTTATTATGACTTGATATGACTTGCTCATGGCTATGTGCCTCGTAGTATTTAAACCGCTGGATTTCGTACTATGGCAATAACTACTTTTATCTTGAGCCACTACAACCTCTGTGCGATTATGTAGACATACTTACCCCGCATCACCAGCCCATCTAAGTAGACTGTGCCAATACTCCACATTATTTTTGGCCAGCAGTGGTTAGCCTCTTATCATCTTCTCCAATGAGTGAAGGAAGTTGATATTCTTCCCAGCAAATCTCCTATTTGCTGAGCTTCAGAACACCCTTTCTAAGCATATGGGTGGATTTTATCTACAGCAAAGGATGAACATGTGGCGGTGAAGCACGAATCAACTTTGAAGTTCAACTTGAGGAATCCTTTTTTGTTGGGTTTTGTTCACATGGTCATGCCAATGGGGGGGGAGGTTTGCGCAATCCAATTCAATGATGTATCTGGGGTTCTAGCTTCAATTGATCATGAGCAATTAAACTCAATATGTTTGTGTCCACAATTCATCTTTTGGTTGGAGAGTGGTGGCACAACGGGGTCTACTGGGCATGAATTATTCACTGATATCATGTGGTATGATTTGCTGAGTGGTATATGTTGCTTGCGGAATTACTTGGCCTTGTTGAGTGTTCAGGCCCGAGATCGGGCAAAGATATTTTGCCGCTGCATTGCCGTTGCCGCATGCAGCGGCAATCTCTGCGGCAGTCTGCGGCAGTCAAGTTTGCGGCACATGTTCAACCGGTGCCAACTGCGGGAGTTAAGCCCCAAAACTTTGTAGGGACATAGTACTATGATAAACACCCTGTTTAGCATAGATAAATGTGGAGGTACTCATAATTTTGAGGGTGCTGGAGACGACTTGAGTGTTGCTACAGCGGCAGTCTGCGGCAATCCTGCGGCAGACAAACAGTTGCAAACATTGTGCAGCGGCAGTCTGCGGCAGTTACAGCGGCACTTTTGGCACTGTGCTGCGGCAGTCCTGCGTCAGTCGACGGCAGTCCTGCGGTTGTCAGCGGCAGTATAAGCTGTGACACAGCGGCAGTGTGACATGGACACGGCAATGTTCAACGGCGCCGCTGCGGCACTCTTGCATCGATCTGCGGCACTCTCCTTCGTCGTTGCGGCGGTCTACGTGACACGCCATATTTTCCTTCCCAAAATCTTGGCTCCATCCAAAACTTTGTGCTCAACAATGGATATTTCGGACGAGCATGACTCAGTTCAACACATTGTTTAACTTTTTGGGATGTATTGCAGCACCTGCAGTGGGTTGCGGGACACCCGTCGTGCAGCACTTTCCCGCTGCACCTTTCCAAACGTACTGGCCAAATTCATGCAATGAGTTCAATCGCCAAAGGCAGTCTGAGCTTCAAATGGTGCGTGCAATCAATTCCTTACCTTGACACCGCGGCAACGTCGTTCAACCTGAGTTTTTTTTTTTCCAAACTTTGTTACCATCCACGTAAAAGTACTGAAACTCTTCCTATGACATACCGTGGAGTTCAGTTGCGCGATGCACACCTTATATAGAATCCTCGGGTGTCTACAGTGCATCTCAGGTGCGTGCGGCACTTGGTCTGCGGCAACACAGCCACCCTGCAACAGTCTGCGGCAATTTCGTATGGTACGATTGAGAACTCGAATCTTTCCCCTAGGCCTTCCTTGGAGTTCAGTTGTATGGTTCAAGCGCAGTGTTGATTACTTGGGAGTCTATACTGCTTCTGAGGTGCATGCGGCACTAGGCTCTGCGGCAACACAGCCACCCTGCGGCAGTCTGCGGCAGTTCTGCGGCAATTTTTTTTTGGCATGATCAAGTATACCACCAGATCGTTTTTGAGGTGAAGGGAAATTTGGATGGTTATAGGCCCGAAGCATGCCCCAGTATGTGCCTAACTGATCCATTCTGCCTTTCAAGCAAATTAACCAAAAAATAGTCCTCAGTTGGGAAACACTTGGGAGTACGACACGGATAATAAAACAAGAAATTCTGCCTCAAATTTTGTGCACTGAGCATGAGACTACCTACTCACCTCATTGGTTCCAAAATTCGTGGCCGATGCTGAGGTGTGGGTATTTCTATTGCAGATTCATCGCACAAGTACCCCAACATCAATTCTTCATGACAAGGCTTCCCAAAAACTGTTGCTGGACGTAGCCAAATTTGCGTTGGTAAGTATCTGGCTGTCACTGAAAGAAGAACTTAGTTAAAACTAAGTCTACTGTGCCTGATAAAGCAAAGTTAAACCTGAGCTCTTCTGTCGCCCCCTTGCTTTCAAGAAATGTATGCTCTTAGTACCCTAGGGCTAATTTATATGCGCTAGAATTAACTTTCCTGAAGTTTGAGTGACTGATTCTATTTCTGGAGATGCCGCGCGGTGCTGTCTTTCTCCTTACATGTAACCACAATGAGTGTCATAATTTACTTGGTGTCGATTTTCTACTTGGCCGCTACAAACCTGACATGCATTGCGCGGGGGCTTCATTGGATCTTCGAGTACCTCTTAGGCCTCGTGATTCCCGGTTCGTTCCTTACTATTTCGTCACAGTACGAATGATGCAATTCGATTTTTCCCTTTCCCAAATTTATTGAATGTATTGCAATGATTCGAGTCAGATCGGACCAGGTTCGCAACCTGGAAGACCCGAGTCGCATCGACGTCATCTGAAATCGCCGTAAGCACTTCCATACTTCCGCTAACGGAGTTGAAATCATCTGCCCAATTAAGGGACGTGGCAGACCAGTCCGGTTGCGCACAATCCCAGGCAATCTGCTCACAGTGAGATTCTTTCGATAGCGGCGCATCCCACTTTATTCTCGAGAACCCAGATCACCAAAGCGACTTGTCGTTCTTGTGATAATGCAATCATAGGTCAGATAGTATGTTCGTTCAGGTCGGAAGCGTGGCGTTCACATACTACTGGTTGAATCATTGCGGCGACTTCGGTGGCGATCAGCAGTTTTGCCGTTGTCCAGAGATTATTAATATCTTGAGCTAGGCCAGTGTCCGGGACACCTACGATGTTATTTTATCCCAAAGAACATTGCTGCGGCACAAAAGTAAGATTGCCGCAGTGTGACACGCTGCGGCAGTATTGCCGCTGACTGCGGCAATCTAAATTTGTGCTGCGGCAGTCTGCGGCACCCAGCGGCACTTTCACCGTGCCCCCCGAGATCGAACCTCAGAGCGCTCGCTTTTTGTGCTGTGAATATTGGTTGGTTAATCCGGTTTAAACAATCCAGTTTAATCCTTCCTTGACGCAGTGCCGAGATCGTACCCCGTTTAAACAGCGATTAGTTTAAACACAGATTAATTGCATCTCTGAGCTTTCGCCCCAAGGGGGCCTTCCCTCATAAAGAAGCCTTGATTAATCTGAATCCATGATTCCGGTCTATAGGCTCCCTGATTAATCGAAGCTGCTGGGGATTTATTCGCCGTGACGACTTTGAGCACAACTGCGTAAGTTTTGTATCGTTCAGACTTCCAAATCACTAACCTTGACGCTAATCTCCACACCTCCATGGCGGTTTGGCCGCTGTACATAATCTACCCGACCTGCAAGGTATGCATTCATCTTGTTATGAATAATCTAACACACCTGGACTCATTAGCGCTGGACAAATCTCGCGCCTATTCCCCTCGTCAGTATTCAACTTTGCGATATTCAACCCAAACTTACCTTGCTTTACAAAGGGCCTGATGTTCAAGGTCGGCATCTTCATGGGTTGGGCCGACCTCAGCACCGACGGCACTGTGCCATGGAATATCCTCGTCCCGATTTACCTTGGCGCATGCCTCTGGACGATCACCTACGAGACGGTCTACCAGCACCAGGTTTGTCTGTATTACGTAAATCATCTGAACGAAAGTTGAGACGCAACTTTAGGACATCCTCGACGATGTTCGCATCGGAATTAATTCCCCCGCCCGACTCTGCGGGGAATACACCGTCCCGATCACGACGACGACTGCCATCGGTTTCCTCAGTCTCTTGACCTACGGAGGCGCGCTGAACAACCAAGGCATCCCGTTCTATGTCAGCGTCGCTATTGCCGGTGTCATGCTATTGTCAGCTTTGTTGCGCACCGACATTCACCGCCCCTCTGACTGCAAGAATTTGTTCCTCGGTACGCCGCTGCTGGGTCAAATTATCCTCGGCGGCTTCCTGACGGACGCCGTGCTTCATCGTTTCGTGGAAGGGATTGAATTCTGAGGCGTGTCTGAGACAGGTTCGTAAGTAGTCGTTTTCGTTCAAAGTTCCACTCTCTTCCGCAGCGAATCGAGATGTACAGTTGTCGCAGACGTACAGTTGTCGATGTGTACGCGTTGCAATGTTGTGCAAATTATGATTGGTTTACGTGCACCCGAAATTGACGGATAAGACTCAGGATAAAATATTTGCTCAGCTAGGTCGGTTATGTGGGCCGATGTAATTCACATATGATGTGAATCCGCATGGAATGAGAATTTGAGATCTGGGATATGTATTTACATGGTAGCGGTCTTTTATTAGTACTAGCACACATTCCCAAAGATGCGAACAAACACTAACACCGTATTGCAGAGAAGCAGAAGGGCAAAGGAAATGGCGCAAGGGTGGAAGTTACATTAGTGTTCTTGTCAAGGACGACGGAGAAAGTATCAAAGGTGTCATTGCCTGCAAGTGTTTCATCGTGGAATTTGGGGACGGGCGCCTCCGGCGTGCTGTATTTCAAAGCATTGATTTCCGTGCGGTGCTCCGTACGCGCAGTGTAACCAGCCCTGAACATCGAATTCAGGGACGACAAGCAACGGTAGAGTGGACCAAAATGGAGGGTCGGGGTCGGGACTGGGTCGAGGAAGGGGAATATTTTGCAGCCCGGAATTGAGTATTGATACATGGGGATTCAACACATATTTCGATCCAGGCAGTCACGAGGCACCACCGAAGATAATTCGAGTCGCCGATATACATTTTCAGATAGCTCGGGGAACACACTCACACAACACCGCCATTGTGGATCACAACTTCGATGGACGGCGTAAGTAAAAAGTTAATGATAGGGATAAGGCTGACGTGGACGACAGCACCCCACATCTCTCAATGCATTTAGTTTCGGAGATATTGAACCGGAGTAGTTCAAGCAGCACTAGTAGCAGAACATAATGTGGTATCGAATTGTAGCATAGGTGCAGGTACTCGTGTGCGTCGAATTTAATGTAAGAACGTTCAATGTATTGTGTGAATGTCGACGAAGAGGATTAACCGGGACGAACATTGTCCGCCGAGTTGGACGAAGGAAGGGATGGGTCAATGAGGGTATGAGACCCGGTGTCTGCTGAACTGGTAGCGGTAAGTAACTCTCCCGCCGTCGACGAAGCGCCGACTGTCGAACAAAATCCAATAGGGTCGGGGTGTGAATTCCAATCCGCCAGCAAAGCTTGGAGTTCTGGATCGAACTTGTGTCGGTCGAGCCAGGGCTGCGAAACACCAAAATTGAACGGCGCGACTTTCGGGACACGTTTCGACGATCGCCCTGAACCGCGCACACGAATGTATTTGATTGCGGATTTCTCGCGGACAGAAAGGGAGTCCCACCAATGACCGTGGACGTCCACGAAGAGGTTCGTCAACTAATCAAGGTAAGCGAGCCGCAAAGTATTAAATATAATATTACCTTCTCGGAACGCCAGTCTGCTTCGAGCACTTCCAGAAAGTGCAGTTTCGCGAATGCAGCTGGTGCAACATCTCCATACTCGGCCGACGTCGCCATCCGACGTTTCCAATTGGAAAAACCTTCCACATTGTCGTCTTCGGGCCCAGACGCCTCGTCGGACATATTCTCCTCCTCCATGAGATCCGCCAGAACCTTGGGAACGAGATTCTTTTCAGCGGCGTAGTTGTTGATGACGTCTTTGGTCTTACGCTCCCCGGTTTTCTGAAAGGGTGTTACAGCCGTTTGCAGAACTTAGGGCGCAGCATGTTTTTTTTTTTTTTTGTAAGTTTTCATGAGAACAGCGATTGCGGGATCATTTCTTAGACGAAGGCGTTGCTGCGTCCGAAAAGCAGGTGCTGACACTCTTCCCGAGTCCACCTTTGGCTTATGTAGGAGCCTTATGTGAAAACACCCTCTATTTATATATTACACCTCTCAGATTTGAAGCATATCGAACACCCCACCGTGCCGTATTCTTGCATTCATTTTGACCCTGTCTGCCTCCTTCGCAGAGAAATAAACATATGCATGGCCTAGAACTCTCAAGTTTTTCCAAGACCCTTCCCCCACTGGCAGGCAATTGGTGTGTTTCGGAGTATTTTTCCTTTTTGGGAAGCGCGAGAAAAAAAAAATCGGTCTCATTAGTTTCGAGAACAGCTGTAATCACATGAGGGATACCTCAGAGCAATCCTAGCCCCTTTGAATACATCTCGAACTCACCAATGCCGGAGTCAAGTACCCGCGGGTTTGGGGAAATTTTCATCGAAATCTGTACTCGGACACACGGAAGGAACAAAGAAGAACATCAATTCATCCAATATTTTGTTCATCTTGGCCTTGCCGAGCACTGCCACATTGGATTACAGCTCTTTGCGGATGATTAGGTTCGGAACAAGCCGCCTTCCCTCGTGACATGCACGTGCTTCGAAGGGCATTCTGAGAAGGGGCTTGTGCCAAGATCAAGAAAAAGGGCAATGTGTTCTGCGCGTCCTGCCGACTCGGGAACCGCGTAAAATGCTTGGAATTTTTACAGCCCTTTGCGGAACATAGGGCGCGGCCAAATTTTTTCCCATTTTGGGACATTTTGTATTTTTTCGACCATTTCCCTCGCCGCATGCCCAGTTCTGAATGTATCGTTCTGGAAACTATATGAGCGGAACCGCAGCGAAATTCTGGAGGTCCTCTCGTGCTTCAATTTTTTTTCATTCGGCTTATATAAAATGTACAATGATATAATCATGTTTATATTGAAATCTCCTCCCACAGGGGGAGTTGGCAATATATTATTTTGGGGTCTCATCAGGGCATATATACACCTATTTTGGAGGTCGCCTCGTCCCCGTATTTTGTCTGTGGGTCCTATACCACGTCAACGATGTAATTGAATTGAATGAAAACACCCACTTGTCAGACACAATGCTCTGGCATACTCTGGTCCCAGGGGAACGCAATACTCGTTGGGTGCTCGCTCTGTGGTAGTTGGAGGAGACTCCACGACTCACATTGGTCATCCAAGTCCCCGTCCCCGTAGGCGACGCGTTTCAATCTGCACGAATATTGTCACGTGATGGAAACGCGGGCAGATTGAAACGCGTCGCCTACGGGGACGGGGACTTGTATGACCAATGTGAGTCATGGAGTCTCTTCCAACTACCACAGAACGAGCACCCAACGAGTATTGCGTTCCCCTGGGACCAGAGTATGCCAGAGCATTGTGTCTGACAAGTGGGTGTTTTCATTCAATTCAATTACATTGTTGACGTGGTATAGGACCCACAGACAAAATACGGGGACGAGGCGACCTCCAAAATAGGTGTATATATGCCCTGATGAGACCACAAAATAATATATTGCCAACTCCCCCTGTGAGAGGAGATTTCAATATAAACATGATTATATCATTGTACATTTTATATAAGCCGAATGAAAAAAATTGAAGCATGAGAGGACCTCCAGAATTTCGCTGCGGTTCCACTCATATAGATTTTAGAACGATACATTCAGAACTGAGCGCGCGGCGAGGGAAATGGTCGAAAAGATCAAAAATGTCCCAAAATGGGAAAAAATTTGGCTGCGCCCTATGTTCCGCAAAGGGCTGTAATACCATCTGTAGATACGAAGTGTAAAAGTGTTTCCCTCGACTCAGATTTATGACCCGGCTCCAAATGGTGTTAGAAAGCCGTGGTCAATGTCGGCCTTTTACACGCGGCATCGCGATGAAAATGCCTGGATAGAATGATTCGTCCGGGGAGGATAAAAATTCTGAGGAGACAGTAATATAGCTAGGATGTCCTCAATGACTACATCACTTTACTTAGTCAATATGGCTAGAACGGCGTGCGCTAGGTGGCCACAACAAAATGACCGAATTTGGCGTGATTTGTCATCAACGCATCGCGCCTCTCCCGCTTCTTCTCCCTCTCCCTTACATTACCTTGCACTAGTGTGGACTCAGAAATGTCAACTATACCCACGAGCACACCTCGGGAACCTCAGACACCACGCCGTTGCCCCTTTTCAAGTTCACCGTTGCGCCCGCTCACCTGGCACTCCTCGAAACTTGAAAGGTATACCTCCATGCTCGACGTGCCTTCAGGGCATCAAGGAATGAAAATTCTCCTTTGACACCTGGGATATGGAAGTTGTAGTCGAAGAGCGAGGTACGTGCAAGACAGATTCTCGAGTCACACTTGGTCACTCATGAAACGCGTCGCGTCACGCTGCCCGATTCAGCCAGGAAAGTGGCAGCGCGTTTTCTGAAGGACGAGTGATGGTATGGACTCAATTCTTGCTGAGAGATCTTTTGATAATAATATTGTGAATCGATCGAGCCCATAAAATCTGAGGATTTCAAGACAAATGTGGTCGGTTTGCCGGTAATTGATGGGGCAACTGGTCGCTCGAAGTCAGGATATAAAATGGGAAGGGCAACATATCCTGCAAGACCAAATAGCCAGGCATATACACTACTATCGAATGAATAAAATATTCGTTTACACTACGGGAATCGGACTGGAAACGGGGGAGTAATTCGCTCGGGAACACATGCCTTGTTTTCACGAGTTTGGACCAAGCCTCTCTCCGAGAATCGCCGGCTTGCCGGCGCGGAGACAGGCTTGCTCCGAACCTAGCGGATGATGGGGATTGAAAGTTGAAACCGGAACTGGACCTTTACCCAGATCACGTGTTTGGCTGGACGGCGTAAAATGCCTGTAACTTTTTCAACGCTCCGTGAAGTCCTTAGCTTTCGCTTGAAGAATCGTGTGCACCCTCTCTAATATGATGCTTTTTGAATGTCAAAAATGTAACATAGACTGATGAAATTACCTGTGCACATTATATTTGGGGGGTACAATCCAGAATAGCAAGCAGGAACACAAGGAAATATTTGCATCCGTGTCAAAGCACTATTCTGAGCAGTCCTGTCTCTTTGAAATTGTTCACACTGCTTTGCTCATTAAACCAAACGACGAAGGCTTGACGGAGGCCGCTAAACCCCTCCCGCAATGCCATCAACCCGTCAACAAGACGGACGGGTCGAAGCCCTAGCCATTATGGCCAGGTACGGTGTATAAATAGAACTTCCGTTCAGTTCAGTTCGGTTGGTCACGAGCCTACCTCGGACCGGCCCCGTATTGATCGATCGTTTCGCCACGTCACAAGTGATAGACTCACCATGTCCTTGATCCCCCCAATTGCCTGCTTAGTCGAGCCGACCTCCCCTCCAAATTCTTTTGACCTTCCGGACTGTACGGAATCCAGACCTCCTGTCAGCGGTCATTCAGATACCAACTTGTCTGAAGTCACCGACCCGTGCACAGGAGAAGCTGTGCGTTTGCTGCATTATCATAATTACTTCACTTCGACTTTGAAACCCTTGTTCCAGCCGGGCCAGATGAACTGTGGTCCGTCCAACTGTAAACAATGCGTGTGCGCTACCCTTCGATTTTTCTGAAATATCCGCCGATGACGGTCCTCACAGGAGGCGCCTTGCGCGAGAACCTCAAAATACATCCTTAACTAACTTCACCCTGATCAGTTCACGAAGAAAGTGGCGGCCCTATGTCGAGATTTTCGAGAACAAGCTCAAGGTTTACGCGTGAGCACCTGAGGTTCCATTCGTGCTGTATGTCACTTGAAATTGAAATCACACAAGACCGAAATTTTAGCCGCCGACAAGACTAGATTCGAATGGGGCGAAGGGCACCCTCTGGATATTCTCAATGATGCGGAGCAAATTTGTGATACCCTGCTATCGCATTTGCCGGATGAAGGTCCTGAACTCGGCGACGGGAGGGTGACGATACCGGGGCCCATAAGTCGGAGCCCATCAATAGGCAGTCTCTCGCAACCAAATTCTTTAGCGTCGCCGCCCGAAATTGGGTCACTCGTGGAGGCGTATGATTGGGGCGAGACGCAAGGGACAATGTTGGATGACGTGGATCTTACTGATGTGCAGATCAGGTCCGTAGGGCATAAATATGCTTGACAATGGTTCACTAACAGCCATAGGAATACAACAAGTCATCGACCCTCCCTTCCCATTGCAAGGCAACCGAGCAATGTCCAATGGTCAACACACGACCTAGGTGCGTTCCCGTTATGTTTTTCTGGATTCCTGACGACTGTCTTCCAGAACAGTTCTTCTCTATGTTACCCAGCACTGCACTAACGCAGTCGATTGTCAATCAAATATCATCAAAACTTCCATCCCCATACAAGACACGTGCCCAAGTTCGGGAGTGTTACGATCTTCTACTGTCTGCTGGCTACATCGCCGAGCCTCCATCGGCCAGCAACATCGGACGGTGCTTATCAGTGCTCCAGTCCAACCTCCCACGCAGTTCGTCGTAGGAAGGAGTCGGAGGATACAGACCTAATGCACACCTCGTCTCTCGCAGACAGACACTTCCACAATCAAATAGGGTCGTACCTTGCTTCAAGTTTAAGTCTGTTGGTTACTATGCGGGACCGATCAGGGTTATAACGTAATGTAATCAAAAAATGACATGGATTAGGCCTCTTCGAGGCGGAGGCTGAACCTCGGATGGATAAATTATTTGAAGCGAAATTGGATCAGATAGATGCCAAAGGCGGTTAGATAGAGATATGATATGCACGACGCAAAATATATATGAAACGTGGGGGGTCTTAATTTTTTTTGCCGCAGTTAATATATCGGAAGACCTGAGAAGGGAATTAGTCGAAGATATGGCCGTCAATAGTGCACGTACGAGCTGCTAGGGGATGTGGGGATGAGCGTGTCGGGAGACCTGATAGGGAAATAGGAATTAGTGGGATATATGTGCGTAAAGATACGACGCACGAGGTGCCGGTGGGAGCGGAAGAAGGGGGCGTGTCGAGAGTCCTGAGAAAAAAAAAAGGATCAGTCGAATATATGCGCGTCAATGAGGCACGCAAGCGGTGTTCGGGGCTGCGGGGGTGAGCTGGAGCGGTGGGAGTAGAACACGGTCCTTCCAAGGCAGAATAAAGTAACGCAACATCGGATGGGCTAAACCACGGTCCGATTTGCTTTCATTCTTGAGGATCGGTGGAACCAGGGGAGTCTTCGACGGATCCGGAAGCAGGTAGTTGACACAGTGCTTCAGGCCTCCGGTGTCGGCCGTACGCGCACTGGTTGCTGCC
Organism: Mycena galericulata; assembly: GCA_029289565.1. Lineage (NCBI taxonomy): Eukaryota > Fungi > Basidiomycota > Agaricomycetes > Agaricales > Mycenaceae > Mycena > Mycena galericulata. The sequence goes on from JARKIA010000047.1 coordinate 349,934, forward strand.
GTCCGCATCTAGAGAGACATGTAGCAACAAGCATCGAACGATAAGCAAAGTCACGCACGACTCTAACGAGCTTGTTCCACGGGTCCGGGTTCTCGGGGATATCTAGATATAGCTGCTTGACAACTCCTAGAAGGTCGGGGGAAGCGGTGAATAGCTTGTCGAACGCCTTGACAGCGTATTTCTGCCGTTCGAGTTCACTGTCGCCAATTGTGATTCAGTCACACTAATACTGGGAGGAAGGTGCTTACGCAGGAGGAACGACGACGGTGTTGGAGGGGTCGGGGGCGGCAGGGGTGCTCCAGTGATGTTCCGGTCCGTATAGCATTGCTTGACCGATGTCAAGGTAAGGGCTAACGGCGCGCATGAAGAACTTCCCCAGAGAAGTCAATCGTTCCATCGTAGATTGCGCAGAGCTGCAAGTAGATGAGAATGATGAGACGGAGGATAGTTTGGAACGTACTTTGGAGTCCTCCTGCGAGCTTTCTTCTTGGTGACTGGGTCTTGTACCCCGCCGAGCACCGCGACGACTTCATCATACTATTTGCGTTTGAGCGGAGGTGGGAGAGTAGCGACCGTAGGGGCGGGCGTATCGGATTCGGGGGAAGAGGCATTAGATGAGGAGGCATTAGTGGACATGGTGGTAGGGAGCAAAGCGGGCCTGATGCGCACTTGGGACGCACCGGCTTTAAAGGCGTCACGAATCACGTGAGCCGTGACCGACGCGTATCTGCCAATCCTGCGCGACGCTTGTGTGCCGCCAGAAGCTTTCAAAAATTACCAAAGTACGTGCAAAAAATACATACAGTTACAGGGCATCATACCCAGCCGAGTTTATGATATCTTCGTCATTCTGCTCTGCCCCTTCTCCTCCCTCCTCACCTTCTTCCACTGCGTTCTCCTCAATCTCTTCCTCCTGGTCCTCCAGCTCCTCACCCGAATCCGAGGAGTCCGAGTCGGATTTTTCTTCATCGAATTCTTCAGTTGGACCATCTGGTCCCGGGCCCTCGTCCTCATCTTCGGGCTGACTAGCGCATGGAACGTTAGGGACATCTATGTCCATCTCGTCATCGAGGACAGTGGTCGTAGAGTCGCCTGGGGAGGAACCTGCAGACGTTTTAGTGGTCTTATGGCCGATGCCATTGCCGCAGTATCGCATGAACATGTCGCGATCAACAAAACTGGCCATAGTAAGCAACAGAGGTTTCATGCACGGAGGAATGACCAAAGTAGTGGAAGTAGAAGTGACTTCCACTTCCACTCACGACTCGACGAGTTCGAGTGGAAGTGGAAGTCACTTCTACTGACATCTCATTTCCACTCAGTGCACTTCCACTCCCATTGTTCCTTGTGTCACGCATATTTATTTAAAAGTGTTCAACGTGTCCTGGTGCGTCATCCACCTTAACGGCAGGCACAAGGGTGGGCTGCCAGTGCATACATTCCTCGACAATTTCTCGATCTAATTTTTTGAACTATCATAACCCAAAGTCTGAGGGAATACCAATTTGTGGGGGTCATGCCACCAGCTCGTACATAGGTAAACTCATTGCAGGGTGAGGGGAATATTGATGAATATAATTTTCATGATAAGGGTAAATTAACGCACTCAGAGAGTTGGTTTGATTCGTGCGCCTACGAAAATCGACGAGGCGACATTTCTCGATGAAGAAAGTAGATCGGGTCGGCGTCAGCCAGCTCGAGAAGGCAGAATGTCCCAGGGAGGCCTTGCGTGTGTCTCTGGGCAGCAGGATGGTGGTGGTACGAGGAAGAGGTGGGTGGGTGGCACGAGAAATGGTGATCAGTCACATCAGATGTGTGCGGAATGAGCGCGCGTCGACTTCCACTGCCGTACTTCCACTGGGTAGCTAGGTGCTTCCACTTCCACTGACCCACTTCCACTTCCACTCCCTCAGTTCCACTTCCACTACTTCTGTATATACTCCATGCACGGGAGATAACTCACCGGTTCACGTAGTAGTAAACGTAGTCTTGATGTTTATCTTCGACCCGTCGTGCAATAGATTTGGGTAAGAGCTCGGAGGTGCGTCCGTAATGGAACGCGGGAATGATATGAGATCCCCGAATTACTTCTGCGGGATCGAGAAAGCCGAAAGCCCCGTCGTCTGCCGAATCTATGAAGCCCAGCCGATGCAAACGCTTCGCCTTCCACCCAGCTTTGAAGGAAAGATCACGCCCGAACCACCGTACCCACAAGAACTCCATCCGCACAGATTTATTCCGGGTCTTAGATTTCGGCCCGACGTGGCGAATATCTGCGTGAAAGATCCCAATGACACGCGCGTACCAGTAAGGATGGGCCGCCGAGTCTGCTTCGTCTTCGTGTGCCAGAACCATGACGTCGGAGTGGGTACGGGGATTGATGGAGATCGTATGTCGTATAATTGACTCGCATCACCTTGTGAGTGTATACGCGGTCGCCAGCAAATGTCACATCCAATAAATCCTGCTCCGAAAAGTCATGCTCGTCACCATCGTACGCCATACCAAGCAAGCGACAGAGAAGGTGAGAGCGGAGGTTATTCAAAAATTTCTAGAAACTTTGTCAGCACTGGCACAGGGTTTTTCATGAGTGGCGCAGAATACCTCAGCGGCGGGATCACCGGCCAACGCAGAAGGAAAGTCGTATACATTCAGCCAAGTCCTTCTAGATTCAGATATGTGGTGATGATTACGGGGCGGCGTACGCGGTAAAACTTCGCTCGAGGGTCGCAAATTCTCGACTAACGGATTCGGAGGTGGAGCGGACGCGACAGCTGGCTCTGTATCAGCAGCCGCTGCAGCGTTGGCAGCCGCGGTCGCAGCATCCTCCATCCGCCGACGTATACCGCGCAACAGCCGCTGGCGACGCTCATGGGCTGCAATTTGCTGTCCATAATTACGTTTATTCGTGCGAGTGTAGAACTTCTTGACCAGCCGATGCGCAAGCTCGCCCTGGATAGTACATTTAAGCATCCCCCAAAGTTCCCCCAGAAAAAAACTCACAACTTGAGTAGAATACGAGTCCGTAGTGCCGATCTGGACTATGGTGTCAGGATAATCACCTAGAGAGTGATATTTGTAGGTTGCGATGTTCCAGGATTTGCGTTTCTTGACCGAGGCAGGGCCCACAGTTTTTGTTGATTTTGAATTTTTCGATGCTTCGCGCCGGGCCCGCTTCTTCGTCTCCTGCGGAAGCTCGTAGGTCACGTAAGTCTCACAAGTGGTCCGGAGGAAACGCCGAGCATTCGCGCCGAGATCTGTAGTCACAGCTCTGAAGCACTGGATGGTGGAAGAGCTGTGGAGGCGAAGCTTGGCATATGCATGCCACGTTGCGAGAACAAACCACAGAGTCATGACGATCTCGTTGTGAGGTTCAGGCAGCAGGCCTTCTAGTACGGGGAGCAAGCACTACTCGAATGAGCAGGAATTTTTCAACAAACATGACCGCTTTTCTCACCTGCAGGATGTCTTCAAAGTCGCGAGCAGCCGGCTTCTTCATGTCAGCAACATTTTTATGAAAACGACAAATTGTACTGCGTCCAAAAGTTGGGATTTGGCGAAATCTATACTCGAATATATGAATGATCTATGAACAGAGAGAGATAAGCTACCTCTCATTCAGTTTGTCGACAGAAATAGGGTTGTATGCGTCCAGAATTCGGATTATATGGGTGAATAATGACTTGACCACACCGAGTTCGACCTCATGGAGGAGGTCGGGGACAAACATCGAGTATAGATTGAAACCGAACTCAGCCAGCTTCGAAAATGCGTTCTACAGACAATGAGTATTGAATCAGGACACAAATTGTACTCCCCCGTGTCGGAACCCAAGATTTCGCCTTAAGATTGCGGTTAACAGCTTCACCAGCAACAAGCAATCCCTTGCCGAATATCCAACCTCGGACGCGTTCGATTGTACTGCGGAACCACGTGTTGTCCTCACGAATGTTTTGGCGGCGTCGCATGTCGGCCTTGGTACCCATATCTGGTATCTGGTCCTTCTCGACAAAGCAGCGTGGACAGGGGCAGCCACCGAAGTACTTGATCGTCGCGAGAAGAACCCTGCAGGCTCGTTAGCAGAGCGGATACCGGAATAGAAAAACCTCACTTTTCTGGATAATCTGCACCGTAAGTAAAAAAGCGAGGGAAAATCCGCCTCGTGATCCCATCGTAACATTTCACGACGATTCCGTGAACATATGCGTGGATGAACTCCTCTGTGAGAAGGAGATCCCAGACCGCATGCATGAGCTCGCGCTTCAAGTGCGCCATCATATCTGCTGAGGGTGCTGCCATGAAGAGGTTCCGATAGAACTCTTTGATGGAGTCGGGGAGCTGAAACGCGAATTAGGTTTGAAATAGGAGCGAGTAGTGGACGTACTGAAGGGAAATACGCCTGGTGGTGCCCAGCGTTGGATGTACACCACCGTTTCCGGATCAAGGGTCAAATCTATGTAAATCGGCCGTCGTCTATTTGCCGTTAAAATGAACAAAGAATCGGCCACGTTTTGTGATTGAGATGAGGTTTGGGGGAAAATGTCCGTTTGGGGTCCAAACTCTCGTCGAAATGGGGCGGATCACGCCGTGTGGCATTGGCGTCGGCAAGACATCAGATGCGGCCAAATATGATGTCAGATCAAGGTAGGATGCCCGACCTCGAATCGACGTCGGAAGTTGGCTCTGCCCAAGGTCGCCACATCACAGCCTTCTTTTTTCCCCCCAAGTCCATTGAAACCATAAAAATGACTCCTGTGGGTCCCTGCTGAACTTATTGCCCATTTGTTCTCATGTCCCCAGACAATCACAATCTGAACTCACCATTTTTTATTTCATTAGTGCCCTTACACCGGGGCCTTACTTGGGCCTGACATCTCCTGACAGCGAGCAGCGAGCAATTGATTCTGAGGTTAGACTCAAAAAGAGGTCATTGGCATCCACTCCCGATGTAGCTTGCTCATTTCCTCTTCTTTCATTGCTGGTTTGGCTCAGTTGGATATCATCATGTTCTTGGGTTCCTGTTGCCTGAGTTCGAATCTTATTGCTGTCGTTCCTTTTAAATATTTCCTTATTGGGCGGTATTTCGACCTCAAATCCACCTCAATGTCCTCGACGTCGGAATGACCTGGGCCGATTTACATCAATTCGTGCTCAAATATGGCCTGACCCGAGATCACCATCTCCGACCTGGGCCCCAGGTGGCTGACAAAACGGTGGTGTAAGCTTCGCGCGAATGTATTTGGAGAGATTTCCAAAAAAGGTATACAGCGGCCAAAGCGACGCGTCGCCAAAATTCGCCAAGTGTGTTGAATCAGACCAGAACATGTACGCAGCAATTATTGTCTCCAAGTGGGGCTCGGTCCGGGGCAGCTCGTTATGGGCTTTGAGCATGGCGGGCGATGTAAAAACTTCCCCGTAGACAACTTCATGTCCCGCCGGTAAAGGGGGCAGTCCGTGTTCATCGAGAGCGACGTGAATATCTTCCAAAATTGTATCTGGTTGCTCTGGGTCGTAATGGGGGTCGCACCGAGCTTCGAAAGGAGTTATATGGTATTGCAAGAACGCCGGACCCTCGAACGCCTCCTTCAGAACATCGAGAAGAGGGCGGTAGAGGATTCCGGAGACTTCAAATTCCGCCGCCTCCTCTTCCGCGACACAAACCTTCGGCGCGGGAAGTTTGATTTTCACGGACCCAAGTGTCCACCCGCTCGGTGGCTCTCCAGGAAGGGTGTTTGCAGCGGCATCGAGGCGTCTCTTTTCGCGTGCTGCACTAAAGCCCTTCAGGTGTTCTCGGTCGAAGTCTTCGTGCAGGATGATATCATTCACCAACGAGTCAAGTTCGGCAATGGACTTGAGATTAGATCCCGTATGGAACCAAGTCATCAGTCTGGCAACGGTGGAATTCAGAAACGGAAACCAGGGAGGGGTCGACTCCGCGACTGCGGGCGTGGCTGTGAGAAGGTCGGAGGACCGGCAAAGATCGTCGAGAGAGATTGAATTGTCCGGATCATGGGTTGGCCGGTTAGGAAAAACTTTGTAGACACCGTGGGCATTCGGTTCGGTTTTAATCCAAGTCGGGACAGGGATTTCGGGTGAAGGATCAGCAGGAGAGAGTGCCTCAGGGATAGGAACATCGGCCGGCGGTATGGGAGCTGGCGGCTCCGGCAAATCATCGCGGTATCGGGCAGGAAGGCGGATGCGACGACGAGGACGACCAGATGGACCGGGTGGTAGGGGGCTAGGCGGCCGGGGAATTTCTGGTGCTACCTGCGAGATAAAAATAAGGAAAGAACATCCAATCGATTATTTAATTGGGCCTTGCCTCCTCAACAAAAATTTCCTGGTCAGCAGAGATAGAGTTGTTCGCAGAAGCTGTCGATTCGACGCGTGCACGTTGCACAGCGCGGGCGGCGGAATCACGAAGGCGCGATGCATTTTTAGCTGCGCAAGAGGTGATATGTCTACCTATCCCTTTATTGCCGACATTGTTCCCACAGATATGGCAGAAAGCCATGAACCAAGAAATAAATAAAAGGAAAACTCTCAGTTTCATGCAAAGATGATAGCCAGAGGAGAGTTGGAGAGAAGCGGCTGCGTCGTTCTGACGCTCGGAAACGGTCTTGTGGCGGACCGGTGCGAGGACTTATCGCGTCTTGAGAGGGCCGTGCGAGGCGATACGAGGGCTGGTAGATCCTTGAGAGGTTCCAGCTAGCCTAGGAAAGACCTGGTGAGGTCCTTGGAAGACGCGTCCAAGTGGTGGTCGGCAACACTGCCGGAAATCAGTGATTGTAAAACCGGCATTGCCGCATTTGGGAATTGCCCCCTATTTCGAACTCACTTTTGCTCAAAACACGCCTCCAGGGTCTCAGAGAATCCTGAATTGACCTCTAATGAGTATATATACCTGTTATACATTATCGGAGTCGCAATTTGGGCCGTAACGGTGAATTATTATGAGAATTAATAGAGTGGTCCTCTTCCACGCCGCCCAGAGATTCCGGCCTCCATGCACAGTGATTGGCTGAAACTCGAGTGTAGATATATGTGGGACATACCAGAGATTTAAATGACTGAAGTCAAATTTTAATATTTACCCAGGGAGAAGAGTTATAGAAGGATTTGTGCTCAGAAACTGTGGGTTGAGGGGCATAGAAGGGACAAACAAAAATTCCACTTCAGTCATTGGATACAGACACCTCATGCAATCACATTTGCTCATATAAACTTTCCTGTCCAGTGAGTGTACAGGCCGGAATCGTCTCTGACCACATCGCAAGCCAATGTCGGAGTTTGAAATTGGCACAGCGTTGCCGACCACCAGTCCAAGGCCTTGATTTGCCTTGATGGCACTTGTCAAAGTCACGAGGCCTCGCGAGCTTCGGACACTTTTGGTGATGACTGCACTCGCTGCAATCATTTACATTTTGAATTCCAGTAGGTAGTGATGCTCAGGGCCTGGCTTGGCCTGGAAGCCAGGGCTTGGGCCCGACCTGAGCGGGCTTGGGCTTCAGATTCTCCAGGCCCAAGCCCAAGCCCGCCGCCGGGGCTTGGCCTGGCCTGGCTCGGGCCTGAGCCAGGGCCTGAGGCGTAAATATTCATTTTTCACCTCCGAGACAACCGCATAATATAGCATGGTATATAGATTAATATAATTACATTTAGCTACCCATCTCATCGTCGGGGTCATAATTAGCCTTGTCGTCATCCAAGAAACAGTCCCAACCCTCCTTGTCATCCACTTTTTCCACCGCAAGCTCCAAATAATCATTCGCGTCCAAATCCACAATGTCGGGCTCACGGAATAATAACTCACGGCATATCAAACACTTCAGACATTGCAGAGCTTCGACGATATCACCCCTCAGGCGATTCCGGCGTTTACTGATCGTGATCCCGGCAGAGGAGAAGGCCCGCTCGGATGAGACTGAAGATGCCATGATCGCGAGATAGTCCCAGGCCAAGGATCCCCAGACAGGATAAGGATAATAATTAATCTACGGGATTTTTGTGAGTCGGTGGGTTGTGAAGGAAACAATAGTTCCAGAACGTACGCCCCACCACTCGATCATGGTCATCCCGATTGGGACAGTTTCCCGGGAGGCGACAATTGTGGGTATGCGGTTAGAAGGCCTCCGAGGAGAGATCCAGCGAAGTCAGAGCGCCTCCTTCCCCAAACCAAGCCACAAGCGTCGACGGATCGATGTGCGTCATCGAGAGCCGGGGTTCATGTGACATGATTCTGGGCAGGGCGGCGCTCGCATCCAAGACTGACAGGACAGTCAACACCTGGGTGCCAAAATCAGCCTGGGCTCCCATTATTGATAGAAAAATTAATTACCAACAAGGAGAGATCCCGCGAAGCTGGAGCGCCTCCTTCCCAAAACCAAGCCACAAGCGTCGACGGATCGATGTGCGTCATCGGGAGCCGGGGTTCATGTGACATGATTCTGGGCAGGGCGGCACTCGCATCGGAGACGGACAGCGAGGGCGGAGAGCCGTGTGGAGAGGAGCGAAACGCGTGCTGACCATATGTCCAACAGAGGGACCGGAGGTTGCTTATGTCTTTCCTTATGTCATTACTAAAGCCTTTTATACACTCAACCCCCTATTGAGTAGCCAGGACTCAGTGGGCTGACTTCAGTGAGAAGTCATAGAGTGCACAATAGAACTTCGATAATGAGATGAAAGAAAGCTACAGTTACAGTAGAAATGGGTTTCCTTATATATGTTTTCGGGGCGGAGAACGATCTCCCGGCTCCGGGCCAACAAGAGTATGCAAGCGCATCGCCTTATTTTTAGATTTTCTTTGAAAGAATAGCGAACAAGAATGGATAATTCTTCTGGTATACTCTTCATATCCCTCAAATTATGTTTTGAAACCTGCTTTGTGGGAGCGAATTAGCCCTCTCTCGAGTCGTCGTTTTACACTACTTTACAAAATTGTCTTGCCAGCTGGTACATTCTTTTCCAAGTCGCACTCATTTGTTCTCCCGTATGCCCTTAGGCCATGCCGGTACAACCGGAATATTGCAAACAGGAAATGGGACAATATCGCGGGACAAACGACCAATGCTGTGAGACAGAGAATGTGACATACTATGCAAATACTATGAATACCGGGGACAAACCATCAGAACCGTGGGACAAAAATGGCTCAAAAGCGATCCTGGCGAAATCCTGCCAAATACAATGCCTCTCCCTTCGACGTTCCAATGGCGACGTGGCCCAGCAATTGCACCAAATTGCGCGACCCCTATATCATCAACAAGCTCCGAGCCCACGCTGAGTAGGCTCCACTATTCGTCGATCTCTTGCATATTGTTAACCATATATAGAATTCTCACCCAAACCTAGATTGGCACCTATCAACCAGGGTAACTTTACAACGCCGCCCTACCCTTCAATTTAAAATTAACCTTCACATATATAGATACATGTATAAAGACTCACCGAATGAAGAAATGCCTCCAATCGTCTCCTTCTATCCAACTGACCACGATGCTCAAACGTATGATGTTGCACATCCTTGCCATCTCATCTGACTCTCTCGTAGATATCATCATCTTTATCCCACTTCTTGCTGTCTTTCCCACTATTGTCGGCGCACCAATCATTAAACCACGCGACAGGCTGAATGATTGGGAGAAAAAACGGTGCAATCCCCAAACCTCACCAATTATAGATTCTCAGACACGTCTACAACAGTCGCAGCGGTGTGCTATAACCCGACCACTCTTTTCTCCTACACTCTTGCTCACTACTGCCGACACATTCCTTTCCACCTTCTTGACGGGCAAAAACTAGACGACAGTACCCTATACATAGATAAAATGATTGCAGGTTTTGAATCACTCTCAGAGCCATGACCAAGAGTGCGCTCACGTCGCAGTCACGCGTTATACGATGATTCCACTGTCGACTCGAGAAGTGTTGTCAGGGTCAGTCAATGGAGGTCAACAAAAATCAATGCGGTTGCCCTGTCAACGCACAAGATCCTCGCCGAAGCACTGCATACCCGGGACTTACGATGAATTTGATATCGCTCCCCACCCTTGATACGCGAGGCTTCCGGGGTAGTTTACTTATTTATACAATGGACTTACACCGCAGCATCTGTCTAGTCGCAGTCTGCGCTTCACACCATTCGCAGTGTAGCGCAGTATAATGTAGTGTATAATGTAGTTTTTCTCCCAAAGAAAGCGAGTGGAAGGAACGCATGGAGTAAGTAATACGCAAGAAATCCGGGTCTACACGATGAAGCATCTATTCAATGGAGGTTCGGCCTCGAGGGCTTGCTTCTCGATCTCGCTTAAACAAAGATCGAAAACTTTAGCTAACATTGCATGTGAGCAGTTTCAAGTGGTCTGGTGGGGAAATATGACTGACAGACGTTAGTGTTGCCCATCGCACTCGTCTCAACCCATGTGGCATCGTAGAGTTTGGCCGCCTCTTCCATCTCTTCCGAATTGACCTGTCGACTATCATATCCATTAGGTCAACTCACAGTGATCCCTGGTCTAACCTTTTCTCTAGGTCAACCTTAGAACCAACAATAACACATCGCACATTGGGGTGATCTTGGCATGGATAATCCGGATCATGTCGAAGGAGTTCCGAGAAGTGATGGAATAAACCCGCAGGGCACTATCAGGGAAGCCGGAGGAAAAGTTGCAGAGACATAATACTAGAACGTAGCCATGAATACCAATGGCATGCTTAGCGTTAAAGATGGAGAACTCATCCTTTGAGAAGAATCGTTGGTGAGCGGAGGCGGATAAATCGTGGACCTACCTGCCCGGCGGTGTCGATAATGGAGCAGTCGTATTGATGATTATTGAAATGGATTGTCTTTCCGAACGTTGATTCGATGTTTGGAGCCATTTCAAAGCGGCTTTTTACAGCACCTTGTTTGTGCGATAGCCAGCGCAATTTCGGTTAGAACTGTCTCCTTAGATTTCCTTCTAGTGTCCCAGGGCGGCCTTTCTGGGAAAGCTTTGTGCTCTCCATTACAGTGCAAACAAATGGAATTTAATGATGGCTTGGTGTGCCGAGTTTCGCATCAAATCGGTAAATTGCCCAGTTTGGAGCCATTTCAAAGCGGATTTTCACGGGACCTTGTTTGTTGGATAGCCAGCGCAATTTCGGTTAGAACTGTCTCTTTAGATTTCTTTCTAGTGCCCCAGGTCCTTTCCGGGAAGGCTTTGTGCTCTCCATTCCAGTGCAAACAAATGCAATTTAATGACGGCCTGGTGTGCCGAGTTTCCCCTCAAATCAGTAAATTGCCCGGTTTGGACCCATTTCAAAGCGGAGGTTAGAACTGTCTCTTTAGATTTCTTTCTAGTGCCCCAGGTCCTTTCCGGGAAGGCTTTGTGCTCTCCATTCCAGTGCAAACAAATGCAATTTAATGACGGCCTGGTGTGCCGAGTTTCGCATCAAATCAGTAAATTGCTCGATTTGGAGCCATTTCAAAGCGGATTTTCATGGGACCTTGTTTGTTGGATAGCCAGCGCAATTTCGGTTAGAACTGTCTCTTTAGATTTCTTTCTAGTGCCCCAGGTCCGTTCCGGGAAAGCTTTGTGCTCTCCATTCCAGTGCAAACAAGGTCCCGTGAAAAGCCGCTTTGAAATGGCTCCAAACAGGGCAATTTACTGATTTGATGCGAAACTTGGCACACCAAGCCATCATTAAATTGCATTTGTTTGCACTGTAATGGAGAGCACAAAGCTTTCCCAGAAAGGACCTGGGACACTAGAAGGAAATCTAAGGAGACAGTTCTAACCAAAATTGTGCTGGCTATCGCACAAACAAGGTGCTGTAAAAAGCCGCTTTGAAATGGCTCCAAACAAGGCAATTTACTGATTTGATGCATAACCTCAGCGTCCTTCACGGCCATATAACATGCCGCACATAGTCCTGGGGATGGATTGTGATCAAAGGTGCCGCCACAAGACTCCCCAGGAGAATCGAGATTGGTGCAAAGAGTTGGATCAATGGGCTGAGCGTCGTCTGCCATGAAACAAGATTGGTGGAGAGCCCACTGTTAAGTATGCACACATAATATATCCCTCTCCATGCCGAGGGGCATACATTCAATTCCAGCAAATATGCCCGATGTCTCACCTGAAACACAGTGAACAATAGCGGAGTTGTACCAGAAGGAGTTCACATTGATTTGGAACTACATCAATAAATACTGGCTCCAAGAACAATAGCAGAACAGTCAGCTAAAATCCCAGCAATGCAAGCGGCTCAAACAAGTCGGAGGTAACCGAAATGCATGACTTTGTCGGACTCAGCGCGTCATTTGTGTGGGAAGAAATAAATTAGTTGGCCCAAACAATGACCAAACACTTGAGTTTCCCGCCCGTTTTCTGGGTTCATAGGGCATCTGTATGCAGATTATATGTTGTATACACATTTAACATAGGTACAGTACAGGATTGAAGAGATTTTAGGTCCTCTAAGGCCCTGGATAGCAAAAGAAAAAGTGTGTCATTGACTGGTTTGTGTCATTGACCGGTGATATTCTGTATTCCGGAGCCAAAGACAACAGATAGGGCGCCCAAAGGGGACAGTTGGATGTGTCGTTTCGCTCTCGCCTCTAAGTAAACCGGTATCAGGAGAAAAAAACAAGATATTTATTAAGAGGTGATTTCTATCTAAGTCATTCAAACTCCGCATCCATCAATGGCGTGACTGATTGATCATGTGGCGTGTTGGTGGTTGATGGCCTTTATGAAGGCCGCCATCGGACAAAAATAACTCGACTTTGTTGTCATCAAGATTCCTAACCAAACATTACGATTCCTAAGCCTTCCTTGTCCATCATTGCGAATCCTTGCTGTTCCCGACACGTCTCCTGGCCATTCCCTCCAGATCCCGACCATTCCTAATGATTTGGTTATGATCTGTGATGAATTCTCGGGAATCCCATTGGGACAAGTCCCAGTGATTCCTAATGAAATCCCAACGAAATGTCGCGGCGATAATATTGGTTCAGTCGCTTACATTGCATTCCTGCATATTCCCAGATCGTCCCGACATATCCTAGATGTTCCCAACACGTCATATGCTCTGAATGATCCGAAACCTCTAAGGCGAACTGCCGAAATCACTGACTGCCGCTCAACTGCCGCTAGCTAAATACTTATACTTTTCAACACCGCTATCCCGCCTGCTCTTCCTTGTTCCTCAATGCCTATCTCACCTCCACTGGGCCCCCGCTCAGCCTGTGCTGTCAGAGACTGTCGCCATGCCTGTGTCGCGTTCGTTGCCGCCAATCCGGACGGATCACCGAAATATTCAGTAAATGATTCAAAAAAAATTCAGCCTCACGTTTATACTCACCCTGGCCAGGACTTCGACAGCCAGCATGTCACTTGCTTTGTTTGTAATCACACCTGGATGGCCCATGCCCAGCCCTTCGACATCCCTCCACAGCATAGGGCGTTTGTGCGTGGAGGAACAGCTGATGGACGCTGCGGAGGATTCTTCTCGGTGAGTCACCAAACTTCAGTCTGTTCATTTCTTTCTCATTACATGGAAGCCTGAGACGCATTGGAACATGCTAACGACGTGTGTCTGTGGTCTCCAGTGGGGGGTTCATGCACGGGATACGCATGCATCATTAATAAGGTCTGCCGTCTTCTATCTTTTGTGTCGCTCTGTTCAAATGCTATCAGCTCCGCCAACGTCTCTCCACCCGTTTCGACGCCTCCACCTGTCGTTCAAGTAACTGCTGCCGCCGCTGCCCCTGCGCCTCTTGTTCCTCAGCGGCCTGTCACTGCGTTCACTGGGCTACGTCCCTCTGCAGCATCGGTCCAGCAACAGCGCCGCTTGTCCATCCAGCGGAATCTACACTCAAACCAACCGACCGGGTCCACAAGTCTCGTTCCAACCCCACCGCGAAAACCCAAGAAAAGAATGGCTGGCCCCCCTCGATCGTACTCCGAGTCTCCCGCTTCTACATCCATCCTGGACGATTTTGCTCCGTTGGCAGTGGACACACCAGTTACTTCGGCCAAAATTACAGTCGGTATCCTTCCCAAAGTTGTAAGTCACTGCGTATCCTATCATTTCCCTTCGTTTGACGCACGCAGCTCGATACTTCTGACCACAACGACACTCTCGATCTGTCTCCGCGGTACATCTGGAAGAATGGCAACGAACTTGAGAGGGTTCAGAGCCGTCTCAACCGCGCAAATCTCGTCTTCACTGTCGAGGTCAGTACTACCGGACCCGTTTTCGAGGAGATCAACACAGCGTTCGAAAACCACTGCCGGCTCAATAATATCGACTATGTCCCTCCCCCCGCTTCGGGTGCTAACGATACTCCCAATACCAAGGCTTGGGTGCTCACCGGACCGAAGGGACGCTCGACGGCTCGGACATGGGTTGAGGATCCCAAACTGCTCACCCGATTCACGTTCACGCTGCAGGCTCTCGGGGCGTTACCTTTCAGCTACACTCCCAACAACATTGGCGAGGGTCTGTTCATATTCATTGGTGCGTTGCCTCGATTTAATTTACGCTCTTATGCTCATCCCGTTTCCAGCTCCGAGATTCCGTAATATCTATGCACCTATTGATTCGTTGTTCGACCCCAACGCCCGGCTCCCCGACCATGTTCGTCCTCACAAATGCTTTGGACGTCGCGTCCTTCACCCCATTGTATCTTCCCTGTCCGGGGATCCACATCCGGTCTGTGGCCCGTCCTGCACTCAAATCAACAGTACTCCCAGCTTCGACATTTCTCGGCCACTTCCCGATGATATCTACTCCGATAGCGGGGACGAGGTAGGCATACCTGTCTTGCCTTGCCAAATATTATTACTCATATGTTGTACATAGTTTCCTGAGATGGATGAGATCATCGACGAGGTACTGTGGTTAAACGTTGAATGTTAGCTCTTTTCTGAAATGAATTTACGTTCTAGATAACACCCGGGCAAAGCGGGACCTCGAGCACTTCCACAGTATGTGTATCCCGACGTCTCAGCTGTCTGTTGTTTGCTGATCAAATTCGCAGATCGTAACTCGGTCCGTGCGACGCCAGCAATGGCAGGAGGTAAGTTTTCCATAACTTCTCATGCAGTTAGCGTCACTCATTCGTCCTTAGGAAGCTGCTGCCGCTGCAATTCCCGTCTCGGTGACCAATCCTGGATTTGCAACCAAACCATTTACTCCCTGTCCACTGCTCACTACCGCTATGGAGGTTACCCCAACATCGATCAAGGTGAGATAATCATTATTGTGAACGTACACATTTTTATGCACGTCTCTAGTCCCGATCATTTCTAGGGGTAGGGGCACCTCTCGATCTCACACTCCGCCATATGCCTGGTGCAGGTACATTTTCATTCTCTGCATGGCAGGATTATATTCTCTTGCCTCACGAGCGCGGGGAGGACCACATACATATTATTTCTCAGTCCATTGACGAGGGTGCTCGGGCCCTCATTACTCTATGTCTTTGGATATTTGCCGGGCGTCCTACTGGCCTCAAATTGAAAGAGGTGATCCAAGAGCAATTTTCCTCACCTCGTCCCACGGTTGAAGGCTCCATCCACCGTGCTCCGGCTCTTTTGTCTCTCCGGGTCACTATGTATGTGCTTAACTTCCTCCGCGGCAGTGTGAACTAACCTCATTTTCAGTGGAAATGGCATCGGGGCGGGTCCTCGCAACGAGGTTGTCGCTCAGGCAGTCCAGATCATGATGTCGGATGGGCACTACTGGACCGAGCGTGGTGATTATCAAACTCTACGCCTTCATCCGTCTCGTGATCCGATTCCCGTTCGGTCATGTATTTTGAAGGCGACTGGTCTTATCTTCCTTCTCCATTTCCTTTATATTGGCGCCCCTATCCAGGCATCACCTTTCCTCTTCTCTACGTTATTCAATGGTCGCAAAAGTGCATCAAAGTTTGATGTTGAATTCCTCTCTCGCTTTCTCTCTCCCGACTCGCTCTCCCTCATACAAAACTTCGAATCTGTCCCGCTGGATGAGCCGCTGTACACCTCACAGTCTGAGGAGTGCGTTGCATACCAGTATTTATTGAATATTCCCGACGTCGATGTGAGTCCAACCCAAATCCCATTCTCACATAATTTAACAACTCCTCATTCAGCCCACTCTGATCTCTACACGCCGCTCCAGAGAAGAGCATGAAGGTACATGTGGGACCATAATCAGCTTTGTAACTCTCGGATCTGTGGATATCGAGCATCAGCCCGATTTCTTGGCGCTGGGTGATGGCTTCAATCTTGTGCTTGAACCGTTCATTGGCCAGGACCGTGCCCATCACATCCTTGAGGTGATGTCTATCTCCCTTTACCTGCCTCAAATATTCGACTCAACATATCTCCAGTGGTTCGAGACTCCTTGCCGCGAGTTTCTCCTCCTCGCATATGATCGGCGTATCAAGGAAGTAGCCGACGTTCTCACACATCTCGAATTCTCTCAGACTAACCCGGAGAACGATGTGTGGGGTGACAACGACGAGACAGTGGAGCTCATCAAGCGCTTCATGACTCACTACCTCACGGAGCGGGGCCATCCGACAGATCCCGATCAGGTCATCAGCGCCCTAACTGGCGACGACGGAACTACCGACCCACTTTTGCGGGCCAATCTCTTCCTCTCCGTCGTCACTGGGTCATCACATCTTCCTCTCAGGCCGACTTGGCAGGTGAAGGTGCGAGTTCTCTATTTTTCTTTGGTCGTCTCTGAACTGTTTTCAGTGTCTTATCACCCACGACTGGAGCGAGGACTACCCGACGACTGATGCCGACGGTCGCGATGACTACGGTCCAGATGTCAAGGTCTCCTTCCGCTCTTGTTTCAAAACATTTTCTATCACCAACAATGCCCGCCTTCGACAACTTCTTCTGCGTGAGATTCCGGAACAAGGGCGGGACACGGCATTTGGACGTTGGCTTCACGGGGAGTTGCTTGCGAGTAGAGGGTCGTATACTGCAATGTAGAAAATAGTTGGAGGTCTACGACGGTGATCACATCAGTTCTGTGCAGGGTCGGAAAAGACCAATCTTAATAAATACCACTCGAGATTTTTTTCCGATGTTGTGTGACCCCATGAGTGATCCTCCGCGGCTACGCCAAAGCCACAGGCTGCGGCAGGAAGCTCCATCGCCGCATCCGCCTTTACCTCCTGATCGAAGACCACGGTTACCTGTTCCGCGCCCGCACGGTGACCTGGCAAAGCAAACGCTGCAAGGGATCTTCCTGATTAGCTTTTAGGTACAAGTTCTCTCACGCAAGGATCGACAAATGACCATTTCGGCACGAACCCCAACGTACCTGTCGATCCGGGATCCGAGATTGAGACCAAGTTCGCCCCAGAATTTAGGACTAATATGCCTATTGATATTTTTTTCCAGTCCCTTAGCAAACTGGCCTGATTCGCTTTTAGGAGAAACCAGTGTTGCGCACCAAGACATCTTTGGGGGTCGTGCTCTCGACGCCCATACCGCTGCAATTTTTTCGATGATGGGCCACTCCAACCAAAATTCTTCTACCGATACTTTTCCCAGTTCACCGTCTGAGTCATTTCCACTTTCCACCATTTCTCCAACCCAGTTTAATTCTTTTCCGCCGCCTGTCGTCGCTTCCCCTACGCTTTTCCAGTCTTTTACTAATTCTGGGTTGCATGTGCATTCGCCCCAAGCGGTACACGCATCTCCTTCCCGCTCGGGCTCACTTTCAGCGGCAGGCAGCTCTCCATTCGGATTTTCCCTTGGGTTCGATCGCAATTCCGCTTTCGCTGGTTTTGATCACCGACCTTCTTCTTCCACTCCATCCTCGGCCCCGATCACCCCGGCAGCGGATGATTTTCATACATTCCAGGCCAACGTTGTCCCACCGAGGGTCGAGGATGCCCCACTTATGATAGCAGACAACGGCCTTCGTGGAATTCCATCCCCACCCCCACAGCGTAATCCTGGGCGTGGAAGCCTCGATTATCTTCGGGCACGCATTGTGACACCGGCGCCGCCCTCCGACAGTGCTGCAGTCTACATTGGGTTTCCGAATCACGGTCAACCTACGCGTCGCACCTTCTTTGAACCCCGTGTCCCTGTCAGTTCCCCGACACCTTACCTGATGGATTTGATACGTTCCCTGCGAAGCCTGGCATCCCCGGCCGGTACTATTCTCAACGATATTTGTGCGAGTCTTTCCGTGGCGGGCTTCAATGTTGCGTGGTCTAAGACCATGGTTGAAGTCCATGACGTGACTTACACTTCCGTCACAACTGGTTATCGCGAGGTCGGGAACTTGCGTGATCAGTTGCGTGGGTCGCGCGTGGTCCTTTCACCTGCCAACCACAACGAAACTAGCACAAGTACTTTCCAAAATTATGATGTTCCCTTGGAGACACCCTTCTTTGTTCTCTATGTTTTCCCTCAGGTGTGATTTTTAATACAACTTTCTGCCCAGGCTACTCAAAGCAATCAAATTCGAAAACAGGAACCTGTCCCCTCGAGCATCATACCGGCTCAACTTGGACGCTTTGCACCCGTTGAACTAAACTCACGCTCCCGATCCAACACACCCGCTCCCGGAATGACCCAGCCCCCATTTTTATTCTCACTCCTCCGGATCACGAAAGCGCTGGATGAGCGATACACCCCAGATGGCGATGAGTTACATTCGCTTCTGGAGGCTCGGTATGGAACTGCATACTTACAGATTCGCCAAGCGCTTATCATTGAGCGAGTTTTTACTCGCGCGAAAACCCATGTTGCGAAGTTGACTATTGATGATGTTGCAGCTTGGGCTGGTTTAAAACCCAAGACCTATGGCAATAATCGAACTTTTGCCATCAGCGCCCGCGCAACGTTGCAATGTTTGCGTGCTCGCCTCAATTCCCCTGAAGCCTCAGCACAGAGTCGCGACAACAGACAGAAGGATTCGAACTTGAAGGATTTTTTGGGCAAGTGCTTCTCCCCAGATTTGCTCACGGGCGATTGGCAGTCGGCGGACGCATCAGCAGGCGATTTAACTGTTGGTGGAGCTGCAGTTGTTGATGTGAAGGAGAGAATTCGGCCTTTTGAAAACCTGGCCAGGCCTTTCAAAAACCAGCTCTTTGTGCCTCTAGATAACTAGTTTGGTAGTTTATTCCTGAATCGACCAGATTTTTTTTCTAGTCAATTCCCGATCTGATATCTGAAGTACGGGAAAGTGTCTGATGACTTGGGATTAGGCATCTTCGAGGCGGATGCTGAACCTTTAGGTTAAGGTTTCACCAGAGATGTGAAAAATTTGAAGAGCTTTAGACAGTTTTGTTCGATAGGCCGTTTCGATTGTGTAATTTCGGGCTGGGTCCGGGCCGGTTTAACTGCTATGGTGCGTCGATTTGAATAAATTCACAAAACATGGGGGGTTTCACTTGGGCCACTGTAGATTATGATACACACTAGATGACTGTCTAAACTGTTGCACCAATCGGTTTTTCAGAGCTCTCGGCTAAATTCACAAAAATTAATGCTAATAATATTAGTGTCATGATTACAGATGAAGAACAACTGCGAAGATAAATATGTGGAGGCTCAGAACAGGTAGCTGAGATTCTCGGCTACCCATAGAGATTGAACAACTGAATACTACGGACATATTCGTCACAGTACGTCGCTCGGATTATGTTTGCCCTTTGTTTGGTTCAAGGCCAAAAAAGCGCGAGCACAGAGCCACATGAGTAGCTATTCGGACTCAGAACAAATTATGGATGATTAGGAGTGTCTTCTCTGCCTTCATAAATATTTCTGGGCTGGTCGGGCCAGCAGTGGCAGCAGTGGGGTTCCAGAGTTTGTTTGGCCATTGTTAGGTTGAAGTTGAACTAAATACTAGGGATGTATCCGCTCGTATCTGCCATAGTACATCGCTCTAATTCCACGCACCATTCTTGACCGGAATGGAAAATCAGAGTCATGTCCCCGTCCAGTCCTGTCCTCGTATTACAGTATTGGCGGACTCAAAAAGCGAGGGAAAGAAAAAAAAGTTCGGACAAAACTCAACGTTGGGCCCGATTTCGGTACATATCCGACCTCTGTTGGGATAATCATGGGAAAATCAGAGTCATATCCCATACAGTCCGGTCCGAGCTCGGCAGCTGATCAAAGCACACATCACCAGACCCAACTCGGAGGGAAGGCGAAGGCCTGGGAAATCAGATAACAAACCTCGTATTAACCCCCATATCATGCCAGAAAACAAGCAGCGCGAATTAATCCTCCCTCCCCCACGCTCTACTGTTAATGTTGGTCTCGAGGAGGACACTCTACCTGTCATTGACTTGGATAACTTTCCTACCTTGGAAGATGAACGTGAACTAGGCCACATAATTGTAGTCGGCTTAAAAGGTACATCTGCAGCTTTTATCTATCATTTTCTATCCCTGAAATCATGTGGTGAAGACTACGTCTTTGATGTCACTGCGTTGGCAGAATATTTGGGCCCAAACAAACAATTCAGCAACTATCCTTCGAAAGACATATCCTATGCTCTGACGAAGTACAGCAATCTACCCGAAGATGTTGCAGTGAAAGGATATGCAAATCTTTCCGAAGCTGAGCTCGACGTCCTCAACTCTTGGGTATCTCTATTCAAGTACTTCAGTCTTCCTATTCTAGCAATAGTTTACTGACGTCTCACACGACAGGGCCCGATTTAAGATTATCGGGAAAATTGAAGTGTCAAATGGCGATCTAAACTGAATGTATTCAAGTACTCTATGCTACACCCTGCTGTATATCGCGTGCAATGCTCAGTGCTGCCTGCCAGACGAGCCTACGTACATTCATGTTGCGTGAAAAAATATCTACAGAGGCGTGGAGGCGCTGGTCAAGCCGGGCCAACTGTTCCAGGGTGAAAGGGCAACCGGGGGGTTCGCAAAGAACCTCGGAAAGATTTGCAGGAGTGCTGGCAGCAGCGAACGGGTCATCACCGATGTCCACGCGCTCATCAGGGTTATTTTCGAGTAGGTGAGCCATAAGCTCGGGCTCGCCAGTTACCTCCCAATCTATGCCGTACTCGTTTATATCCTCGATATCATTGTCCTGTGGCGCCAAGAAAGACGAAATCCCCCGCGGACCCTCGCGCAGCATACCAAAGGTGAATAGATCGCGAGGGCTGCGCTCGCGATGGCGTCGGACAGTGAGTTGATGTGAGTTCCAGGCCTCCGCCCAATCCTGCGCATCACGATTGACGGAGGCAAGGAACAAATGGTGAAGTAGCCATATATGGCCCGGGCGAGTGGGGTTAAGACCGTGGTTGGTCTCGAGATCGAGGAAAAAAACCTTCCACTTCTTGCCGAAGCCATGTGTCACGTCGTACCACAGGCGTTCGATACGAGTGTTGTGGACACTCCTACGGAATAAGTTTAGGGAAGATATTGAATGTAGCCAACACTCACCGTCCCCAAATGAACGACCCGCGACCACTGCCATTTACCTCTTCCATATAAATCGCAACCTCGATGTTCTCAACGCCGTGATCTCCCCGCATTCGACTCGGGCATCCATGTGTTGTGATGGCGTCCAAGAAAAGTTGCAGAACGCTAGTACCGCGGTTGTTGTCGTGCACACGGATGCCCAGTACAAAACGGGAGTAACCGTCGATGATGCAGTGAATGACCATCTTATAGCGAATCAATCCTGCCCCGGAGTACATTCAGTGCCATTCCTACAATGAAATAAAGTGTTTACCATGCTGGCCATCCATGTGAGCTAGGGACATCGGGCCTGGGACCCGGTATTTCTTACGACTAATCTGGCGATCCCCGAAAATCGCCGGAGCACCATGAACGCGGAGATAAGAGGCAGTTATACGATCCCGAGGAATACGATACCCTTGAGATTTCAGGTGGCCGCGTATCATTCGCCGTCCAAACTGAGGGAAGATTTCTAGTGTGGCAGCGAGGAGCTGATCCAGCTCCGCATCAGAGATGGAAGAAACGGGCGGAGTAGAGGACGTATGAAGGCGGTCAACTCCACCTTCAGCGTTGATGCGATACTGGAATACGGGTGCTCCGGGCTGAACAAGTCCGGCCCGTAGAGCTGCACGACGGATGGTGCGCGCACAAACCCCAATCTCGGGTGCTATACCGGTGGGGCCACGAAGGTCCAGTGCTGCACCAAGAAATTGGGAGTCAATTTCTACACGCGGACGACCGCGTCGGCCCGTGCGAACCCGGCGAGCAACAACGAGTGGCCCCGCATCTGGCGGGTCCATGGATTCATGGCACGCGAGATCTAAGGCAGTCACCATGTCGGAGATAGAGGTCTGTAGGACGCCGTACTCGGCGGGAGGGAACACGAGCCTGTGCTGTGGAATAATCAGGCTAGCATAGATAGTGGAAATTCAACACGCACCTGCTCAGCTGCCGAAGCGAGAGCTAACCCCCGATCCCTAACGGCATTCAGCCGAGGTGGATCTCCAACCATTACACGGAGTGCAGAGAGAACATCGTCATTGAACTTGTGGTAGGACTCACGGAGGTTGTTCAATCGCACAGCGTCGTCCATTGGTAAAGCTCGAGGAAGTGGCGAGTAGAGAGAGGGAAGCGGGGTAGCGCAAAGCGGGACTTGCACGCGCCGCGGCCGGAACACGGCAACCGGCAATCATCACGTCATTGATTTCGTTACTCGAATAACTTGGGATTGCTTGGGAATTGTCAGGAAACACCAGGAAGCATTTGCATACTCGATGTGCAAAAATTTAGGAATTGTAATGAATGTCTCATATTCCCGAGGAATGGTAGGATTGGGATGGCTTGGGAATGGCTAGGGAATATCTAGGATCAGCTCAGATATGTAGGGAACCGCCAGGATATGCTGGGAACTCTGAGGAAAGGTTGGGAATCATTGTGGTTTGTCGGGATTTGTTGGGATCGCTGATGAAATCAAGTCAAGCCGGTATTTTGTCCGGCATCGGCCACCAAAGGCCTTTCCCCCGTCTCCCCTCCCTCGCTGCCGTCCTCTCCCGCCCAAGCATCTCCCGGCTAGAAGAAAATCATGATATTCGCAAAGCGAGACATTGAACCCGGGGAGGAGATTACCATTGGTCAGAATTTACCTTGGATTTGTAGCAAAGTTCTGACTCGGCCAGACTATAAATTCCAAGATGCTAAAAAAATACCGTGCCTTTGCGGAGCGAAGAAATGACGGGGTTTCATGCATTAGTTAGATACAGTGATGGCAAAAAAAAATGGCTGCAAATGATAATCAGTCTTTTAGTAGCATGCTCGGGGTGCCAATGCGGACCCAAACAAGGTCCCAACGAACGCATCACCACGATCACCCTCTCAAAACCCTCTCTTCTCTTGGGGGTTGGCGGAAGACGAGATTTCATTGTTAATGGCAAGCGCTACTCACAAGCGCCTGTGCATCTATCCCAAGATAGTCTTCGATTCTTTATGCCCCATCTATTTTTCTCTCGTGGCAACGTCGGTCCGTCATAGAGTAAAACAACGCCCAAAACTGCCCTCAAATAGTCCACGGAGGGGTAGTGCAGATGAGGGTCAGCCAATTGTTGGACATTTGGGCGTTAAGATTTTGCGGAGTCACACTACGTGAACGAAGGGCTTCTACTGACAAATAGACCACACCCATATTTTATTTGACGTGGACACAAAGAATGTCCGACGACTGCTTTGACTCGTACATGCAACTTTCTCCCGCTTTTCTGGTGTTCTGTCCTAACCCATAGCTGTCATAACCCATAATCTGTGAGACACCTGATACTACGGCGTGCCTGGGAGTGGAGCTGGAAATCAAATCGGATTGTGGAATGTAGGGAGCCGTACCGTTCCCATATGCATGTCTTCTGGGGCTCCCGGCTCGCTGCTGGGAGTCGCCGCTTCGCCATTTCCTCGCTCATTCTGAGCGCGCCGGAAGTAGACGGGTCTAACGTCTTTCGGCATTCGGTGCGATGTGTGCCATTAGAATTTGCCGGAGATGACGACGAGACAACGCAGGCAGGTGGGTTCACGGACAAGGTGTAATAAAGTCGGGCAACGAGGACAGGCGAGAACTAGTTGCAAACCAACTTACCGAGAGGTTCCGAGTTCCGGAACTCGCGGCAGCACGGCATCAATCAGTGGAGTACTGCTCAGTGCTCAGCAGAGCAGATCACTCTACGTTGCAATCGCGTTGTGAGGCCTAGACCGACAGACACGGTCCTCACACATATGTGCCTCTCTTTAGCTGCGGCTGTCCCAGACAGCCATCAGCAGAGGCGATAGAAATTCTGCACCTATGTGCCTCGCTTTAGCTGCGGCTGGGACAGCCATCAGTAAAATTCTGCACATGCTTCTCTCCAACTGCGGCTGTCCCGGGCCATCAGCAGAGGCGATAAAAATTCTGCACATATGTGTCTCGCTTTAGCTGCGGCTGTCCCGCACAGCCATCAGCAGAGGCGATAAAAATTCTACACATATGTGCCTCTCTTTAGCTGCGGCTGTCCCAGACAGCCATCAGCAGAGGCGATAGAAATTCTGCACATATGTGCCTCGCTTTAGCTGCGGCCATCAGTAAAATTCTTCACATGCTTCTCTCCAGTTGCGGCTGTCCCCCGCTACGAGCCCCGTTGGCGAAACTTATACTGAATCAACGCAACAGATTCGTCCGAGGCCGGAAGTGCTAAGGTGGCCGACTACCTGGTGATCAATAGTTTGTGCAATAGCCAGCACAATTTCCGTTCGAACTGTCTCTTCAGATTTCCTTCTAGTGCCCCAGGTCCTGTCTGGGAAAGCTTTGTGCTCTGCATTCCAGTGCAAACTAATGCAATTTAACAGTGGCTTGGAGTGCCGAGTTTCACATCGAATCAGTAAATTGTCCCGTTTAGAGTCGTTTCCACCCAGATTTTCATGGCACCTTGTTCTATAGCCAACTGGGTAACCGGCCACACTAGGTAGCCGGCCACTTGCATTATATTTCCTTCTAGTGCCCCAGGTCCTTTCTGGGAAAGCTTTGTGCTCTGCATTCCAGTGCAAACTAATGCAATTTAACAGTGGCTTGGAGTGCCGAGTTTCACATCGAATCAGTAAATTGTCCCGTTTAGAGTCGTTTCCACCCAGATTTTCATGGCACCTTGTTTGTGCGATAGCCAGCACAATTTCTGTTCGGACTGTCTCCTCAGATTTCCTTCTAGTGCCCCAGGTCCTTTCCAGGAAAGCTTTGTGCTCTCCATTCCAGTGCAAACAAATGCAATTTAAAAGTGGCTTGTTGTGCCAAGTTTCACATCAAATCAGTAAATTGCCCTGTTTAGAGCCATTTCAACCCAGATTTTCATGGTGATGAGCCGGCAATTTAGCCACGTGTGAAAATACATCGGATCCGCGCCGAAGGCACGGGTCCTGTGATTTGCTCAAAATTTGACCGCCACGACAGTGGGCGCCGGATTATCCAATGCCTGCGCAGCAATGTTGTAGCGGCTTATCGCATTTTTCGCGCCTCGGAACGAGCCTTCAAGGGGTGAGCAATCTGTTTTCTCATCTTGTACCCTATAGTCCCAATCAAAACTTAAGACGGAAAAAAAAGCGAAACGACATCTCACCGGTCCCCGAACGATTAATCTTTGTTGGCTCAAAGATCTGCTGCACGTTGGGCAGCTCCAACGCATTCAGAGCATCAACAAACTTCTTCTCCTTCAGGTGCTTCATTGCTGCGATCCACTGAGCCGATGAATCAGCCCATCGCTCTTTAATCTCCAGCTTCTGTTCCAGCGCTTGTCCCGGCTCACGAGTTCCTCCGCGTGTAGAATGGCACGCTTGTCTGCCGCCGCCTTATCTGGGTCATAGTTGGTATCGTCCTTCTTTGCCTTTTTGTGCGCACTGCGTATTGTCGCAACCTTGGTTGGTTCTACCAAAGATCAGTGTGAAATCAGAAAATAGAACAGAAACCTTACTTGCTGACGCTCAAATTCGCCATCTTTTGCACATACTCCATCTCGGTTGTCATCGCAGCCGCTCCCGACGCTTTCTTTGCCAAGAGCCACTCCTTCTCCTCCTTCAGCCCGGTATGGAACTCCTCAAACGAAGCTACACCCTGAGACTTCATCCAGTCCCATAGGGCGGGCTCCGTCTCGAGGATCCCCAGAGCCTGCTTGTAGTTGTTGCACAGAAATTTCCCTGAAGGACAAAGTCAGAGTGTGTTTCGAAGACGGTTATTTTTTCCGCACCTAAATTCGCATATGTCTCCATGCTGTCAGAGTGCTTGATGTAGGTGGTGATCTCTTGCTGGCGGTGGAAGCGGCTAGCATACCGGACGGACTTGGCACGTGAGGTCAAAAAACGCTCCGAGGACAATCTGAAGAGACAGAAAATTCTGGATTGAGCAGGGCTACCAGTTCCGCACAGCGAGCCTCAGAAATCCACCGGGAACCCGAACCCGAACCGAACCTTAACTCAGGTTCGAGGCTGGAAAAAAAACCGGAGCAGACCGCGGGTCAGGTTCGGGGTTCGACAATTGGGGGAATTCGTGAACCTTTGCGCAAGACGCGTCATGATTCGTCACCCGTCTCATTCTTTCGCCGCTTTGTACCGCCTGTTTCTGTTATCCAGTCTTCCACATGAGTGCAAGGTGCCTTTTTTTCATTTGGGTGCGTGCTCGCGGCCTTGAGAGGCCATTTACAGTCTGCTATTGAAAAGTGCGTATCGAAACAGCCATGTTAGCGCAGCAGCGGAGGCTACAATGCGTGTTATTACGGCGTTAGATGCGTTGTATGACGAGACGGATGCATAGTTTTGCCTACTTCCTCATGTATTTGCGCCGAAGATCGGTTGAAAAAAATTGCGGTTCTTTCAGGTCCGAACACGTTGAGAACCCGAACCGAACCCTTTGTGAACTGGACCAATGTCCGGTCTGGGGTTCGGAAAATTTGAGTGAACCGAACCCCAGGAGGGCGAGAGTTGGTCTGGAATTCCGGACATGGCTTTTCCTAGGTCACAAGACAAGATAGTACCCGTGTCAAACGAGCGGGTAGAGGGCGAGTCAAGGGACATTCACCAGATGCAAAAGCTGAATCAAGAAAGGGCACCTCAATGGATAACACCAGCTCGTCAGTGATGTCGTGCTGACCACGCTGCAAAGACACGATTGATAATGCTCGTTGAAGATGTGTCGTAGCATACCTCCGACGTAGGATCGAGATGAATCTGTGCGGCGCTGACTGTGAAGATCTAGCTCATCATTTGAGCTGCGCACCTTCGTCCGGGTTTCCTTCCCATTGACGACTGCCACTCGGTAGGTGTCGGGACTATTGATGGTGTCGCACACCCGCTGCAGAATCGAGGTCTTACCGGCGTTGGCCCTTCCAGCAATGAGGACGCGGAACTTGACTTCCGGGAGGTTTCTGCGGGGAGCAGCATCGGTGTTCATTGTCCGACGTGAGCGAGGCGAAGGGAGCAGCGAGCGTATACGTGTATTCAAGAGCCGCGTCTTACTTGTGGATGTTGCTTGTGTTCTGCGAGAAAACAAGGTCCGCGAGGCAATGCGACGAGGATGAAAGTCACCTGTGAGGCGGGGAGGAAGAGGGAAGCCCAGAACCAGGTAAACGGTTAGTGTTCCAAGAGCATGTCGATATCGATCTTACGGTATGACGTGGAAGAGAATCATGAGCCTTTCGTGCCGTTTTCCGTCCCAGACATGTGGTAACTTACCGTACATCCGCCGCCACCGGAAGTACACGGGGTCGAAATCTCGTGACAGGTGCAAGTCGTCGAGCCAAAATGCCAAATGCCTGATCCCAATCCCGACAAATTTTGGGAAATTTTTGCGTTTTGTCTGTGCCAAATCCCGACATTTTGGGCCAAAATTGAGTGCATGCCTGTGCCGAATCCCGACAAAATTGCGCTAGCGGCAGAAGATTTCGGAAACGTAATCCCGACAAAATCGTTCAAAATTGTCGGTGCGTCCCGACAAAAATGGCTTGATGGGGAACAGGCCTTCAGTGGGAAAATCCGGGGTCCTAGTTATAGCTGCGATCACAGTTCCGATCATTGATGGGACATACGTCACGATGCTCTCACCTTTTGGCCCATGTGGCATGTACTACTTATGGCCGTTGATACCTACTGCAGTAGGATTGCACCCGTAGTGATTGATTGATCCGAACTGATGCGAACTGTTCCGGATGATACATGCACAGCCTACATACGTGAGACCATTCCCACCGCCGCTGCTCGCGCTCAAAAGCCCAAGAGAACCCACGGTGGGAAGCGGCCCGGATCTGGACGCAAGAAGAAAGATTCAACCCTGGGAAATCAACCACAAAACCCGGGAAACTCGGAGCGTAGAAATCCTCCTCGTCCTGCGCAGACAAGTTCTGTGCGCGCTGCACCCGGCCCCATCCCTCCCCATCCAGCGGCCCCATTCTTCGGGCCTTACAATATTCATCAAGCAACACCTCTTGGCAACCCATTAAGCACCTCTGCACATACGGGAAGACCGGCATTTTAGTCCGGTATCTGGCACACAGCAGGCCCCAGTCGCGAGGATGCGCAACCATCGCAAGGATTTGACGCTAATAATGGTATACAGCTTCCTCTTTTGCTGTTACTGAACTCACAGTTGGTATTACTGGCAGCAAATCGGTCACGCATTTCGCCGGCAGAGTTCAAGCAGCTTGCCGAGCAGCTACAATCCCTTGATGAGAACGACGAGTATGCGGATATTGCCTCTGGGGATAAGGTGATCAATGACAGTCTTGTGGATGAAATTCCGGAGGCTTCTGGCACCAACCCGACAACCGAGCCGGTGGACAATAATTCCTCGGAGGCGGTAAACGACTCAGTCCTGCAAAACCAGTTCACCGAGCTAAGAGCAAAGCTTTCCTGCGATATCACAAAATACGGACAGCCCTTATGCTACCGCCGCGGCGATTTCTACGACCGCCCACCCCATCCAGTATTCGCACTTCATCGCAGTACAGGTAGCAAAGATGGGCTTGATCCCACCAAGCTTTATGCACGCGACGTCTTTATATGGATTCCATCATTGCTTCCCGGCGCACCTGAGCGGTTCAAATGTGATTGCGGAAAGCCACTCTCTCGAAACGGTAATTTTGTCTTCGAGCTTCTATACCACATTTCTCATTGGGGTTTTTAGGTTTCAATGACGACCCGATCGCACGCCGAGTCCGCTCCCTCCCCGTCGATTTCTTCCTCTTAACTAATCGGTTTGTCTGTAATCCTCGGCGGGAGCGGGAGGTCGACCGTGGTTGCGGTAAAAGTTATCAAGGCACCGACCCTCATATCATAGCGCAACTTCCCTCATTTGCCCAGACAGCATTCCCTGGTATGTAAATTTTTCTTGTTCACGGAAAACAACTCACCTTACCCAGCATATATCTCTTCACGGGGTGCAGTCTCCAAAACGATGATGTGGCTGATGTGCAACACGTTTGCGACACGATTCGGTCCCTCGCCATTTTCCGAAATGGTCTCCGAGGTCCAGCACCGGTACCATGCGGATGCGGAACTGATGTATCTTGCTGCGGTCATTTTTTACGGCCAGCGTGGATGCAAACAGTTCTCCAAGTTTGATGATCGCCAAGGGTATGCCGGATCGCCCCCATCTGTTGGATATTTGAAAGGGCTGTTTACGGATTTTGTTACTGCCCACCGCATCTACATCGAGCGCTACATCTCATCATTGCCGCTAACAATTGCAAAAGCAGATCATACCTTCCAGGTGAGACCGTATCCGTGTCGTGCAACACTGGCTAACTTGATTTTGAACCAGTTTCTCAAGTACATCGCGGGATTGAAAGGGGAACAGGTTTTTACCGCAGCATACAACATCCTAAATGAATTCGAGGAGTGTCGAGGTCATTCTCTGACGCAGACAAAATCACTGTTATTCGTCCAGGACCTGTGGGAACGGATTCAAGAAGGTCTGAAAAATGCGAACCATCCTCCTACACAGGTTTTGTACATGGATTCGCCACAGGGTAAGCATTTTGCTGTAGTCTTTGACGTGATATTTATTGTCCTTCAGCCGAGCGCTCGTTCCACGAGTCGATCAACAGTTCATTGACAAAAAATGTTGTACCAGTGACCGAGTGGACCGATTTACCCTCGTTGACGCGCAGCCTGGTCGCTCCGGTTACTATTGCCTCCAATTCCATGGACATCGAAGCAGCAGCCAATGCCCTCCTCGAGGATTTGGTGAACATTCCATCCTCGTCCTCCCAATTCAATGTTGTTGCCCTCGCGATCAAAACGGAGCAACGCGCCGGAGAATCGCGTCTCGACATCATTCAGCTTCAAACAGCCAATCATGTTTGTGTTTTCAAGGTGCGATACTTGTTTGGCGTGCGCAATCACTATTTTCTGATGTCCCGCTAGGTTACAGATCTCACCTCACGCAGTGATATGCTGCCCTCGCTCCGGGCCATTCTTACCAATCCCACCATTATAAAAATCGGCCATTCAATACGCCAGACACTGCAAACAATTTACCAGGCACTCTCTCAGCCCGAAATTGACACGGTTTTGAAGACTCGCAGTCCACCACTCCTCGATCTAGGGAAGTATGCAAAGCTGAAAGGCGTACTGGACGATCCGTCAGTCTCGCTTACCGCACTGGCCTGAGTCGTTCTCAAGAAATCTTTCGCGGCACCGCAATTTTTGCCCTACCCCTGGTCCGGTCATACGTCATGATCACAGCAAAACGAGTTCCTTTTCTCGGAAATAGACTGCATTTGGCAA
The DNA here is from genome assembly GCA_029289565.1 of Mycena galericulata. Taxonomy (NCBI): domain Eukaryota; kingdom Fungi; phylum Basidiomycota; class Agaricomycetes; order Agaricales; family Mycenaceae; genus Mycena; species Mycena galericulata. The sequence continues at coordinate 380,658 of JARKIA010000047.1, forward strand.
GTTTATGTTTCACTCTCCGAGCGGAACTCGGTCGGGCTCCCACTCCAACCAACGCAAGCCACAACTCATGGCCAGCTGGTAACCCTCGTGTTTTTGAACGCTGTGATGGACGATCAAGCTCATACGAAGAAGATCAATATCTCGCCCTCGCGTTCGCTGATCCGGATTTCGAAGGTGAGCCAAATTACCTTCTAACCTCCGTGCTCTGAATCTCACTTGTCCCATTCAAGGTCCTGGTTCCTGGCGCCCTTCACTCATTACACGGGCAAACCATGGAGTGGATCTTCACTCATGGCGCGCATGCTGTTGTCACGACCTCACAGCTTCACCCCTAGAAGCCCTGAAAATTAGTACCCTATGCAGTGGAAAGCACTGGATATTGGTGCGAAAATGAGCACGGGTACTGTGCATGGAGGCACCAATATATGGCGCGAGGTAATAATTTGAGGTGCTTCAGGTGCTAATTTTCAGGGAGGGCTGAGTATTAATATATAGTGCATCCGCTATCCGCAGGGGGGAACCGGTCCCTCGGCCACCTCTCACACACCCGTGTAAACGACATGCGCAAACCCTAAGCACGGTACAAACACAGTCATATTTCGAGACAACAGACTACATTCCAGTATTCACGTATATTGCTTGCGGATCCGCGGAACCCTCGTTCAATCGAAGCTCACGAACCAGAATTGCTGACGAGTGTCATTGGCGGCATTCAGCTCTTCCAAAGTGATCTGTTTGTTGCCTTCGTTAATTTTTCAAAACATGTGTGCATTCAGACACCCACCGGTGAGTCGGGAAGCACACTGTTTGGGCTGTGATCCCAGGCGGTAAGGGCTGCACCAGAGGATTCCTCGATGATGCTGAAAATATAGATTAATATCTGTCGTGCGAGAGATGAAAAAATGCAGGCGTACAGCCAGGGTCCGGTGGGCTGCAAGGGGTTGACCAACGAGACGTTCCACGAAGCGGTTCACTGCGTTGAAATCTCACCTCCGCATCGCTCATCGAGGTGCTGTTTTACACGGTGGTCGATGCACAACCAAGCGGGTGGATGTCGCCAGAGTCTGTCGGGCGAAGCCTTCATCAGAGGTGAAGGCCGGATGTCGAAGTTAAATTTTGCGGGGCCAGCTTCGAGGAAACCTCGAGTTTGCGCAAATGACATTTCTGTGTCCGTCCAGCCATCAACAGCAGGCAGATTCTGTCCCTTGGTCAAGTTTGTGTCAGCGGAGCTCGATGCGAGTGTTGCAACGATGTCCGCGCATGTGTTGGATACCACGATTCTTCAGAGGGAAATTGTTTAAAAAGTGCGGCGGGCCTTGGGTCACTCCAGCACTCGGCAACTGGGAAATCGGGCTCTCTAAGACCCGTACCTTAGAGTGTGTACGGCTGCAAGATTCTGGCAGAATCTCAGAATCTGATGGGCAACGATTCCCTTTTCCGGTAGCGGGAACTTTCCCAGTCACATCAGCCCGGCACCCGTCACCATTCTTGATGGCGTCGAAAAACCTTTGCTAGTCGTGTCCGACCACGACAAAACCAAATTTTTGCTCGATTTCTTTCGGTTTTCTATCGTATCACTGTGTATCCCTTGGTCAACGATATCAGTGAAACAAGCATTGAGTTTGAAAATGTTACAAGGTCTGTATACACCGTTTAGTGTCGGCGGCGGTCAATGTCAAGGGGCGGCGGGACAGGCGGGAGAAGGCGGGAGAAGGCGGGGAACAACATCGATGATGCCGCCGCCAATTGGTCAGTTGATGGTTGTCAGAATGGCCGTGTCACACGGATCCACCCGAAGTGCTGGAAAAGGGAATCGTTGCCATCAGATTCTGAGATTCTGCCAGAATCTTGCAGTCGTACACACTCTTACGGTAGCGGGAATTAATTAATGCCGCCTACTGTCTTACCCCAGGTACATTGTCCCATCCTGATTAAACCGAATCCTGGATTCCGGTCTATGGGCCCTGGGTTTAATCGAAGCTCCCGGGGTTACTGTCCAGACCATCGTATCCAAGAGCACCGTTGGAGGTGTTGAGAACTCATTTCTCAGCAGCATGCTGACTGCCAGTGGGAGGACCGAAACCCTTGGCACTATCCAGGATGCTGCCTGAGGTGATGCATCATTTGACCGTGTTCATCTGCACTCAGCAGATATTTGTTACAGGACAAGCCTTCGGCCGCGTGCAGGCCGGTACTGTTGCGGATGTGTCGGAGAGAGCCGCCGATATTATTCGCCTTGGATTGTTTCTTCATTACAACAAGAATGCCCCTCAAGTTCATTATACCGAGCCGAGTGTCCCAAGAATGCAGACACAACCATTAGCAACATTCATCACCACATATAACTTTGCTCTACTAGACGGTCGCAGGATTACACCGACTTCCAGATCCCAGCGGAATTCAGCAGGCTCGGCCATCATTCAGGCCAGAATTCGGGACAAGCGCTATGCAGGGGAAATTCGAAGCATATTCACACATCACCAAAGTGGTGTTCAGAACTCCTCCTGTGTTGTATTCGCCTCCATCCAATGGATGATACACTCGGACTTTACCCCTCTCAGGCTGGAGTCCCCGACATTCATTTGGAATGATTAGTAAGCTAGATTCTCAGGGAAGAAAGCTATTACTTATTCGCAATAGTTCAGAACTTGGCGTTGAGACGTGGGAGTTGGGCAAATATGCAGATCCGCAGACTAGCCTTTGCAATTACCACATACGGGGACTTTGACCGACGGATCTTCGACACCACGGAGCGCCTTCAAGATGTGTTCTCCCACGTGGGCTTGGCGGTCCTGGCCCTTGACAGGCCCCCGGCAAATGCGACAGGCGCCGCGACTGAGTATTGATCGCCCGACCGCAGTGTTAGCAATTGGCGCCGCAAAACAAGTGCCACGGAATTCTGAATTAGGTCAGTAACAGCAGAGAAATCGAGTAGATGACTTGCCTGGGGCTGGTGGAATGGAGAGCACAAAGCTTTCCCGGAACGGACCTGGGGCACTAGAAAGAAATCTAAAGAGACAGTTCTAACCGAAATTGCGCTGGCTATCCAACAAACAAGGTCCCATGAAAATCCGCTTTGAAATGGCTCCAAATCGAGCAATTTACTGATTTGATGCGAAACTCGGCACACCAGGCCGTCATTAAATTGCATTTGTTTGCACTGGAATGGAGAGCACAAAGCCTTCCCGGAAAGGACCTGGGGCACTAGAAAGAAATCTAAAGAGACAGTTCTAACCGAAATTGCGCTGGCTATCCAACAAACAAGGTCACGTGAAAATCCGCTTTGAAATGGCTCCAAACCGAGCAATTTACTGATTTGCACTGGAATGGAGAGCACAAAGCCTTCCCGGAAAGGACCTGGGGCACTAGAAAGAAATCTAAAGAGACAGTTCTAACTGAAATTGCGCTGGCTATCGAACAAACAAGGTCCCGTGAAAATCCGCTTTGAAATGGCTCCAAACCGAGCAATTTACTGATTTGATGCGAAACTCGGCACACCAGGCCATCATTAAATTGCAGCACAGCCCGAAACTAGATCTCGATAATGCAGTTGTAATTCTGCAGGGAGACACTTAATAAGTGTGGTGGGGCCCGTGAAGGTCCTCTGCAGGCCCACACACGCCTTTTTGATATAATAGGGATAGTTTGCGTGTAGCAGGTTGTTACTTACCACCGAACGAACGAGTTCTTCCCAAAATGGATCGCCCGATCGCAGTCATGCGCTCACGTGTGGTCATTATTTGATCACGTTCCGGCAAGTCCGGGTTCGACCCCCGAACTTAGCACAGACTAGACAAAACATAGAGTTGGAACCTAGCTCTGTGTCCAAGGCCATGTCTGAGGTAGCTATTTGCGGGATTGGATGGCCCTGCTAAATACAATACTTAAATCCTTTATTCTCCCTCTTTATAAAATTATGTTTCCTGTCCGTCTGAACCACTCCGACGCTGTTCTAATCACTCAGCTGACCTCACCTGTGACCTTCCCCCGACGTTGTGCCGAGGCCTGCCCTAAATTAAACCACCCTTATTTCCTTAAGAACTCACTTCCAGGATACTACCTTTGAGGGCGGTCGGCCAAGATCAGGGGATTTTTTCTGATTTACTCAATGTAAATGGCCTCTGGAGGTCGAGCTTTTGCTCTGCAACGCTAGAATCGGCATAGTATCGTCCCTCCGCGTCGGTACAGATGGTTGACGAGTTCTTGAGATAGACCCTGAAAAATCGTCTGCCTGACCGCCCTCAAAGGTGGTTTCCGGGGGGCCTGGCGCTTCGCGCCCCAGCACTTCGAGAGTCAAGGACTGGTAACCGCACCGAATCTGCAGACTTTCAGGTTGAGGAGATGTCTATGAAATGAGTTGACCTTAACTTCCTCATTCCTTAGATGGTTTCCGAACAGGTGCTAATATTCAATTTATTGCCGCCTACTAAGGCCTTGACTCAGGCCCAAACCAGGCCGCCCCAAGCCCTGCTGATGTGGTCGTTATGTTCACTTCAATAGTGTACACTCAAACTCAATTTCTCTGAAGCAGACACACTGCCAGGGTTCAATATTCCTCAGTTGGTGTAGCCATGCCAGTGCAATAGAGCCTGGGGATGTAGGAATGTTTAAAATAAGAGTGAGATTGTGTTCGATTTGGATGTAATTCCAAATGACCAGGAATACAGCAGAGTCTTGAGACAAGGTTTCACTTATTTGAAAAAAAGTGTCAGACATGCATACTAGGTATCAGTGAGGCATAGTAAGGGCCAGAAGAGTCATGTACTCTGTATACAATGTGAGATACCAGAGTACCACATGCAGCATGATTTTTCCGTTGTGCATTCTGTGGGTCACCTATCACGAGTTTTGTTGGTGGTTCAGCTCAGACCGGTCTACACAATGAACAGTTGAGGGGGAGTATGACGACCACATGGAGCCGCCGAACGCGCCTCTTGCACGTCCAAACGGATCAGCCAATCTACCGTCCAACACGCAACTCGGACCACGCACCTTGCCCGAGATGACTTCACTTCCTGCTTCCGACCCACTCGCGAGCTCCGCTACTGTGATGCCTGACTCGCCTCCCACTGCCAAACCTTGTCTTCCAAATGTATTGCTGGTGTTGCTGAAGAGCGCGCGCCGCCGGAGTCAGATCTCGAATATGTGCCTATTGCGGACACCAGCGAGCCGCGCAACCTCGCGGAAGCGCGCCGTTCCCCTGACTGGGGGCACTGGGAGAAGGCAATAAACAACGAGTTAGCAAGAGTTCAGACAAACGGCACTTGCGAACTCGTAGACGCACCTCTGGGCGCCAAATGGGTGGGATTCAGCGGTACAAGGCCCGCCTCGTGGTTCAATGATTTTCAAAGGTCGACGGTGTTGCACCCGTTGCTCGTCTTGACTGAGGAATTGTCTTGCGAGCTCGCTGGCTGTGTCGACGTGGATGGAAGTCAAGAGGAAGAGAGACGCGTGATCACGGGATTCGCTTACCCGATGTGGCGTGGTTGGCAGCGCGTAGCATTAGTTTGATTGTATTAGGTTGACATGGCTCTTCGGCAATCATATTGGGTTGTCTCCTCCGCTTTCACCCTCCCGCTGCGAGCCCCGCTGGCTCATCTCCCCTGAGAGGTCGTAGACCTTCTCCACCGATTGATGGTGGCACAGTTTCTCCAAACTCCTCGACTTGCATTACGCCGCAAAGAAGGCCGAGCTGCGCGATCGTCTCAATATGCCAGGATATCAGTCCGCATACAAGCACTACCTTATCGAGAGGCAGATCATGGCTGTGTGCAACAGCTTGGGCATCATCTTCTCCTATATGAATAAATTAACCGAGAGAAAAATCACACCCTTGATCAAAAAAAATTGATTAAATCCGGCTTTCCACCACAAGGGAAGCAGAATGGATCGTATTTTCTGCCAGGTCAGATCAAGGGAGACCCCAGGGGAATTATGGAGTAAGGGTTTGCCTAGAGCCACCGGATTTCTCAAGTGGTACACCTATTCCGGAATTTCCGGTTACTTTTGGTGATGACGACTGAGAATCATCAGTGACTCAAAAACTACGATCGAAGGTTGAGCCTGGAACCTGAGGAATTGGAAAAATTAGGGCTTCAAAACCCTTAAAAATGGCCAGCTGATGCAAGTGACAGTAGCGCGTATCCGCGAGCGCACAGCGCCGACATACTTCGCATGGGTAAAAGGCCACTCAGGCATTGAAGGAAATGAGGGCGCCGACCGGCTCGCTGCTGAAGGATGCCAAAAACACGACGGATCTGACCTGGGAAACCCGACTCGCGGGTTCGGGTATCCCATTGACATGCAACTCCCAAGGGATTAGCTCGTCCCAGGCGCAAAACTCTCCAGCATGACACAGTCCACGGCTATAAAATTAGAAGGCAGAACAAAATAACCAAGAATCCCTAGACCGCTATGCGGGTTGAAATGGCCGCGGTTACCCGTTTTGCACAAATGACCCTCGTACTCGTTTTTTTCTGAGTCAAATATTCTCGAAATCAACGAGACGCCGCCTTGGGGATTCTAGCCGATAATGGATGTGCCGGCGTCCGAGGGAGGCCTTGTGTGGTATCACTGATCAAATTATGCCTTTGCCGGAGCCAGTGGCCATGCTGGCTGCTGAGAGACTCGGATGGGTCCGTGTAAATGTCCAGAGTGTGGACTTGGAATTTCTACGAGAGAAATGAACATCCTTTACAGCTATTTTGAAAACGTTAGACAATTTTCATTTTCGAGCAAAGTTCGGCTAAGTTCGGCAGAGTTCGGCTAAGTTCGTGGAGCTCCACTCTGCAATATGAATCGACCAGAAAATGAACATTCATTCCACTTCTGCACCAGGAAGAGATAAAATATGCGCACAGCCACAAAATTCAACAAATATTCCACAATGTGATTCGCCGGGGGTTAAAATGTCTGTGCGCGTGTTGGAGGGTGCATTATTCCACAAGTGATTCGCCGGGGGTTAATTTCCTTGCGCGCGTGTTGGGGGGTGCATTCACCTGGCCAGACTATGATTCGACCAGAAAATAAACCCCCATTTTACTTCTGCACCGTGACGTGAAGAGATAAAATATGCGCACAGCCACAAAATTCAGTAAATATTTCACACCGTGCTGCTGATACGCCGGGCAGCGGCGTCGTAGATAGCGAGCGATGGACGCGATATCTAACAGTTTCTCACTCGCTGCATTAGGTTTGATATGCGCGTGTGCCCAAGTCGATGTTAACTTTGAGATTATGCACGCGGATGGCGTTGAGGGCCTTACCAGTTAAACGAACTCCTGCAAACTCATTAGACTCCCCCAACATGAATGACATAAGAAAGCCCACCTCGACCGTCACCTGCCGGAAACCGGCGGGTAAACCGGAAGGTGACAATTCACATGATAGGTGACAGACCTTAGGCTCGTGACCAGCCTGCCTACGAATAGCAATAATTGGGCGAGCCAGTTGCCGTAGGCAGGCTGGTAACTCTCGGAGCTGTCAAAAGGGCGCCTAGACAGACCTGTCGTGCCGTTGCCATTGATTCGGGCCAAGTGGAATGGCCTGATAGCACCGCCTCCCTTTAGAATGAAGAGCTTCAAAGCCCTAGGCTCAATGCTGAGGGTGGCAACGGGAAATCTGAAGAGACAGTTTTGCGTAGAATCACGCTGGCTATCACCTCTCAACTTGGGGTGAGGGCCGTGGCATGGCCCAGCGAAACTCGAACTTCCGGCTGTCAATTAGATTTCAATTTAAATCTATTCCGTTTATATCCTGTATTTCTACTTCAAGCCTACACCCCTTCTTTCATATATTCCCTAACTCGTCCGCAGTAAAAACTCACGTGTTCATGACGCGGCAATTGTCGGTACAAACAATTCTAAATACTATAACAGAGTCAACGCGGCCATGCGAGCGTGAATCTCTACCACTTTAATTGAGCATTGTTTATTTCATTGAGTTCTACTTTCATACTCAGCAGTTATGAAGCATGACCTGGTAGTGTAATGTTAGCGCGCCCGCTTTCATTCTGAGTATTCTGTCACCGTCTGTGAGGGAGATCTCTGTTCAATTCGGGGTCGAGTCATCCTTTTCCAACTAAAGAATTGTTTTATTATTATTTGGGTTCTCTTTTATATCCTGTTGTGTTGTAATCAAGGGGGTCCAAAGATAAGAGAAATTGATATCACCTACAATTTTTTTTTCTGAGAGGGTCGGCGACACCCTCCCCCTCACAGCCACTTGATGCCATCAAATTCCCTTTTCAGGAGACAGCGCTGACGAGCATTTCCGCGCCGGGAGGTGCTACGTGAGAGTGGTAGAGTGATTAATCACCAGAATATTTATAGAGTCTCATAAACAGCTGGAACATTATATCATATGTGAAGGAACAATGTTCTAAACATTTTCGACTTATAATAAGTTGAAGTCTGCCGTAGTACTAATCTATAATATAATATAATGGAGGACATACAGAAGTTTCCATTGATCTTCCATACTCACGCTCATTTCCGAGATGTTCCGTTTTTCCCGCTCTTGCCGCCAGCACCGAGCGCCCGATAAGCGCCCAGCCACGGGCATCTCGGACATGCGAGAATGAGCAAGGTTTATTGTACTTAACAAGTTAATATGAAATATCAGTCGGATACGGAAGAGGCGACGCGAGTAAGTGATAAATCTACGATCTCGAGGAGATCTACGATTTCTCAGTACGACGATAGGTAAGGCTGGGTCTGTTTGTGGTGTTTGCGGGGGGTTCGGTCGTCCCGGGTGACTGGGGAGTTTCCGGGCAGCCTAGGAGGAGCCGGGAAGACCCGAGTCGCGAAAGGACGGACCGGGCACGGCCGAACCCGTACACAAGGGCCGCTGGGAACAGGGCCGGCGAACGAAGCCCAAGAGCAGCCCCAACCGGAGCGGAGCTCCCAGAGCCAACGGCTCGTGCGAGGGCGAGAGAGGGATCTCCGGTGCCACGCCCGCACACAGGAGGGCCAGCGATCCCCCGATACGGTAACTGTGTCCGAAAACGAGCTCCAAGAGCGACGACTTGAAAACGCCGGACGAGTAGCGCAAGAAACGATCCTTTGTGAGAAAATCCCATCCCGTTGATGACTGAAAGGCAAATAAGGGAGTGTTGGAGGGGGGAGAATGATTAACAAGAAAGTGATTATCGAGGGCCCACACCGGGCACAAGTCGGCGTCAACTCCGGAAATCTCGGTGAGGATGCATTCACCACCGGCGGTGGTGGTAGTCTTTGTCCAAACCAGATGAATACCGCGCACCCTGCGCCCATTAGCCATCGACGACGAGATGCGCGTATCGCGGCAAGTATCGTGTAAGGGAGAGAACTTCGCCTTGCTGCGGATGAGGAGCTCGCCGAGTCGACGACAGCCCCGATACGCCGCGCACGCCACCGCCCAAACCGCGGCACCGAAAGGAGAGTGGAGGTCGAGGGAAGCGCGCAACGCTCGCATGTGTTCGTCGGTGATCGGACCGCGCGGTGGGCGCTTGAAAGAAACACCACCCTTATCAGCAGATTTTTTGAGAGCCGGCAGCCAGCCCTCATCTCCGTGCCAAGGTGCGTCATTGAAAAGGTGCCACAAACGCAAGCCGTTGAGCCAATTGCGGATGCAACCCCCGGTGCACGAGCCGATCGCGCTGGCGACGAAAGCAGCGAGGAGAAAGCGGTCAGCGGGCATGCGGGCGGACTCGGGGATGTGTTCGGCATCGCAGAACTGGTGGAATCGCAAGAGCCCAGCGCCGTACGATTCCCGTGTGTCCGCCACTTGAGTCTGCAGAAGGCCTTCGAAAATGCGCCGTTGCACGAACTCCCGCCGCCTCCAACGCTTGGTGCGCGCCCACTGAGAATGGTGCTGTCCAGAGCAGAACACGCCGATCTGCTGGGACGTGCGGACGGAAAGGGCTCGGGCGTAACTCGTTGCCCTTGGCCGCCTGACGTGTACGCTTTGCAGGCAATGACACTGCAGCCGCCCGCCGCACATCCAACATCGCGGCCCGAGGGTCGGCCGCACGCGATGAGGAAGACACGCGCGTAGCATCCTCGGTGTTGGCGACACTGCCGAAGATGGTGCGTCGCGGTGGTGAGGCGGAACGGGAGCGGCACGGGAAAGGAGGACGCGCGCGTGATGGTGGCCGCAGGATGGATTCGGCGAGAGTGCACGCAGGATTTTGGTAGAACGCGTGGACTTGGGGGTTGGCGGGGGACAGGGGCGGAGCTGACGAAGGGTGCGGCGGCAGCGGGGGGAATAGGTTATAATACGCGGAGCTAAAATCTCGGTTAGTCAGGAAATGTGCGCGAGTCGCCAACACGCACGAAACGGTCTCGACGCGAGACGACGACGGGGCTAGCGAGGATGCGGGAGGTGCACGAAATAGAATAGAAAATTCGCTGCACCAAAGTCAACCAAAGAAATGGTGTATCTAACTGCGACGCACGGATCGGGGCGAGACGGCGGCGACGACGACAAGACGAGCGACCCAAGTGTCGACTGTCCAAGAAACAGGGCGGACGGGCGAGCTGGGACGACAGCCGGCGCGGACAACGAAGGTATCAACAAGTTGTTGCCATATACGCGTGGCTGCGCGAACGACTCGCGCCGCCCATCAAGCGAAGACATCTTGCAACTCGGCGGGGAGCTCGAACTTGCAGATTAGGCGGTCTTGAGGGCGGGTGTGTTTGGCGGCAAGTCCGCGAGATGGGGCGTCGGCGAGGTTGTCGGCGGAGGCAACATAAATAATGTTAGGGGTTATTAATAAGCCGGCCGCGATCGCGAAAGTACGCCTCGCGCAAAGGTTTATATCAACGTTAGGGGATCTGCCCTTCGTGAGGGCACCGATGGCGCCCTTGTTGTCCGAACGGATGAGTAGGTGGAGGTCTCGAATATCAAGCTGCTCCAGGAACATAAATAAAAGTTCTATCGCGACCGATTCGAGCCAACAGATATCAAGGCCCGCGCGCTTCCACTCGGGAGCGAGACGCCAGGCATACCAACGGTGGCCGATGACGACCGCGACGCCCCAAGACGTACTGGCATCGACATAGATGCCGATGTCGCGAAGCGGGCCCAAGGGGCGTAGCTGACGGAACGCGAGCGGATCGAGCAGCTTGTTCTCCCACCACAACAACGTCTTGCGTAACGATCCGGAGAGTTTGTGCGTCTTGAAGGTATTGCCTCGGAAAGCCGCCATTGCGTTGGAAAAAACAGCGAGCCGGGAAGAGCCGTCCGTCCATATGAAGCAGAGGTGGCAGAGTGAACCGTGTATCTCTTGCACGTCGATGAGGAAGAAACCCTTTCCGGAGGAGACGCCCCGCATCATGTCCGTGACTCTCGTCAAGAACTTGATGCGCTTAGCTTCCGGGAGCGAGACGTGGCGGCGGGCGAGGTCCCATGAGAAACCCAGGAAGATAGGGTTACAGGTGAATTCATTACCCGTCTTGACAGGGTGCCACGGAACCTCGACGGGATCGATGGGGGCCACGATTGACGTACGGTCAAGGCGGAAACGGAACGCGCCGGACGAGAAAGGGCCGACGCCGTTGGGAAAACGAAAGATGCAGGCGTCATCCTCGTACTTCAAGGCGTCGCCGTCTGGGCCTATCTCCGCGCGCCATGCATCGATAATCGCGCTAAAGATTTGCCCGGCGTTGCTGCTGGCCGAGGCAGCGCCGAACGGGAAACAGTGATCCAGATAGAACCCGCCGTCGAAATGCGCGACAAGAAAAGGCTTGTGCGCTGGCAGAACAGGACATGTACGATGAAAGGACTTGATGTCAAAAGCGCAAGCTTGCGCACCGGCCGGTGCCGTCGCGACCTTCAAAGGGAGATATGAGTAAATTGGCCTCACCTGTACAAATACCGCGCGCGGATGTGCGGATGACAAAGGGGACGGGCACGCGGCGCACGGACGACAACGGCGCACAGACGCGCAAACGAGGCCGCGTAAGGGCGCGCGAACGAAACAAGCGCACGGACGCGCTAACAGGACCAGCCCGCGGATGCACAAACGAAACGAGCGCACAGACGCGCAAACGAAGCGGCGCACAGACGCGCAAATGATATCAGCGCACAGACGCGCAAACGATACCAGCGCACAGACGTGCAAAACGAAACCAGCGCACAGACGCGCAGCGCACAGACGCGCAACGAAACCAGCGCACAGACGCGCAAAACGAAACCAGCGCACAGACGCGCAAGACGAAACAGCGCACAGACGCGCAACGAAACAGCGCACAGACGCGCAACGAAAACCAGCGCACAGACGCGCAAAACGAAACCAGCGCACAGACGCGCAAAACGAAACAGCGCACAGACGCGCGAGCAAGGCTACGCGCCGAAGCGCATATGGTGCGAGCACCCGAAATTGCAGACCGCCTGATGGTCCCGAAAAGCAGGCACATTGTGCACATGCACCCGAAACAAAACGACCTCGGCCGAAGCGTTGGCATAATAACAGCCGCGCGGCCGAATAGAAAGGGGGAGGGGGAAAGGAAACTGAGGAGAGGACTGCTCACCAGCTCCGCCATTTTGGAAGGCATATCGAATGAAGTTGGGAAGTCCTCCTTCGCGATAAAATCGTTGACCGCCGCCGTCCCCGTCCAGCGATCTCCCTTCGAAAGGTGTCTACAGACACGTTTCTTATCGTCAAGGCCCGGGCCCAGCTCCTGTGTCACGACGATCAATGGCGAAGCATAGAAAGGACCCCTGCAGATCCTTTCCATATCCCCACGCGAGAATGGGCCCGACATCCTCCCCGCTCGGAGCTCGGAGTCCAGGTACTCCGTCACGGCCGCACGCTCCTCCAACGCGGAGCGATTGTTATCCAAAACAATGGTTCGGTCGAGCCGAGGCATACGACCAAGCGCGAAACCTCGTCTCAAGTTATTAGCCACCAAAGCATAGGTTGTAGATAGATTGTTCTTGGATAAAAGTGACTGTAGTGCATCGATGTTATACGGCTGCTTCACGATATCTAGCAAAAAGGACGCCTCGTCGACAGCGGAGGAAGGCGCGGGACGGTGGTGTACAGAGGACGACAGATCCACATACGATATGTTAGTTTGTGGGAGTAGTTTTGTGTGTGCAGTAGGCAGGCGAAGTAAAAAGGCAGAATCAGGGGACGAGGTCCCCGTTCCGCACGCGTCTGCATGTCGTGTGGCGAGATGTGGCCGGATGGTTACCCCCGCAGAGAGAGCAACAATGGAGGCGGTCGGTCGCGTGCTTCGACGCATCGCATTGGGCGCCGATGTTGTACAAAATACAGATGGATTTTGGGCCGTTGCCACGAAAGGAACCGGAGGTGAGGAGACCGCGCCCGTCAGCCTTAGAAAAATGGGGGGAGCCGTCTTGAAAGGAAGACTGTCCAGTTGGGTGCTGCGTTACGGAATGCGGACCTAGGCAAATAAGACATTCAACGGGTCCGCGTGGTGGCGCGGGCTGGCGACGACGCCACGCGCCATCGTCTACCTGCCCCTGGTCCAAACGAGGGCGCTTGGCAACGCTCGTGTCGCCCTCATCGCCTACAGGGCGTTTGTGAGGAGCCGCGCCGCCCGCAGGCGTGACCGAGCCGTAGCCGAGTGCGTGCGAGCGCGCCGCGTCATGCGCCTGCCAGCACACTACGCATCTCGTGCATCCACGTATCCTCGTCGTAGTAACCTTCCTGCCAAATCTCCTTACGGAGTTTCTGCTCCACAGGAAACCACACGTCCATACGATCGTCGAAACAATCCAAGCGAGAAAAGAAAAGAATATGTGCGGCGTACTCTGAGGCAAAATTGCGCGTGGTAGGGTCATTCGGGTCCACGGCGGCACAGACGTCCTTGTAAGCCGATAATTGGTTGCCCGAAGCTTGTAGCCAGAGGACTGGTGAAAGGCCTGCCCGCTCATCTTCACCACCGAAAATTTTGGCGTTCTTCGCAACGTCCATGACTTGGACCCGTTGGGAGAGCTCGAACGTCGCCGTCTGTTCCGAACGTGCGTACTCCTTCGCGATGGTGTGTGGAGAAGAAGATGCGAGCCGGATATTCTTGTCAGTCCACCAATGTAGTGGGATGTGGACGCGCGAGCGGACTGAAACGAGATAGATCCCGGGGATAGTGACCTGCTGCTTCAAGATGGGAGTAACGGTATGGGGTTTAGTGAATACTAAAGAGCCCAACAGAGGCTTGTTAGATCTGGCCTTCTCGGCCTCTTTCTCCAAACGGTCCTTCTCCTTCTCCACCGCCGCGGCCGCGCGACAAGTCGCGATGAACTTTACGAGGGAGCGCGGAAGAGGCCCAGTAGCGGCGACGTACTCCGGACAATGGAGTAGGCTCGCCTTCTCCTCGTCCGTGTAGGCCCACATCGCCTTCAATGGGAGCCCCACGTCCAAAGCGCCCACCCCGGCACTTGTCTCCTTCGCTCTGGCGTACGCGCGTGTCAATAGAATGCTTGCCTTGTTGTGGGTCTCTATAACACAGTTCTCCGCGTTCTTATCGTCCAGCTCCATCCCGCTGGGGGCCGGGATGTCGTTCGGGCGGGTCGAGTACGCCACGAGGTCGAAAGACGCGGGAAGGGGCAGCAGGACTCCAGCACGGGATGTAGCAGACATGTTGCTTGAGTTTCACAGAAAAAATTTTACGCTATCGAGTCTTGACGAGTACGAGGAAGAAAAAGGGTTTGCTGGAGCAATGTGGTATGCGGAAGCAAAGTGATGACAAAAGCAGTGCGATTAGATGTGGTCTAATCGCCCTGCCCGGAACGAAAATTGCCGATCCTATCTATTTCTATTAACTTGTCTTACACTCAGGCCGGCTCGCGAGCTCGCCTTGCCTGAGCTGGCAGCAAGTTACTGTGAGACAACCTTTGTGAAACAACCTTGGCTGGGTAAACATGTTTACTGTGACATCCAGCAACCCTTGGCAGGTGGGAGCATTTGCTGTGAAACAACCGGAAAACAACTGTTACTGGATAGACACGCAAAGGGGAAAATAATGGGAATGTGTCTGGGACAGACAAATGAAACTGACATACTTCACGGGCACCGAGCACCCAATATGCCGCCGGCCCGCATGATGGAACTTGACTTGGTTGCAACTAGACCAAGAGTCTAGACTTGGTTCAAAAATTGACTATGAGCTTGGGGAAATAATTTTCACTGTGTTACTGGGCAAACAGCATGGAGAAACATCCTTTACTGGGAAACAACTTGTGCTGGGAAAACAACCTTGACCGGCGAGGCAAAAAATCATGTTAACTGCGAAATCACCTTTGCTGCCGGGCAACAGAGAGATTGTACCAAGTGTCTGGGCATACAAGTGATATCAGCCCGTGAATTTATTCACGGGTAGCGACTAGTTAATACATAACAATCCAACCAAAACTTTTTTTAACTATATGCCGTTCATTAGGGGTGGGCCGGAAATGCATACAGAAATAAAGCTGTTTGAATATGTGGACATTGGTACAATATGTTCCAAAGGATGGTCTCAGAATATGAGTTGATAGGGCGGTAAGCAAATTAAAACCATTTGAGGTAGAATTATTGATAATCACAGATCGGCACCCCTCGGAGCCAGCAATTTCACGGCAGAGGCCCAAGGGCCGTTTCGGCATCAAATCGGCAGATCGGGGCAAGTGCCAAACAGGTCATAATAATGATGGCCATATGCCGGCGGCTGGCAGAACACATAACCTATGCAGTGTTCACTCATGTTTTGCCAGACAATTGCTCTGGTATGTTATGCCAAGAGGTATCCCAGATAGGTCCCAGAGGACCAGGACGTACATGGGCTGATATCTGGGCAGAAAAAATAGGCTCGCAAGGCCGAGGAAGACGCACGCACCCTCACTCCGGTCCAACGCCACGCTCTCTGGCACTATCGTATGCCGACGTGGTACGCGGACATCGTGAAAGGGATCCATTTGGCTATCCCTGTCAATAATCGGTTTTGGACTGACTTGCGTCGGCCGAAACACGGTGACCCGCCGATGGCGATGGTCGCCTATATTCAAGCACGCAACGTCGCGCTGGAGGGGTGTCCATTTGTGGATGACCACGGAACCGTGAATGTGCGATTAGTTCGCGGACTGCTGGTTTGGGAGGCGATAAGCTCCCGCAAGCCCAAAGGTCAGAACACTGAAGAAGAGAAGGTGGGTCCAAGCGAGGACCTAGAGATGTAACGATCGTACCGTACCCAACCTGTACAAGTAGAATAGAAATGGACAGTAAAGAGGAGATAGAAATGACTCAGCGGTAGTGGTTCGACGTAAAGGACTCGGGATGAGGAAGTGGAGTAAACTCGGGGGCTCAGAGACTCGAAACTCAGGCGCAGGGACTCGTAGACTCGAGGAGATGGTGGTAACAAGGCAAGAGGGAATTCCCCGTTAATTTCCAAACTGGTACTAATATGACAACGGAGGGACGGCTGCAACATGTACTCTCGTTGCCCCTATACCTAGGAACGACATCAAGTATGAAACAGAGAGGAAATATGTAAAGTGTCCATGATAGAATGGAGTACCTCGAGCTAACCCATATCTGGACCGTCGAGCCACCCGGGATCAGCGCAAAGACGGAATAGGGTGAGTACACTGGCCCCCACAGTGTTTTCGAGAGGATGACTAGTCCTCCGACGTCTCGAGCCCCAGCTCTGACCGAGATGGCCGAGGTTTCGATGCAGGTGTCACCGTCGGAGTGTAGGTAGTATTTGAATTGTGTCTGAGCGAAAACTGTGTATATGATCAGATATGTATGATAGAGAGGAGAGAGAGCTTAATAAGTATGAATGAAAATATGAGAGACAATGACGGAGTGCCCGAACACCATCCTACGACGCGTTTTACGCGCGACGCGCGATTTGATGCGCGATCACGTGGTTTGATGGAACGCGACTCCTCGCGACACTGGCGCGCCATCGCAGTCGTAGTGCATATTTGGGATCTGGAGGTGCGGGAATTATGATGTGGAGGAGAAATGTCAGTAGTACAACCAATTGAGAGGTAAGGGAAAATCAGAGAAAATTCGATCAGAACTCGGCGTCGGAAAGACTGTCGATATCCTGTAAGCCACTCTACCGAAAGAAGATAACAATGGCACCCACGAATTGCGATTTTGCCCCGGGAGCAGTGCCGTGGTGTTGTCAACCGCTAATATCATGTTTCTCCCTTCGACAATTGCCAGATTCAGATCCTGGGCATCTTGGGCGTTTTGATAGTTGACGAGACCATGCGTGGGGTCCGGCTGGTCGAAGAAATCCTAAAGGCTGGCCATGATATGTGAGACCAGAAAAATCCGTAGGGCCAATCACACATCTCGACTTACTTACTTGATGAAATCCATTCCCTGATAAGTGTGCCATAGGGTCCAATTCACTGGCGCACTGCTCGAATTTGAAACAGAGCAGGATTCCGCCATAAAACTTGCTTCAGTGATTGTAGGCCATGCAGATAGAAAGACAAAAGCAAGGAGGTAAATGTGGATGAACATGTCGGTTTGTATGTGAACAATGAAAGAGACCTGCTCTCAACTGCAACAGAAAACAAAGAGAAATAGGTAGGGTATGAGAGAGCGGCTTTTATGAATTGCTCTGGGGACCGAAAGGAGATCCCCCGTGACCTACTACTGGGCACTGGGTCTTACCAATCCATCCTCTCATGCCCCGGATCCCACGCCAGAGTTGAGTCCTACTTCAAGCTCCCGGGTCACGATCGAGGAAGTCGAGGACGAGGACGACGGCTACTTGACCGTGGAACCATGTTGGCTCAGTCCAGAAGCAAGGGCAGAAGAAGGTCTGGATGATTTACCGTGGGATCCATCCGAGGATATTTCTCCTCGGGCCGCAGACTTCCCGGACCCCGGTCGCGATTTGCTACCAGCACCGGTGGCCTGGCGTTCGAAGAATGAGCCAGAAATCCGTCCTCCGAATCGTCCTCACCGAAGCTACGACAACAAGCGGCGCAACGACGCCCTCTCTCGAGTACGATGTCGCAGCCGTCATCAGCCAAACGCGCCGTCATCAGTCTGTTAGTTACCGCGGTCTGATACCCGGCCCGGGTAGCCTGCGTTATTATATAAGCTTCCATTTCAGGAATGCGCTCTGACGCGACTTTGACGCGTTCTGGCGGCCGTACTCGTATTTGAGGTAAATCTGACATTCCAGAGTATTTGAACATCTCTTGGACTTTTTCTCTTTGATAGGTCGCGACCTCAACACCCCATTTGAAGAAAAGCGGGTAAAGTGGCATTTCTGGCATTTTTGGCTTGCACTTCCATGCCAAAATACCAATTGGAAAGGCCTTTTACAATTTCACTTGTTTGCTATGGCCCCAAAACCCTAAGGCAATGATTTAGAGGATGTTGACAAGTTCAAATATTTACAGCCGTTTGCAGAACTTAGGGCGCGGCCGTTTTTTTTTCCTTTTTGGTAAGTTTTTGATCGTCGCCGCCAGAACAGCCATTACGGGCTCAATTCTTGTTCATTTGCCTCGGGAGTAGGCCCAATCGAATCGCAATAAGCGTCCGGAGGGCCCAGGATATATAGAATTTTTATTTAGGCTTGATCTGTAATTTTCGCCATATATATCTAGTATTGGCTGTATTCCAGCGCAGAACACGGATTTCAATAGGACCTGATGGCAGAATCGCGTAGATTTTTGATATGTTACTCCTTGATATAGTACGGAGGGCTCCATAAGCTCAGATAGGACAAATACATCCTGTTTCATTTACAGCGTAGGGTACAGGCCAAGCACTGTTTTAATTTTGAAGGTTGATTATATTGGCCTGCTCCGTGCAACCCTGGCTCTATCCCGCAGCCAGAGCCTACCCTATCATCTATAGAAGGTACTCCGAGATCCAGACAACCCATATATTACCTCCGGCGCGCTGCGCGACGCGTCCCGAAAATATCAGTCACACTGACGTGCTGTGATCAAGTAACCCTCGCTTTTTTCTCATCTTGCGCCACTCCGCAGGATATGGCCAATACAAGAAATCGCCGAAGGTCTACGCGCCTAGCAGTTCCAACAGATACACCCCAAGAGCCTGCCAGTCCAGAAACTCAGCCAACAGGATCCAGTGATCTCCCAGACCCTTCTACTTGTGCTGATTTCTCCGCTGTTTCCGATGGCGCATTTCTACCGGATGAGGATACCTCGGATGTAGCTGACAGCGACGATCTTACGCCTCCGCCAGAGGTGACAATTGTCCGGACTGAGAAAAGGGGAAAGAAGCGGCCCGCATCCGAAGAGCTGATTAGTTTGAGTGGTTCCGACTCGGATGCTTCGTCGCAGACCAGGAAGCCACAGGCCAAGAAGGCACGTCAGAAGGGGAAAGAGAAAGAGAAAGTGGCAGTTGCGGTGGAACTGGATGAACGCAGTGCGTATAAATTTGATTGTGATTTTTCCGCGTTGACCCTTTTCCGTTCCTTCAAGAGCTCGTACTTCATATCCCTAGAGCTTCTCAACTAGGCGACCAACGTGTTGAATTTACTCATGCGACGCGGTTCTCCGAGGCCCTGAACGTAATTCACGAGACTGTCGGATGTGTAGATGTGGCACGGAAGCCTTCCCTTACATATAAACTGTCCAACGCGCCTCAGAAGTCCCATCCGATGTCTCTTACCTCACAGACCGACTGGGACGGGTGCCTTTCTGATGTCCGTCAAGCAGAGTTGAAAGTCAAGAAGGGCACCTTGGTCCCGGTTCTCATTCTAGTCACCGAACAGGTCCGTATTCGGCCCAGTTTGCATATTCCACATCATTTGACCTCACCTAGTACCTCCTTTCACTGAATGCGAAGCACGGCAAGAACAAGACAGCAGCAGGAGGTTCCAAGAAGAGCAGGAAACCTGTGATCCTCGACTTAGATCACGCCCAGTCGGGGGACGATGATTTTGACGAAGGTTTGGGGGACATGGAAAAGGAAAGTAAATTTCTGCAACAGCTTCAAAATCAATATGGACATTGCCAGCTGTGCGGGCCAACAAAGTCATGCAAAATTGCTGTTGATGGCACCCACCATCCCATGTCGAACAATCAGCTGCGTGCCTGGTCGACATCTCTAGTAGGCGATCCCTTTTTGAACACCGGCATCATTCTAACATGATTCTCAGGCCCTCGGAGCGCATGGTGTCACACTTAAGACTCCGCCTCGCGACGTCGGCGGTCAGAACTTATTTAGCATGTTTTTCAAGAATAATGCTGCGACTACTGGCACTCAAATGGTGCCGCCGACCCCGGCCCCCATGTCGATGCACCCGCAGTTCGGTGCCATGAACCCGTACACGATGCCACCGTATGGTTATATGCCCCCATGGATGATGCCTGGCGCAACGGGACATCCCAACATGTCTGCAGTGCCGCCATCTCCTGCCCCGAATCCCCTTTCTAACACCCGAGATGGCGGTGCTGCCAGTACTTCAACGTCTACTCATCATGATATTCTATCGAGCGATCCTCCGGAGATGGGCGAGATCAATCACTATCCGCGGATCCCGGATTTTCTTCGTGAACTCGACGCATTCGAGTCAGAGCGAAATCTTCTCCGCTACATCTCGACTTTTGAAGACCTGGATTTCTACTATATTGACGAGATCAAGGAGCTTGGAACACCGGAAGAGCTGGTCAAGGTTAGCGGCACGACAGGGAACAATGTTACGCTAGGAAATGCGAAGTATATCATGAAGCAGGTGAAGGGGGAGATGAAGCGGGTTGATCGTGGGAGGCGATCTCTGACTTGAGAGGCAAGTAGGCTGCTGTGGTTCCTGAAACTCTTTCTTGGTACTTATCTTGGTTACAATGTGGACTCTGATCACACGATGCTTCGTTCTCAATGACATACCCATTCATCGCATTACTCCTTTATGTTTGTCTAATAGCCCGAGTGACAGAACCATCCGCGCGCGGCCTCTGCTGTTACTGTCTCTAAGGCACTATATAGGAATAAGAAGGGGTCCGCTGCATCTCCAACCTCAACGATGTTCCGGAAAGTATCGCCGTGACGAGCAATATAAGACTTGATGTATGAAAAGCACTCCTCGATGGGGTTGAGATCCGGGGAGTACGGGGGAAGGAAGACGAGCTTGACGCCGCTGTCAAGGACAATTAGTGATGGCCATGGAATGGAAAGAAAGCCGTACGCTGCTGCACACATCTCTTCCACACCCTCGACGTGGTGGATACGACAATTGTCGAGTACAAGTATGCTATGTTTAGCCGGATACGGGTTCATTACCTGAAGAAGGCCCTCGAGCCACAGCAAGAATTGATCACCATTATACCCGCCAGATTTGACATGGCTGTAGATGATACCGTCTGTGGTAATTGCAGGGAGAAGGGAGTAGCTGCAAATACACTTAGAATACAATAGTGATAATGATACATTACGCACCGCGTACCACGCACAAAACAGCAGCGCTTGCAGGCTCGTAAATTCTTGGTAGACCAGCCATTACGACGATAGGAGGTAAGAATATTGACAGCGGATTCATCTGCGCAAACGATGCGATCTGCTGGCTCGTCACCTATTTCGAGCAAGAAGTCGCGGCGTGCTTGTTCGCAGCGTTCCGCTGCTTGGCGAGACAGCTGGCAGGACATGATCATTATCATCTGACTCACACGAGCACCGCGGCGCACCTTCTTAGACGAGATTCCTAGTCGATGGAGTGTTCGGAATATCGTGGACAGAGATACATCAATGTTGTGTTGAGTGAAGAGCTGTTCTTGGATTTCGTCGAGAAAAATGTCCGGGGTGTGGGTGATCAGCGCGAGCATGAACTGTGCAGTATGGGTAGATGCTCGAAGGAAGACTGGTCAATTTCGCACCTTGGAGTTACTCAGTGACATGAGGGGGGCACGACCAACATGGCGACGGTCGCGACAAACTTCGCCAATTTCACGCCACGTTTGCTTGACGCGCTGCACGACACGTACCGGCATATCTAGGTCTATGGCTATTTCTGTTGAGCTCTTCTCCAGTGTGAATGCCTGATAGATGACACGCTTCTTCAGGTCGGGTGAGTAGTGGTTGCGAACAGGGTTGGAAGGGGCCTTTCGTGGCATGGTGGTCAAAAGCGAGGGTTACTTGATCACAGCACGTGAGTGTGACTGATATTTTCGGGACGCGTCGCGCAGCGCGCCGGAGGTAATATATGGGTTGTCTGGATCTCGGAGTACCTTCTATAGATGATAGGGTAGGCTCTGGCTGCGGGATAGAGCCAGGGTTGCACGGAGCAGGCCAATATAATCAACCTTCAAAATTAAAACAGTGCTTGGCCTGTACCCTA
Organism: Mycena galericulata; assembly: GCA_029289565.1. Lineage (NCBI taxonomy): Eukaryota > Fungi > Basidiomycota > Agaricomycetes > Agaricales > Mycenaceae > Mycena > Mycena galericulata. Next base: position 402,920 of record JARKIA010000047.1, read on the forward strand.
CGCTGTAAATGAAACAGGATGTATTTGTCCTATCTGAGCTTATGGAGCCCTCCGTACTATATCAAGGAGTAACATATCAAAAATCTACGCGATTCTGCCATCAGGTCCTATTGAAATCCGTGTTCTGCGCTGGAATACAGCCAATACTAGATATATATGGCGAAAATTACAGATCAAGCCTAAATAAAAATTCTATATATCCTGGGCCCTCCGGACGCTTATTGCGATTCGATTGGGCCTACTCCCGAGGCAAATGAACAAGAATTGAGCCCGTAATGGCTGTTCTGGCGGCGACGATCAAAAACTTACCAAAAAGGAAAAAAAAACGGCCGCGCCCTAAGTTCTGCAAACGGCTGTAATACAAGTTTCTCCATCTGCCATCTACTTTTATTTTTTCTCCCTCTTTAAAATTGTCTCCTACAGATCCTATATCACCCACTTGATACATTATGTAGGTACTTCTGCATAGAGGTCATGGCTGTCCAATTATCACAAATATTTCCAGATCAGACTGATTGCCCATTGTCGCCGCCCAAAGTGAGTATAGGCACCATAGACTGAATTATATGCAATTCTGTCTCCATGACATCCTTGAAAACCCATCCGCCGGTCGAGCCGAAACAATGACTCATACGGATCATCTCAGGCGCCCTGAAACTCCGCGGCCGCTCGGCTGCCGCTCGGCTGCCGCATAGCTGCCGCCCGCTAATTGCCATCGGCAGCGAAACGGGAGTTGGAACCAATATCAACAATGAAAAACCTTCCAAAAAAATGTGTGTGCTTGAGGATGCGTGACCCAAACGAGCTGGGAGCAAGATCTCAGAGAGATCTCAAGGGTCGCTTCATCTCTACTGTTTTCCTGTCTCTGACTTCACCTGCTGCCGAAACTTTCAGCGGCAGTTAATTGTTTTATGTCAACAACAGCTGAGTTGTGGCGGTAGCCAGGAATTTTACGTGAACGAGGTGCTGCTATTGTTCTGGGTGGACACCGAGCTTCACTTGTCCTCATGTCACAAGTACTTCATCTGCCATTCGAACTCAATGAACAAACCTGGCCAGTGTACCTCCAAACTTACTAACCACTTATCTATCATCCTCATCAGACGTGGCTCAATTACACGACCGCTGATAGCAGAGTCAAGGTGCCGAGGCTGCCAGTTTCGTTTTCTTTTTGCATCGGCGCCCACCCTACATTGATTTTTTTTGATGCGATGCACCCTCCCAGCGGTTACTTCTCTCCGCGGCGCCCGAGTGCCGCTGAAACCGCTCAGCGTTAGCGTTCAGCTGCCGCCCACGACCTTTGCCCGCCACTATTGTTTTACGTCAGAGAGGCGCGTGTTTATTTCTCTCAATTTCGCCCTGCGCGACATGCCCACTAGCTTCTTGTTCTCCAATACTGTCTTCCTGCGATTCGTGCTAGGTTTGTCTCTGGCTCTTTTGAATCTCTATTCCGAGGCTTTTTTTGGCTGATAATTAGCCGATGACCTGGATGATTTAACTCTCTCTTGTGATTGACAGTTGGAAGATAGACTCTCAGAAGTTTATGAGGCTTATAGGAGCGCTCAGAACTACTGGCTTGTTCAACTTCGGAAGCTGAAGCACAGGGGTTTTGTAGATTTTAACATTTCTGAAGGAGCTACTGAGCTTCAGAGTGAACGGGTTCAGTGAAACTCAGCCAACAAGTGCCTTTATTGTGCTTCTCTCCTTCGTAGATGGAAAACGAACACTATGCTCAAAAAAGATCGAAATTTTAAAGAGCGCATGGGTCGCGCGCTTCGAATTAAAATTGAACGGTATATTTCACCACATATTCCACCAGATGTTGAACTTGTGAGCCCGCCAACGGCAAATACACGGGTAAATTGTGCTTCTCTCCTTCGTAGATGGAACACGGCCACTCTCATCAAAAAACATCGAAATTTTAAAGAGCGCATGGCTCGCTCGCCTCGAATTAAAATTGAAGGGTATATTCCACCACATATTCCACCACATATTGAACTTGTGAGCCAGCCAACAGCCAATACACGGGTAAATTGTGCTTCTCCCCTCCGTAGATGGAGAACGACCACTGTGATTCAAAAAAATCGAAATCTTAAAGAGCGCATGGGTCGGGCGCCTCGAATTAGAATTGAGCGCTAGAGTTTCTCTGGGTCAAATCTCCTATAAATTGGCAACAGTCCTTTTTCAGCACCGATTCAGCATCTTAGGACCTCCCAAAATGTGTAGAATTTACGGAAGGGACGGACTGCCGTGCACAATGTTGAAACCGTTTTCCATTCAGTGAAAGTGCTTTCGCTCGAACCTTCGAGATTTTTCCCGAAGATTGGCGACAGGCTTCCTTGAAAGCCCATGTAGTGTCTCAAGACTTTCCAACATTTGTGGAATTTACGAAAGGGAATGCTCTGCGGGATTTTGTCGAGTTTAGAACTTGTTTTACACTAGCCTAATATCGCTCGGCACGAATGTCATTTTCCTTCTCCTCCTTGTACCATCTTGACGTCGCGGCGCCGGGAGCCCTTCGCAAAACACGAGATTGGCGGCCGTGGCACGAGGCGCGGGGATCGTAGTCTTTTTGGGAAGCGACTGGGGAAATGGCCGACGCTTACGACGCGTTGCCCCTGCAGATGGTAAGCGGGTCCGAAAAGAAGCGCTTGTAATCGCTTGGCAAGGTTTCTCGCTTCCTAGCCGACGCCAATTCAGGCAAGGTGAAGTTTTCTGCCGTGAGTTCCATTCACGGGACTCTTCCGCACTTCAGCTTTGCTTATTTAGCACAAACCCGAGTTTTTCTGGGTTGAATTTCCTCTAAGTCTTCGAGAGGCTTCCTTGGGCACCAATTGGCCATCTCAGTACCTTCCGAAAGTCGTGGAATTTGTGGAAGGGACGCAACGCTGTAGACGAGGTTGAATCCATTTTTAACCCAGCGGAAGTTTCCTCGTCCCAGCCCCCGAGTTTTTCTGGGTTGCATGTCCTGGAAGTCGTCGAGAGGCTTCCTTGGACACGCATGGACCATCTCAGTACCATCCAAAATTTGTGGAATTTGTGGAGAGGACGCGTGAACTGCGCAAGCGTGTAGTTACCTGGCGGCGGAGCTCCTTGTCCCTGACCCATGCCGAATTTCTGAACGGGAAGTTTTCCCTGGGCAAGCCAGACAAGATTGCTCTGTGAACAAGACAAGGCCTGGGCAATCTCAAATGCGTGCTATTGGATTCCGCGCAGCGATCGACTCCGGGCCTCTAGGACTGATAAACCAAACAAATGGCTCGCCGGCCCGGTGTACACTCTCAATGGAGGCAGCACTGGAAATTCAAAATGGCCTTTGAAATGAGTCCGCGGCGGTCAATTCTTCAATTAAACGGCACGCTTGAATCAATTCAACGGCACACTCCAGGCCGAACTGTGATTGCAGCTGTTTGGTGGAGAGCGAAACCCTTTGAGGCCCTGGAGCGTAAATCCTAGTAGACAGTCCTTCTTGGAATGTTGCTGGCTATCACCCTAGCAATGCGAATTCAAAATGGCCTTTGAAATGAGCCCGTGGCGTTCAATTCTTTAATTGAACGGCATGGCGGTGAAGGTTGGGTTGGAGTTTGATTGGAGCCGTTGGAGCCAATAACTTCATGCCCACATCAGGAATGACCTCCTTTGGCAATAAGGTCAGATTTCCCCGAAATGGGTAATCCGGTCAAATTACCATCCCTAGGTCCATTAGCCTTCTAGTGACCTTCAAATCGGCGTGGGGAAAATAACAACTTATTTAGTTCAGATTCTGTGCATGAGTGACGATGATTATCGCAGGTTTGTCAGGGTATCGGGTCGCAAAATTCCATGGTGAAGCAAGCAGAATCATCATTGAGACTAGCCAACGAAATTCCAAGCAGAACTTTCTCTTACGATTTCCGCTCGGGCCTTCATAATGTTTCACTCTCCACCAAACAGTGAAAATCCATGTCCGGCCTAGGGAGTGCCGTTCAAATGATTGTGTCTGCCCGTGCTATTAAAGAATCCAACGCTGTGGCCGCATTTCAACGCCTGTTTAAATCTGAGTAGGTGGGGTGGTAGCCAGCCAAATTCCAAGCAGAACTGTCTCTTACGATTTTTGCTCCGGGACTTCATAGTGTTTCGCTCTCCACCAAACAGCGACAATCTATGTCCAGGGGAGTGCCGTTGCATCTGTCCGCGCAATTAAAGAATCCAACGCTGTGGCCGTATTTCGTCCAAACAGCAGCAATCCGGTTCCGGCGCAGAGAGTGCCGAGCTCTCCGAGCTCTTCTGGATACGTAAAGTGGGTAGGTTCTCCGGGCATGGTCTCATCAACATCACATACTGGAGAGGCGACAGTTCTGCTTGGAATTTCACTAGCTATCCCCAGCAATTCAGTTTGATAACCGGGCTTCAACTGAGTCCAGGATATAAAATTGCGCATTCCGCACTTGCTTATGCCTCGTGGATTTGCTCGCCAAATAGTCCGGGCCCGGAACCCTGGTGCTGTGCCAATTTGATTGCGTGTGTTTAATTAACGACGAAGCTTTTGCGAGGCGTCGCGCTAATTGAGAAACGCACGGATTGGGAATCTGAGGCTACAGTTCTGCTCGGAATTTCTCTGGCTAAATTCAGTTTGATGACCAGGTTTCAACTGAGTCCAGGGCACAAAATTGGCCTGGGAACCCTGGCTGTGCCAATTTGATTGTGTCTGTTTAATTAACGACGGAGGGCTTGCGAGGCGCTGGGCTAATTGAGAAAGACGTGGATTGGGAATCTGAGGCGACAGTTTTCCTGGGAATTTCGCTGGCTATCCCTCAGCAATTCAGATTGATGAACGGGCTTCAACTGGATGCTGCCTTAACTACAGAGATTTATTTTTTCCTGATGCAGGCAGTCAAAGAGTCAATGAAGTCGAAGGCATATCGAGCAGTTTGCAAATGATGTACGCATCCAGATACACGGAGGAGGCTGAAGAAGGCCGGCGACACGACTATGTAAAGTAGAGGATGAAATAGCCGAATGTTTGTCTCAGCATCTGTCTCGAGACAAAGATCACTTGACGAACCCTCCTTTGTATAATAGATCGCCATCGAAGTTTCCGCAGAGAAGGTCCCGTACGTTGTATAATTTCGTTCCATTCGACAGGGGGGGGTGACGCGTGACCCAAAATTTAAGTTCGACATTTCGGATTAACAATACTTTCATGTTTATCTGTTGATCAACAGGCTTTCAGTTCTGATTCAGATGACTTGTTCATGCCCAGCATCGCTCTGGGCAGCCAGTCGGAGGCATCAATGGGTGAAGGAGGCCAACGTCGTGCAGGAGGCCATCGCTGGAAGGAGGCCTCAGGCCATCGGTTATGGCCTCCTTCGCCTCCAGTATTTTTTCAGTAAAGAATTGAACCTATCCGGCCAGACTTGCCGTATGTTTGGCCCATGGATCGGAGATAATGTGCCATATATAACACCGTGACCTTCAGCGGTTGAAAAGATTGTGAGCCACCTAGAACGATGGGAAGCATCAACACCGAATCTCGAGGGAAAACGTCATATTATAAACATGGTCATTGACAGATCGACGCCAAAAATACGAGGGTCACTACCAATATACTGCCTCTGAAATCTATTTACAATAACCATGCGTAATAAATTATACACGAGGCCGCGATGAATGATACGAGTAGTGCGCACTAAACCACAAGTATCCTGGGTATCCTGCATAATTCATATACATAAAATTCATACAACGAGTGCACTAGCCTAAGACAGGCATACAGTTTCATGTCCGTCGCCTGATTCATCCACATAACATCGAGGGCAGGACTACTGAACGTCCTGCAAGTTGATGGAAATTGTAGATAAACCACACGATGAGGAATTTTTGTGGCCCTGGGAAAGAAAACTGTTTGCATTACAATAAGCTGAAGGCGCGTCCCTAGCGCAGCGCAATGGTACACCCTACGAACAAGTATGCAGCGACGTGTATAGACTGTGTTGGGAGCATGTACGAAAGAAATCACCATTCGATATGCAAAGGTGCAAGCGAGTCAAGTTTACGCCAATATACTAGGACAGGCTGCCCGCCCATGGCCTGAACGATAACGGGTTTCAGATAAAGCCGGCGCCTAGTTTCGACTCGATCATGTTGCATTGTGGGGTAAGATTCTTTCTGTTGAAGCGGTTGAGGTTGCCGACTGCATTGCGGTGAGAAAAGAGGGAGGTCGGCTCAACCGTGGATGTCATTAACGCGCAGAAAATTTTTGACAGCATAGGTTTCGGAGTGCTTGGGAAAAATAAATTGTAGCGTGGGGCGGTGGGGGTCAATGATGCCCCGAAAATTGAAGAGAAGCCTGGCTTTACAGCATTCTTACTTGTTCTTTTCTCATTTTCCAACCACAAACTGGCGCCAGTAAACTATAGTACACGCAAAGACTTTTGGGTCCTACTTATTGTCAAAACTTGGAGGCAGGGCAATTCTCCCTGGATCAAGCGGAGAACATCAAATGACAGGTCCATCTCTACGTATTCCCACCGTCGGCTATGAAGAATGAGCTCCTGGACGAATCTTTCGACGTGAGGCTCGATCAAGATCGATTGGCCGGCTGTATATGCGATTCCAATGGAGAGGAGCTGATCTCCAGATCGTTCCAGCCAAGTTCGCAGCAAGTTGAGCTGTTGGCGTCGAGGGAACTTATGTACTCACCAACTACTGCTCATGCCATGGCCAAACCTACACAAAAGATTAGATTGAAACAAGGGAAGGTGTCTAGAGTGCGCACCAGAGACGTGTCGCTGCGGATCCGACACATAAATTGAAAACTCGGAGGAGGGATGGAAGTGGGAGAAAGAGAAGGGTGTGTGGGTGACGTGGCAACACAATGACACATCGAACCATTTTGCGCTCGCACGTGTACACGGGTATTTCGGCCGTTCGGACTCACACGGTCGACATTAGGGCCGGCTTCGGCTACCGTTGAAGCACCAAGCTCTGCTCCACTCCGAGTCTAATTGAGTTCTATGCTCTATGTTCGTTGTTCCTCATGACTCGTGCCCGGAAACCACACTTGAGTACTAGAGTCTAGAGACTACTAACTGTAGGTCCAGAATCCAGATCTTCGTGGTCAATTTAAACTGTGCAGCCACTGCCAACCAGCAACCATCCCTGGTCTGTTCGGGATCAGCCAGTCACAAACCGTTACATCGGTGGACCCCGGTGCGACAGTCCGATCATTCAAGCCGAAAAGCTCCGACCACTGTCAACGGATGTCGACCTCGACGTCCAGCGCGTCGGGGAGGACATATCTCGGTCACTAGGTATGTTTTGGAAGCGGGACTCCTTTCATATGAGCAGTATGCTTAATATTAACATATGTATTTATTATTCATGGCTTCCCTGCTTCAAGAATAGGTGTGGGCAAGGGGACTCGCCGCTATTGACCCAGCAGGTTTTTGCGGACACGTGATGATGTGATCAATGATATCCCCAATGTAGTCCTGTCATAATATGACCACATAACACGTCTCGTCGCGTCTTTTTCACTCCCTTTCTCCCACGTCGAAGAGCAAGCCGAGATGCCTAACACGGATGAGCGGCGGGCCGCGGGTGTTAAACACTATGGGGTATCAATTCTGACTTGGCTAGATAAAGCCACATAATAGTAGCCCTTTTTCCGCTCCTTTTTCCTTCCTTTTTGGTATTCCCATCGTTTTTTGCTCGGTTTTTTTCCCCTTTTTAGTTTAGCTATGTAAAAAGGTGTGAAAAGGGAAAAGAAACCATGCATAAGTGCAAAACCCACGGAAAACTAGAGAAAAAGGAGGTGAAAAAGGGAAGAAAAAAGGGCTACTGGGAAACCCCCCATGCGAACTCCCTTTTTTCTGCCCTTTTTGCTTCCCTTTTTGATCTTGTAGCAGATACTACGACTCTGGGCCTCACGACTCACTTTCTGAAGGTACCTTTCAAACATGTATGGTCCCAAATAAGTCCAAGGGAGTGTAAATTCGATATATCTAATTTATTTATTGGTGTACTTGAATAAAGGACTGGTGAGCAGAAAAAAGGAACAGAAAAGGGAGACAAATAAAGCAGGAAAAAGGGAACTGTGAACGACCCTAATATTATCCTTGGTTGAGCTACGGCTTTTTGTTAGTCGGTGAAGTAAAATGAGCGGGGAGATTGACTTCGGAAACTCACACAAGCGCCAAAAAGCCGAAGTCTGCGCGACACGACGGGGTCGAACAAACGACAGCCAACAAACGCACGATACAGAGCGATAGACAGCTTAACAACTGAGCTAAGACACCAGATGAAAGCCATGGCGACGGGCTGACCACAGTAGACGGCGGCTCCGGGTCCATCAAAGTACAATTTATTCAATTTTAAAGAATCTAGGCCCGAAAAAAATCATGTCGCCTCTCGGAACCATCATTTCTTGGAGTCTAACACGGCTGGAAGAGTCCACCACCCTCCGGAGGCCAAGGTACTATACAACAATCCGAAATGCACCGGAGCTTCCTAATTAGGGTGCCCTTGGCATCAGCACGTGTCCGCAAAAACCTGCTGGGTCAATTGCTCCGACTGGCAAGGGGACACGTCAAGGGTGGTGGGATAGGCGGACGGCAGATGGACGACGCCGACACGTAGCAGTTTGATGGAGCCAGTCTAGACCTAGTGACAACTGGGCGCGACATTGACAGATGTGACAGTGGGTGCCCATATTTGCAGGTACAGGTAGCCAAATGTGCCGTAGATGGGGATTCCGAGCGGGGCCTTAGGGTGTTGAAGAGTCCCGCAAGTACTTATGTATATCATGATCTCAGACTGACTGTGTGGCCTGGCACATAAATTGGATTCAAATCTGTCAGAATCCGGGTATCATTTGCATCATTTTGGCATCACTTGTGCCGCCTCGCTTCGCTTGACTTCGCTTGCATAGTTGTGCTAAATCGGCCAAATTGTCACAGATTGTGAAAGGAAGATTTTCCTGATGGATATTCCCCTGTACATCTCCCTTCGCGCCTCAAGCCATAACGTCCTGGCTGAGGGAACGCGATGGCGATGGAACCACCTGCACTTCCGGCGAAGATCCGCCAGGAGTAGGGTGAGTTCTGGGGTCCACCACTTCCTCGCATGGGAGGAAGGACGACGCTTGGCGGTGGAAGCGCCGAGGGGCGAGGGCATAGATGAGGACTTTGCAGAGGAAGTCCGTGGCCTCATCTAGCTGCGCCTCGGAAGAGATGATGCATCAGGGAAATGCTTCCTTCCATATTTCCTGGAAATTTCCTTCTAATTTTGTTCTGCCTTTTACAGTTTGCGGAACTTAGGGCGCAATTTTTCCATTTTGAGCACTTTTTGTATATGTACCGCCAGGACACTCATAGCGGGCTCGATTCCTATCCGTTTGCTTCATGCATATGGTCAATCGATTCGGAACTCGAAGGCGCAGTTTTCTGCGTCCTCGGAATTTTTACTCGGTGCTCAGAATCAATCGGAGGGTCAGGTAAACAACTTTTCAGAGGTTTCCATGCAGGACAGCTGTAGCACACCAGGTTCACATCAGATTGCCCTAGATTTTGAATATGTTTGGGTCCAATGTATTAGCTATTTCCTGAACTACCGGGATTTTCAATATGATCCCCGGTTTCATTTCAGCATTCAGTCGAGAATGGTCAGATTTACCCTGCCAAGAACTCAATTATTCAACCTCATCCCACCTATTTGGACATCGAGTAGGGACCTGAGGTATCAAAAATGATAATAACAACATTCAAAGAGCACCATGCATCACAAGAACTATCGCCATCGCGCGATGCGACGTGGGTCCCGACTGTCATGTGATCTGACTAGACGAAGGGCTTAGTCCCATTTCCGGGTGACACTGGGGCTCAATGCCTTCAATAATGTGAGAGCAAGTATTCCAGCACATACTATCAGTGTTTATTATTGACAATCTCTCTGCCCTTTAAACGTGCGACATACGATCGGCCTTTAGCCAATCGCGCGCACTTGAAGTCATACACCACAGCCGCCACAGTGGATCTGTTTCCTGCCGGCACGGGCTGGAAAGGTTTGTCTTGCCTTGTCATTCTTACGGATCAGGTGAATTTCCCCAACAGCAATAAATTTGAAATACAAGTCACATCCACTATCCCGGTGTTTGCTGCCCTCCGGAATACCCATAAGTGCATTGTATTAAAAATCAAGGTCAACCCGAGCACTACAGCTACTTTGCGGCATGTTCTGCTCTCAGACAGCTCAAAACACCCCAATTTGACCTAGTAAATGATTTCGGGGTTCTCAGAAAAAATCGTAAGATGCCATGCCCTCCGCATTTACAACATGAGTAGAATGAGCCTACTACCAAGGGAATCCATTTAGAATTGAGCTCAGGATAGCCATTCTCCTGAAAACTTACCAAAAAAAAAAAAAATCCAGCCGCGCCCTAAGTTCTGCAAAAGGCTGTAATGGGCAAAGATTGTTTAAGGTGATGGGAGCTCGAGCATGTTGATCAACCTTTGGCAACGGCTTTGGCATCCCTGAGACAATAAATTTACACTGCCGGGTGCTGCAGAATTAGCAGAATAAGGTTATGTATATGTTTGCCACCAGTTGCAGTGACTTGTGCACTATATCTTCGTGTCGGCATCTCATTGAGTGAATCCTCGAAAGCAAAGATGCGGAATCCCTTTGACTTCTCACGCAAAGTAAAGTCTGGGTCAAAATTCATTATTTTACAAGACATGCCTTCGCTTCGCTCCGGCGGCAGTGTGACCATTTTTGGCGGCAATTTGAAATAGTGCCGCATTATGCTGCGGCACTCAAAACGGCACAGCGGCACACAGCGACACTTTCACGGTGCCCAATTGAAGTCGACCTAAGATCTACGCCTTTCCTTCCTTGCCCTTCATCCTCCAGCATCGCAAATCGCCATAATGGCCCGCACCAAGGTAAGCGATGGCGCGAATACGCATTGTGCCAGCGTATCCTCACCCTTATCATCCAGCCAACCGCCCGCAAGACCACCGCAGGCTCGTCGTTGTCACGTCCGAGTCGTCTACACCCTTTTTCTGACCTTTTGGATTCTTTCCTCCAGGAAAAGCTCCTCGTAAACAGCTCGCCTCTAAGGCCGCCCGCAAGACCTCCCAGGTGTGTATCCCTTCCTCATCGCTGCCATCGAGCCCGCCTAGCCATCACCGCCTGACTCACGTGCCCCTCCCAGCCCGGCGCAACTGGCGGCGTCAAGAAGCCCCACAGATTCCACCCCGGAACCGTCGCGCTGCGTGAAATCCGGCGGTACCAGAAGTCCATCGAGCTCCTCATCCGCAAGCTCCCCTTCCAGCGCCTCGTCCGTGAAATCGCCCGGGACTTCCAGGTGAATTCCAATTCCCACTACATATCTCATTTCATTAATACCCTACTGAATTACTGTTTGTACACAGATCGACCTGCGGTTCCAGTCGTCTGCCGTCATGGCGCTCCAGGAGGCTGCCGAGGCATACCTCGTCTTGCTCTTCGAGGACACCAACTCGGCCGCTATCCACGCCAAGCGTGTGACCATTTCAGTGCTCTCCTTCCCTAATATTTGAACGCATACTGACTTACTGCACAGCCAACCCAAGGACCTCGCCCTCGCCCGCCGCCTCCGCGGTGAACGCTCTTAAGTGACCCTTCTCTTTCATTAGCTTTGTACCGCGCGCCGCGTTCGCTATGTACTATATGTATTTACAGTATGCCCTATACCTACCGCCCTGCGGCATCACGCCACTGATTCAGGGAATTTCGATGTCCTGAGGCGTATTTAATTTGCCGTTGAGTCGCCACCCAAGTCCGGCACAATTACTATATTATTTCGTTCAATTCGACAGGGGGTGTAACGTGTGACCCGAAATTTCAGTTCGACATTCCGACACCGGCCAAATTTTGGCGTGACCGAACGACATTTTGTCTTTTTTGCATCGCCGAGGCGATTTTGGGTGCGTGGCCACGGTAAACATGGTAGACAGAGGCCTCCATGCAAGGTATTTTTCATTACCATTTTCTCTGCCGACACGAATCCAGTGTCATAAGGTCCGCACAATCATCGGCTCTCACTTCCGCTGCTCCGACTGCTGCTCCGGCGACCTCTTCTGCTCCCCTTGCCCCTCTCGTTTAGTGTTGCCGCGACTCAAGTCGAGCGGATTCGACTTAATTCAAATAGCACAACACACCCACCATTTATTGTGAGTAGTATATGGCGTTAAGGTAGGCCCAATGTAACTACACAACATACTTACAGCACTAGAGTGCCCATTGGAAGGTTGTTGTGTATTATGTGATTTATTGCTTTTCAAGTCGCGACTTCGAGTCACGACTCGAAAAGGAATAATTTGCATATTACTCCACAACTGGAACTTGGACTACGAAGTCCTTTGGGTATGTTATGCACCTATACCCACTCTATTTAGCCCCTAGAAAACATCGAGGGTTGCCGGTGACTGGGGCGTTATATTTACGAACTTTGATCCGAGTCGACTTGAGTCGCGGCAACACTACTCTCGTTCCTCAGAGGCCTGTCATCCCGTTTTCTGGTCTACCCCTTCCCACCACGGCATCGGTTCAGCAGCAGCGTCAGTTGTCCATTAAACGCACCCTGCATCCGAGTACTTCGCGGAGTTCCATCACTTTGGTCCCAGGAACGCCGCGAAAGAAGGAAAGGACTTCTTGTCCCACTCGACATAGCCTCGCCGCTTCGAGTTCCGCCTTGTATGATTTTGCGCCAGCGGCAGTTGAGACTTCGGAACATGCCGTCCGCGCAAAACATATTGACGTGATCAAACTCCCAAATTCGCGCGCGGGGACGCCAAAAAAGGCAAGTTTGTATGGCGGTCCGGATGCACTTTTATTCCCGCCCCGCAAACATTTGACCCCGCCCCGCAAATTTGCCTTTTTTGGTGTCTCCGCGCGCGAATTTAGCAGTTTGATCCCGTCAATATGTTTTGTGCGGACATCATGTTCCGCCCCTATGGCGGTCCGGATGCACTTTTATTCCCGCCCCGCAAACATTTGACCCCGCCCCGCAAATTTGCCTTTTTTGGTGTCCCCGCGCGCGAATTTAGCAATTTGATCCCGTCAACATGTTTTGCGCGGACGGCATGTTCCGCCCCGCGCGATTTTTAGATTCCGCGCGCGCGCAAATTCGAAGTTCCCCATTTTACCGGCAAAGATTGGCAATTATATTATGTTGTTTAGAACTCAACGGTTTGTGTTCTGCTCTGCAAATTTAGCGATTGCTGTATAACCACTCGTCATCATTACCATTCTCCCTTGCCAATGATGATATGGTGCTCTGGTTTTGGCATGGCCGTGCAAGCAGCAATTATTCAAGCTGAAGACCCAGGATGATGAATTTCCTCCATAATTTGGTATTCTGGGAATGAAGCTCCAGTGTTTTGACCTCATGAATTTCCACCACAAACACACACTACCTTTTGGTGCCTCAGCACTGTAACCTTATTGGCAACTGGCACCATTGCTTCAGCATGCCGATTCCCAGCATACCCGCAGCCCTCGTACTCATCCTTAGTACCATTTATACGGTGGTTAGCTCATGCCTTGTTTTTTTACCTGTTATGGTTCAAAATCCACCAGGTGGTTTTGCCAGTCAGACACTGACCTAAAATGTTGAGTTATTTGGGACAGCTGCAGAGGTATGACTTGAAACCGTGTGGGAACTCCTGAGGTACATTTTTGACTTGTTTTTAAGTTTCTGCAGTTTTGCTAGGAACACGGCCCGTCTGCCCGACGACCACTTTCCGTGGGTTTATCATGGCCGGTCCGCTTCTCCCGCCCTACAGGGCTTACCGATCCACCACCTGAAAGAAACAAAAACAGTATCTGCACTTACCAATTTTTGCCGGCAAAATGGGGGACTTCGAATTTGGGCGCGCGCGGACTCTCAAAATCGTGCGCGCGGTTACCAAATTCGCGCGGGGCGGAACATGCCGTCCGCGCAAAACATGTTGACGGGATCAAACTGCCAAATTCGCGCGCGGGGACACCAAAAAAGGCAAATTTGCGGGGCGGGATCAAATGTTTGCGGGGCGGGAATAAAAGTGCATCCGGACCGCCATACGCCCCGCGCGAATTTGGTAACCGCGCGCGCGATTTTGAGAGTCCGCGCGGGCGCAAATTCGAAGTTCCCTATTTTGCCGGCAAAGATTGGCAATTATATTATGTTGTTTGGAACTCAATTTTTTGTTTTCTGCTCTGCAAATTTAGCGATTCAAGCCATATACAACCTTCATACGGCTGTATACGGCTTGTGGGACCCTGCCGAAGGATCCCGTCCAATGGGAGGGTGTGCCAGCGACGGCAATCAACTCGGGCCATGCTGAGGCTTCCGCGTGGCCATCCTGACCCTCCCAGCTTTGATCTGGCGCAGTTTCGGCTGGAGCATTGCCCTCCAACTCGGACCCACTGCCTTCCAATACCTTCTGATACCATCAATTCGTGCCAATCTGTCGCATCTGCACACAAGTAGGCACAAGTGTGGTGGTCAAAACTGTTTGCGAATGAACCTTCCTTCAAGTCTCGGGACTACAGAATTTATTGACCTCAAATAGATACCTTTTTATATACTTGCACCGTATCACCCGTATAGCTGTATACGGCCGTAATACGGCATCGTACCGTACCATATAGGCCCCTCAAATGTTGATGTACGGTACGCGTACGGTCAGGGCATTGCCCCGTAAAGCGCCGTAAGTATACGGCCGTATGCCGTATACGGTACGGTGTCCAGCCCTAGTTTAAACTCATACCTCTGCGGCTGTCCCAAATAACTCAATATTGTAGGTCAGCGTCTGACTGGCAAAACCACGTGGTGGAGTTTGAACCATAACACGTAAAAAATAATTAAGGGAATGAGCCAACCACCGTATAAATGGTACCAAGGATGATTACGAGGGCGCGGGTATGCCGAAGCAGTGGTGCCAGCTGCCAATAAGGTTACAGTGCTGAGGCACCAAAGGGTAGTGTGTGTTTGTGGTGGAAATTCATGAGGTCAAAACACTGGAGCTTCATTCTCAGAATGTGAAATTATGGAGGGAATTGATCAACATCCTGAGTCTTCAGCTTGAATAATTGCTGCTTGCATGGCTATGCCAAAACCAGAGCACCAATAGCATCATTGGCAAGGGAGTATGATGATGAGGGTTATACAGCAATCACTAAATTTGCGGAGCAGAACACAAACCATTGAGTTCTAAACAACATAATATGATTGCCAATCTTTGCCGGCAAAATAGGGAACTTCGAATTTGCGCGCGCGCGCGGACTCTCAAAATCGCGCGCGCGGTTACCAAATTCGCGCGGGGCGGAACATGCCGTCCGCGCAAAACATATTGACGGGATCAAACTGCTAAAATCGCGCGCGGGGACACCAAAAAAGGCAAATTTGCGGGGCGGGGTCAAATGTTTGCGGGGCGGGAATAAAAGTGCATCCGGACCGCCATATTCATTCCATCCGGCAGGTGCACTTATATAATTATTGCCCCTTCCGGGCACAAGCAAATGTTGGAGGGGGATCACGGGGGGCAATCTCTCTTGCTTCTTGCCTATCCACGTTGTGCCTTCCTGTTCTCTCCTTACTGCTTATGGTATATTGTGAGTAAACTCGAAAATACCTCTCAATAGACTCACGGAGGGCCTGGCAGTCTTTCCCGGGCTTTCCCTTGCTATTACAGCTAGAGACTACCACGAATATATATTCGCGAATATGAATATTCACCAAAACCTCAAAACTGATATTCGCATTCGTACGAATATTGATGGCAAATATTCGTCGCTTAGTCAGCAATATTCGCAAATATTCGTGAATATGAATACTCAGCAAATACATTGAGAATTCCGGGGTTTAGCAGCCACCAATGAGTTGCTGAGAGCACTTGTATGCTATCTTGTGAGTTTAAACATTGTCAAAGACTCATACAAGCCCTTGTCTTGCATGTTCAACCATTTGATTGACCATGACACTTGCCGTGTTCAACCTGTCAAGCAGTTGTCAAAGTAAAGATGTCTCTAAAGTGGTTGGTTTGTATATGAATTAGAGATCTAGTTGGTGTAAATGAAGTATGTTCTGGTTCCAGAGAGGAGATGTGTTAAACAGACCCAAATTTATCATGCTTGATTGAAACTTTGGCTGTGTATTACAGCTGTGAATATTCGCGAATATCAACTTTCCTGAAAACTGATATTCGCATTCGCACGAATAGCACAGCCACAGCCATTCGCGAATATAAGTATTTGTTATTCGCGAATGTATACTCGCGAATATTCGCGATATCTGGTATTCGTGGTATTCTCTAATTACAGCACTTTGCGGAACATAGGGCGCGGGCGATTTTTTTTCCTTTTTGGTCGATTTTTGATCCCCGCGACCGCTGCCCCTCTAGCGGGCTCAATTTTCATCCGTTTAACTTTTAAGTATTCTGAATCGAATTGCACGGCCTATTCGCAGTGCTTGGTGTCCTTGGATCTTCGAAAATATACACACAAATGATGGCAACGTGTTTCAGCGCATTTTCGCATAATGCCCCTCTAGCGGGCTCAATTCCCATCCGTTTAACTTTTAAGTATGCTCAATTAAATTGTACGGTCTATTTTCAGTGCTTGGTGTCCTTGGATTTTTGAAAATGTACACACAAATGATGGCAATGTGTTTGAGCGTACTTTCGCATATTGCCCCTCTAGCGGGTTCAGATCTCATCCGTTTAACTTTTAAGTATGATCAATCGAATTACACGGTATATTTTCAGTGCTTGGCGTCCTTGAATTGTCGAAAATATCCGCCTAAATTAATAATGAGCAGTTTCAGCACATTTTCACGTATTGCCCCTGCCTAAACTGAATAACGGGTCAGGGTGGTCTAATTGCTTGAAAATAGGGTTCTTAGTAGTACTCCCAAGTGCACTGGTACCGGACCTTCATCGTCACTGTAATTTAGTTCACTGATAATGTGTACCAGCCTCCAAGCCAAGATCCACAAGACACCAATTGGCAATTTTGCGGTGATGGCTGGATGGTTTTGGTTACTCCCTTGCCCCCGCATTCACTCTCGCTCCACCGACCATCCAGTGCGCTTGGGAGTGCTACTAAGAACCCTATTTTCAAGAAATTAGACCACCCTGCCCCATTATTCAGTTTAGGCAGGGGCAATACGTGAAAATGTGCTGAAACTGCTCATTATTAATTTGGGGCGGATTTTCGACAATTCAAGGACGCCAAGCACTGAAAATATACCGTGCAATTCGATTGATCATACTTAAAAGTTAAACGGATGAGATCTGAACCCGCTAGAGGGGCAATATGCGAAAGTACGCTCAAACACATTGCCATCATTTGTGTGTACATTTTCAAAAATCCAAGGACACCAAGCACTGAAAATAGACCACACAATTTAATTGAGCATACTTAAAAGTTAAACGGATGGGAATTGAGCCCGCTAGAGGGGCATTATGCGAAAATGCGCTGAAACACGTTGCCATCATTTGTGTGTATATTTTCGAAGATCCAAGGACACCAAGCACTGCGAATAGGCCGTGCGATTCGATTGAGAATACTTAAAAGTTAAACGGATGAAAATTGAGCCCGCTAGAGGGGCAACGGTCGCGGGGATCAAAAATCGACCAAAAAGGAAAAAAAATCGCCCGCGCCCTATGTTCCGCAAAGTGCTGTAATGCTATGGCAAAGAAAAGTGTTTCAAACATTACTATGTACCAGGTTTTCCATGAAATAAAAAAAATTGTAGGTGGTCAAATCAAGTACATTATCCCAATTACATAAAACTTTACAGCTATTTGCGGAACGTAAGGCGCGGATCAAATTTTTATCAAAAACACTGATTTTCACTAATGCCCCTCCAACTCACTCAATTCTTGCCCGAATGTCTTCAAACCTAGACTAAACAATGAGAAATAACTTTCTACAGTGCTTAGGGTATGTGTGATATTTATTTTACCCAACCGACGTGTCCAAATGGGGCAACAGACAGTTTTCAGCCGTTGCCCCTCTATCTGTGAAGATAATGCCCAAGATCTCTTAAAAATCTGTGAATGGCTTCTCAATGAGATATTAAATTGCTTAGGGTGCATTTTACTGCTATATTTTGAGGTATAGGGTATGAAATATCACTCAAATTTAACATATATTTGAAATCCTCATAAATCACCATAGTAAAACAGATCTGCAGATTTTCTACCATCATAAGCAATGTGTTATATATCCATAAGTTGTCCCAAGGCACAATTTCTGGAAACTGAAGGATAATGCTCATGATACAGGGGCAATAGCTGAAAATTGTCTGTTACCCCATTTGGACGTGTCGGTTGGCTAAAATAAATATACCACATACCCTAAGCACTGCAGAAAGTTATTTCTCATTGTTTAGTCTAGGTTTGAAGACATTCGGGCAAGAATTGAGTGAGTTGTAGGGGCATTAGTGAAAATCAGTGTTTTTGATAAAAATTTGATCCGCGCCTTATGTTCCGCAAATAGCTGTAAAAGAGTAATATACCACCATCAGTCTGCCTAAGGGTTGACATACCCGGGTTGATGCACCTCAGAAACACGTCCTTGAGCATACCCCCTTTGCGGCACGTGGTCGTGTCACCGCGGATCAGGAACTCTCTCACGTCAACGGATACTGGCCCGAACATGAAGCAGAAATGACTAATAACGGAAAATTGAACTTGAGAATTTCTTTGGTTTCAGCGGATGAAATGTGCTCGTACTCAAGAAATCAAGTGGATATTAAGTTGAAAAACAAATCTTGGCACTTTGATTTATCTCTATGTTTTGCCCCATTTTCTCTAGATTTTATTTCTACGATGACCAATTGGTGCTGACGAAATGTTATTTGTACTTGTAGCAGAAAATGGAACAAAACGCATCTTCTCCTGGGTAGCCAAACCTAAAGGTTCAGCAATGAGAAAATGTCCTGGACCATACAACATACATTACATACGAGGTACGAATAGTTTTTGTTGTACCGTCTGTTTGTAATAGACTGCTTGGACCACTATATACATATCCTTCGGAAGACTTGGCTGCGGAGGATTTGGATGACAGAGGGTTAAACGGACAGAGAATTGGAAATGGCGCTTGCTTGAGCTCAGTTCTACTATGTAAGAAACTTCAGGAGAATTGGTGTAGAATCAAATAAGTTCTGGAGACTGGTGCCCACGTCTCAGGCACCCATTCCCCAGAAAACTCCGTCCACCCTGCAGTGTCCACTGCACCAATGCTCCCCAGCATGCAGAGACTTGATGGGGAGGCCCAATAAACATGTCTCCTAAAAAAACCAGGGTACTCTAATCTCGAATAGCGGGTAAATATTTTTAGCAGACCCCTAACGAATCCAGGTACGTCGTTTTGGTGTTTGTACGAGTATCCGGCATAATCTAATCTCAAATTGCAGTGCATAAATATTTGTTTTTATCAGACCCCTAGCAAATCCAGGTTCCTCGCCATCCTGGTGTTTGAACGTGTATTGGCGCAAACTAATCACAAATTGCGGTGCGTAAATATTTGTTTTTCGCAGATTTACATCAGCATCAGATGGAGTTTCGACTGTGGGGGATCTAGCTAAAGCAAGGTGACCTCAGGAACCTGGTTTTCTGAGGGTCTGAAAAAATTCACATACACGGGAGATGAGATCCGTTAGACCTCTGGAACCTGGCATTTTAGGGGTCTGCAAAAAGCAAATATTTGCACACACAAGGAATTACGCCCTGTGGAACCTGGCCAGCAGAAAACAAATAATTACATACACAAGGGGGCATCGAACCGATGTGCGGATATATGAGTTACACCTTATGCCAGGCCAAACCCTTCCGCGTTGAGTGTTGAACCAGAGCAGAGACTTCGGCCCGTGAGTTGCCAGGTTTGATCCGCGAGCGCAGTATCACACAGATCAACGATACCGTGATGCCCTGCCACGGAGGTTCAGCAACACATGCCGAACATCGCCGTGTAATTAGCGGGGCCTTTGGATTGCGAACTTGGGTTCATTTTTGAGACCTGTACTCTATGCATAAACAGACAGCTTTATACGTGTACCGCAATGGGCAACTCTGTACCCTGCGAAGTTGCACCCAACCCGTAAACCTGTAGCTGTTTTTGTGTGCGGTCATTCGAAAATACAAGAAGGTTCAATGTGTAGATGATGATCATTAGATCTGGGAGGGAGAACATGAACACACAATAACAACGGAAAGTACCTAAGTTCGATGCGGAGTCAAACTGTATTTGCAGTTGGGGGAAGAACCAAAGGTTTGTGCTCTGAGCCACTTCGCAATTTGTAAAGCTGAGAATATGGTGCTAAGTCTCAGGCTGAAAATGAGACTCTGGACCTGATCACCTTGAGGGGGAGCCTGGTTTCTGAGCACAATGACAAGTCCGAAATCAGTATATTCGAACTACCCTACCCATCAGACAAGGCAGAAGGACCGGTGCTCGGGCGTGCAATACCAACAGTAAATGTGTCAGGATCTCAAGGGTACATCTCGCTCTTGAAAAAAAAAATAAGAGGGCAAGATTCCATCCTTGTGGAATTCAGAATTCTTCGTTCTCCGAGACTCCCAAATTAGAGCCGCTCCAGAATTATCTCAATGAATGTTTATTCCTGAGGTGTACGGGCTCATTTCACGACCCATTCCGCTCTGTTCCTTTGTCATGATTCACACACCTCCATTGCATTGTGGATCATGCTTCTCCCCTCTGCACACCAGCCCCCCTTGAGTTGGCACTGTTGGTCACGATGCAGAATGCCGGCACAAGCACCTCACATCCCCATGTCCCCGCAGAACACTGCACTCCCTTGCCACCATTCCCAACGTTCTTGATTTTTCGTGCGCCCTTTCATCGCGTTCCTGTCAAATCTGTCAGAGCGCTTCCAAAGGTCGGTTTATAGGTGGGGGGTACTGATTAGATGTCTTTGCCAAAAGTTCCCATGTAAAAGTAATTTGTATAGGAGATCTGAAGAGACGATTCTGTAGCGATGTAATTCCAAGACTTCGGGTGTGCTTAATTTTTTAACCGGAGAATTGACACGAGTACAGCAGTTTTCTTTGCAACCACAACAATAGGTGATCTACAGGCAGGGTCGATTTGGAAAGAATGCATCCATGCAAAAGGAGGGAAATTGGGTATAAATAAATACCAGAGATATCCGCTGATACTCTTTTTTTTTTTTTTGTTGGAGGTGTGTTTGTTATGACCTTTGACAGTTAATAATTGATTAGCCCCGCCGGTCCGCAAAGGACAGGGGGCACATGACCCCCCCCCGAAAATCCAAAGGGTAGGGATGCATTTACGCACGAACGGCATTTGCCGAACAGTGTGGGACTCGACCAATTAAGGTAATACCCACTAAACCTCCCAGGAACGGCTTTACTGAGCTCCAATTTACTTAGAGACCAGGGGTTATGGTTACCGTTTCTCCATAGATCCCCCTATCCGCTGATACTCTCTGAGCTTTTGGGCTGTTATATGTGGTGGTTTCACTGTGAACTGTCCTCTGTGCTTTGAGGAGCTCTTCCGGTAAGCCTTCCCATGGAAATAACTACATTGAGTGTATAATACATGGAGGATTGATCGTGGGATGTATCTGGAGCCCATGATAGTAATGGCCACAAAAGACGTGGGTGTGTTTAGCCCCTAATTTGTCTTGCACAAAAGAATTTATAGAACAATGAGATCTTTTGCTATCATGGTTCAGAATTCGTCCGAAGTAGAATTTCACGGACTACAAAACTGTCTACTCAGATTTTCTATTTAAAATACTTTTGCCGGACGCTATCGAAAATTTCGATGAGACATCTGTCTATGAGTCACGGGTGATTTGGCAAAACAGCACCCCGAATTACTGGTTTTTGGTGTCGACTACTAGGAGTATATGAGGGAACAAATCCTAACTGTAAATGTAGTCCATATGGTACCTGCGGGATTTCTGTTAGTTGAATGGTGGATTTGCTCAAATGATGGTTCCTCACAAGGAGGCATATAGACGATTCCACGTCTAGTGATGTCGCGGGCTCGGCCCAGGCCCGCAAGCCGAGCCGAGCCGGGCCCGGGCTTGGTCAAGCCAAGCCGAGCCCGACACAGGGCTTTGGAGGGCCCAGGGCTCGGGCCTGAGGAATGCCAGGCCTGCCAGGCCCGGCAAGCCCGGGCCTAGATCTATATCTATATCTTTGGGGCGAACTTCCCCTCAAGGCCCCTTCTAGCGCCGTATACACAGCAATAAAATACCTTCTTGATGCCAGGACTCGGAAGGCGGGTAGGCCTATCGCTGGGTTCGGCTTTGACTACTAAGTTGTCTCGGCTGTCAGTTGGCATAAATATAGTCCCGGCATTATTGTTGACATCGTCGCCAACGATCGTACTGTCTATGGAAGGAATTGGCCTGAGCAAACAACCGACTAGCTAAGACATTCACAGACATAATTTACACTAGCATAATAGGGTGTTTCAAAGTTAGATTTTCGGGTCCGATTTGTGCTCCAACTTTGACGCCAACTTTGCATGAAGTTTGAAAGCAAAATCGGTCGGAATTGGAAGTTGGATGTCGAATCGGGCATAAGACCTCGACTTGACATCCAACTTTGACCCCAGCAACTCGGGCTTCAAATTCTCGAGGCCCGAGCCCGAGCCCTGGGTGCAGGGCCTGAAGCCCTGAGCCCGGGCCCAAGCCCGGGCTTGTACATAGCCAAAGAAAAAAAAAAAAACATTAGGGTGTTTCATAGTTAGAATTTGGGTCTAACTTAGGCCCTAACCTTGACCCCAACTTGCTTCAACTTGGGTAAAGGTGAGGCACAAGCCTTGTCAAGCCGAGCCCGAGCCCGGGCATTCAGGCCGAGCCGGGCCCGCGACATCACTATCCACGTCCCAAGTGTATGTTTCAACCGTCATGTTAGACTTTGGGCAACACATTTCTCGAAAGGCATGAACCTGGGATGACTCATGAGCACCAACATTAGAATGCAACGTCTGACTCGTCGCCCATCCAAGATCACTGAAATTTACCCTGTCTGCAACGCTCAATTTACCGCTAAGTGACTGAATATAGATTGAGGTCGGTGTGAAATGATTCACAAGCCTACTGTTTGGCGCAGTTTGAAGCAAGCCCCTTTAGCAAAGGGCGGCACGCTGGGCCAGAGCTGCTCCGAAGATATGAAGGTGTCCAAATCATGTTTGTCATCAACGGCACAGCCGAAAGACCCCGCCGAGCTATGCCGTTCGGCGACAGAACTCTGCCAAGTGACGGCGGCAACCTGTACCGATGTGCCTCGGTCACACTGGCGACACAAGCCAAACACTGACAAGATCGGCATCCAGGAACTTGAAGCGGCCTGATCGGCATAGCCGGCTCAACCCTCTGATCGGAGTCGCGTAAAAACTGAAGGACCCCGCCATGTGAAACTCATGAGAAGCATTGGCAAGAGGTCTTCACCGGAAGATGCCGAGACACAGCCTCCTAGGGTAGGTAGGGTCCGCGACCCCTTAATCCACTTTTCTGACTTTGTTCAGAAGGCTTCAAAAACGCATTTAGGAGGGTCAGACTGGAGAAGGGAGTGAATTTTTCGGTGCGAGACATGTCCAAAAAGGGATCATGTTTGTGTTCAAACGCTACATTCGATGCTATGCAGGTCCAATTTTGAGCTCAATCCACCGAAAAAAAAATGATTTCGAAGGGGAAACCCGTGGGAAATTCCCTAATGGGGCTCGGCTAATAGGTAGGGGTCCTGGGGGCCTTAATCCACTTTTCCGACCCTGTGTGGTAAATTTTAAGGGTGAAGACCTCTTGAGCATTGGCCTAAATCACGGACTTGTCCAGCGGAAGTTTACTCCAAGTTTCAGAGACAAGATCCAGCATTTCCTGGGGAAGATTTTGCGCAATTTCTGCAGGGTTTTTGCGATAATCTGCATAAAAGGAGTGGGCATTACCCATGACGAAGATCCTTCTCATACAAGCAAAATCCTAGGGTGTCTTGAAAGGCCTGGACAGGTTGAGGCCGGACTCGATGCAATGTTGCTCAAAGTCACGTCGGCTAACGCAATTGTGATCCGCACCCGATCGAACCGGTAGAACCGAGATATAGTGTGGGTAAAAAATTACAGAATCAAAGGATGTGAGTTTACGATGGGATGAGTACTAGTTCGATTTCAAATGTTGTTGCATTTCTGAATTCCTGGTACCGATTAGGCTCCAGGTCTCCAAACGATATATGAAAACTGCCGATCAGTACTCGATCATGCATTTAGCGTTGTAAACGTTTGTGTATATGTACATATATTAGCACATCTCGCCGGTTTCCGGGTTCTTCTTAGGGGTCGTCTTCGTCGATCTCTACTTGCTATCAAGTTTCTACGCCACCGGAAATTCTTGCAATAGTCTCAGGAAATCAACTCCCAAACCAAACTCTGCCACTACGGCACTCCTGGCGACCTACTATGGAAGAAATCCAAGACGAAGATTCGCTAGCAGTCCCTCTGTCGCTACCTCTCGAGTCCAGGCCGCAAAACGTCTCTGCCCAATCGGAAATGGAGAGCGAGTCAGCCGGACGTAACCGTTCCTCTGGTATCTGACCATTCACTACTACTTTACTTTACACTGACGACCTACAGCTACAACATACTACAGAAATGAATCCGCACCCTCTACTTCATCTCCTCGCACCACCTATATTATCGCACACCTACCGCAAATACCATAGAACGGTGTGCGTTTTATCTATTATCTATCTTTTGACCTTATAATCATATATCCGTCAGTTCGACATCCACACGACCCATACTTGACAGTCCTATTGAACAATCTCCATCGGGCAGCTCATCTACTTCGTCAACCAATTGTGGGTTTCTCACTCTTCACCATCTTGCGGGGCTAATATTATCCCCAGCAATACATCGATCTGTCGACGGCGGCATATCCCTACCCTCACATATGCAACCTGAGACCGCGGGTACAGTCATGTACTAGGAAGAGCAACAGGATATAGAAGAGCAACACTAGCAATTATGTACCTTCCACACAACCTGCTGGGCCCAAGTTTTACAGGAGTCCAGAAGGGTATCATATCATCCTGTCTGCAAAAGGTTTTGTGCTAAAAGCTCCTATAAAGTCCCCAAAATTGCAATGTTTGTCGCGGCATTTCACAGCCATCGATCCGGATTACCAGACCTCTCGCTCTTTCTATGTTAACAGTGTGGGAAGTTGCCTTTTCTGTTGCAGAGGAGGTTTCAAGCATCCCTGCTTCCAGATATGTATGTTAAACCACAGAAAAGCATACCCCAGAGTCTCAGCAGAGCCACAATTGATAACGCTACAGCCACATCGTGATTTAGGTTCACCGTTCCCAATTCACCCATTTTGGCAATTGAGTTAAACCACCGGGTCACCATCTACTGGGCGAAAGTCACCGTTCAAACGGGTTAAACCTTGTAACCAATTCAGGCGGGTCAAAAGTAACCCGTTCAGGCAGGTCAAAAACACCTGTTTGAATTTCATCCGGTATTGTCCGTATTGTCCCGTGGAGTGGGTGAATGGGGAAGTTAATCTGTCAACCGGGGGAAATGAACCCGGTCTCAGTCTTACAGTGTGAATTCTGGACTCCAGTTCAACAGAATGATTCAACAATTTGACGGCAGCACTGCCAGCATCGGGAGTCATCTCAATATGTTTGATGTCTCCCAAAGGTTATGAGGACCCGATTTACATGGTCAACCTACCTTGAAAAAATTCAGTAGCTGGGGAGACATATCCGATACCTCCAATAATTCAGGTAGAGGGCTCTGGCTCGTGAAAATCACAGAAATCGGGCTGCAAGTTTGAAGTTGACCTGTCGCATATGTTGATTAAATTGTTTACTTGCCATTTCATTGTTGTCCGGCCCCCAGAATTCAGGGCCACAAAAGACTCAAACTTGTTTGAAATAAGTTCCAGACATGCATAGTCGCGGCTTGACATTTTACGCGGCAGCGCGTTTGCTTGGGCTTGCTTGTCTATCACATGATTTATTCCCTTATCTGGGGGACGTGGTCCCTCCGCGGTGGCAACGCGATCACGTGGGCTTCGTCGACGGGTACGAAGAATCAGGAGTAAGATGGCATAAAAGTGTATAAATTTCATTTCTGATCAAAGAGGAAAGCCACACATTATACAAACTAATCATCATCGCGGGTAGCAAATTCCGGATGCAGGAGCCCAGCACTTCTGTCAATAATCGACCACTCACCCCGCGTTTCGACGCGTTCAATCACAGCGATGATGGTCCGTATGTCTGTGACAATTGGGGTGGTCATGTGGGTATGAGACGTGATCTCTTTGGTTGCATCTTTGCCGGTCGTGGAGCATGGTGTGATCACCGCAAGCAGGCGAGTTTTTCCCGACATGTATCCCCAGATGGGGTCCTCCGGTAGCTTGCAGACCAGGATTTCCTCAAGGCGCCCATAGAATACCTTGGTGACCCAGCTATCATCCTGTGCTTCGACCTGTAGCTCATACTGAGACACAAAGATGAGTCATTTAAGTCACGGATGCATTAGTTAAGTGACCTTACCCTGACAAAAGACATATCTCTTTGCGTCTCAGCATCAGCCTGAGCTTCATCACCACATGCAGACACGCTCCAAACGGAGTCCCCATCCACAATCCGAACTTTGCCCCATTGTGGCATCACCTCTGGCAATTGCAGCTTGAGATCCTTTTGTCTCTTTCCCAATGCTGCTGAGAAGTACGCTGCTATCCCTTTCCTCATCAGTTCATCGTGTACGTTGTTTTTCTTGTATGGTGCTCGGAGAACAGCCTGTGGGTCTAAGGGAGAATATATTAGTGAATATTTGACGTTAAGCCATAGTGCAAGTAAAACCCACAATCATCATAGGTATGTTCCGATCTGGACAAAGTTGACTTCGACGGAGTCCGGCGGGTTGAGAGCTCTTCTTCAAGATCGTATCGTGCACGGAGCTGCTCAAGATGAACTGTTCTGAGAAGGCGGTTATTCAAGTTCGCCCAGGGATAGTGCCTAGATCTGAGGCCGGACTGTAGATATCCACAGTAGCGCTCCATCCAGAATGTCCATGTTGCCCATGAGGGGCCGCAAAACCGGATATCGTCAGCAATATGCAGCAACCCATGAATGGTCAGTGGGCAGGCTGATAAGCGTGCCTCATCGTACTGATAGTAGTATCTAGTTCACACGCAATTAGTGAAAGAAATTTGAAAAATGAACGGGTTGTCAAACTTACTCTTCGTATTTTCTCACCCAGTCAATAATATTATCCTCTAGTTCGTCGATCTGCTTGTATGTGATCTCAAACCCGATACATCTTTTGATGATAACCGAGTATTGGCAGAGGTGGTCATGGTATTTTGGGTGGCGAAATCGTCCCTTCAGCAGCGCAGGTGCGAGGTACACAATCCAGAAACACCAAGCCTCCGCAGTGAAGTATGCCGGATTGCCGCCAAGTACACGGACAAAGTCGGCTGGGATATGACGAACCGCGTCGGCCGTTTCCTGCCAGATAATCTCCCAAACTGCGTCAGGAATCTCGTAATCTTCTGCACCAGTGTCGAGTCCCTTGTATTTGCCGCTCCAAAGCTTGTACAAGTTCGGCGCGTTATTTTAGAAGCCGAGGTGCATCAGATCCCACGGTGCGGATTTTCCAAAGTGAGTGGATCCAACACGGCGCAGAGCGGGGAGACCTTTAATCCCATAGAATCTCGAAATCCTCTTCCGACTGGCAACGGTGGTGCACTCATCCAACTTCTCTGCAACTTCTGCAAAGCTTTCGTGCGATCGACCGGGTAAGTTTCGGGGATTCCAGGACCGTCTGGGTTGGCCGTCAAGAAGAGGTGCAGTCAGCGGCACATAGTAAATAAGGCATGTCACGAGTGCGGGTCACCCGCGAGTCATGACGGGTTGACCCGTGGGAAAACTCGTGGGAAACCCGTCCCGTGGGTTCGGGTACCCGTCAGCACGGGTAGTCAAGGATCTGGGTAGCAATTTTGGAAAGAAAAGAACATAGTCACAATTTTTAAAAGTGCTTTCAATCATGTACTTTCCATTGAAAAATAGCAAAAGAAGAAAAGTACCCATAGGTACCCATGAGTTGATCCGTGGGAAACCCGCGACCCACGAGTCAAGTACTCGTGAACACGGGTAGGCCACGGATCCAGGTAGGGCTCTGGATGACGCAGGTACCCGGGGCCACGGATCCGGGTCACCCGCGAGTTAACTCGTGACATGCCCTAATAGTAAATGGTATCGCCTGCTGTGACATTTCGTGTCCCCTTGATTTCGCATGAGCGACAGGGGCAATATCCATTGTGACCTGTGATGTTCAGCATTTTCTCCATCGCAATAATATCGCCCATCTCAAGAATGTTATAAGCGCGCAACGGAAATTCGGTTTTTGTTAGGGAATCAAAAGTGGGAACACCCTCAGCAAGCTGAGCCAGCTCATCGTCGTAGGGAGTCAGGTAGCTGTGCACGTCTTTCGGTGTTCCTGGAATCATACCTGCGCACATCAGATATTCGAGGTGAGTCCTGATGTCGGGAGGGAGGGAATAGAGTTGGAGGAGGATAGGGGTAGCGGAAGGGCCGGCACGGTTCCGTTTGAAAAGGAGATAACCGTCTAGACAGACACCGAGGGCAATGTCGTATTTTCCGGAAAAGTATTTGTGTGACAATGTCTTGTCGTCGACGACAACATTCTGCTTGCGCAAGGTTCTATAATGGACACTGTCGAAGACGTCCGCGATGGTTCCCGAGGTATGTGTGTATTGATTCCGATAGAGAAGGCGCTGAACCATTTTGGGGTTTTGAAAGAAGCCTTGAAGACGGGGGATTATGGGTACATAACAACAGAGCCGACGTGGCTTTCCGGAGGGAGTGTAGCGGGACCCGGAGCAAAAATCACAGGAAGAGAGGGAGGAACGGGAGCCGGTGTAGGCCATGCATGCGTTGACACAGCAATGATACCATACGGGCTCGACACAGGAAAGAATGGCGACGCGGTGCAGGATAACCCACTCGGAGCTGATATCGAGTTTATGGTCAAATGTGTACCGCATTTCCTCGAAGACTTCGCGCGACATATTGGACATCATTTTGAGCTTAAACGCGCGTATATTATCGCGATCTTCTTCAGACAATACATCATTGCCTATAATGTTGTGAGTAAAAGACATTGTAGCTTCTGCAGAGACGCACGCATTTCCCATAGATCCTCCTCCCTCTCAGGACCTATCATTTCCTCCAGCTTGCGGATCATATCTTCTCGGGAGATGGGGGTATCGGTGTCCCGAACCTCATCATATGCTTTCCATCCGTCAATCTCAAAATCCTCCTCCTCTTCTGGTATGAGCGAGTTGAGTTGGTGCGCGACATCATCCTCCTCGGCAGAAAACTCCTCATGATCATCAAAATCAACGACCCTCGAATCACATCTTGTCTCGACCTTCCAAAAGAGCAGCGGACCCCCTGCTTGATGCGTCCGAGTCCGACAATTCCCCGTCATCATGGGGCTCAGAGCGACTTCGTTTATTGGGGATATTGTGGGATGGATCATTGTCATTCTCTGACTCAGAACCAGGCTCAAGCGATGCATCAGACTCGGATTCGGACGGTAGCATGGAAGAAGGGGACGCTGCGCGATAATGACGCCGTCGAGTGCGGGCGGAGAGCATTTCACCACAGTGGGGGTTACAATAGCATCGTTTCTTCTTTTCCCGCTTCCTCTTTCCTGGCATGAGCTCGGGAGATCGCGCAAACGGCGCGACGGCAGCAAATCTTGCGCGTATGCAAAGACACAATGGCAGACACAATTTTCAAAGCACAAGCTGGGAAGCAGAGGCTGAGACTGATTCCGGAGAGTGAGGGCTGAATCACGCGAGGTAACAGAAGAGGCAGAGTGCTGGTTTGGCGCTCGAGTCGACGCGAAAAAGCGAAGAGCGCATCCGATTTGGCATGTGGCCAAGCAGGTGCAAACTCGGCGCTTGCGGGCCGGATCTCGGCATTTTGGGTCACTGGATATCATAATGGGAAGGTTAGGGAGGTGAATTGTAAAATTTTCAGTTAGCAGTCAAATTGACTGCCTTGCCTCCAATTGCCCTCAGCACACTCGGAGCGAGTGTCATCAAAATGCAATCAAATCGTCGGCACACGGATCAATTGTCAAAAATGCGGATCAATTGCTTACACACTTGATCTGAGTGTGAACTCTCTCTACAGTGACGTCAGTGCACCGATTCTCTGCGTCAGTTCAGCGCCGCGCCGCGTCAATTTCGCGCCTTGCAGCGTCAGTTGCAACCTCAGTACGCGTCAGTCTGCGCCGGGATCGCGCCGTGACACAGCGTCAGTGTGACCTATCTGCGTCAGCTCGACATCATCAACTTCAAGTCTGTCCGCGTCTCTCATGCGCCATTCTGCACCAATGTTGCGCAGCTCTACGCCGTTGTACGCGACCTCCACGTCGTGGATGGCAGCCATGACCCTTCCAATCTGTTTCGGCCTATCCTTAGTTGCGTCGATTGCTCGTTCGACCTTCACCATACTGCTGAAACTGCTCGCTGTTCTCAACGGTCGCTAACTTGCGGTTCAACCTCGATGTAGAACCCGGCACCTTTTGAGTTGCACTGTTTTGAACTGGTATTGGAACTCTATTCAGACAATTGACGCCGTACTAACTGCGTCAACAAACTCAAGTTACTCGAAGTTACTGCCATGCACAGAAATTCAATCGCTATAACAGCCTTGTCTCCCTGGAATTTCTAGGTTCTGACCAGCTGTGATATATTACATCGAGTTTTACAAGTCTGTTGGTGCTGCTGGCACCGCTTCAAAGCCCCCCTGCGCTCGCTCCGTCAAGACGTGCGCCGCTCTGCGTCAATGCACAGCCACCATGCGTCAAAGTTGCCACTGATATTGACTGATGCACCACAGATGGATTTTGAGACGAATGCATCAAACGGTTCTGATATACCCCTGGTACATAGTGGTAGCACCAAGACTTGCCATATTCCGCCTTCACCGAGTTATCTGGAAAATAGTCATCAAGTCAAACTTGCTATCTGGCCCACATAGATCTCAAAATTACGCCCAAGCCATTCAAATGCCTCCATCATGGGTTCCTAGCATTCATTCAAAGTGAGAGAAGAGCGAAAACCCCAACAGGAAGGTCATCATCCCTATTCACGACCTCTCCATTCGGGATGGCCACAAGAGCTTCCCACGGTTGGTCTTCCCAACTCCAGAATGGTGTCCTCTGGGTTCAAGTATGATCTGGCTGCATTTGGGATCCCAAGAGGTCAATCGCAAGGACGGTTTGTGCTTCGCCTCGTTGCAATTCCGATGAAATTACGAGTCTTAAAAATTATTTTTAAACTCGTTCTTTAGTCAGCGTTTGAGCGCCAGCGAGGTCAACTTTTCGACAATGACATCAATGTAATGTGTTGGAATCGTTTCCTTATAAGGGAATTTTGCTTATCCGAAGCCCCGTTTAGCTGCTCAATTCTCGCTATGTCTGCAGTGTGATTGCTGCGTTGTTCACTTGTTGTGCGGTGGCACTCATCTCGCACCGGCATCAGCGGAAGCACATCCAAGGCAGCTCGGACTCAGGCTCCCGGAGCTGCCTTTCATGCAAAAGAGAGCCATCCTTGGCTTATTAAGAGTTAAAGGCTCTCAAGGTGGCAGTTGCTGTTCGTACGCGACACCCGTTGATGGTAATGGCGGCTGTGCACTGTCTCTTTCTTCCTCCCACATGGCGCCCCCACTTAAATGCCCCCATGCGACGTTCGAGTACGCGCTGATGGATGTTCACCACTCGCTGTCAGACCAGGAGGGGCCCGCCGCTGCGTGTCTTCACAGTTCATAACTATCTGGGACTCGACGTGTAACTGCCGCTAACACGCCGATTGTGCTCTGTTCCCGTGGATCCTGAAATCCGTCAAACGTTCCTAATCGGCAACTAATCGGCCCATCATTCTGGATATCCTCGTTCACCGCAGCTTTCGCTCCTTCAAATTTAAATTCAAACACATGAGACTCCGGCCCTATGCTCGGGCACTGGGGTCATCGCCAGAGCAAGAGTCTAAGAGTCTCCGCGCCAACAGGTTCCCTCCTCCGAATTGTCAGTTGGCGCGGTCGACACACTTCGAGATGTTCTTCATTTTTAAGCGGCAGTGCACTCAATCTTCTCGCGCAGCCGCTGCACCAGATCTCAAAAAGGCCGTGTTCCTGGCGATCTTCATCCTTTTACATTCGCCAGAAATGCCCACTGATTCATTGTTCGATGAAGGGATCATGCCGGTCAATTTCGACTCATCAATAATGACTTTTTTTTGCGTAATCTAGCACCTCCATCGTCTTTGCTCACCATTGACTTTTCAAATCTCTGTAATTCAGTTTGGTTCTTGGTCTGATCTAAGTCGATTCTTGTTTTCCTTGCACTCCCAAATGTCGCGTTGCCCTCAAGACACAGACTCACCGCGAAGCTATAACGTCGATCTTGCTGTCGACCCATTCCCTGGCCTTGGAAAAACTGCGGCACGTTGATCATGCACACCAGCCGGTACCCCGGAATGAGCGCTTCTGTCGGTTCTGTAAAACTGAGATGGAAAGTCCAGAACATGCGTTATTAGAATGCCAAGCATCAGCGGCAGTTCTCAACTTACGCAACATCTTTCTGGAAAAATTATTCCACACTCTGCCACGACTGCAGAATAAAATGGCGGAACTAACCAGTGTTGAGTTCTTGAAAGCCATAATTCATGAGCGCTCGACAATCGTCTTGGTTGGGAAATTTGTGCACGAAGTTCTTGAGGAATTCTACGCGAGCCCGTTGTATCGTAGAAATGTTTGATTCGCGAAGCTATTAATTCCAGACTCACCTCTATTCGTTCTCTAAGGTCTATCGCGGGGCATGGGGAAACCTATGGGATTGGCGTAATGGAGCTTAGCTGGTGAGAAGAGGTCCAGAACGATGGTGTATTTTTACTTGCTTTGTACACCGGGATAATTCCTGGAAGCCGGCGTTCGTTATTCGGACCGTGCCGTGTAATGCTACCTACCTACCTACCTACCCAGCTTGACAATGACAGGAGCAGCGGGAATTTTTAGGTCAGACCAGCTGATCTAATCATAACCCAACAAAGGCGGTGCCCGTCCCCATGACAATGACGTTGAAGTTAATCATCGATAGCACGTGATCTGTCGCTCTTGTTCTCGAGTCCTCCACGATGGCGGCTGCGTCGCGGACAGAGCTCCTCGCGTGACTCAACGAGCTCCTGCAAATCAACTACACCAAGGTTGAGCAGTGTGGCGCCGGCGGGGCATACTGCCAGGTGCTCGACTCCATCTATCTCGACGTGCCGATGGCGCGCGTCAAGATGGCTGCAAAGCACGAGTACGAGTATGTCAGCAACTACAAGATCATGCAGGGCGTCTTCAAGGCGAAGAAGATCGACAAGCCGATCCCGGTGGAGAAGTTGATAAAGTGCAAGATGCAGTGAGTGTCGCGTTTAAAACAAAATGGGAATTAGGATGTTGATTTGATGCGTAGGGATAACCTCGAGTTCCTGCAGTGGCTGAAGCGCTTCTGGGACACAAACTACAGCGAGGGCGACTACGATGCCCTGGCGCGGCGCAAGGGCGTCCCCGGAGACCTGCCCGTGACCCTTTCACTTGCACGCGCCGTAGCATCTGGCGCGGGACACTCACCAGTGGGCGCGGGCAAACAGAGCCCCGTCGCGGGGCGCCGCGCAGGCACGCCCAATGATGCGGCCGTGAAGGCCCTCAACGGCCAGGTGCGCGAGCTCAGCGCCAAGCTCGAGGGATTGGAGAAGGAACGCGATTTTTATTTCGAGAAGGTGCGCGGTGCGGTTCCTCTATCGGGATCGAGTGTTCATACTTGACCCCAAGTTACGCGAAATCGAGATCCTGGTGCAGCAAAAGACGGAGGCCCTCCAGAGCGCGGGCCAGGACGACGAGACGTTGCGTGAGATACAGAAGATTTTGTATAGTACAGAGGTGGGTCTCTCTCATTCCCTCCCCTCGTCGGCCTCGTTCCTTCATCCTCTGCGTGCGCGGAGGAGCAGCGTCCGCCAGCGTCATTGATGCATGGTCGCCGTCGTGCGTCTTGCTTGCGCCGGGGAGCCAGCGATCACTGGTTCATGGTGGATCGGAGTTAGGTTAAGGCGTTTCAGTGTTGGCACCGTGCGTCTGCCAGTCATTGAAGAGACCAATGTTGCGTTGTCTCAAGGTGGATACATCCCCCTGGCGCAGTGCTGTAATCGTGTCTGGTGCGGGGCATCCGAGACTCGGGCTGTATCCGCGGACCTGATTTACTGCCTTGCGGCTCACGTCCAACCTCGACCGCAATCGCACTTCATCATCCATCCGCCACATCATCCCGAGCCCGATTCATTCCAATCCCAATGGGTATGCGCCGTTGCGCTCTCCGAATCATCGCTGCGCGTCTTTCCTCCCTATTCCATTCAACGTATTCCGATCTCAGCATCAGATACTAACATCTTCACAGGAAGGCTTTGAGGCCCCCGAGGCTGAGGGCGCGGTCGACGAGGAGGAGACATTTTAGGTGGGTTGCTCCCTTGCCTTCTATTTCTTGTCGTTCGTTTTGCGTGGGTCTGTTTTTGGCCGGTGTTTCGTCGCCATAGTTCTCGGTCTCTACCTGGTGGAAACGGTGCGGGAATCCCGGGTTGGAGCATAGATATCTCCTCCAACCCAGTAGCCTTTGCTCTGCGGATTTGTGCTGCTCCCGTGGCGCTCACTCCTCCCTATTTGTCTCCTTCTAGCCCCGGTCGCTTTCCCGTCCCGCGTTTATTTCTTCTACAAGCTACGTTCGACCTCCGATGTGGACTTGAGCTCGAGCGTGGTCTACCCGCGGGTGGGGTCTGTTCGCGTATTCGGTTCAGGCCCAAAATGCGCTGCAGTTCGTATGGCTGATATCATGCCATCGTTTTCTTCTTAAGCTGTTGTGGTTTCTCTCGATACATACGCGAATTCGCGTTCACTTCAATATTTTCCTCCCTTTCTCACTGTCCACTTCATTTTTGATCCTTCGCCCGAGCCTCGACTAACCAATATCTGCTCCCCATATCAAGGGAGCGGTTCGACGCGACGTCAACCACGGGATGTCGAAGTGCGGGCTTGATACCGATGTCTGTGTACGATAATGTTACAGCATTTTTCAAACGTTTGTACGGGATTCCAAAAGTAGCGGCGCCAAGACTCGTCAAAGGGGTTCGAGTGCGTCAAAAAATCCACTTAGGCCTTTTATTTTTATTTTTTATTTTGACCTTCTCCGACAAAACTTCGAGTATTTATACTCTACGGAAATATATTCCAGAAAGTTCTACCCGGCTCAAATGGGATTATAGAGCATGAAGATCGATAAAAGTATGGTGTCGGAGAATCATCGAACACCGACGCCGTAATTTTGGGCTCTCC
This sequence comes from Mycena galericulata, assembly GCA_029289565.1. NCBI lineage: Eukaryota > Fungi > Basidiomycota > Agaricomycetes > Agaricales > Mycenaceae > Mycena > Mycena galericulata. Next base: position 438,400 of record JARKIA010000047.1, read on the forward strand.
ATATCACCTCGGGAGATGGCTTGAATAAAAAGCTTCTCGTCCGCTGTCGTTCATATTTCGCTGCATTGAACTTGCAAGACTCCTGGCGGTCACTGGATCATGCCTTGTAGCAAGATGGGGTTCTTGCGAATGTAGATTTGGAAAGTGTCAGACGCCCGTAGCATGAAGAGGAAAGATACCCGTTGACTGGGAGCCTCGATGTCGAGTGTCGGAGGGGGGAGCACAGTTTTTGAGGGCGAGCCGAGTAGTATAACTTGAACCAGCGGGTAAAAACATTATTGGATTGTGTCGCTGATTCAACGTCAAAGTGGGAAGTGGGTCTCTTGAATTACAAGGACCCCGAGATTAGAGAGGTTGCGCAAAAACCGCATGAGCCGCATACGGCTTTTGGCCATTGTGCAAAGCCGCGTGGAAAAATCAAATTCCGGACGGTGTGAAGTTACCTGGGAAGAAGGAGAGGTAGTGTGGGGTGGGGGAGCCTCCCCGGAACTGCCCCTGCCGCGTGACAGACTTAACTTGAAGAGTGTGAAAGCGGAGCTAGTGGAGCAGCTGGAGCTTGCGGCCTCCCATGCTTGCAGATCCAATGTGTATTATTTACGGGAATCTAGTATGAGTTTAAAGGGAAATACCCACAAACTTGATTCCCCAGGCTTGCGTAAATTCTCTCTACATCCATCTACTATTTCACCTTATATATATATATATTCCCTCGCACGGACAGCTTACAGGATGCTCTGTCGTCCAACGCCAGCGCCATCCCCTTAGATTTTTTGAGGCCCCCGTACCAGCAATCGATAGCCCTGATCATTCCGGTCATTTTCGTGTATTCAGATTCCCCCCGACGGGTATTGACCTTTCCAGAGGCCAAAAAATGCTTTACATTGCCAAGCATGTGAATGTATTGGCCCTGGTAGGAGCCCTGGTTATCCTTTGGGAGGTCGGATACGGAATCCGGCCCTCGAGAAACTTTTACCCGAACTTTTCTCTGGGACCGACCAAAATTTTGACCCGAATTCTCGCTCCAGCGGGACGATAGTCCAGGTCTTGCCCGAACTTTGAATCTAACCTCGAATTGGCAAAAAATAAAAAATAAATAAAAGAAAAATGGTTTAAATGCCCTAGAAATCCACCAAAATTCCCTGGTGCAAAGCCCAGTCCGCTAGCAACGTCTTGTGCAGCTTTTGGAGTATCACAATGTGTATTTAATCTAGACTAGCAGTTTGCCCGTGTTTCGCTACGGAAGAATACTCTATGACATCTTTCGAAATCCATACAAGAACTAGATAGCTGTCAAGATTCCCAGACTTGGAGATGAATGCACCAGCTTGAATGATTGCCAGAGGGAGATAACAAAGAGCCTAGGAAATGTTGAAAGAATATTGAACACGCGAATGAAGATTAGGCACGCGTTAACCCATGCTGTGGAATAGTCCCAGTCCATCAATTCTGGTAGGATCTCCAGGATGTCCGGATCCGTGCTTGCAACGAGCGCGACACCATCTGGCCATGCAGTCATTTGGGCAAAAGCAAAGAATGCGGCCGAAGATGTGTATGAGTGGGCGTAACGGTTGGCCACCCAGTATCTATGGGCCCACAATAAGCATCGACACTGTGTATTGATTATGAGATGTAAACCCACCGGATGAAAGCTATAAGTCCCTCGTAGACTTCTGAACCAAGTTCGAGCACTGCGCCGACCGTGGACTGATGCTGCATCAGGTTTCCTAAAATTTGACAATATTCTGGCCAAAGGAAGATGCTGCTGCGCTCAGTATGAGTTCGCTCCACAACTCGACCCTGGCACTTTCGATGATCTTGTGGAGGCCATCCGACTTCGTCATTGCGCCTGGGGCCTTGCAGCTCTCCATAATTTCACGCCGGATAAGAACGACAACACGCAATTCGAGCGTAGAAGCAGCAGCCAGCGCCGTTACAACACGCTCGTCGGTGATTCGGCGTTCAACAAGTACCTCAAATATATCGAGACCGAGATTGCGGCTCGCGCAATGCACTTGAGATCAATGATAGCTAAATGTTTGCGTCAATTCGCATACGTCTCGGGCTTGACTACCCACAGGCCGATGTCCGGATCCGGGATAGATCAGGAATATATTTTTCTCCTGGCGGGACCTGGCGGCATCTGGCACGGCTCGCAGCTGGCATGTCTGGTGCCAGCAGCCGCCAGCTTGGCAAACATGCCAGATCTGCCATTTTTTTGCCGGTTGCCAGAACATCAGATCTTGATGCGACCGTTCGTAGCGGCTTACGACACGACGACAACAAATGGTACCCCCCGTCTATTGTAACTGGGTACTGCTACAGCACCTCTTTTTTAATGAAGGGTCAGAAAATTTGAAAGGGAATCTTTTTTCTGAGCACCTCAAGGTGATTCACTGGGTCAAATTCTACTGTTTTGGGCTGTCAGAGCAGAATGCCCCGCACAGTAGTTGTACTGCACGGATTCACCTAGCTTTTTTATATGATGCTCTTCATTGTATTGTGGAGGGCTGAAAATACCGGGATAGTGAATAGGCCACCTACATAAAATTTATAGCTGGTAGGTAGATGCATTTAATATTTTCTCTGGCAAAATGTGTGATACAATTGGATTATAGGTAAATTGCATATGTTTGCCCTGGAATGCAGAGCAGAAATCTTTCCCACAAAAGACCTGGGACACTAGAAAGAAATCTAAAGAGACAGTTCTAACCGAAATTGCGCTGGCTTTCCAACAAACAAGGACCCGTGAAAATCCGGTTTGAAATGGCTCACACTATCGGCAGAATAGCTCAGGGTTAGAGCACCAAGCTGTCATTAAATTGCATTTTTGGGTGCACACGCGTGTCAGGGACACCGTGGGATCGACACAGAGATCGGAAAAGTCTCTATACCATAAATAGCGCCATATAGCATAAAATTTATGGGGCGGTAACCATTCCGGGGCTCAAAAACTCTGCATATAACCTGTATCTTCAATAAATTCAGAATTCTTGATGCACTGGGTGAAATCTAAGGAAACGTAAGTGACGTTGAGGTATTTCGAACTTAACTGAGAGTGTACGACTGTAGCAGAGGCCCAAATCCTTGCATACTTTCTCTCAACCGGTCGAAGAATCGAAAGGTCACATTTGTGTGACAAACGTCACGGTTCAAGTTCTCCGCCTCGCTCAATGCACATCCGCACATTTTTAATTACACAGAGTCAAGGAATTCGTTTATTATTTGTTGGAGGTGCTCCCGGGCAAAAAAAATGGGAGTATTGAACCTTTGTTTCAGCCGTAGTTGCTGATTTCGCTTAAGGGGCGTAAAAAGCCTAAGGCTTTTCCAAACTTGCCTAAATCCCTCAGACTACATAGAGAATGTTTGAGGAACTTATATTCGTCACAGGGTGATCGTGCCGGATTTTTGAGGTAGGCTTGTTTTCCTAGTAAAGTAGCTGAACATCTGGGCAATTCTTTCCTAACACAGTCTTCGGGCCTTATTTTGAAAAACTGGCACGATAACTCAATTCTATTGCTAATTTCATTGTGGGTTTTGGTTTTCAGTAAGGAACCAATGTGGCCAGGTAAAAAGCCTTGGGGTTTGCAAAGTTGGAACCGACTGCTTCTACCAACCAAACACGGACAAAGCTGCTGGATCGATCAGCGGTGTTGCCCGTCCCCACTCAAAAAGCTCATCTCGTTTGATAAAAGAACGATCACTTATTACATAAGCACTCATAATCTAACATCGTCCACAGCTTCTCAAGACCAAAAAGCCGACTGGTGACGGTCATTGCCCTCCGGAGATCAAGCGTGTTCACCGCATCGAGGCACTGATCAACGAGCGTGCCGGCACCCGAGAGCTCACCGACTCGGACATTGATGGTGGTGCTGATGCCTCCGACGATGACAGCAGCATCGAGGTCCTCGGTCATTCCACTGCAGTCCACACGGCTGTTGCACGTCGTGCTCCCACTCCCCCCCTTCGCCGCAATACCCGCAATCCCCACATGAATGCGCCCGAGCTCGTCAATAAGCTTTCCCAGGCCTTCGATCCCGACACTTTGAAGTCCAGAGATGATGCCTGCTCAGAGCGCTCGTTCCAAAGTGCCCAGCTCTTCACCATCTCCCAGCAACTTCGCGATGCACAGGGTACCATTGAATCCCTTCGCACCCAGATCAATGCGCTGCAGCAACATACTCACGATATCGAGCGTGCATGCGACCGTGCGGAGTTCAAGTTGGAGATGCTTCAAAATGGTGGCGAGAGTCGTCGTGTGCGTGTCCGTTCAGACACGCGTGTGAATGGGAAGATCCGTTGTGAGGAGCTTTATCCAGATGGCGGCGCGTGCACTTATTGGGTAACAGATCATTCCGATGACGACTCTGAGAAGGAGAACGTGGATCCTAGTCCTCCTTCATCGCATGCACGCTCCCTCCGTCCCCAATCCCCTTCTTCTCTTCATCATCCACCTTTGGGTCCTTCTGTTGCGGGTCCGTCGACCGCTGTTGATACAGGTCCACAGTAGAGTCTGTCTTATCTGAACATTTCTCTCTCATTGACTTTTCTTGAACTTTGCCATTGTACTCATCGTACAGGCCTTCTAATAGCTACTCCTCTTACACTCCTTTAATTCTTAGTTCTCTCGACACCTTCTAGCTACTGCCCTGTGTACGTAGTCAATGTCATATTGGCTATGGATCATAAATTGCGATGTTATGGAATCGTGCGACACGATCGCTGCGACGTTGGTCCGAGAACAACATATTCTCGAAGTTCGCCCAGATCTCCTCCTCCCCGCGGTTCTGTTTCCAAAGCGGCATGTAGACCGTCCGGATTTGGTTGATACCAACCAACTGAGCACGCAGGTTGTTGAGACGGATGCAAATCTCAATCAAATCCCCGCCCTCATTTTGACGACCAATCTCCAGTGGGATACGAAGACGGCCAAACGATCCCTGCAAACCTCGCATCCCCCATTCGGCTGTCTGCCGATATGAGAGCAGCTCTCGGTCAAAGGCGAGACGTTCCTGGATTTCATTGATTGTCCCTCGCATCTTTTGGCCACTTTTGACTGGAGCCCGGATTCTACCTTCAATTTGTTTCGCGCCACGAGGGAAAGCAGTATCGGCAACAAGATAAAACCCTTCAGGTGTCCGAGTGCGGAGTTTTTCATAGATTGGTTGGGTAATGCGGGAATCATGCCAGCTTCCAGGAGCATTGAGTTTTGCAGCAATAGCAGTGCCTAGTGTTCATTTAATTGAGCACATTTGGTATGAACAACTGAAACTCACCTTGGGGTGAAAACACCAAGACTGAGCTAACAAAATGCTCGCAAAGCCAAGCATTGTATGTTGCGTTTTCTATTTCTTCGACATCCGAAGTCTGGCATGGAAGATTGAGACCATCGATACTTCCAAATGCACCGGTCAAGCGAGGGTGTCGGGTAACAATCAATTCATTGTACGCGGAGAATTGATCATGATGCTCGGGCCATTGAATGGCAGCATCGGGCATCCTACGAAGTATTGCCAGAAGGAGTTTGAGCCCGAATGTGATGTACTGGGAGATTGAGCTCGGTATAAGTGCAAAAATTTGCTGTAAGCTGACCCACCTAAGGAGCCGCCGACTTGGTCACGTGGGGGACCTCTTAGGTACCTTTTCGTGTAGTAGCAAAAGGTACCTAATAGGTACCCCCTCCCGGAGGGAGGCCGGGCGGTTCTATTACGAGTATTATGTATTAGATGCCTCGGCCGCGCGCCGCCTCCGATAGCCACCGCCACCTTCCGCCACCATTCCATAGTAGAACGATACTACTCATGCCGGCCGCACCGAAGCGTTCTTCGCGACACTACCACACAGCTAGCTCAACAGGCCTTGGTAAGAGCTATTCTAGCCCTTCCAAGCCACGCGACAGCCGGAAGCGCCAACTTGTTGTGCCGCTCGGACATGACAGCAGATTAGCTGCACTTACGGCTCAGCTTTCCGCTCTTCAGAATGGAGAATCGGTGTCCAGCAGTCCCCAGTCAACACAAGAATCTCATACAGAAGTCAGCGAGCCTTTGGGAAATGCAGACGACGAGGAAATGGCTGCCTGGGAGGATGTGGAGGCCTCCGTTTCCGTTTCCGAACCTCCTGCCCCTGTTCCTACCCCTGCCGAAACAAAGGCGAAGCGATCTTACATATCTTGGCGAGCCCTTCTTCCTCAGCTCGTTGCTCCTCTGGGCGAATTTCGACTTGCTACCTCCGGCCAGAGGCCTCCTGTTGCCCCTCCGAGCATCCAGCACACCTGTGTAGCTTCCTGCACAGGCTCGGTGACTCTCAAATTGAACTGTCTCTACATCTCGCGTACGTATGGACTCAATTAGGCTATCTTTTTCTATAAACCCTTCACAGATATGCAAGAAATTGAGGTGACAACCTGTGAATGTGTCCCTCTTGCTGTCCTTCTTGTCCGTGCTGGGCTTTTTCCAGCCGCACCTAAAAGGCCCAGGATTGCTGTTTCCATTGATCTTCTTGATATATACCGTGCTCTGTTTGAGCGATCTTGTGATGCCGTGACTGCACTGGCGGCAGCTCTGCACACAATCTACCTCCGGCGTGGTTTCAGTGTGGTCTCTCGTGCGGTATGTCTCAATATGTAGTACTGTATTTACATGCAATGAATTTTTCTCACAGGGAAACTTGGCCAAAGACCCATACCGTACGTCACTCGGGTCCGCGATCCAATGGTACAGCAATGTTCGCACACGTCTTCGGCGCGAAACGGATGCTGTCCTCGAAAATGCTCAGCAATCAATACTTGGTACACAACTCAATCCTGATCCCACGGTTCATACCTTTGCCTCAGGAGGAATGCCGCTGCCGGAGGCCTCCGAGGCGGAGGACGCCTCTGAACCAGCATCGTTTACTTCCATTCCAAGTCCACCACGCGAACATGACGATTTATCGGAGGAGTCACTCAAACCTGGCCGTGCCCATCGTACACTTCGTGAACGCTGCCCTGCATGCTTTGGCCTTGATAGCTGGGGGAGGCCACTGTCAGAGTCAGTATCCCGTTATTCAAATCCCTCTTTTTTGCTTACATCTGTATTCCAGAGGCGGAGATGTTCAACTCGGATCCGATGGCTGTTTCAGTTATCGCCATCTTCGTTCTGCTGGTGATGGACCTATTGAATATGATCCCTCGTTCTTCCTGCCTAAAGAAAAGGTTGACAAGGTTGACAGTAGAATTAGGGAGGCCAGGAAGGAAAAACCTCGAGCATATAGTTCCCCCATCCCTACGGAAGCTGTCGATGCATGCGAGGCCTCCTGGACCGCCGCTGATGAAACCAAAGTCAAATCGGATCCCGCACGATACGATGCCCATGGTGTTTTCGTCATAACCTGTCGTCATTCTCAGGTTCTTTTTCTCTGTAACATCGACGGTCCAGGGGAGAGTCAAAAGTACATCATTGCGGGGCTGGAGGAGGTGGCCTCCATGCTTCCACCACATGCTACTGTGACACAATGCTACGATGTTGGATGTGTTACAGAACGCTCTGTGAACCTGGTTTGTTATTCCTCATCCTATCCCGGCCTATTACCCACTGGATTATAGTTTCCGATTCTTTCCGGAGGCCTCCGGGAGCGCGTCTCCTTTGTCATCAATGCAATGCATGCGTACGGACACCAATGGGTCTGTCAGCTCATCTATAGTCCCCGACTACATAAAGGCATGGGCTTGACGGATGGGGAGGGCGTGGAGCGGTTCTGGTCCCGTATTCGGAAGTTGATTCCACTCACAAGGAGGCAATGGGTAAGTCACATCACCCTATCAACCTGCTGGCTGCTGACACCAGATAAATTGCAATAGAACTCTCGGCGCATCTGGATGATTGACCAGTATGCGGGGTTTGTCAATGTCGATGGGCGTAACAAGCTTGGTGATTGGATGCAGCGCCAGATGGGCAAGAACGTCGCCAGCAAGAAAAAGGCGGCCCTAAAGACCCTCCGTGAGTGTGGCATAAGCCGGTCGGAGCTTCGTACCCAGTGGGAGGAGCAAAAAGCGACGCAGACCTCGCTTCGGTCACGTATGGAGGCCTCCTTTATCTCCAGGATACCGGACCACTGACATTGATAACTTCCTTAGATGCACCTGTGCGTTTACGCCGTGAGCTTGACAAAGTTCTGGGGTTACAGGCCCAGATCGAAACAGTGGACAAGTCTATCACCGAGGTTGAGCAGTCCATCACCAAAGGGTCGGAGGCCTCCCAGGAGTCTCTCGCCCTCCTCCGTGGTCTCGAGCTTACCCATTCAACACTGAGCAACCAGGCTGAACAGCTCTACGCATCTCTCAACATCCATACCGGCTTTCCGGAGCTCCAAGGCCTTCCCTTGGAATTTGTGCGAACGCTCTTGATGGCTCGGGACCTCAAAATGAACATTCGAAAGCGCGCCATTGGAACATTTTATGAGTGGGAAACACTGGACCGTGCAGTGGGAGGTAGACACGAAGCACTGGGTAAGTACAAGAGGCATCCGTGTTATTCTGTTTGTTTAACATGATGTAGGTACCAAGCTGCATCAATCAACGCGGAAGGCAATCTCACGCCGCAAGCCCGCCTTGTTCAAGGCCATCAAAAAATACAACAACTATTGTGCTGATCTAGCACAACTCATGCCGCCGGGATGCCCGGTCCCTCTACCTGAGGCTCTACCCACAGAACTCTGTGGTCTTCGTGATGACCCCTCTCTTCACGATGATGTGTGGATTTCACCAGCTGACGGAGGGATTCCTCGGTGGCTCGAAGATGCTGACGTGCGGGATGGAATCCGTGCCCTCCATCTGGCCGATGTTCCGAAGAGCAAGAACGGATCCCATTTGAGACAGCGAACATGTCCCGGTGGCTCTTAGAGGAGTTGGCTGTGGTTTCAAGGGCAATAGAAACCCATGGAGGTATGCATCCATGTCCACGATTGCTTTTCAAGTGTTAATGTTCGACCAGACTCTTACCTAAAGCTACCTCTTCTCCAGCGGAAGCAATATCTTGAATATCTTCGTGTCACCTGGGCCCCTGCTCTTCTCACCTCCCGCCACTTCCAATCAAATCCGCATCCGGAGGCCTCCGGGGGTCGAAGCGGCGCGATTACAACCAGGGTTCCAGATACCAACAGCTCTACCCTCTCTGATCTCAATGAGGAAGATATTGGTGACCCGGATGAAATTCTGGATCCCAGTGTAACTCATGTGGAGGCCGCCGAGGAACTGGATCCTGGAGATATGTCGGAGTCGGAGGAGGTGATTGATGTCCAGGACTCTCTAAATCAAGCCGATGACGAAATCGACACTACTGCAATCAATGCGGACACGGTAAATCTCATGTTTGTGTGGGACACGAGGGTAGGTGCTACCAATATGACCGTATCTGAATCAACTCATGCCTTGTAGGATAATCTCTCTGTAGACCTTAATCTCATTGAATGGATGGCAAGCCTCGTTCGACACGACATCGACGGCCGATCTGCAACTCGTGTCGTTTTACCTTGTGATGGACGGCCTCTGCTCGAGATTGAGGCCTCTGACTTGGCCAGAATCCAATCTCCAAGAGGCCGACTCAATGGCCACTTTATAAATGGTGTTGCCGCATCTCTTCTCAACCTGCATGCACATCCAACATGTATCTACACGGAGAGCGCACGCAACTGTGCCATTCTCACGACTTATGACCTTCCCCGTGTACGCTACAGAGGTTCTGACGCTGAACTGTGGCGCAGTATTGAACCTACTCGTTATTGGGAGAAGCCTCTCTGGCTGATCCCCATACATCGCCCGAATGAGGAACATTGGGTTCTCGTAGTGGCCTCTGTGCGTCAGCAAGAGTTGTGGTTCTTTGATAGCTTTGGTCGCCGGCGGGGATGGAGGCCAGATCTTCAAGTATGTATCCTATTCTTCCTGCAATTAATTCATTCAATGGGTGTTTTTGTAGGCGGTCATGCTTCTTGTCAGCCGTATGGTGGTTCTGGCCAATCGAAATAATCACAGTTTGTTGATTTCAACCGAGGATCCAGACCAGCCATGGACTGCTCGCCCTCTCGTGCCACTTGTGAGTACCCTCCGTCAATCTTCCGCTTCAGTCAATGTTTGGTGGCCTCCGTGCTTATGTTAAATGTTTGCTAATTTCGAGACTAGGATGAGCCTCGACAAAGAAACAACTACGATTGTGGAGTTTGGGTACTTTGCATGATGCTGGCTGTCCTCCGTGGATTTGCGAACACTGGGGTGTCGGAGGAACAAATGGGACATGTGCGAAAGCTATTTAGCAACTATGTACTTAGCCTACCACAAAAATCATAATACTCTGCGGGATTCCCAGTTAACATACAAACAAAATCAATTTGGATTGAATTCGACAAAGAACAGCGCCCGACGACGGAACAACGGAGGCCTCCATTATGCGATTAATTCAAGAATTGGAGATAATACAAATGGTAGATAGTACGGGCCAGCCACTGCAAGAAGTGCAGCTCCATCGCATACTCCCTGGGATCATGAAAAGCATGATAGATTGCGCGGGAATGAGTTAAATGTTCCCACCGCTCAAGTAAACCCGCAACCTCCTGGCGCAGTTCTTCAATACAGACCACCCAGCCACGTGCCTTGAAATCCGCGCGCCGCCCAACATCCCTTTCATTCTGCTCGCGCATTCTAACACCATGCAGAACGATGCCAAGGCGGATGGTATGCGCATAGCCCTCCGAGGACATGGGATCATCGTCCTCCACCACCACCGTGTCATCGTCTTTGAAAGGGGGCTCGTTCTTCTATCGCACCAAGCTAGTTTCATCCAGTTTCTGGGCACTGGAAACGGCCTCTTGGAACAAATATTCCGATTCGGGCAGTGCGAGCTCTTGCAACTCAACGATGCGGCCAGGAAGCACGGGGAGAGCGGGAATACAGCGCGGGGGACGTGACAGCCCTTTCTCAGTGGTAGTGTGAAGGTACTGGGCTCGTTGAGTACACGTATGGACAATTTTCGCACTATTTTGGGTCAAGATTTGAGACTCTCTGCAAAGCGAAATTACGGGCAAAACACGCACTGAGGAGTCCTATTATGTCTAATCTTCCTTTCCCTCTCGGCAGAGACCCGGGCATCGGTGGTGAGGTATTTTGCACGACGACCCATGGAAATAGTGGTGGTTGGAGGCAAAGTTGTAAATTAACCTGTGAACGCCTCGGGTTTTTGACACTTTGCTTGTGCGTGCTTGTACAGTCCTGTACGAACCTGTACAGGCCGTAACACTGCCAGACCATAGGCTATGCCTGAAATTAAACCACAACTCGAAAAATATACCTGCGGGCATTAGAAAAATGACTGAAGTCTGGGGGTATTGCGACCTTTGTGTGGAAAAGAAAAAAAAAAAAAATTCTAGAAATGTTCCCCAAAATGCATTGGGATATGTCAGAGTAACCATTTTTTGAGGTCTGGTGGAGTTTCCGACAAGGATTAGTGGTCTGGAGTCTTGTTTGAGCCTGTACAGGTTCGTACAGGACTGTACAAGCACGCACAAGCAAAGTGTCAAAAACCCGATGCGGGATTCAGGTCAGAATTTGCATGCAACAAGAACAAGCTTCGCTCGTCACCTAAAAAAATGCACTAAAATCGGAGGGCACCCGGCAATGGATTGGATGCAGTTGCGGGTTTTGTCGAGGAACTGAGGATACCTATTGAACAAGGTATAAAAAAAACAAATTATACTGACCTTTATTCGGCCTCTGATTCGTTGCCGCAAACGACACATCGTTACGTCGAGGAAGCGGGAGGAGGCCAGGAGCCGTCAGACGGAGGGTGGGAGGCATACGAGGTGTCACTGGTCACATGGCTGTGACCATTTCTCTTTTCTCTGTTAATATTGCCGCCGTTTGCTCACCGGTACGTTCCCCTACCCAATTTATATTTCCAACGTTGTAATCCTTGTTTTCCTAGTCCTTATTCATCCCGGTCCCTCCCCAGTACATTACTCAAAAAAATCCGCCGGCCTCCAGCCTACCACAAAAGTCTTACTTTCTTGCCTCTTGTACGTGCCGGTGACTCCTTCCTTCCTTCAGAGGCCTCTGACATTCTTTTTGACAAGTTTTGATGTGTTCTTGTCTCTTTTGAAGCCTCCTCCGTGGCATCCCTCCTCCCTTGAAAAAAAAACTCGCACTCTGTTGCACAATTCTTGACAAAATCTCTTGCTGTTCTTGCTCTCGGTGGGTGATTCGGCGCGCCACAAGTGTGAGATGCTTGTTCTGATATGACTTTTTCTTTTAAGCTATGGAGTATGCGAACCCCTTGGAGGCCTCCGGAGAAAACCCGTTTTTGGACCCGTTTTCGGTGCATTCCTACAACGATTCGGCGTACCAGATCCCCTCTTACTCCGGCTTAAATGGATTCGGTAATGGCGTGATCGGCGGGGACACCCCGATGGGCGACATGGAGTATCTCGACGATGATGATTACGACCAGTTGGAGTCATCCCAACCCATACACCTTCGACCCACGCCTTTGACCACTACGACCAGTCCCCTGGACGTGATGCCGACCTCTCCACATCTGCGCAAGACTCACCGGAGCGCGACGAGGACGCTTCCCCCGCCATCCGACACGCTACCAATCAGATGCCGCGGGTGGAGGAGAGAGATAGCACACTCTGCCTCACGTACAACAGCGATGAAAGGGGGACTGCGCACCCGTACTTCGACAATGACGACAGCGACCGCGAGAGCGACGAGCTCAACGACAACAACGATCGTCCAGACCCCGCCGACGACACTCCTCCGGATATTTTCGCCATCGTCGGTGCCCGATTTGCTGCTGAGCGCACCCGTGTTGCTGAGGCTGAGCATGCCCGTGTTTCCGAGGCTGAGCGTGCCCGTGTTTCCGAGGCTGGGTGCACCCGTGCCGCCGAGGCATACCACAATGTCCCCGCTGAGAATGACTCCTCGGAAGCTCGTGAGGAGCAGGTAGGAGGTGGAAAACGCGGGGGACATAGCCGAGCGCCTGGACGAGGCACCCGTAACCATGTCGGTGGTCGTAGTCGGGGAGGGGCACCACAGCCGGAGGCCTCCGCGCGTACCCAGCGTCGAGTTAATTCAGTCCCCCCTCCTGCTTCTACATACAAATTGCGTCAAAACCTTACCCCAACCGCAAAGGGGAAGGGAAACGAGGCAACGCGCAACGCCGTGGAGCGGAGACAAGCGCGAGCGCCGCCATCGCCAACGCCCGATCCACAAAAACGGGCCTTTCAGTCGTTAATACGGCGGGTGCCACCCGCCCCACCTGCCAAGCAGCTGGCGCCGGCACTTCCCCCGCCACCCTCGCCGTCTTCCGCCCCACCGCCCTTGCCCCCGCCGCCCCCGCCCTCTCCGAAAAAAGGAATAGCCAGCCCAGACTGGCCACATCAATTCATGGGGAAAACATTTTCCACCTTTGTTGAGATCAACGACTTCCGTGCCGTTGAGCTTCCGCCACCACCACCCGGCCACAATCCCACTGTCCCTCCCATATCTACCGTCAACCCCTGCGACACCGTGGGGGATGCCACGCCCTTCTCTTCGCAACCCGGGTCTCCGCATGGCGAAATCGAGGAGGCCTCCCCTTCCATGCTTAAGGGCCGACCCTCAAAGGGCTTTTTAGATATCACAGGCGAGGCATTCGAGGAAATTCGATTGATCCTCGAGCGCACTGCCGCGTCCCTTGGGGTTGAGGAATCACGCGTCCTCAATCGTTTTATCTCTGAACGCGCCGGGTATGCGCCTGGCCGCGCCAACAATTTCTTTAATACCTACTCAACTTACGCGAACGATATCAAACACCGCCGAACGGAGTCCGGCCGCATTGGGAAGGTGTTTCCGGCCGATGCCCAAGTCCCCCCTTTGCACGCAAGCGAGCTGAAGCAGACTTGGCCACTCTTCAAGGATGCGCACGCGGAGGGCCGCGCTGCGGCCATTCTGGATGTGTATAGGGAGGCAACACAACTCGCCAATGCCACCAGCCAGTCGCTAGGTCAGCGGAAGGCGATCTTTGATCGTAAAATGCTTTTTTTTACGAATGTGGTGAGTTCCTCCTTCAGTTGCTCACCTGCTTTTTCTCATATGTTTTCAGGCCAATCAATGTCATAAAGAGCATGGATTTGATGTCCTCGTTACCATTGTCGGCCAACACGTTAACGAAGACGGAGGCCTCGGGGGTGTTTACACAACACCAAATCTCTCTCAAGTTCGTCCATATTTCACATTTTGCTTCCAGCTCAAACCATATGCATGTAGCTTTTTGAGAAGATCAACATTTCTGAGCACGACCTCATTGGCCATTGCAAGACAGTGGCATAGTAAGTACTCGGAGGCCTCCGTTCCTTCAAATTTATCCATGTCTGATACAACTCCAATAGTGGTGCTGTCCAGGAAAGCGTTGTTGCGGCGCGGCGTACGACCACCAATCCTGTTCGACGATCGAAGACGGCCGCTGCCCTTGAACTTTCCAAGGACATTGAGTCACAACCTGGTGACCCTGTCATCAAACAAATCAAGGCCGGACTCTCCCAGGCCTCCGTTAAGGACTTAGGATTCGACGTATTCACGGCCCTTGGCAAAGGCTTCTGTTGGACGGTGTTGCCAAAGTTCCTGTTCAAACAGGATACCGTTCTGACGGGCTGGCCATACACGGATGGCGTCGAGGTGAAGTTGCCACATAAGGGCAGGAAAAATAGAGGTATAAGTTGTATCAACGCGGCTGAGAAGGAGGCGTTTCAGACGGTGTGGAAGTGCCATATGGCTCCCACGTCGCCATAGGTCACTCTGGGTATTCCGCGAGTCCAGCAGTCACGATCACCTGATCACGTCCAATCTTATTCCGCGCGCGTTGTCCATCTCAATCACCGAATTGAAGCGAGAATCACAAATCAACATCTCTGACATCCTCTATTCCCTCGAGCGCTACATACGCACATCCACACTCCTTCTAACGCTCATGCATCGACCTTCCATCCACGGCGATAAATATTGGTTCACGAATGATATGTTTCTCACCTCACATTTACACTTGTACCCTCACTTATTTACTTACCTATCCGCTCATTACAGACATTTATCCGTTTTATCTATGTACGCCAACGTAACGAGTGGATACCCAGGTCTTCGGCCTTCTCGGACTACGCCGGGGATTGAGCCGACTGTGGTCTGGGCACCCACAAGTCACCGTTGAGCGGCGCAACGTGCTCTCCCTATTCCGTATTTGCGTAGCTCCCGGTTGGTTCGACGGCGAGGGATTCGCTCTAGTGGAGGCACAATACCCATGGACACTTTATTTAGTTGCTCCGATCGTATTTATTTATTTACCGCTGTCATGTACAGGGGTTCACTCCTTGCTTCCCACCACCACCATCCTTTTTCCGAGTCTTTTACCTGTGCGATATTGAGATTCTGTGATCCTTCTGAGCTAAGTTTATCCTACCCCGAGTCCATATTCTTCTCTACTCTTACTCCAGATTCATCCTCACGGGCTCTCGGCAATCTAAAGCACTCGTACTATCATTTTCCCGGCACGACCCGCGCTTTTCTGTCCACCCTTGGACAAACCCATACTTCTACAACGGCCCTCGAGGCTCGCAAGGGACGGGACGGATATGGAGGCCTCCGGCTTTTCCGGATTCGGACGCTTGGTGAGTGCTGTTGCCTCTATTTCAACCTCCTGGCTGACATCTCGTCTCAGGGTCGGACCCCCTCGTACTTTTTACCCACAATTACGAATTGTCCGGGGAGCCTAGCGATCCTGACCAGGCACGGGACTGGTGGCTCAACCCCCCGCACGAGGTTACATCTCTGAGTGCACTGTCCCATATACACACAGCTGTCCTCGATGTCTCGAACCCCCCTCTGTACAATCCGGACGATGACACGGCTGTGGCGGTTGGGACGCGCACAAAGAAGACCGCGTCGGAGGCCTCTGACCTCAAGGACAAGCACAGTAAGTCCCGAAGTGCGCCAAAATCAAAAGCCCTCCCAGAAGTAACAGTGCGTACAATGCCCACGCGGTCGTCGAAGGCAAAGCCGGCTCCACATGTCGAGTCCTCTGAGGGCGAAGACGACGATGAATACGAGGAGAGCGAATTCGAAGAGGAGGAGCTCACCGTGCCCCCGCCGCGTCCTCGCGCCAAGCCCGCATTCAACTTTGCTCCACGCGGTGCCACCAACCCCAAGCCTGCCCGGGAGGCTGCACGTCCCATGCCCGATCTCGGCCCCCAGCCTGTGCGTCGCACCTCCGCCGCTCCTAAACCTCCCACAATGGACAAGGAGACTCATCCACTGGCCACAACGACGTACAAGCAGCGGGTGGCCACTACCTCGAACCAGATAGGCGGAGGCCTCCATGCCTCCCGCCCAGATGTGTCTGTACCCCGCAATATGCAGGCCGGGGGCATACACATCGGACCTCCGACTGGGGTGAAGCACTCCCGCCTCCTCGATGCTGGTGCTGGCCACAACGCAAAGCGGGGGGTTGGACCCCCCCAAACAACAGAGGCCCGAGCGCTGGAGGCTCCTGTCGGTCGTAATCCACCTTCAGCGAAACCATTGCGAAAGCGCGGCCATCCTCGAGGGTGGGAGGGGGAGGAAAGCGACGCGGAGGAGGCCTCCGACCGCAAGCGCGCGCGCCGCAGCACATCAACTCCACCACCATCTCGTAAGTTAAAACACCGAGATGATCGGCGGAATGCCGCCGCCGTGTCGCGTCCCACCACCGTGGCCCCTGTCGCATCAAGTTCGCGCCAGCCTGCACATGCCCCCCGCACCAACACCGTTCCCGTTGCGTCGGGGTCACGCAGCCCCGCTCCAGTTGCGTCAGGATCTGGCCCGCCTACAAATCGCCCCCGCCCCGCCCCCGCTGTCAGGCCGGGCCCCTCGCTTGCTCCCCACCCCACAGCTCTAGGTGCCACCGCAATCCATCTCCCTCCTCTTCCCCACCTATAGCACAGCTGAGCCGTGAGGAGATCAGGGCATACATGGAGACCCTAGGAGGGGCCCTAGCGTTCTTCCAGAGCCATATGCCTGCGGAGGGGCCGTGAGCACGGAGGCCTCCGCAATCTCCTGACCCGCCCGCTTGTTACGCTGTAAACTATTGTCGCTGGTTCTTGGTCTGTGAGTAGTCGTATATTTCTTGCTGCAACTGACTTCTTGTTTCTTGTCCTCACACGATGTATTATTGAAATGTATCTAACGCTCCTCCCTGTAATTTTACTGTAGCTGTCTTTCTTGTGTATATTAACTACTCATATACGTATGGCATGTATTACTTTGCACTTGCAATACATTATTATTGCAAGTAAATGTGGTTTGGGTCGATGGGAGAGGCCTCCGAGTCCAGACTGCCCACCTCCGGAGAGCTCCGGGAGGCCCTAGCAGCGCGGTGGAAGCGGCGGACGCGCCCACATGAGGAAGGACATAAAAGAACTGCCCAGTCTCCCTCCTGGAGGGGGTACCTATTAGGCACCTTTTGCTACTACACGAAAAGGTACCTAAGAGGTCCCCCACGTGACCAAGTCGGCGGCTCCTTAGGTGAGCTGACCTCGCGCATCGTTGAATTGAGGTAATGAAGGAGAAGCCCGAGAGCGCCGGACGCGTCAAGGGACCTTGCACCTGGACGTGTCTTTCCAGTTCCGACTCATCAGGGAAACCCCCCCCAGGAATTTGTTAGTATTTTGAGCTAAAATGTGCACAAATTCCTTCAATTCCTCGAATGTTCACATTTTTAGTCAAAATATGTTCTCACCCGAATAAATATCAAATTTTGTGCTCAAAATACCTCCAAGATGTGCAAAAATGTTTTGCTGAATGGCACGCCAGTTTGCTCAAATATCGCACACAGAAACACAGATAGAATGCCAACGAACATTTGTATTATCATCAAAGCTACATAATACAATGGAAGTAATCTACATTCTACATAGCTGTAATGCTACATATGTATGATACCCTACAGTACCTACCAGTGAGCTATGACACCGAACGAGAACCGAAAATCTGCAAAGTAAGTGAGTGGAAGGCAATAAATTAAGTGCGGGGTTCACGCACAACAAAAGCACCGTGGCCTCGGATGATGGTGACAGGACACACCAGTGGCCTCACAGCCGCACATCGAAGGAGCAGTGATCCCCGCGATCTTACGATGAAAGTAGGGCGGCAGCTGGAAGAGCTGTTAGTATATGCCATTGAATAGATATGAAAACACACACCGCCTACACCAAGCGACAGCGCCGACGAAGCGTCATGCGAATCCAGCGGAATTGTCTGTCGGCTGTCAGGAACACTGTCAAGAAATAATAGAAGCACTTACGTTGTCAAGACACCTATCGCGGGCCATTCATTGACGCGGTAAAGGAGGGTCGCGCGGCATGATGAATGCGGGCACAGGCCGAATCCTTGGTCATCTGTGGGGTGGATCAGAAAGGATAGGCTAGGAGGCATGAGTACAGGTGGATAGAGTCACCATGGAATGTGCAGCACTGGAAAGAGGTCAATGCTCGGTCCTGCTGTCGAAGGATCAGGGTGAAACATCGGACTGGGACAAATCTACTCACCGCAGATGCACCTCGGAAGATCCAACAACATCACTGAGTAGCCAGACTGTAGATAGAAGGCAGCTAGGGCGTAAAAGACGATGGGAGGGAGAGGACGAGAGAGAGTGAGTGGGGGGAAAGGAAGAGAGTTGTTTGACCTTGTTGACGTGGAATCAAAACAAACCATCTTTTCTTCCACGTGATCGGCAATCGTCCGACTCCGCGGCGACAGTGACTTGCCGATGCTTTTCACACACATTGACACTGACAGAATGATACTTTAGGGGTGGGGTTGTATTGGCCTTCCGTGATGGTACGTTCTGCGCGGGCAGCCGCTTCAACTCGGAATATCGTCACCTTTATGAAGTCTTGAAGAATTATAATGGCTCCAGCTGCGGACCTCAAGCTTGCTACTTCACCTTGATGCCAGGTAGCACTTTTTTAAAAAAAGGTTTGTCCGAAGTTTATCAAGGAACATTTGTAGACTTGTGACTTGCGCTCCCATTCAAGAGAAATTTGTCAACAAATATCAAATAAATGTGCATAATTATCTGTGAGGCCTCGAAAATTATCAAAACTTTGATATTTTGACCACAAAATACTTGAGAATTGCTCAAAATATCAAAAATATCAACCCCCAAGAAATTTGAGCACAAAATTTGATATTTATCCCAGGGAGGTTTTTCCTGATGCCGACCGCGTCTTCCCGTGGAATTGGGGTGCTATTCCATGCTGCATCGAAGCTGGCATTCAAAATCACGTTGAAGGTCGTGACATCGAAGCCCATGGTTGTGATGTACGCTTGGTCACTTCGACTCCTATAGAGGATCTGCCGAGCAGTGGCTCCTCGAGGATCCCGAAATAGCTGAGGACGACATAGATATATAAGCGGCTCGGTTTTCGTCGCTCTGTTCGCAACCTATGGGCCTCTATAGCCCCAAGCAGCATCATGGCTGTTGCAGTTCCTGCCAGAAGCTGCTCATCCTCCATTTCCTCCTCCTCTACGTCTGCCAGTTGTTGGTGAAAGATAAACGCGTCGATATCCATGGTTATTGAAGCTGGGATGCGTCGGATGAAAGCTCACGGAAGACGCATTGATGGTTGATGTTTGCCAAGAACAGCTTGCACAAATAGGTGTATATCACTGAACAAAAAAATGTCTTTATGCCTTACGGCGGCTTATGGGAACCAGGAAGTAATAAATTATTGGAATAAAACGAGATGTCGGCATCGCTGGCACCCCTCGGATATGCCCCGAGAATTTTCTAACATTATGGAAAGTCAACCATTGGAGACACCACATATATGCAAGTAAATACTCATGAAGGGACCAGTCGTAAGACATGCACATGCTGTGCGTAAAGGTGTTCGCAAAGGCCTCGACCTCATCATGCCCCGGGACATCTGGGCCAAGCAGAGGCGTCACGATGACGGATGGCGGCGGGAACACGGTCGGTGTGCACGCAGCAGGCGGGAAGCGCCACAATGTGTAACACCGTTTCCACGGCCAAGGAACTCCCGGCATCCCCACATCGCCTTCGGCGGTGGACGCTGGAGCAGGCGAAGGAGCACCAACGCCCTCTTATTATTGAGCCGGGCTATTATGTGTTTCACAAAGGAGGGATCCAATTTTTCTAGGAACATAGTAACAGCTTCTTGGTCGGTTATCTGAGGCGAGTCAACCATTAATTTATCGACCTCTACATTCATTTCTCTGAGCAGCTTCATAACTTCATCGGCGTCATCCATGGTTGGATCTGCATTGCCGTAACCTTTCATGATCTTCAGAAGTTTTCTCATTGAACCGTGTTTATGAGTCTGAGCGGTAGGGTAATTCTCGAGAACCTCTTTCTTGAACTCCTCGTACGTCTTTTTGTAAGACTTGAATTTCCTCCATTGCTCGGCGGGTTTCTGAAAAGCGTAGCGCACCAGAAATTCATTCTTTTCTGCAGCCTCGGTCTTTTCAAGCTCCATCATACGTTCCATGTCTGCGACAATTCTTCCGGATTTTCATCGTCGAAGCGCGGGGCATTCTTCTCAAACCGTTCAGGGATTCTCTTTTTATCCGTCATCTCAGCGGATGTATTTTGTGAAGGGGGGTTTGGGTTTGGCTCCCTCCTCTTCCTTTTCTTCTTCCTCTTCCTCTTCCTCTCCTCATTCTCCTCCCTCCTCTTCTCCCTTCTTTTCTTTCTTTCCTTCCTCCTTCTTCAACCTTACCTCACTCTTCACCTCACTAAGACCCCTCCCTTACTCTTACTCACAGCAACGATCCAAACCGGCCTCGTAACCGCGCTCTTTTCGATCCTCGACGTCGTGTGTTTTGAGATATTTCCCGTGTGTCTCGTCTCGTCTTGCTCTCTTCTTTTCTTTACTTTGCTTTACTTTACTTTACTTCCTTTTGCTTTCGTCTTCCTCGTCTTTGCTTGCTTTCTTATTCATTTCATTTTATTTTTCGTTCTTTTCGGCGGGTCGGCGTCGGCGTCGGGGCGTGGCGGCGCTTTCCCTCGTCCCTCGTCTCGCGGACCCGGACCCAAACCCAAACCCAAACCCGATTTAGATGCCTGCTTGCCTGCCGCCGCGGTAGGACGGGATGGGACGGGTGGGATGCGTTGTGTTGTGTTGTCGGCGCCGTCAGCTGCGGCGTTTGTGCTCCGTCTCCGTGCACGTCCTTCCCTTCGTCTTTCGTTTCGCTGAGGGCGTGCGATCTTACCTCTTCTTCCTCCTCTTTCCGCGCTTGGATGGACGCCAGCTGACGCTTCTTTCTGACTTTGTCAGCATGACTCGATGTGCGTGCTGCCTCTCTTGCGCCACGCCAGCACGGGCTTCTCCCTTTCTTTTCTTTCTTTTCCCTTGCCTTCCGAGGGCTCTCCTCCTAGGGCTGCCCACCGTCCCGTCAACGGGGACGGCCGTCAATTTGCGATGCCGAGACGGTGACGGGCCGTCATAGTGACGGCCGTCTTTTCGGAGTTTCGGACCTCGAGACGGGACGGGACGGCAAAAAGACGAACGTCAACCGTCAAATGACGGGTCAGCGCCGGCAAACACAAAATTGCACATTCAAAAGCGAAACGAGGAGAAGAATAGGCCTTAACTGCTGTGAACCCCTCTCATGATTTTGTCAACAAGTTCCTAGTTCGAGAAGAGGCAAATGACATGCTTTTCGAAAGTGTGGTTTACCACGTGAGTGATTCAACATGATGAAACAATTCCTCTGACCAGGATATATACACCAGAGTCAATCTTGGGCACTGAATAACTACAAGTTAGAAATATACCAGTAATTATATGTCTTTTTGGCTCGCATTGCATGAATTACAGGACAAATTGGTTGTTCAACCCGTTGACGGCCGTCAACGGCTGGACTTTGACGATTTTGCCGTCCCGTACCCGTCCCGTCAATTTTGTTTGCCGATGGCTCGACGGGAAGGGACGGCCAGCCGTTGACGGCACCCGTCATACCCGTAAAGACGGGGACGGTGGGCAGCCCTACTGACAAACCCCGAGCCATCACCGAAGCTTACTAAGCCCGACGTGATGCGCGAAGGCACTCGAACTTTCTACTCTACGTTTCTTACTCATTCTTATTAATCCTCTTATTCATCTTCGGGTGTCGTGCACTGCTCCCATACCACACATCTAGGCCTCTCTAGCACCTCCTCTGGCGATGAGGACGACAGCGCAGTCAGGCGATGGGGATGTTCCACAGGTGGTACGGTGTCCGACTCAAAGCCGCCCAGACTCTCCCTGGGCAGCCAGACTTGCCGCTGTTGACGAGGATGATTGAGATTGTAGTGCGATTTTAGAGGCCTGGGTGGTAGAATATATACCGTAGATACAACATGTCAAGTCTTAGAGGCAATGGTATAGAATTGAGTCCACCGGAACAATTAATGTGCTAGGTGACGTTACACCTAGATCTGGATCAGGAAGGAAATTGATCTAGCTCGACGAATTCTGCACCGTTTTCTATGAAGTTTATATGTCCCCGGGATGATTCTCACGGATGCTATCGACCTTCTATGAAACGCTTTGGGGTAAAAGATATGCAAGGATTTATCCTAGGTGCGCCACTTCTAGGGGAAGGATAGTAATACATTGACCAGGGCTACTCGGAGCTGGATAGTGCGGTCTTCGACGATAGCCAGCACAATTTCTACCGTCAGGGATTCCTTGCCCGTCCATGCGGTCGTGAGTTGCAACCGGTTCTGGTGGGGCGCACAGTCCCAAATCGGCTGGTCAACAATTTTATAACTCGCTCAGTTTTATGTAAACCTATCAATAATCTGTCTTGCCAAAAGATTCCTCCGGCGAAAAGAAACACTTTAGCAAGAGGAATAAGGGAAATCTCTTTTTTTGCGTGTATTTGGTATATGTACATGAATGGAGCGAGGTGGACAAGGGATGAATCAGTATCAAACGTTGAGGAAGTTGCTGCCGGGTGGGGAAAGGATGAAGTTAATATAGTATGTGACGGAAGTCGGGATGTAGTAGAAGAGATGGTGTACGAAAATATATATACCGGTCCGTGCGAAGGATTCGATTATTTTCCGTGCCGAGGTGAAGAGGTAGCAAATTACCAACCCTGATACCACTTGTCTATGACTGGGACAGCATACATACCTGCGGCAAAGACGATGTAGAAGAAGAAGAAGATTAAATTGCCTTCAAGCCATTCTGCCCATCATTGTTAGAATCATCTTGTAGATCAAAGGATGAGTCTTTCTTACCGAATCGGTTGTCTGAGGAAATGATCCACACCAGAACGGAACTGATCCATAAGATCGCATTAGGGTCGCTCAGAGTAGAGATTTCGACCTGATTTCGACTCGGATTCCGTTGTGGGTTTCAATGATTTCGAGGCTCGAAATCCGATTTCAATTCTGATCCTGTGGCGAAATCAGGCCAAAATCAGATTTCGGCCACTCGGCCCCAGAATTAAGCGAGCGGAGATCAAAATTAACGGTCATGTGTTCTGGGGCTTGGCGCGCGTATCTCAATCTGATAGCGCATACTGTAGTAGAAATACCTGGGATCTGTGATCGATAACAACAAATGCCCACTCGTACCCCCTGCCAGGAGGCTGCTGATGCCCTTCACCGTGCCTTTCTAGTCAACCTCATTGCCAACGCAGAGGCAGAACCCTGCAGAACCATGGAATTACGACGAAGACTCGGACTCGGACTCATCTGACTCTGATACCTCCTCCGGGTTCTATGCATCCTCTTGGGGCACATCCTCCTCATCGGAACTTAACGATGATCCTACACCTGCGGAGATCTCAGTAGGCTATGTTGACGCGATGGCAGAGTTATACTCCGAGCGGTACCTTAACGAGCGCCGTGATATCCCGAAGTCGAATTCCTTCATGACACTTATGCTAGGCCGATGGAAGAACGAGTTCCCTGAAATTTTCCGGTCTTACCTACGGATTGACCCTGGCACTTTTGATGATTTTGTGGAGGCCATCCGTGATGACGAAGTTTTTCAGAATAATTCAAATCATCCACAGATGCCTGTTGAGCAGCAGGTTGTCATCGGCCTGTATCGCTTCGGCCATTATGGAAACGCTGCAAGTACTATGAAGGTTGCTCTCCAGTTTGGCATCGGGTATGGGACGGTCAGCCTTGTGACTACGCGGGTCATAAAAGCGACCTGTTCCGAGCGCTTTCGTGCTGCTGCTGTGCAGTGGGCGAGTCCGGAGGCTAAGGAGGCGGCAAAAGCGTGGGTCGCGCAAGCCTCAGTCCCTGCATGGCAGAATGGCTGGCTAATGGTCGATGGTACCCTTGTGCCTCTATTCCGGCGACCGGGATTCTACGGGAATGTTTGGTTCGACAGAAAGTCAAATTATTCTATGAATGTGCAAGTACTGTGTATTTCTTTTTTATCTTCAAAGATCTGACTCATTTGTAGCTTATATCGACACCGGACTGTCAGATAATTGACTATGGCATCGGACTACCTGGTAGTCAACACGACTCTGTCGCATGGGCGGAAACACGGCTGCCACAACAGCATTCAGTTCTTTTAGAGCCTGATGAATGGGTATGGGCAGATTCGGCATATCCACTCATGAAATGGTGCCAGTCGCCATATATAAAGTATGTTTACCATGCTCATGTTCTCCTTGCTAAGTTTTTACACTCCCAGACCGGAAAAACTCACCGCTGAGAATACTAAATTCAATTATCACCTCTCCGCTGTTCGGATCCGTTCCGAGCATTGCGTTGGATTTTTGAAGGGACGTTGGTGTTCCCTGCGTGGTCTCCGAGTTGCCATCAACAACGACAAGGGCATGCACTACGCTGCATTGTGGATCATGGCCTGCATCAATCTCCACGCGTTTGCACTCCGACACGAGGACAGCAACAATTTTTCGAAGGATAAATTCTATAAAGAAGGACGCAAATATGCGAAGAAACAACGTAGGGGACGGCGGGAGCAGAACGTGCAGACAGAACAAGAGCGTGAACTGCAGCAGGACATAAATCTATTGGAAGCCAAGCTATTCCGCGAGGAATTGAAGGAGAGGTTGTTCGAGTATCTAGATGTATAAAAAAATCTAGATAGATGATACTGCATAATTAACGAAAAAGACTTGGGTCGTAAGCGCTCTGAGGAGGAGGTGCACCGTATGCGGGACCACCCGGAACCTGGGGAGGGCCAAACGCAGCGGGTCCGGCTTGACGTATACGCTCGAGCTCCATTTGGAGGTCCATCATCGCTATTTCATGCTGCCGCTGCCGCTGCCGCTCTGCCTCCGTTGCTTGGTGTCGCATTTTCGCCAGCTCCAGTTCGGACTTGGCCTCAAACTTTCCCTTGGCGCGCGCAGTCTTTCCGTGCTCTCGAATTTCGGCGACCTTCGTGCGCTGAGCCCGATCTGCGGTAGCAATCTCCTCAACATGCTCTTGGATAGACTTACGCTTGGTTCCGCGAGGGCCAGAGCGCCCGACGGACGCATGCGTTGGCTCGGGTTTCACCTGGACCGGTGTTTGTTGGATGGGGAGAGGGTGATCCGGTGGGGGCGATGACGATGAGATGGACAGTGGACTGCTCTCATCATCGCTCTTATCCCAGTTAGATATCTTGTCTGATTCGGCGTCTGAAGCACTATCGTCATCGCTGTCGACGGGAACCACCTGGCAATCAAATTTAGCTACTGAGATCGTCGACATGCCGGTGAGAGAAGTCACTTTTTGGCCGCGACCATCTAGAACGCTGAGGTCGACACGAGTTTGGCTGTGAGCCAGAGCCGAGCGGTCTACGGCGGGACTTGAGCCCATCAACGCATGCATCCGAAGGTACCACGGGAATTTCGCCTTGATGAGATCTGGCAGGAGACATGGCGTGAGGATGGAACGGAGGGGCAACGACGACACGCACCCCATATATTTTCGATGTTACTTCCAGGCTCGATATCCGCCTCCTTGTCATTTTCTACCAGCCCCTGTCCGGTCGCGCCGAGGGTCGACCGATGCTCCTTATATTTCGTTTTGAGTCTGACCTGAATTTAGAACTCAATACATATGATACTCGAATAGACACGTACGTTCCAATACGATTTTTGATGACAGATTCGAGGGCAGGTAGATCGTCTATGGTGTACTTTGAGCCCTCGGGCGTGACGAACAAAGCCTCCGCTATCTCTGCATGGAGATTGCCAAGATTTTTCCCACCCGTCGACACCGTTCCCGTCGTGCCCTTGTCGAAGCCGAACGCTTGCCGGTAGCTTGGCTTCGACTCGATGAGTGTCAAGAGCTGATCTGTCAAATGATAGAAGTCTGGCTTGGACCATCTGGGAGAAGGGAGGTCACTACCAGTGTCAGGATAGACCCACAATACACGTACTGCACGGCAGGGGCCTTCCTTTTCGACTCGGCTGGGGCCGTGGGCTTGGTAGCCTTCTTTTTCGATTTTTTCGGCGGATTCTCCTTGTTGGCATCGTTTTTTGGTTTGCGCTTGCGCTGGGGGGTAGCCTTAGCCTGCGCAAGGATGAGCTGGGCCTCCAGGAGCTGTTTCTGAGTGGGCAGCATGCGAGGGACGCGCGTCACGACCGGAGACACGTACGCGACGCCAAATGTTCAAACTCCGCTTGATACACGGCTCTGTGGTGCCGAAATCCACTGCTTGCCGATTTACCTTCGGGCTTCTCGGGAGCAACGAAATAAGAAATGAAATCTGGGTCGAAATCACATCGAAATCGGGTCGAAATCTCTACTCTGAGCGACCCTATTGAGGATTGGATCGTATGGTAAAAACAGCATAGGAATTGGCGAGTGGATGGCGTGCAAGAGCATGGAAAAAAAGACCGCCAGTGGAATGACGCCAAACAAAATCTGGATAGAAGAGCCGAGAGGAATGGCGATGGCGAGATCGATTTTGCCGGCCTTGCCCTGCGTCACAGCAGTCAGGTGCTCCACGAGATTTCCGATAACGGGTTGCATGATTCCGTACAAAATCATCTCCGGTATTCCTGAGTCCAAGGAGAAACCCTCCATGTTCTGCGACAACCTATTTGCGGATGGTGAGAGGCGCCACGCGGGGCAAAGCAGGTCTCGTGAACCAAATGTTTTTTAAAAATTCTTTTCTTTTCTTCCGCCGTTGCTTCCGCAACGTCGGAATTCAGCTGGCCCGTGCTGGACCGAAATCTCGAATGTACGATGTGACCACAATACTTTCCAGACCTATTGAAACGTTGCATGAAACCCCAGGTTGAAAAATAAAAAATAAAAACCATTACGTGTACCAGCTTACGAGGTCACGGACATCGGGCCGACTCCGTACATAGCTGACGTGTCGCCGCATCACGCTTCCTTTTCCGTTTTACATCCGTTCTCTCCTTGGTTCTCTCTAGGTGGAGCTTATGACGTGGGATTGGGCCTCTTCGAGGCAGGTGCTGAACCTATACAAGAGGGAGGCAACGGCTCTAGTACTACGAGAGAATTGAATATGGAACAATCATCTCAAAAATGTGCATGCGGTACAAATCACACGGTCCAAATACCTGTTCTCAGACGATGAGCATTCTAAATTCATTCGTTAAGCATCGAGAACTTACTCGTAATGAACCAACGAATGCAGTGTTCATAATTCAGGGCCAACTCGTCTCTCTGATCTTCTGTCGGTGCACCTGGGTCCGTTCCAAGATTGAACGGTCGAGTCCTCAGTGAGAACAATAGGACGACTTACCCATCTTTTGTGGTGAGAAGTTTCACCTGGCCTTCCGGAATTACATCATAGAACCACGACAGCCGCTCACGGGAATAAGCTTTTGTTTCTGCGGCTTTGAGCTCTGTGCGTCTGAGCTCTTCTCGGAGTTCTTGCGAGATGTGGTTTTGAATACGATCTAGTCGGAAGGGTCGGAGGATGCAGAGGCCTTCGAAAGTGCGCACCCGCGAGAGCATTACATATGCACTCTGAATACTGGGGCAACTTGCTAGGTCTATGCAGCAGACATTCAGGGAACGGCCTTGTGCATTGTGGGATGTAAAAGCGAAGGCCGGAATCAGAGGGAGTTGGGAACGAGTGGCGTGGTAAATCTTCTCAGATCCCTCCAGGCGGAAGTGAATTTGACTGGTGCATGTTTTCAGCGTAACCCGATGCGGATGTAGAGCATCCGGATTGCTGTTTCTGTAGGCCCTGAAGTCGACCTCGGCCGAGATCGCATAGCGGCGACCTTCAACCTCCTCATAGACGATAGAGACGAGTGTTCCTGGGCTCCCATTGGAGATTCCCAGCTCGGTTGCAATGTTCTCCGTGCAGAAGACCGGCATGCCGGGCACGAACGGAACCTTGCCGCCGAGATCATTGGCCTCTTTCACAGGTATTGACCAAGCGACTTCAGCGGCCAAGCCGCTAAGCTGCCGCTTCTTCCTCCCTCGCCCCCTGGTGTCCTTGGCATGGTACAAATGGTACTCTTGCCCCGTCGCAATCGCAAAAGCCTCAGCAGTGCAATTATTATGATAGTCCCGAGCGACGTTGGTATACACGATGAGTGGACACGCGCGTTCCGGCTCGTTGATCCACCTTTGAACATCGGTGAGACTTTTTGTTCCTGCACTACATCCCTCGTTCGATAACACATAATTGTCCAGAATGATTTTATCCTCAGCAGTGCACAGGCCCTTCCGCAATCGTTTGAGTATTCCAATCAAGACGGGGTCTTTTTGCCGCATGATCTCCTCGAGTACAACGACATGCTTTACTTGGTGCCAGACTTGAATTCCTTTCACATCCTGGCGGATATTTTCATGTAAGTCATTCAAATCATCATTTAAATGGCATTTCACGAGTTCGTTGGAGAACAGAGACCTCCCTTGAGGCGGGGGAAGTTGGCAGGGATCCCCGCATGTTGCCCAATTTAACCCGCCGCATATTTCATCGGTCATTCCTTTTCCCATGCACAGATATTCAGAGAGACGGGCTAAGTCATTCGCATTTAGAAAATAGACTTCATCCAGAATGAGAGTTTCGAGGTGAGCGATCCGTTCTTCAAGATTGGTGCGAATACTGGGAGTGGATTTCATCTTCGCAGGTGAAACTCGTAGGCTTGCTTCCGAATGAATAGTGCAACCTCCAATATCACTAGCAACAACACCAGTTGGAGCTGTAAGCCGTAAATGCTCTGGATGTCCAACTGCCTCATAGAAATCTTCCCAAGCTCGAAAAATAACAGATTTCCCAGTTCCACCCGGTCCGGTGCAGAGGAGTGTCATCGGTGAATCTTTTCTCCCTTGTTCCAATTCAACACCAATCTTGTCTGCTAACAGGAGGAATGCCCGAGTTTGCTCGTCGTTAAGGGAGTGTTTAATGATCAAGGAGAAACATAATTGCTGATAGGGGCGTAAAGATGACCATGTTGAGCTCCTGCTTGACTTGAGAGAATATCTTTCATATAATTCTTGAGCTCTTTTGGCCTCCTCTTCCAACGTTGTACAGATGGCATGTGCAATTCTTTCAGATGGTCGACGAAGATTCTCGGAATTCTTGTGATTTTCTTCAACAGTCTTGAGACGACGCTTTATGAGCGCGTTTTTCTCGTCAAGAAGATTCTTGCTTGCAATGTTTGCATTGATGATATCGTCCTCATCACCAATTCGAACTCTCTGTCCAAAACGGGCTTGTATCTCCGGGCTCGGTGAATTTTTGACAAGGTAAAACCCTCCGTCTTCTGCCTCTGAAATTATAATTTTTGCGTCTCGTGAGGCTCTTGTATCTCTGGCAACATTGTATTCATCAATATCCACAGCAGCCTGCATTGCATTTTCCCAAACAGGGTCGTAATCGTCATCTCCTTCTTCGTCATCCAAACGCATTCCAGAGTCTCGTGCCTTTCTCATGAGCTCTCCGAGTCGCTTCTTGCGTTTAGCAGCAAAGTCAAATTTTGCGTCCCGCGTTTGGTACAAAAGTTGCATGTTGAGTGTAATCCGAACATGTTCGGGAGACATGATCATTTTGAACTTGTGAAATGCTTCTTCCCAGGACATATCGGGAGATTTGAGAGGAGATGATTTGGTGTTTGACCACGGTTTGAACAAGGTAAGAATGACAACGGCATACTTCAAATTGTCATTTTCGGAGTCATTCCTAGGCACACGATATCCCTTTAACACCGGAATTACGGGTTTATCGAGTTTCTTCAAGCAGTGCGTAGTATGCTGAGGATGTCCGGGCTTGAATTTGAGATAGGTCATTCGTTGGGTCCGCGATTTCGGCTTTCTCTCCTTGACATAACTTCTGAACATATCCCAGGCGCAAATTGACTCCAATTCCGAAGGCCGGTAATAGATATCATCAAACAACCTTGAGTATTTTTTCTCTCGCTCGTCCCCATCCCGGAAGTCTGGCTCTCGGTCCAAATTGTCAGCTGAGAGGAAAATCAAGGAATCATCTTCGTCCTCGGGAATGATCATTTGTTGGGCCAGCTCAGACTCTGTGGTATCACGATCTTCGTTAGACACATCAAAATTCGCATCTGAAGTTTCCCGTTGCAGATCAAGTGAAAAAACATTGCGGGCAATGTCTCTCAACATAGAAGACCACCAGTGAACTTGGTAATCATCTGATGTATAATGATTCTTCCGACCAAGTAAAAAACTTGCAACTTGTTGACCGGTGAGTTCGCGTTTCCCAACCAACGTATTTGTTGCTTTCACCATCATTAAGCGGCTCATTTCGGAACTGTCAACATTCCCATCGATATCCATTGGTGGATTTTCTTGCAAGCCTTTGATTGAAGCACAGAGAGCCGAGAAGACTATGGAAGTATCCAGCTGCAACTTTATGGTGTAATTTGCCATGTACTCGACCATAGCCATTGCAACGGGCCCGGAGGCAGTTTGTTTGAGGTCAGTGTTGCATCCAAGGCAAAGTGTAGCTGTCGGATTATGCCCGTTCAAATGGCCGTTCTCACATCTAATGACAAGATCACCATCTTCATCGAAATGTGTCTCAGGAACGAGAGGCCTGAGAAGTTGGAAACGGCAGTCATTATCCGGGTCCAAGAGTGCGTGAATTCGACGAGGGATGTGTTTGAAGCAAGTTGCATTGTGCTCATGAACCAAGCCGGTGGTCTCACACAGATTCCGATGCTGCTGAGCCCGTTTGAGATCATAGTCTGGAGAATCAGGATTCAACGGGCGGCTCAAAACTGGTAGCTGTTTGGGAGTCCCTTCGATGTGAACGTAAGGAACTGTGTCTTTTGGAAAGCTCTGACAAATTAAGTCGTCGTACCATGCAGCCAATTTCTCCTTAAATTCGGGATCAGAATTCATTCTTTCTTTCATATCCAGGGGTGAAGCCGGTGCTCCCTTAGTCCAGATGAGAAGATGTCCGTGAAGAGATCCTCTGACTTGAGCTTCAACTGCAGCATACCATCCTTTAACTTCACCAAGGATCCCGATCTTCGAGGCTCTCTTTGTACCGAGGATTATCTCAAAGAATTTAGAAATCATCAAATGAAAAAACTGAGCTCCAGCAACCGGGTTTTCGGCCAAGGTTTTTGCCCGAGTACTTGGTTCCTTTGCAACATCGTCCAAGGAATCGAATATCTTGTCCAGATCAATTTGCCTTCCGGCTAGAACTTGGGCAATGGGATTATGGGAATCTGCAAAATTGACTGTGGCAAAGAAATGGGGCAATCCATCGCACGCGATTTTGCCATGACACTCTTGCTTCATATTGGCGACGTCTCCAACTGAGCCTGGAATATGATCGGAGACATAATTGAGGTACTTCATCATATCTGCTGCGGCTTTCTCGCCTTCGGTTTCTGGTTTTGCAAATGAATTTTTCTCCAGCTTGGCTTGGTAGGAATCCATCGATTCTCGGTCGAGTTTCTGCATTAGCCCGTGAATCCTCGGAAACCAAGACCGGTTGACTGCAAGACGGGATTTGAAAGAAGACTGGCGCCGTTGTATGATGTTACTCATAACAAAAATGAAAGATTTATGGACTTGGAAACGATTATCAGCAATGCTCAGCAAGTGTTGAACATGAGGCCGTGTGTCAAGCTCGTGAAATCCGATGTCTGTGCTCAACCTGACATTATTGTTGTCAACCATTCCGACCCCATAAGGGAAAAGAGTTGGAAACAACCATCCGAATACTCGAGGATTTTTAGAAGTTGACAAAGGCGTGCTTCCAGATGGAAATTTGACAAATCCCGATTCTTGCTTCTTCAACTTTCGCAGTGCTTGTAGTTTACGTTGTTTGTAGGTTGACCGTAGATTGTCTACATCCACAAGCGTCGTAGCAGTGAGCTCGAATGTATTGGACCCTTCAAATAACTCAGAATTTGCTTGATCAGAATACGACGTATATGAGGATCCTTGTTTATTTCCAGAATTTGTTCGGAGGAAATCAGTTGTTGCGAGTGGACAATCATGCTCCGGATACTCCTCTAGATTCTGAAGCACTGAGTCCTTGTTGAGGTCAGAGTACAGTGGATTATTCTCGATGAGCCAAAATAGAGCTCTCCGAATGCATTCCCGACGAACCAGGAGTGGGGACTTCCTTAGCATATCCTGGGTAACTTCAGTGTCTGGAGAACCGACAAGAATAACACATATCTCGTCTCTGATTGTAAACAATGGAGGGGGCATAGCAGACATAAATGAATTGGAGTCCTGAGGTAAAATACAGACATTTCCGCGAGCAGCCATCTGGCCAGAAGGGCCGAGCGATAGTTTGTACATGCATCTTGTTGCTCGGGCACGCGCAATGCACTGTTCTTCCAGGAATGTCAAACAAGCAAGTACTTCCGGAACATCACCAATCCAAAGTCCGTTGGCATAACTGCGAACCGGAATTGAGCGAAAGGAATTCCAGACTACAGATGAAAGACACAGATGACAAAGAACATACATATTGTCAAGGATAGATGCTGGGCGGAAACACTGGATTTGCGGTTGGCGACAAACATCGCGCAGTATTTGCACAGCTTTTCGAAGAAGAGAGATATCTAAGGAGTCGACCGATTTCATCTTAACTTCATTCGCAGCCTCTAGTTTACCGCAGAATGAGCATTCATACCG
Source organism: Mycena galericulata (assembly GCA_029289565.1). Taxonomy (NCBI): domain Eukaryota; kingdom Fungi; phylum Basidiomycota; class Agaricomycetes; order Agaricales; family Mycenaceae; genus Mycena; species Mycena galericulata. The sequence goes on from JARKIA010000047.1 coordinate 471,486, forward strand.
TTTCAATGAATCGTTGTTGGTCGACTCACGCCATTCACGAACAATTTGGTCTTTCTCGCTCTGAGACAGCATAATTGGGAAAATAACACCAGCTGTAGACGTCTCGAAGGATAAGCGCGGAATCTTGTCAGCAGTTTTCAATGTGGAGGTCGCTTTCCTTTTCTTAGACTTGGCCCGAATATTGAGAATCATTGTACACTCTCTAACTTCAGCAAGCGAAAGAGACGTCGGACTGAACCCAGCTGCCGTAGCTTCAGACATGAGTATAAGGCATGATTCTGTACATTTATGGGCGACAAATTCTGCACGCAGAGCATCAGCATTTTTCTTCTGTCCACTTGAGTCTCTGGCAAACACATGCTGATGACGGGCAGTCATGTCTCTCAGTAACACAATGCTAACACGCGCAACAACAAAGAAGCATACAACAGCAATTTTTTCGTTCACAGTAAGCCGGGCAAAAGGGACATGGTCTGATGATGGCACAGAAAATGGATCATTTCGAAACAGATTATTCATTGGCAATGGATTCACAATAACATTATCATCGGAGTTTAGGACAGGTGGGTCTGCCACACCTCGCGTACCGGGTGTACACGAGGGGGTCAATACTACATCAGGTCGACGCCAGGACACTGATGAGGAGGACGACGGGTCCACACCGATGTCGCCTCGGAACACCGGTGTAATAGACGCTCCTGGGAAAACAGGGATGAATGTATGCCAATGGCAATACACAAGTCATGACGCACCTATGGATAACGACGCATTTGATTCTGCACCAACCATGTGTCGAAGCTCGAGTGGGCCAGAGCTCAGGTGCAAGACGAGTTCAGAGGCAGAGTTACAGACAAACTGGAGCCAATCCAAGCCAAGGACAAGATCAGAAGGGGAGGAAGCTGCCACGGGAATGTCGTTCAGGCACATAGAGAAGAGACCGGCGTTGCACGGAAGCGACAGGAGACCAGAAGCCCGGGAGTTCCGGGTGCGGAGCCCAGAGGTCATTACCCATTCTAGAGAAAGCGAAGAGCTGGCAGCATTGCCGTCGAAGACGGCACAGACAGGAAGATTGCAAAAGGTAGCAGGCGAGGACATGGAGGGCGGGAAGAAGGGTCGTTGTCACGTCGACGTGGCAATTCGTGACGGAGACAGTTGATCTCGGATATGGAAAACTCCGAGGCCGACACAGTCGGACGAATACAAATTAAAAATGACTCATCAAATGAAACCGAAATTTGGATGTTGACAACTTCAGTGAACTTGCACACCCAGGGAATAAAATTGGAAATATCGGTAGGTTGAACCAATTCCTGACATTTAACAATGAGGAGTCTACTTTATGAACACATTTTTATATCCCTCTTTTTGTGGCATGACCAAATCGATATGACGAGATTTGTTTGTCCTTGTAGCAAAAATTGGGCGAAATCCAAGTTCCCCATGGTAGCCAAACCTAAAGGTTCAGCAATTACCTCGTGGGTGGTGACCATAGACTTGCTGGATCTCATGGCAGGAAACAGGATTACATATCATATCTTCTGATGACATTCATCAGGAAAAAATGAGGTTGCAACCGAGCACAATATAGTCAATATAGCCACGGTAGCCCCGTAGCTAAGTCCCTGGTTTGTAGGGACAGGCAGGAGCTACAGACTGCTACAAAGTTAACCATAGCTTGGCGTGAGGCTCACATACCCGCCATAGCTTTATAGCTTCACAGCACCTATAGCACTCAGTAGTACTCAGAGCTCAACATAGTCCAGTGTCCGCTTATGGCATCAAAAAGGAAAAATGGGAATCCATTCATTAAATAGCTACTACAGGCAGCTGACTAGCCAACGATGACCCAGGGAAAGGTCGATGTGTCGTACACACACACCGACAGTTCAGACAAACCTTGATATAGTGGTCGACTGTCTTCGAGCCAGAGATGGGAGTCAGCTGGCCCAAGAACGGTGTATGCAAGGGGCTGTACAGCAACACCTTGTTTATAGGCGCCGGCGGGTGCACGCTGAGGGTTGAGAGAAGCGAGAGCTAAGAGCTTGACGGGCCATGAATAACTAGTCTCCCTAATAGCAGATGCACGTACCATGATGCAGCCGTGCAACGTGGCGTATCACCGCAACAGGGTCGCAGTTGATGAACGAGGGCCGGCGGGGTCAACGGGCGCATGATCGATAGTGGCGAGGGTAATGTGATCCAGCCGAAAGCGCTCAGAACTGCGAAAGGCGTATGGGGCGGGTGTTAATCATAGCAAAGAGGATTGGAGGTGAGAAGCATACCTATTCCTTGAGCAAGTATATACAGGCCATCCTCAAATGGAAGAAAGGTCGACTGAATTTTGACCTTGTCATGCTTTGAAGACCGCCTAGAATAGCAACGAAGATGAGCAGAACACTGTGCGCAAGATTTGGTGCAGCGGGGTCTTAGATAGAACAGATCACAGAAGGCTTGATGCTCTTTTGTAGGTCACAGTAGGCTTGATGGTGGTTCCCAGCACAAGGATTGAGGAATGGCAGTTGACGCGTTGACGAGTAAGCGGTTGCTGCAGGTACAGGACGGCTTCAATGCTCGAGATACTGACTTGAGGGTTCGAAGAGCTTGATATTAATAGCTGCCGAGCACAAAGGGAAGGATGGGAGAAGGGCTGGTGGACGAGAGGGAGCAAACGGGGTGGTGGGAGGGAAAGGGAGACCAACCATTTGATGGGATCATGTACGGTCATGCGTACGCACGGACCTCAGACTGACAGCTGTCATCGGAGTTAGAAATGTCTTGGCAAATTCCGAGCGTAGGCAACGTACGGTTACCTGCATGTCTTTGCAATAGAGCGTATTTGCAGCTCCCTTGCCGCAGTTTGAAGGCGAAATTTGATGGAGCCGGTCAGAAATTTAATGGCACCAAAATAGGACACCTTCGACTTGTACAAGTTAAATCTGTTCAAGAGCATTAAAATGCCAATATGATGGTGGGTGCTTGTATGAAATTTGTGAAGGGTTCAAGAAGAGAGATGTGACATCTTCTGCCAGCAGAAATGCTGAGCACGATAAAGTTTAAAGCGGGAAGATCGGGAAGGATTTTTTTTTTTCATTTCTGATAACACTATTTGGCCCAGGACGCAGAGAAATAGAATAAACTGTAGTTAGTATCCAAAGCTATGTAATTCAACATAATTATCTGTCAAAGCTATAAATGTATCTATGGTGCTCACCTTGTAGCTATTGTAGCACTGGAGAGCCATAGTTGAGCGACCTACGGCTATCGAAGCTACTGATTGCTATTTTTGGCTCTATATCTAGCCGGCGAGATATTCCCCACAGACTTTTTCCTGATGTTGTCTTCTAGACCCAGACAGCAAGGGCCTGGATGGGAAATGCAGGGCAACAGATCAAACCTTTGATAAACATCTGAGGAAGTATGCCGTTGGGTGGTGTTGGTAACTTTCTAGACCCAGACAGCAAGGGCCTGGATGGGAAATGCAGGGCAACAGATCAAACCTTTGATAAAGCAACAGATCAAACCTTTGATAAACATCTGAGTTTATCAAAGGTTTGATCTGTTGTCCTGCATTTCCCATCCAGGCCCTTGCTGTCTGGGTCTAGAAAGTTACCAACACCACCCAACGGCATACTTCCTTGGCATGGTGCATACTCTGCTTGACCCCCACCAGATGTCGTGGATGCATGCCCAGTGCTTGAGGGCCATTAACCAACTTCATTGCTCCAGGGGCGGCTTATTGCCTCATGGGTGGTGACCATAGGCTTGCCGGATCTCATGGTAGGAAATGGGATTACATATCTTATGACATTGTCTTCTAGACCCGGATGGCAAGGGCTTGGAGGGGATTGTGGGGCAACAAATCAATCCTTTGATCATACATCTGGCATCAGATTGATTTGTTGCCCCACAATCCCCTCCAAGCCCTTGCCGTCCGGGTCTAGAAGACAATGTCATAAGATATGTAATCCCATTTCCTACCATGAGATCCGGCAAGCCTATGGTCGCCACCCATGAGGCAATAAGCCGCCCTTGGAGCAATGAAGTCAGTTAATGGCCCTCGAGCACTGGGCATGCATCCACAACATCTGGTGGGGGTCAAGCAGAGTATGCACCATGCCAAGGAAGTATGTCATTGGGTGGTATCGGTAACTTATGACCTTCTTCAAGGGAAACTTCGACGGCAGCTTGATTTTGCCATATCTAAAGCCTGCGGGGGATTTTGCTGTTCATCATCTGCTCCACAATGCTGATTGAGTTCAGTCTCAATGGACTGAATGAACGGGATTTCATCATCACCATCATCGTGGACAGACTTCCATTCTGCCATCCAAGCCGAAGTAATAAACTCTGACGCCACTCCAAAAACGCCACCACATGTTTATACGGCACTCTGCCCACGTCTTCATCGCATTTTCCATATTTAGCCAGGAAAAAATAAGAACTTAGTCAATCACGTCACTTTCTTCGGTACCGCCTATTCCCAGAGAAAGCCATAGAATTGAGCTTGCAATCACTGTTCTCGTGAAAACTTACAAATAAAAATAAAAAACAGGCCGCGCCCTAAGTTCTGCAAAGAGCTGTAAGCAAACAGGGATAATCCTTGTCCGGCGCGGAGCACCAATTCATTGCATCTATGCCCTCAAATGAAGAATTGAACGCTATGGCCTCAATAAAATGGCCATTTCCAATCCGACTAGCTGGGTGGATAGCCAGCGAAATTTCACGCAGAACTGTCTCCTCAGATATTTTCTCCGCGCACTCACAGAGATACACCTTTATGCAAACAGGGACAATCCTTGTCCATCGCAGAGCGCCGATTGATTGCATCTATGCCCTCAAATGAAGAATTGAACGCTATGGCCTCAATAAAATGGCCGCTTTACAGCTCTTTGCGGAACTTAGGGCGTGGGCATTTTTTTTTTCGTTTTCGATCGTTTTGACGAGGACACTCATAGTGCCCTCAGTTCTGGTCCGTTTACCTTCGGAATATGCTCAATCGATTCGCAATCAAAATACACAGTTTTCTGTGTACTCACATTTCTTACTCGCATGGGGGTCTCAGGTAAGCATATTTTGGGACATTTCCAGGCAAGACAGCTGTGGCATCAGTATTTCACCCCTGATTGCCCCAAATTTTTGATATGATGGACTTCTATGTGTAATCTAGTTCCTGAAATACCGGGATAGTGAATATGATGCCAGGTTCCAATATTCAACAGCAGGCTGATCGAGAGGGCAAATCCACCCAATATTTCCTTCGGACAGACAGAGAGGCTTAATTTTATAAAGAGAGTGATTATGTGCTGAGGGCATTTTATGAACCGGCGAGGACGTCGAGGTGTAAAACACCGCTCAAAGAAAGAGCCGGCAGCACAGAATACCTAGAAGTCGTTAGAAAGGGAGAAGCAGATAGTGAACAATAACGCACTTGATTCCCCGAATATAGACATCATGCCTCCGCAGCTTGAGCTGCCGCTGCTTCCACTCCAACGCAGCGATCTCAATATCCCGGGAGGTAACTCCTCGGTGCCCCCTATACATCTTGGCAGCAAACTCAGCTACCGATCCTGTTGCGCCGTGGTGATAAAAAAACTCTTAATCGACTGATTCTCCCTCGCAGGAGCACTCTGCCATTTCCGAATAGCAATGTATTGAGACTCCAGCCATTCTGGCCCGAGTCGGCCGTTTGATTCTTCTTGTTGCTTCCGTGCCGCTGATCTACTGGTGACGTGAACCAAAAATAATTATGCGGACCCCAGTCGTCGGTCAGCGAATATTCGAATGATGGGTGCGCAGATCTGGGGGCCACGTAAATACTAGGCAGATACTCGAATATTGATTGTGACGGGTGAGGTGGAGTGGGGCCTTCCAATACGGACTCTAATCAACCAAAGGTATGTGTACTGTAGTACAAGTATTCATCTCGCCGCCGCTAGCTACATGGTATTCCCTATCCTTCCGTACTCATATCTAATATATCTCGGTACTCATATTGAATATATCTCGGCTATTTGATAATTCTCAGAGATTTGATGACTAAGCAACCATGTCTGAATGCGTACCCAGTCAAAACTCACACAAAAATCACACAAAGTATTTATTTGGACCATTGAGGGTGGAGATAAAAGGCGTACAGTTAGTACCGCTACTTCATAGCTAAATTACATAACACGCATCCGTCGATCCGTTGAGGGAACATATACCAAAACGGACCGGGCGAACGTCTATTGCGCCTCCTGATTCCGACAAAGTGGTAAGTTGATCAATTTTATTGAAGAAAAAAAAAAAAAGCTTACTTTGCCATATTCGTCCGCGCCAGGAGCGCATCCTCGGACTTTTTGTTCCTTGCCAATATATGTGTCGTCCTCGTCACCTTTGTCGGGAGTACTGCATCCGTGCCACCGACCTGCTTCCGACTTGCACAGCGCTCACGCGGGGGCAAGGCCGCCATGATGAAGAGGTTAAGGGGACCTCCGGGGTTATGTTGAAGTGGATCGGGTGCTTTGCGTTTGCGCGACGCGGACTGCAGGGGCTTGGCCTCAGGGTGCTGACCGGCTCCGATGGCGAGCACACGTCTCTGCTCCCTGCGGAGAGCCGCAGCTTCACGCGCAGTCCGCGCCTGGCGTCCTCCCCGGTCGCCATCCTGACCTCTGGGTCGCCCTCGTCCTCCTGATCCTCGCGCTCTCTCCCCTCGCCCATGGCGATCGTCGCCCCGGCCGCCTTCCTCCGCCCACCTACGTCTCTGGCCTTCACTGGTGCCTTCTTCCTCGCTGGTGCGAGCGGGTGTCCCTTGGGGACGTTGCACGGCGGGCGCGACTCGATGTACAGCACTTGTGGTGCTGCAGGCGGGGTGTTGCTGAGGGTTGAGGTCGAGGGATGCAGCGCGTGGGGGGGAGCTCCTCGTGGGCAGCGTGTTGCTGAAGGTGGAAGTCGAATCGGGTGCGCTGGAAGTCGAAGTCGAGGTTGGTATCGAGTTGAGGGGGCTGCGCGTGGGTGGCGTGTTACTGAAACTCGACGTCGAAGTCGCGCGGGGCGCGCTGCTGAAGGTCGAGTAAACCACGTTGTGTCCATGTAACCAGGGTCAGCCAGGTAACGATCTAGCATGGATACCGCGTCTTCCTTTGATGGGATGACAGTGCACACAGGGAGAGGTTCTGCCCACGGGGGTGAGTACACTGGTAATATGCATTCCATACCAAGTGTGAGGTCAACACCAGTTGGAACGGGATTGGGGTACGACAAGCAGGGGGTTTTCCGGCTTCGAATGCGCTGGCCGCGAAGAGGGATATCTGCCGGCCATCGGATGCACGGTAGCCGCTTCACGTAGTGAAGGGCCGATGCCCGGTGCGAGTGTCGAGGCGGCGTGGTACTGGCCTTGCGGAGGAGATGTACCAGACCGTGAGAGGGTGGTAGGGTGAGGTAGCGAGCAAGGCGGTGTAGAAGGGCGGACTCCAGATGCAGGGGTGCAGGTAGTATCGCCACCTCCTTCTTCTCCAGTGCAGCCAGCGATGCCGTACGGTGGCCGCCAGTAATAGCCTGGCTGCCTTGGCAACCATGGCTTCCCTCTTCGTTCATTTTAAGCTCACATATTGCCTCCTTGGGGTGATATCCCTCGGCTGATCGTGTCCATGAAGTTGTTCGTAATGTCTCGCCTTCCACGTCATACTTAGCCTCGGACTGGGCCTTCCTCTTTTCTGATGCTTCTGCTAGGCAGTCCGAAATCTTCTTCTCCAGCATACAGGCGGCTAAAGACCTGTCTTCTTGTGGCATTTCTTCATCGTGTAACACAATGTTCAATTGTGCTTTCCAGGTCCTTACCTGCTTAGTCGTCTCATTCGTGATAAACCTCGAACAGTATTTGCCGTGGGCTGTTACCTCTGATTTAAATCGAGCCCAAAGGGTTTGAATATTCTCTTGTGGGTTCCGCTCCAAGCTTTGTAGTTGGGCATTATCTTCCGCTAGTTGATTTCCCAGAGAACGAACTCGGTCCATAAATTTCCTTGTTTTCAGAAGATATAGCGGCATACTTCATATACCAGTGCCAGGTTGTTCATCCTGTCTGCATGTAAGTTGAGTCAGTACCAGTCTATGGTCGCTCTTCACTGGACAATGTTTTATCTCCCATCCTCTATAGTCCTTGAAGTGTTGATTATCAACAGTAATTCGGTCCAAACGAGAGTAGGAGGAGCGGACCTCGCCGGTCTCTCTATCTGTTCTCTGCTGAGTACATGTGTAGTCCCGTATGTCCGGGAATGTTGCGCGCCACCCATCATGTAGGCGTAGCAGGTGCTTCAATTGTCTGAAGCTTTCGGGCACAACATCTGTTGTTCCCGAGTTTCGGTCTATCGGGTCTTCGACAAAATTCCAGTCCCCTAAAGCCACACTTGGGAATGGAAGTTGCGGGTCGTCTGCCCATTTCTTCCAGAGTGTTCTCCACATTTGGTCCCTCTCTTCAGAGCGATTTGGACAGATATCATCCAATATTTGTGGATTTGGAGGAGCCTCATTTAGGTCGGGCCACTCGCATAAAGGAAGTGGGGAGACGGTGGCTTTGCCATGAATATGCAGGCTCCTGAGTGCTCCTCATTCACATTCCACCCTCCCCATTTGGCGCCCGACGTGATGGCTCTTAGTGGTGATCGAGATTTTTTGGCATGTGGCGCACGCAATGGGAGCATCAATATCTTGGCACTGCGCGTCAGCCATCAGTATTACAGTCCTTTTGACAGTCTCTTCATCTTGTATCCTCTCCTTCGCCGTCTTGGGATGGCGCCTTCCACTGCATCCACCTCTGTTCCCAAGTTATCTGCTGATCAGGTCAACAGCATTCTTGCCATCACCAAAACTGCGCGCCACCAAGTATGATGATCGCAACGAGCAGCGTGCGTTTCTCGACGAGAAGACCGTTGCGCTGGTCAGTCCCCCATTTTATCTTCGTCGTACGGCTCCCTTATTTTTAATTTCTAGGAGTCGTTCCTCCCGTACATCTCCCAGATCGCCGCCGGCCAGGCTCTTTATGAGGTCGCTTTCCTCATCAAGAAATCATATCACCAGCGCAATTTGAAACTTCCCTTGGATATCTTGGCCTCCCAAAGCCATCTAACATCGCCTCCAGCAAATCAGCCAGGTTCATATTCGAGTTTATGGGCGGATACTGTACTTTGTGCTGATCCTCGGTCGTGTCATAGTCAACTATCGATTAACGATATGCTCGAACTAGGCTGGAGGATGTTGACCCGTCTAGTGTGTGAGTCATGAGATCAAATAGAACTAGCCCATCCTTTCCGAAGCCATCGCGAGTCTTAAGTTGACATGGAGTCCCTAAAGTGGCAGTAAGTACCAAGAGAAGATAAGAAAAGAAAGGGTAGCAGACCTTGCAAATCAGCGAACACGAGCTCTTGTTTGCTGTAGCCGAACACGAAATGGGCAAAAGCTCCGATAGTTACACTCCGGAGGTCTCTTCGAGCGGAACGGTGTATCAAAGTTCCACTAAACTTGATAACAGTTGCGGGGCGCCTTCGCTCTACCAGCCATGTCACTCCCTCGTCTTCCTCTGTAATCATTGCACCACCAGATGCATTCAAAGGCTGGTCAATCTCTTGGGCTAGAAACGCATCGGCAACTTCAATATCTGGTGAACACAGAGATTAGTTGAAGTGTTTGTCAATTAGCGCGGCATGGTAATTACTCATATCGACGGCAACAGAGTCTTTGTAGGTTTTGACGAATCGATAGAATGCATCCAGGAACCATTTACCTAAACCAAGTCGAAACATCTCGCCCTCAACCTCAACCCTATTATTTTGGACCGAGACATCATCTTCACTGTCAGATTCGTTGAGCTTGTAGAATCGTTTGGCAACATATTGCTCATTGTTGGCGAGTTGGAGCTGTACTCCGGTGTTAGCATCTCCAGTTTATTAGAATTCAAAACGACTCACATGGTACGCGTGTTTCATCCGGCCACTCGCGAATGGCTTGTCCAGAATAAAGCCGCGGAAGATTTCGCCGGAGTCGACTAGGGTGCACTGGCCGGTTGAAACGGCAGTAATGCAATTGATCCTCTTGAATGTGATTTCACTCTGTTTCTGAACAGTCAACTCGCTGCGACGCGAGCGAGAGAATTGTGGTTCAGTAACTACATCCCCAGGGACTATCAACTTCTGGCTTGTAACACCAGCAGAAAGACTTACCCATGGGACGAAGCTGCTTGCTGGCATTTCCCAATGGTTCAGTTCTGGTTGACTCGGTGCGGCCCCGCTTTCCGGTGTCCACGTTGCCGGAACCATTACTAACTGAAGCCGAACGAGACCTTCTTGAGTTGCCAGAATTCTCCACTGTATCACTAGGGAAATTCTCTCTGTCCTGGATATTCTAGGACAAGAACCATCAGTTGCACTGCGTGCGCAATATAGATTTCGGAGTTTGAACAACTAACCTCTGAAATGAGGCCAAGATACATTTCGAGACAGATGAACGGCTGTGTCCTGGCTGTCTTGAGGAAGTGCTTGAACATAGTGGGGACGTTCACGAGATATATTGAGGCATTTGTTGGAGTGCTGTGATATGCATAGAACTCTCCGAGCGTCATGCTAGAAGTATCCCTTTCCAAGAGACGTCCATGACACCATCGGAACGATGCATCCTCACTGAAGTAATACACTTAGCTCAAGAATTTCAACAGGAATTCAACTCACTCCGAAAGGGGGATTGGCGTGGTCTTCGTCCACTCAATATTTATTGATTGCAGCAGATCGGATTTGATATCTTGAAGATGTCGCATGAGTAAAATGAGAAGGGAGAGAAACAACTCGAGATTTAGCAGACCATTACAGCTGTTTGCAGAACTTAGGGTGTGGCGTTTTTTTTTTTTTTTTTAGTAAGTTTTCACGAGAACAGCGATTGCGGGATCATTTCTCAACCGTTTGCCCTGGAAATAGGCTCATTCGATTTGCACGGAAAGGGCGGAGGGCCTCGTTTTATAGGTTTTTATATGGGCACCGAAAATCTCCTTTTTGGGGTAGATTCCCGTGTTTTTCAGTGGTTGAGCGGAGAACATGTCCCATGGGACCTATTTTGCTCTGATTGACCTAGATTTTTATTATGGTGGACATCGACATATTCCGGAGGGCCTGAAATACCGGGATAGTGAATGTGAACGCTTGTTCGAATCCACCATACACGTTGGGATCAACAATATGAAAGGAATTTATCTATGAACTGTATATTTGAAGTATTGATCCCATTCAAAATACCGGTATTTCAGGCCCTCCGAAATATGTCGAATTCCACCATAATAAAAATCTAGGTCAATCGGAGCAAAATAGGTCCCATGGGACGTGTTCTCCGCTCAACCACTGAAACAATCTATCCCCAAAAGGAGATTTTCGGTGCCCATAAAAAAGCCTACTTTCAAGAAGATCGATGGGCTGATGGGGCTGCCTACAGATTCATCCTCACTGTCTGAAGCCAGAGTAACACCCCATTGATGGACGGCCACTGCCTTGCCTATTCCCCAACTCTATCCCTCTGAACATATCCACGGAGGCTAGCCTGCTTCTACAGGGGTGGGATTAACGAAGTATCCACATGCAGCAAAAGTACTTACTTGCTATTGGTTGAGGCGGTTTCATCAGGCTTCAACAAGTGGGAGGGACTTAGCGCCACTTACACGCTGATTATTAACAAGGGAGGGGGGAATCAGTCAGTGTTCAGCATGAGAGAAGGACACGGCAGCACGTACAACCCGATCGTCGAGGAGGGGGGCAGAAGGGGGGGGGGGGGGGGGGGGATTCGGTCAGCATTCAGTTGTGGGAGGGAAGCATGCGAGAGGGACATGACGGCACGTACAACCTGATAGTCGAGGAGGGGGGCAGAAGGGGGGGGGATTTCGGTCAGCATTCAGTTTGTGGGAGGGACGCAGCGGCACTTACATTCTGATCATCGAGGAGGGAGGGAGGGATCGGTCAGCCTTCAGCATGCGAAAGGAACGCAGAAGCACTTACAAGCTGATTGTCGAGGAGGGAGGGAGGGATCGGTCAGTCTTTAACGTGCGAGAGGAACGCAGCAGCACTTACAAGCTGATTGTCGAGGAGGGAGGGAGGGATCGGTCAGTCTTTAACGTGCGAGAGGAACGCAGCAGCACTTACACGCTGATCGTCGAGGAGGGAGGGAGGAATCGGTCAGTCTTTAACGTGCGAGAGGGATGGGGCGGCACTTACACGCTGATCGTCGAGGAGGGAGGGAGGGATAGGTCAACCTTCAGCGTGTGAGAGGGATGCGGCGGCACTTACACGCTGATCGTCGAGGAAGGCGGGAGGGATAGGTCAGCCTCCAGCATATGGGAGGGACGCAGCGGCACTTACATACTGATCGTCGAGGAGGGAGGGAGGGATCGATCAGCCTCCAGCGTGCGGGAGAGATGCAGCAGCACTTACATCCTGATCATCGAGGAGGGAGGGAGGGATCGGTCAGCCTAGCATGCGGGAGGGATGCGGCGGCACTTACACGCTGATCGTCGAGGAGGGAGGGAGGGATAGGTCGGCCTTCAGTGTGTGAGAGGGATGCGGCGGCACTTACACGCTGATCGTTGAGGAGGGCGGGAGGGATCGGTCAGCCTCCAGCATACGGGAGGGACGCAGCGGCACTTACATACTGATTGTCGAGGAGGGAGGGAGGGATCGGTCAGCCTTCAGCATATGGGAGGGACGTGGCAGCACTTACATCCTGATCGTTGAGTCAGCCTCCAGCATACGGGAGGGACACAGCGGCACTTACATACTGATTGTCGAGGAGGGAGAGAGAGAGAGATCAGCCTCCAGCATACGGGAGGGACGCAGTGGCACTTACACGCTGATCGTCACTTACATACTGATTGTCGAGGAGGGACCATAGCAAGATCACCAGTGACTACCGCCGGTGGGTAAATTCCTGGTATAGGACCCACAGGTAAAATCCGGGGACGAGGTGACCTCCGAAATAGTTGTAGATATGCCCTAATGAGACCCCAAAATAATATATTGCCAACTCCCCCTGACACATTCACGAAGATATGCATCCCATCTCTGAGCCCATTTTATGGGCACCGAAAATTTCCTTTTTGGGATAGATTCCCGTGTTTTTCAGTGATTGAGCGGAGAACACATCACATGGGACCTATTTTGCTCCGATTGACCTATATTTTTATTATGGTGGAATTGGACATATTCCGGAGGGCCTGAAATAACGGCATTTTGAATGGGATCAATACTTCAAATATACAGCTCATAGATAAATTCCTTCCATATTGTTGATACCAACATGTATGGTAGATTTGGACCAGAGTTAACATTCACTATCCCGGTAGTTTAGGCCCTCTGGAATATGTCCAAGTCCATCATATTAAAAATCTAGGTCGATCGGAGCAAAATAGGTCCCATAGGACGTGTTCTCCTCACAACCGCTGAAAAACATGGGAATATATCCCAAAAAGGAACTTTTCGGCATACATAAAAAAAACCTAGGAGGCCAGGCCCTCCTCCCTTTCCGTGCGAATCGAATGAGCCTACTCCCGAGCAAAACGGTTGTGAAATGATCCCGCAATCACTGTTCTAGTGAAAACGTGCCAAAAAAAAAAAAACAGCCTGCGCCCTAAGTTCTGCAAAGGGCTGTAACCTGTTTGCGCAACAGCCATATGAGCCATCTGATGGCTTATTTGCAGTGCGCAGCATATGGCTAATGGCTTCAAAATCTCGGGTGAACCAGAGTCAATTTGACTCTCAAATGATGCCAATTTCATGAGTTCACGCACATCTTACTCCGGCGTCCATGTTCAGCCGCAGGAGTCTGTGCCTATATTTCATGAAGATGTTACTTACATCTTGCGGGATGAAATCCCACATGTTACTTGGCCTTATATTGACGATATTCCTGCGAGAGGACCGCCGACTAGATACGAATTAAAAGATGGAACTGAAGAACGAATACCAGGCAACCCCAAAAACAGGCGGTTCGTCTGAGAAAACTTGAACGACTGCAATAGGATCCTTACGAGGCTTGGCAAGAAATTGCAGATCTGCCGTTGCCGTTCAATATTCAAAGTAGTGCGACATGTATGCTCATACAGCCACCGTAGCCTGGGAACATTAGCTTTATAAGGGCCTTTTCAAACTCGAACGGCAATTGCCGGTGGCACACCTTGAACTACTTATCCGAACGCCGCCACCAAACGAGTTCAAAGCACACAGTCAGGATTTCACGGACTGTAATCCAACTTCGGATGAATCATGACCGGCGTGAGGTCAAGAAAAGTTGAGGATAGTGCGAGAAAACAGTGGCAAAAAGCTGCCATTTGATTACCGAACAAAAAGTGCATGAAATTGACGATGAGACTAGAATAAGGTAGCGTATATGTGCCTATCTGTCATAGGATTGACGTAAAAATTGGGAGCACTCATCCAGGACATTACTCGACTTCCATCCAGGTGGAGCTACAGGTCCAAACTTGGGTAATAGATGGACACTGCGTCGAATATTTTCCAGAGGAATAATGCTGGCACTCCGTTCACCACCCTTCAAGGAGCGGTTGACTTTGTACATTAAATGGTTGGGCTCTGGTCGTGTGAAGGCAGAGAACCACTCGACATATGCCAGACGCTTTGGAGGAGAAAGGCCGACAGAGGTTGGAAATGTGTGCTGGGGGAATAGAAAAAACAACGCGAACTTGAGCCACACGATAACCTTGTGAAGACAGTTCGGATGAGAACGAAAGGAAACTGAGCTCTAGTGCTAACACCAATCATCCCGCCCGTGCCATCATTGATAAGTGCCGTATCGAACCGAGCCGGAAGTTCTTCGCCATTTTTGAGGACTTTCGGTGGTTGGACATGGATTGAATCCACGACGGAGTCGGACGGTCCACGGGCAGTGTATGGATGCTCCGTTACGAATTTAATGCGATGGAATACGGGGACCCTGTGAAAGGTAAATGTGATGTTTGCAGACTCGGCTTCAACTTTTGCGCGGGGTGAATTCGGGGTTGTTAAACTTTGCGACGAAACGGGCCAGCGCATCGCGGAAAATCTGTACGCCATAATCAGTAATCAGGTCCGTTATGCGTACAGCCTTTATAGTTGGATGCTTCGTCATTCTGAGTCGTCTCTCGTAAACAATGCCGGGGGGTAACTGGTCTACGACCGGTGGGGCTAGTCTCGAACACAGCCCCTCATGACATCCCAATTCGGGAACCCTGTCATGAGGGTCTGGGCTGTAACCAGCCAAATAACCGTACATGGAGCTCTCGAACCAGGACCCCGGCTGTTTCGCCACTCAAGAGACCGGCGTTCACAGCCACCGACCAGGACCCCAGAACTTTGCGGCCTTCATTAGATAGAAATGGGGCCACAGATAAATTTGAAAATATTCAGAGGAGTTCTAATGGTATATTATACCTCAACATTCTACTCCAAGGTTTTGTGCAAAATGGTTGAGAATTGGTCGAACGAGACTGCAAAAAATGCCAAAATCGAGAGCTCCATGTACGGTTATTTGGCTGGTTACAGCCCAGACCCTCATGACAGGGTTCCCGAATTGGGATGTCATGAGGGGCTGTGTTCGAGACTACGGTGGGGCCGGGGATCCGTCGAGCCGCCATTGAATATACTTCTCGTGCCGGTAGATCTTCTCCTTGCGCTCCAGCCACTGAGTCATCTGTGGGAATTCATCCTTGAAGTTCGTGGAGCAGTAGGCAATTGAGCGACATAAACGAAGTCGAGCAGAGCCCGAACAGCAGCCAACAGTGGACCTGAGGCTACATCCCCTGGAAGTTTCACGTCTACAATAATCCCCAACAGGAAGCGCGAGATTTGGTCATGCTCTTTGCCTGTAACCCGGGAAAGATTGGAGATCCCGTTCATGAAAAGGCGCACATTGTGATTGGGAGGTAAACAGCGGCATCGGGCATCTATCTCCTCTTCTCCTCAGCACTCCTTCAGCCATGCGATCAGATGCTTGACGATTCCTTGGTAAAGTTGATGTAGTATATCGGGGCCGATCGCCTGGAAGATGTTGGTATAAGGAAGCCCCTCCCAGAAGGGGTGATAAATGGGCTTGATCCCCGCGTCCGCGCATGCCTTCGCATAAATCCCCGGGCCGGCATCGAGTGCGTCAAGAGCGGCGAGGATGCTCTCCAGATTCCGCATGGTAAAGGTGGCGTCTTCACCAAGCTCATCGCGAGGTACTTCACACGTTGGACACTCTCCAGTCTTCACCGCTGTGACGAGAACCTGTTCGGGGTAATCCCCAACGAAGGTGGCATAAATTGGGTGTCCGCGACGCGTTATTCCATTCCCGCTCGTCATTGGCAGCCCACTCGCACCGGCCTCCTTTAGCGGTGCCAAGATATGGTGCATGCACGCATGGAACACATTGCCTAGAATACGCCTGCGTGCAGCCTTATTCTTCACATTCTTCATACGCGACGTGGGTAGATAACCCAGAAGCACATAACCCCTCCGCGACGGCTTACGGCGTATTTCCTTCGGGATATTCCCGATTGTCATATACACGGGGTATGCCGTCTTGTTCCCGAAGACAGTGAGCTGCGTTTTATCGGAGGAGATAATGATGGGGATGATCGTGGCGCCCGGGTTTTCCGTTTCGACTGCTACCTGCAAATGATATCTTATGAGTTTCTGGGAAATTGGGCCGTATTCGAGCATTACTGACCTGTGTACTCCACCATCATTTGCCCGTGTGCATATTGTGATACATCCTGATCGTTTTATCCTTGTCGATATAGTGTCGCTTGGGTGCACAAAAGAAATATGGGGCAAAATCACTGTCTCCCCACAATGCGCGAACACACTCGATGATGTCGCGGGAGTACAAAAAATTCGCCGTGAAAATACAACACGGCGTGCTGATCATCGGAATGCGATCAATAACTCAGCAACTATACCGTGGTGGGATCGTATTGCCATTCTCAATACTTCGCAGACAATCAAACCCCTCGGACTCAATTGGAACAGAAGTTGCAAGACTTACGGTATCAAGGTGCGCCATCCTTTTGCATAATTTCTTTGTATTTTCGAAAGGCGTTGACAGGGGAAGGAATTCACGATAAATGTTTCGTTTGCGGACCCACGGGCGATCATTAACAACCTCCGCTCCCAGCATACCCGCATGAGTGGGACAATTTCACTCAGAACCGAAAGACCGCCGGCATTTCACAGAAGTTAAATAACATTTTTACCCTCACACAGGCTCACAGCCATCGGTGTCTACGATGGCGATTTCATGAAATTTCCGGATGGTGTTGCGGCCGTGACCAGTGACTTTGGCGGGTGGTCGTACTTACCACTGAATGCTCCCAGCGCACGAGGGCCAGCATGCAATTCGCTGGTTTATTCACGATCCTTCTGCGATATTCACAAAAGGCGCGGAGATGGATATTCCCCTTCCTGGATTAACAGCACCCTTGCTGGACTACAACGAGTGAATCCATTCATTGCTGAACTCCAGAATCTCAATTCCTATGACGACAACGCCAACATCGCTCTCCACACTCGGACGCCATTAGCAACGAAATTGCGGCTATCGTTTCTCTTACTCACACATTGCCTCCTTCACGCCGAAAATTGGTCATTCAACGAAAGGACCAAGCCGAACCTATCTTTTTGGATCTCTTCTCCCTATTCGTCGAGCCTTTGCACTATCTGCTGTTGCTTCCGCACGGAACCCTTGGGTGGTCTCCCAGCCGTCGGACATCAAGTGGTAAAAAGTTCAGCCAGGCGCGATGGTACATGACACGTTTCTACATGAACGGATGTCCACTTTCTCTCGATTGACAGGTGCGGCTAATACTGTGCACTCGGCAAAGGTACTGAATTCCCGCAGGCGAATATTTGGTCGAAACTTGGAGCGCTGTAGAGGAGGCCCGGTTAACATATATCCGCCATAATCAGCACAGTGGCCCACAAATTTTGGAAACAGGTCGAGAGTAACATGGATGGTCGACCAGAAGTGAGCGTTGCCGTAAATGGTGTGAAAGAAGGGCCTGCAAACAGAGAGAAGCTTGTAGCGCTCTTGGAACAAGGCCTTCCAATCGTGGATGAACTGGGCCAATTAAGTGAAGAGTAAGGGATCGAGAACGTCGAGACGGGCACATCCAGAATAGACGCCATGGTGGAGTGAAAGGAGGCAGCTGGGGGGCACGGTAGTGTCAAATCAAATCAAATCAAATTCAATTAGAGTGCGCGCGGGCCCCTGGGGGCCCATGTAGCACTATACTAAGTACGAGGAGGGAAAACTAGCGGGCCTAGAGGGGTGGGGGGGATGGAGGGCAGCGAGAGTAGGGAGAGAGCCAGGGAGATGAGCTACGAGGTAAAGTATTTGAGTTTATGCGATGCGAGGTGTCAAAATAAAATGCGATATGTTTGATGTGATGATGATGAGAGTATGTAGAGAGAAAAGAGAAAGAAAGAAAAGAGGCAGGAAGAGGGGCGCGCTAGAGCGCGTAGCGCGGGAAGCGTTCCGTGGCATGGACAAAGGCGAGGACCGGCTTTGGGTCGGACTTCGCAGCAAGCAGGCGGCGGAGGGAGAGGCGGGCAGTGCCCAGACGCTGGATGAGGGCGAGGCGCTGGCGGCGGAAGCGGGGGCATGCGAGGAGGAAATGAGGGACAGTCTCGGGAACGAGGCAAAGCTCGCAGTCCGGGGAGGGGGCTAGATGGAAGCGGTAAAGGTACGCATTGAGGGCGATGTGAGTCGTGCGCAGCTGCGTGAGGACGCTGCTTTGCGGGCGACTCAGGTCGTCGTACATGCGGGAGACGGCGTTGGACGGTTTGGCGCTGTCGAAGAGCGAGAGACGGCGGAAGCGAGGGGAGGAGGTCCACTCCTCGAGCCAGCGTCGCCGGAATTCCTTCGCGCCAGCGGCCAGCATTGCTGCCTTGCTCGCTGGGAGGGGGGACTCGAATGCAATGATGCGGGACGAGAGGGCGGAGGAGGAGCCGAGGGCAGCCTCTTTCGCGCGTGCGTCAACGGCTTCATTCCCGGCGATACCAACGTGCGCGGGGACCCAGTGAAAGCGGATCCTGAGGGAGGGGCGAGCACGGAGGAGGCGACGGAGGAGGGTGTGGAAGAGGGAGAGGAGGTACTGGCCCGGTTGAGGTCTAGGGGCGGCGAGGGCAGCGATGGCAGGCTGACAGTCCGTGAAGATGTCAACGCTCGTGAGCCGCGGGGTGCCCTTGATAATGTCGAGGGCGAGGATCGCGCCCACGACTTCCGACTCGAACACGGTGTGTTCGTCGCCCGTGCCTAGATGCTTCGTCCTCCACGTTCCTTCTCCGTTCCTATCCCACGCGACCGCCGCAGCACCAACTCCCCCCTCATACCCCGACCCGTCCGTGTACACGCAGAAGCCTCCGCGCTTCGTGATCTCCTCCATCTCGGCTCTGGCGGCGTCCTTGTTCGGGGCGATGCGGGTTGTCAGCGATCCAGGCAGCACGGGAGCGATCTCGAGGTGGGGGTCAATGGTTTCGAGTTTCCCGCTGAGCAGCGGAAAGCCCACGAGGAGGTGGTGAATGGGGGAACGGTGAAAGCGGGGGACACGGCGGCAGCGCCTGACGACGCGGTGGAGGGGATGTGAGGGAGGGAGGGAGGCGAGGCGGACAGCAGCGTTGAAAACAGAGTGGTTGAGGCGGATATGGACGGGGAGGAGGTTGGCGTGGAAGTCGAGGGAGTCTGTCGCAGTGGTGCGTAGAGCGCCCGTGATAACCTTGCATGCGAGCCTCTGAACTTTCCCGAGAGCTTTCGCAATCCATACCGTGCCAGAGCGCCGCGTCTCCGAGTTGGCTGAGACTGGTCTGTACCAAACTGGGAGTGCGTACTCCATCCGAGGGATGACTACTGTCTGGAACAGCTGCCGCGTGTACGAGTCGGGGAGGCAGAAGGTAGGAGAGGAGATCCGGGAGAGAGCTAGCATTGCCTTCGTGCCTCGGCTCTGCGCGAGTTCGACGTGATTGCGGAACGTGAGTTTGTCGTCCAGCATGACACCTAGGAGCTTCGCGCAGTCTGACGGCGGGATCGTAATGCCGCGGAAGGAGATGGGGAGGGGACGGTAATGGTCAGCGCGGCGGCGGGAAGGGACAAAGTGAAGGAGCTGGAACTTCGGTAGGTCAAACCGAAGCCCCAGTCGATCCGCCGTGGGGCAGGCCTTGCCATCCATGTGCGCCTCGAGGTCGGCGACATTTTCCTCCAAGGTGTCCGAGATCGCGACGCGGTTGAGGTCATCAATGTAGCCGGCGTTGCCAGGGTCGTCGAGGAGCTCATCGACGAAGAGGAGAAACAGGAGGGCGCTGAGGGGGGAACCTTGTGGGAGGTGTAGTGGCCTACCGCGCGATGTTCAACACGTCACCTGCTGACCGTTTATTGGGCAGCAGGTTCGAATCCCCCCGCCGCCGAAAAGTCAACACTTTAGACACTTTTCGGCTTCTCACTGCCGACTTTCCAGCTTTGGTTCTGTTTGGCTTTCTTTAGCAAATCGCCCCCACTATATCCTGTTTATTTATTTTCCTTCACCTTCACCCTTCTTATTTGTACTTCGCATTCCTGATCTCGAGTCTCCACCATCACCGACTCAATGCCGATCAAACTGCTCTGTCCGAACAGCTGCAGCGATCCGGAGGAAATTCGCTAATACAACAAGAACTTCCGTTTGGGACCGCGTCCGAAATATGCATTCCCAGCTCCTCTGGTGATATTTCCTGGGGTTCGACATCTATGAAGGCTTCTAAGTGGCTGGAACCCTCTCGTTGCGGCATATTTGGCAGTTCAGCAGCAAGGTCTTCTGCATTGTCTGCTCCATCATGGATGCGGACAAAGTTATGGAGAGCAGCTATTGCCGCAACCAGCATTGCTTGGGTTTCGATGGGATACTCTGGGGCACGCGTGAAGAGGGCCCAGCAGCGTTTGATGATCCCAAGATTCGCTCCACAACATTGCGAGCGTGAGCATGACGCAGATTGAAGACCTTTTCGGGAGGTTGCGGCCTATCACAGGAATAAAAGTCGTACGGATAAGGCAACTTCTACACTTACCGCTGACGGACAGTGCCCCATTCCTTCAGGTGATATCGGACAGAGTCAGAAGCGCATCGCAGGATCGGCAAGGTAATATTTGCCCGAGTGCTGTGGAGATGGCTCCATTTGGTGTCATTTATGATTTTAGTCCAATTGACTCCCTGTCCATTTTGATGCAATCCCTCTCTATAAAATTACGAAATCCCTTGACTTTCGGCATTACCTCAGAATAGCATTTCCGGACCACCGACGTGCACTCACGAGAATGATTCTCTCAGGTCCCAGTCTAACCGTCGAGCGCCGCCGGTGGAAAGAACGCGGAAAGAGTATTGTTCCGCGGGAATGGAGGCTATGCCGCTTTTGTTCCGTTTACGTCGAGGACCCTGCACACGCTATGTTTGTCTGTCAGAACCCAGATCTGCTTTCTATCCTATCAGTATTTCTCGAGAGCATCGAGAGAATGGTGCCGGGCGTCGTGAACAGGTTTCCAGATGCACTGGAAAAATTCAAGGGCTTTCTGGCAATCAGAGAAATCACTCCCTTGTTGGGAAAGCTGGCTTTCGACGTCATTAGAAGGATCCGTTGAGACATCCGCCGCCATTGTTCAATAGGAACAGTCTGACAGACTGAAGGCTGAGCAGAGTCTAGGACCAGATGAAACCGAACAGATGAAACTATGGAGAGATCATAGAAAGGGATGGGGACAGGATGCGATGGATGTGTGGACAGATGGATCCGAGATTGGGATGTGCGGTTGAAGATTCAAGGATCCAATATTCACACTATCGTACGTGGAAGCACGGAATATATCAGAAGCAGGAGTATATCTCACAAGGCAGAGCTCACCACCTTCGGTTCGCCTACGTTTGTTAGGAGCACCCGGGATCTCTACAGCCTTCCGTTTAGCCCTAATTGGTGTCCTGGGCGGAGAATTGGACTCAACTGCGGCCGGGAGGTCCATTCCGGAGGCCGCCGAGACAGAGAAACTGGTAAGGGTGGGCTAGGGCAAGAGGTCAAGGAGCTCACCTGGGGCGTCCGTCCGCTTCCGCGGAACACGCTTGGGCAAAACGACTTGTCTGGGCAAAGCCCCAGACATCGCTAGTCTCTTATAAACAGACGCTACAACAAAAATTCTCGTACCTCGTATGTTGTAGTCTGTCAGATCCCTGATCGGTGTCATTGGAAGTCGACCTTATTATGTAAGCTCAGATTTCTCGGCTCTCGTTCACACATTTAGGATGAATGTGAGGGATTTATTTTGCCAGATTATCACTCAAGGATTCAGAATGGACAACTTTCTCACTCAAGTTTTTCGCGGAAAAGTACAGGCGAAGAGGTTCAAAATTTGATGGGCCGTTGACCGGCCTTTCACTCCACGCAGATTAGAGCCTCGAAAAAACATCCGAAGAGACAGATCTGTTCAAAATAAGAATACAACTCATTTGGCCTCTTAGACTTTTGAATCCATGCTGCTGGAAGCGCCACAGAGCCCGGGCCAAAATTCAAACTCCGCACTTTACGTAATAAGGTCGACTTCCAATGATCGAGCGCGGTTAAACTACAGACTAAGACATCGCCGAATGCCTTGCATCATAAGCACGTGTGATGACAGCATTGGCTTTCTCTTTCCTTTCCAGCCGGACATAAACATCTTCTTTGACTTGGTCCTCGTCTTCTTGAACTGAATCGTGATGATCACTGGCCGAAGCAAATAATTGCTTTAAATCTGACGCTGCTTGGGTCGCTTCTTCCGGGTTGCCCGTCCGGACTATGGTTTGAAGAGCCAAATACTGGTGCCGTCTTGCTTCCTCACGAACTTCTTGCGATTCTGCATGTTATTTTATCTTTTGAAAAACTCTTGAGTATCAACAAACCATCGAGGGAAGTAACTCTTGACAACATCACATACGGTGACTCGGTACCGGAGCAGTCTCTCAAATTAGCTACAGTATGAGTAAGTGTCTTGCCTTGAGCTTTATGAGCAGTCATCCCAAATGCAGGAAGTATGGGCAATTGGGTACGTCTCACCGTAACAGACTCCTTTGTAAAATAGTCTTTCAATGCCACAACGTGATGATCAGGCAGACCGTCTATAATTCCGGGGGATGTATCTGGAGCTTCGACAATACACGAAATGGCGTGTCTGTGACCGTGAGCATTTCTTACGCTCTTCAGAATTCCTGAACAGCCATTGACCACACCCCCAGGAACATCGAAATTCTGTGATATCATGGTTCGATTCCCACCAGAATATGTTTTTTAAATGTCTTTCCGGTCTTCCCTGACCCACTTCAACCTGTACTGTCGAAAGGCTTTGGACAGTCTGAAGTCATCTCAAATAATTATACTCGAGTTCTGTGCCGCGATGCCCTAATGCTTACTTGCCTACAGTTCTGGACAAACAAAGCTCGCAAATAGCTGTAGCTATGTCATGAATTAATTTCGACCCAATTTTAATTTTATTGAACTCGGATTGGCCCAAAGAGCCCAAAAAACATGTCCGAAGTTTTTCCTACGACAAATAAGCGGGCGACAAAATTTTGGCCCGGATCCAAATCTCAGAATTCTGATCGGAGACGATTGGCAAAAAAAACGGATTTATTTAGCACAGCCATATTACGTCATTACGTCATCCACTCGCGGAGTTTTCAATTGCCCTCTGACGCGACGCTTCAAGCGCGTCGAAAGCACGGTTCGAAACTGAACGGTGCTGTTTCTTCTTCACAGCCCATTCTGCTGCTGTGCCTGTCAAACCCCTCCTGTAAGCATCCATAAACCTCCACGACCTGTTGATGAAACGGCGAATCACTTCAACTGGGCATCCATCCAGATACTTCAAGGCCAACTCCTTTTGAGTCTGCAAAAGACTTCTTGGGGACTTGCCGGTAGTGATATTTGCACCATCACGCTTGCTAGGGCGTCCGCGACGTGGGGTGGCCATGATAAGAGAGAAGACAGGGGGTGGAAATATCAACCAGTTGATCAACCGGTCCGGAGAAAGTGATGCGGCTGCCGCGCACTGCCGCGGCATTGACGCGGCACTGACGCGGCAGTTGACTATTCTTCTTTTGGTGGTTTCCACCGTTGCAACACGGTCTATTTCATTCATAGACATCGTTAAAAGGTCATCATCTACCTGTGGGGCCGTACCTCTTCGATGGACTAGAAAAGTATAGTATTTCCCTTGCGTTCAACTGGAAGGTTTGTCTTGTATGGAACATTTTGCGGATTCTGTTCATATACTAGGTTCGAGGACAGTAAATGGACAATTCTGAGTAGGTATGGACCACATTTATGGTCAGGCACTGCCGCGTCAATGCCTCGTCAAGCACCGCGGCAGCGCCTCGGCAATGCATGGCAGTGCCGCGTCACTGCGCGTCAACGCCGCATCAGTGCCGTGGCAACACAGCCACTGCCGTGCCAATCCCGCGTGGCCTAGAATCGTTAAACCTCGTTTCTTAGGACGACTTTTTGCGATATAAGGCCTGGGAATCAATTATCTGGGGGTAATACACCGTAATCGCTCGAAATAGTCAAATTGTGGTCAAGCCCTCCTTTAAACCATTGAATGGTGGCATTTCTGCAAGTACTGACTCGGTCGGTGGGTAATATGTTTCTCCAGCCTCAATAAGTCGAGAAGGCTGTAAGTCAGAGATCATTTGGAGTCACAATATGTTCGTCAAATTCAGGGGTGGGGCCAGTCAGGTCTATTCTGCAGAGTGCTTGGAGTTTGGAGAGGCGTAGAATTAGGTTGCACCTGTGTTCCCGTTGAACTTGAAACTCAATCTCATTTCCGCCTTCCTGTGGGCCTATAGATACATGGTTCTATTTACCTGTCGAAATAAGCACAATTCCAGGGTCTTATCCCCTTTATCACCCTACCTCCCTCACTCGCGATTGACCGAATTGCTTTCAGACTCGCCGCCACGACGGGAAGCAGCAAGCATGCGGCGGGCACGGCACGGATACAGGCGTTCGTGCCCGGCGCGTCGTGGGAGATGCTGCGGACGCACTGTATGGAGTGTCAGTGATCAGCAAAGGTAGAGTATAAATGCTATGACTTCAACTCCGGTCCCCGACATCCCCGAGAACCAGACGCAGATCAATTTAATGGGACCAGTCATTTGGAAATTGAATCTGAATGGGGGCAAAGACTAGTGTAGAGCAGAGTATTATACTTACTTGGGACAAAGGTTTCCAGTAGTCCCAACCTGAGTCCGAATGGTTGCAGTTACGAACCAAAGACTATCTTGACCAATCGTTATCCTCGGCCGCTTTGCCTCCAGGTAAGATAAATGAATGAGTTCAAAAACAGTTATTTAATAGTTGAATGCACGCTTAGATCTGCACGCAAATTTAAGTGTGTTCAGGGCAGTGTTACACGGCTCCTGCACAGAATTTTCGGGCATGGACGAAGGACTAACCGTCTGTCGGTAGCACAGCAGTTGACTGACAGTGAATAGCCCAGATGGCCCAAATTTTGGCTGAGTCTTTGTTCAGCTGAAACGATGGATTGTGGCTAGCATTGTTGCGAAAATATTGAAGTCCGAATCACGTACTGGCCCAATGTTCCAATTTATATGCGGCGAAATTCGAACAACAGGAACCTGGAAATTGATGGTCCCCATTGCGCAACTCAACGTGGTTACACACCACCTTGATATCGAAAACAGGTGCGGATGGGAAATAGAGCCTGTTGCGAGCCACAGAACCACAGAACGCAAATTTGATCGTAATAGAAAACACTTTTCGCTCCAAAGCATGTGTTCGGGTTGGAAAATATTACTGAAGCGCAGATTCGGCCCCCAAGGCATGGTCAGAAAATTGGATGTGGTGCGGCAGTCATGGGCTCTCCCAGAGGGGAGGCCGTCACCCGGAGATTACTCTTCACCTATTAAATGTGTGGATTAATTGAAAATCAGGGGCCTCCTCTTATCGCCAAATGTGGAACCCAGTCTGACTTTGTTGTACTGTAAACCGCGTCCGAATGGTGAACATGGGAACATGACCAGAATATATTCATGTGCATGTATTTCAATTGAGGATTCTGGGGCTCAGGATGGATGATAGCATCGTCGCGCATCCAGTAGGATAGGTTACTGCAACTGAAGAGATGGATCCCGATGGAATGAAGTCTGGGCGATGAACATAATGAGTACAAGGGGATGCCGTCCCGGCATCCCCTTTTTTGATAGTAAAAGTGGTCCTCAAATAAATGAGATTCAAGGTATATACATGTATACGTTTATGCTGCGAAGGCGGCGGGAGTATTCTACATCTGTTTCTGGGAATTCGCCGTCCTCCATTGAGTTGAAAGATTTGTGAAGTCAGAGGCAAAGCAAGCCGGCGCGTCCACGACGGTGGGTTGTGGACGGGTGAGTAGGACGACTCCGCACTAATAGCGGGATCCGACTGAGGAAGAGCGCCCATGGAGCCATAAGTTTATTCGATTGATAGCAACAGAGTTTGTTGGATTGATTGCAACCGCCATGTCTCGTCCCAAGCGGCAGAGATCTAGAAGCCGAGCATCGGAAAGCTACGGGCCGAGTGCCGGTGGCGTGGAACTACATTGGGATCAGAACCATCAACACGGCCGGGGGGCGGACCTTAAAAGGCTTCAGACGGACAGACAGACGTAATTTTATAGAGAGGTAGATTCCACAGTGGCCTTTTCTCGGAGGGCCCCAGGAGCGACTGTATTTCTTTAAGGCATAAATTGGGATCTACCATGAGTTTATGGCGTGCAGCGCAGGCCGTGCGACCAGGGACATGAAGAATCAACCACTCCTCCGATGACTTGCATATAACTAGCGTGGAGTGACCGTATATTGGTGAAGGATCTTGTTATTCCAAGCGATGAATTGAGACTAGAAAACGTCAAGAGTGTGTGGATTTGGCCCCAGAATATTTGTTCAAATATTAGAGGCTGCACGGCAGTCGCCGCCTCGATGTCTCCGCGGCTGCGGCATTTCGTTTGATATTTACACCCACTTGAACCTGATTTTCTGGATCCACAGGTTGATACATTACCTGGAGGAGGGTGTACTGATGCTTCAGATGTGGAAATCATTCATGGTCCAAACGTTCTGGGTGTCGGGATTCATTCCCCGTCGTCGTCAAGTACAGATACCACAAATGCTTCAAGGTTTGGGGAAAGTCAACTGTGTGTGTTGAACCAAACTCCCCAACTTAGACAGTTTGGTATGATCAAACAGGGAGATTCTAGGGAAAAACAATCAACGGGCAGGTAAGAGAACCATACCTAGAATGAGAAGAAAGATACTTAAGGTAGATGCTTAAAATCTGTCAATTGTAGGGACCAAAGTTGAATCATTCGGGGATATTCTTGACATCCAGGTAAGCCATGGACCCAACTCAATGTAATTGTGAGGTTCCATGATGACCCTGTGGTTTTAAGGTACGGTTTTTGGACTCTGGAATAGGAAGTACAGTAGAGTCTGAATCGGAACCTAGTGTACCGATGAGGTCTAGGTCGTGAGTGACCAAATTTTGTGGGATGATTTTTTCAGTCCAGACGATGCATTAGGACTAGATAATGTTGCTGGAAGAAGGATTAGGGGCCACGGACAGTCAGTTCAAAGTTAGAGGCAGCGCAGCACTGCCGCGTCAATGCCTCATCAACGCCGCGTCAACGCCGCATCAATACGCGGCAGTGCCGCGGCAGTGCGCGGCGGCCGCGGCATTTTTACCAGACCCGTTGATCAACCAGTTGACGTGTCGGTGACAGTTCTTGACAGATCTGTCAAAGCTTCGATCCCGGAAAGAACATTTCTTTCCGCCACAAACGCTCCATCGATTCTCGAGATTCTTACGGATTCAGATGCGGCTCAACGAGACGCGTCGATTGCGGAAATTTTCATAATTTTCCCACGCTTTTTAAGCGGGCGCCAAAATTTGGACCGGCGCGGCGCACCAATTGATGATTTGCGGCACAACGGCTCGACAGAATGACTTAATTTCTATATGGACGTGACCGTCTTGAAGAGATCTATCGATTGGCGCATTTGTCTCGGCTAAAAAAATCAATTTTTTTTTTGGCGGACTTTGTTTGTCCAGAACTGTAACCCCGCGGCTTCATAGCCAGAGTTCAACATCTAAACAGTTATAAATAGCAACTGGACAGTCGGGTGGTGCGCATCGCGGCGGCGTTCTGAAACTCGTAGTCGGGCGGGCGCGGCAAAGGTTCGCCGACTTCAGTGTAATGACGTGACGAAGGACTTTGACGAATTCACAAATGGGCGGACCCGCGAAGATCGGTTCAATGTCTTGTTAGCGGAGTGAGACTCTCCTCTTTCCGACCACGTCGCTCCACTGTCGCTTTCTCTATGGCCCAGCCAATACCTGGCATTTCTTTGAGGCATCTCATTCCTCCCGTTCTCAAAACCCCAGTGAAGGTGCCGAGCCCGGCATTGAGATGCCGGGAAAGATTTTATACACTCAGCATTGCGGTGTCCATTCCGGGTCGAAAACCCGCTGCGGGGAAGCTTTGGACCCTTTTCTTTTAAATGCTTCACAGAACATGTATTGGGCTGTTTTCTCAATCAAACCCATTCACGGCATCTCAATGCTGGGCCCCAACCATATTGGGATATCGCCGCTCGGACCATGCACGTCTTTGGCCATTTCCTCGGATGGATTAGAGAAAGAAACAGGTGGAATATGTATGTACCGCAAAACCGGGTTGCACGCACCAAGCTCATTTGCTGATCAAGAAATATTCTATGACTCCCATCCATTCCCTCCCATTAGAGCATTGCACTCGTAAACACTCATTTTTACGTCCATCAACCTCCAAATCACCCATATTTTATATCCTCCACTGTAACTTCCAAAGAGGAAGATCGGTCACATGGAATCCGAAGGTTTTAAGGAGGCCAAAAAGAATACGGTGCCGATCCCTAGAAATTAGACCACAGTAAAACCAGTTCTAAACTCGATTACGTCGGATACTGTAGCCCACATCCCATGGAATATCTCAAGACACAATCCCGGAAATTGGTCAAGTAACGGCCGAGAGAACTCTGTTTGTCGGAGTACTACGTAGGTCCGGGCCGGTGGGCAGGGGCATGCAGTTACCAGTATAGAGAAGAAGCGAGCGCACGGGCTACCGGAGCCCGCTGCGCACATCGCTGACGGGGTATCCCTTGGGTGCCGCGAGGACCCTGGTCCGAAAAGGAAAGCATCCCACCACCAGAAGTTTCCACACGCAGACTCCTTCTCCCCTTCTATTCCCCATTCTATTTATGCGCTATGGTCTATAATTATGTGACCGCCAACCACAACACCCACACCCAGCCTCCACGTCTGGCTGGCCCCGTTACTGCTCCAGTGGCTCCACTCACAAAACTACACTCTACAAAACCGCCGATGACGCCATTACGCATATTTTCACTATGTATTCGCCCACTCGTGGGGCACCGCGTCTTAGTAGCTAGTGTAATTGTTGATAGAAATGCAGATACAAAAAAAAAAAAAAAAAGAAAAGGTGAACGTCACGTGAAGACACGTGATGGTGGGTCCAAGCTGTTTGTTGTTGCTGTTGTTGTTGTTCTGCCTCATTCCTCCATGAACGACTCGGTTGTGCCCAACTCTTTTGACTCCGAGAACGAGCCGGACGAACAACAAGGGGTGCGCCGCATGTGAATGCGACCTATGCGTGGACTGACATTGACGAGGCCGCGGACGCCGACGTGTATTCGCTCCAGCTATTGGGCAGACGCCGCCAACGCGCCGATGATGATGACGATGACCAGGATCAGGGCCGCGACCGCAGACACCCCTCCCACCGCGCGCCACCCCCAGAGAATGCAGGTCTCCCTCCATCCAGCCTCGGTACTGGCCAGCTGTACTCTCAGCTCGCGCGGCTCGAGCACCTGTTGACCGCGCTGACTCACGGGCCCAAGCAGCAAGAGAGCCCCGCGAATGCCGCGCGCATCATCGCGGGACTCGCCACTGTGCCGCAAGGCCTTATCCGGCGCCTCGAGCACGTGAGTGCGCTTGCGTCTAGAAGCCGGGCGGAGAGTGAAGTTGAGAAGACAGATGAGCTGGATGGGGACAGCGTGTGTGTAATTTGCCAGGATCGTCTGCTTGATGGAGGGGACGGGGTTGAGTTGTCGGGCCCTTTTGTGGAGTCCAGTTCTGCCGCAGAGACGTCAGCGGCCTCCGCCATCATTGCCCTCCCTTGCGCCCACGTCTTCCACGCAACGTGCCTGGGGCCCTGGTTCGCGAGGCCGGGACAAACGACGTGCCCCATGTGCCGTTTCGACGTGGATCCGAACGGCGTCATTTGGTACGGCGGTCGTAAGCAAGCGAGGGCCGCAGCCGCGGATGGGGTTGGCTTCGGCCCGCGTGACTTTGAATCAGCAGGAGGAGGCCTAGGGGGACTAGGAGAAGACGTTGACACGGAACCGATATTTCGCGGAGACGGTGACGACGAGGGGGGGGAGATGTCTGACCTTGGAATGCTGGGTGAGTTTTTCTTCGCCACGACTTCATTTACACTTCTTTGACCTTCTCGTGCTCTCCTCAGTGGGTGCAATGGGGCAAGCGAACGCGAACCCGCGTGCGGTCAACCTAGGGCTCGCCATCTTGGTCGGCGCTCTCGGCCGGATCCCGTTACTCCCGAACTCTGAGCAAGCCTCTGAGCATCCAGAGTGGGTGCCGCCGCCGGCGCCGGGCCCGACCCTGCGCGACCACGTCGAGCGCCGCGAGCGCGAGGCCGGGCTGCGTTGCTGCGACGCATCGTGCGGTGTCGGCCCATCTGACGAAGACCCGGTCGTTCAAGTGCCCACACAGCGCTTCGTCGGGCTGCTCGCGCCGGGTGAGGGCGAGGGCGGCAGGGCCGTATGCGCCCATACGTTCCATCCCGTGTGCCTGGTATCAGCGCAACGTGCACGCGGGGGGTGCTTGGTGTCACTGGAAGGTGCGTGGGAGGCAGTGGAGGTCGCATGCAGCTCATGCAACGCGGAGGGGCGTCTTCCGCCCGCGGCGTGGCTGGAAGGGTTACTAGGAATGGCTCGGGAAGGAATAGCATAATAAGGAGGCCCAGAGCTACGAGTCGTATGACGTATGTAACTCACATTAATGTAAGAAAGAACTATGTAGAACAGTAGCGCCCTAGGCGCTTCCTCATGATCCGAGCCGGGGCGCATCAACGCGTCAGTTCTGTCGGAAATTTATTTTTTCTCTTATAAGAGAGTCCATTCCCAGGGCTTCAAATTGGCGAGAAACAGCCCCAAATCGCCCAGGCTTCGGTCCCAAAGATCATCGGATTAAATCGGTCACGCGACCGATCTGGCTAGGATGGCGGGGTTGCCCCGCAAACTGGGAACGCTCATTGCCTCCTCCGTTGCCCAGCGTGGGAGCGATTCCGCCTCCCGCATCAAACTGCGTCTTACTCTGCTGGTCTCCTTGGTGCTGTTGATGTCCCCTCACTGCGTTACGCCCTCCGCTGATCATTAGAGAGGCAAGACACAGGTGAACTGGACTCGTACACTGGAGACAAGTTCCCCTAGAGTGCCGGTGGAGGGGTGATGGATAACTGCCGTGATTCATGGCTTTTCGACTGTTCAATGGGTGAGCTTGGATTGTGCAGCTACGGGCGACGTTAAAGAGCTGTGGGTAGGGGTAACAAAAAGCGAAGGGAACGAGGATGGTACACCGCCAAGATTCTGAGCGGAAGGAGAATAGAGGCTTAAGCATTAGATTGAGCACTGCCGTATATGCTTTATGAGTGACGTCGGTGGCGAGAATGGTCTGGGCCTGCATAAAGAAGATACATTTGGTGAGGAGATGTGGGCAACTGACGACAGTGCTTCCGTTGTGAGGAGAAATTAGTTTACGAGTGCTTATGTAATAAGTGATCGTTCTTTTAGCAAACAAGATGAGCTTTTTGAGAGCACCTCGAATGGTCAGTGACACCTTGATGAACAACACTTAATAGTGGCTGTGTTGAAATGAATTTAGCAGCCTTCATTACATTTTATCTAATGGTTTTAGGCTTTTCATTTGAACGCCGAGCCACCGTTTCCGTAAGGCACCAAGTTCGAGCCCCGTTGCCTGTATTCTTTTTTTTCTAGTGTTGTTCTCAGTAAGGCTCAAACTCAAGCCCGACCGAAGCCCAGACTCACAATTTTTCTAAGCCAGAGACCCCAGCTCAAACATGGGTCTCTCTGGGTATCTGAATTCTCACATTTTCAGTTCCAATCCTCTGTTTAAGGGAACCAGAGTTCATATTGAATGATATATTCCTCATTTTTGGCCACCACCATTGTTGGGCTCAATGTGGCAGGATTTTTGCTTGAATAAAGGACTTTCACTAAGTCAGCTCATGCACTGATGCGAGAGGAGTGTGTGGCTGTCCGCATCTAGCGGACAGCTTTACAAACAGATATCAATTCAACATATACAAACAATATGGAGTGCTCGCTTGATCGAAGTCGAGAACATGACATACACACAAACGAGCAGTCTTGATAATTTTAGGGGACACAAAGGATGGTTAAATGTTACTTTTCAACATTGACTAGATGACAGCATTGCTTAATTCTCATATATAATTCATTTTTATCGTGAGAAAGCTGTCCAGTACAACCGTAGATTACGCTGACGGGCATAGCCCGTAAATACTACCAGTAACTGTACCGTCGACCGTTTACACCCCCGGGTTCTGCAACGTCCATCACAAGCACATATTTCCCCCACCCCATTGCATGTATCTTACCCCAACCATACAGAATTGTAATTTGTCCCTCAATTCTCACTGTATCATTCCTGGGCCAAATTCACATAAGTTTGCACCTGTGGACTCGAATAGTGGCGTGGCCAGTTTAGTATTTGGTCTTGTCTTGTTGAGGATGCCGGCGGAACTACATTTGCCGCTTCATCGGCACTTCGTGTACAATCAAGAAAATGGTGTTCAACTATTCGTGGGATACCAGCCATCATTTCAACCTATGATGAATTATATACGGATGGTATGGTTCTCGAGAACCAGCCATAAATGCTAAGGTGGCCGAAAATAGTAGCGATCTGCCGGCTATCTCCGGTGATGTGCAGCACAGCAACCTCGTTTCATCCTGACAGGTAATTTGAAATCCTTTCGCCTCTCTCCTCTCACCACCACTATGAAACCTTCATACCTGTGGATTACTGCATTTCTTGCACTTTGGCTCTTCTGGTTAACCCAGAATCCAAATGCACAACATCGAGATCTCGTATCCTCCGGGTCTCCTGTTGATGCACAGGGGTGTTCTCCTGCAGGATGCTGTTCTGCCACTGCTTTCAGGCAAGATACATGTACTGCACAACATGCAGACTTCCTATCTGGAAGCTCTGCTGTTGACGCATTGGGGTGCTCCCCAACAGAACGCTGTTCTGAGCTTGCCTTCGGGCCGAGAAATTCCGAGAAGGCCTTCGGGCCGAAAAATTCCGAGAAGGCCTTCGGGCCGAATATATCCGAAATGTACCTCGTGTCGAGTATAAGCTCCGACATAGATTTATGTGTGATTAAAGACCATGAATGGTCTGCATGGGACTATATCCACTTGGTTTGGCTTAACCTTGTTCATCTCCTAGTTGGTGTTTTTTGTTCAAGCAATAATTATCTCCCATGGAGACGAATCAAGAGATTGAGTCAGAAGTTCCGCAGATTCATTACCAGATGTCATGATTGGAAGATTCTATATGTTTCTCGGCACAAGTCCACATGGGCCTTTCATTTGTGCAGTGTGTTCGTCAATTATATTTTGGGGTTGAGATACCTACTTGTTTTTCTGGTTTGCTTCGTACTTCTTGTCAGTGCAAGTGTTACAACTGGGAAACCGGACTACTCGAAATTTTCCGCATCTTACCACTGTCAACGAGGTGATGGATCTGTGAAAAAATTTGCCATGTCCTATATCAGCCCGTATTTTGTTGGGCCTGATAAGTTATATTCGGAGAAGGACAGGTTAAGTTTTGACTCAGTTTGTTTAGAGGCTGAACTCCCTTCCAATGTGTTGGAGAACACCTTCAAATTCATTGCAAAGATACCTGTACGAGTGATTGCACCCAACTTGACAAAATCAGTGCTGAAAAAATTGAGTGATCTTCATGGTGTTGGGAGGCGGGGGAGGGGATCTACCCAGGAATTGATTTCTAATCTTGTAGATCACGGATGCAGTGAATGTGCTAGTATCGTTTTTGTCTTTAACCTGGAAGAAGACAAATCACCTCAAAAAAGGTTGGCACATAACCAACGCAAAGCTGCTAGCCAAGTCCGGGTACGTGCCATGAAAATTGAGCGAATCAAGACCACACTCAAATCAAGTGTGGCCTTGAGAGACAAAAGGAAAGCAATCCGGGAACGCAATGCCAAAAAACGCGAGAATAAACCACATAAAATAAATTTGTTCCCACCACAGCCTGCTTCACAATCAATTCGACACAGGGTAATAACAGGAATGTGTGAAGATATGCTGCCTGACAGAGTAGAGGAATCCGCATGTGCTGTATGTGGTAAATTGACTCCAAACTTCGAGCTTACTTTAAAATCCGAACTTCAGGTCAACTGGAATATTTTAGAACAGTCAGGTGTCACCAGAAAAGAGAGGCAAACTCTAGAGGACCCTATTGAAGAATTAACCGGTCCGATACTTGCAGAAGGTTGTGATAAGGTCTGTGCAGAGTGTGAGGCTAGACTTCTCAAAGATTTTGTACCATTGAAAAGTTTGGCAAATCATACATGGATTGGCCCAGTGCCATGGCAGCTCCGAGATTTATCTTTCGCAGAAAAAATGTTAATATCTAAAGTCAGACACAACCGGTGTGTGATCAGGGTAGCATCTGGAAGAGGGAAGCTGAGTGCCAACGCAATAATGTTTGCTTCACCTATTGTAAAAGTTCTGAATGTGTTGCCTCCAAGCAGGGATGAATTGAGTGAGGTGCTTGCCTTCATTTTTGTTGGTTCAGCTAGGCCAACCGACGAAATTTATGTAAGGACACCAATGCTTGTCAGGCGGGACAGAGTGAGAGATGCCTTGGAATGGCTGAAGATCAATCATCAGGATTATGAAGATCTCCAGATATCCCCCGAAAATATAGCAGACCTACCTGAAGCCGGGATACCATGCGGAGTTGAATGGAAAGAAACTGACCAGGGTGAAACCAACCGAGAACCAGAAGCCATGGCAGTACATGACAACGGAGATGAGGATGGAACATCAGAAGGTCTATGTTCTTTTGCAGTATCAGGCTTGTCAGGAGATCAGTATAATCCGCTCGACATCAAGGCACTTAAAGCCAAGGCAGTGGAGCATCTCAAGCGGAAAGGGAAAACATTGGGTGTTGGACAATCAGAAGAACCAGTTTCCATGTTCCACAATATTCAATTATACCCACAGATGTTCCCTTGGCTATTCCCATATGGACTCGGAGGAATTGGGCATCCTGCACACAAGAATCGAATGTCTGAGTTGAGCCACAAAAGGCACCTATTAATGTATCATGACAAGCGTTTCCAAACTGACTTATATTTCCCTATGATTGCATTTAATGATGCTCAAATCAAGGGAGCCAAAACTGGGAGTCATTTACTCGTCACACGGAAGAACTTTAAAGCTGTGGCTGAAAGACTTGTGAATGTTGATACTGCAGTGCTCACGGATCTCGCCAATCGATTAGAGAAAGGTGAGAATGTCAAGGCTAAAACAGAGGCAGAAAAAGCCTGCTTCGATCTGTTACAAGATTTGGAACATGTTGGTGGCGAAGTCCAAGGATCATTAACTTCGAAAAGATACATGCGTAATGAAGTTTGGTCACTGATATCTTTCAAAGGTGCACCAAGTTGGTTCATCACATTCTCCCCAGTGGATAATAATCATCCCTTGTGCCTGTATTATGCTGATAACAAATTGGAATTCTCTCTCAAATCTCGCTCAGCTGATGAACGACTGAGACTCATCTCACAGAATCCAGTTGCTGCAGCTCGCTTTTTCCATTACATGTCGATGTCCTTCATTAAACATGTATTAGGGGTGGATGGGGATGGCCCTGGCCTTTACGGTGAAACTGATGCGTACTATGGGACGGTGGAACAGCAAGGAAGATTAACTTTGCATATGCACATGCTAATTTGGATAAAGGGTGCCTTGTCTCCTCAAGAAATACGCGAAAAAATGCTTGACACTGATGGTGATTTCCAGAGAGACATGATATCTTATTTGGAATCATGTCATGTAGGAGAATTTCTGACAGGTACTCTAGCTGAGGTCAAGGCTAAGGTCCCATACCAGGCAAAGACTCGGAGAGGGTTACATGATGTAATTGAGGATGAGGGAATAACAACTGCTCCTTTACGGTACACAGACCCAACACAGACGTTGCCTGATCCACCACCTCCTCTGTGCGAAAATTGCAAGATTACTGGATGTCCCGACTGTCTGAAATCAGCATCGTGGTGGTCTAAGTTCAGAAATACTGTGGATGACTTGATATTAAGATCCAATGTCCATACTTGTCGAAGACCTGTTGCAGGCACAGACATAACCAAGCCTTTAAAGCCAGGAATGCGAATGAAAACTGAGGTTAGAGGTTGCTTACGGAAAGATGGTACCTGTTCTTCTCGATTCCCTCGGGATGTGTATATAAAAACAGAGGTTGACCCTGCAGACGGATCCATTAACATGAAGCACTTGGAACCGATGTTGAACTGTGTGACTCCAGATGTTACCTATTGTCTCCGCTGCAATAGCGATGTTACAAGTCTCTTGTCTGGTACAGCAATCAAGGCTGTTGTCGCCTATATCTCCGACTATGTAACTAAGCCAAGTCTGAAAATATACCACATCTTCGATGCTATCAGGAAGGTTTTGGACCGGAACACAGTTTCAATTGGGACAAGTAAAAAAGCGAGTGAAAATTCAAGAGTACTGATCATGCAGATGGTCAATTCACTCACTTCAAAACTTCAGATTGGCAGCCCAATGGCATCTTTATACTTACTGGGAAATCCAGATCACTACACGAACATGAAGTTCAAAGTTTTCTGGTGGAAGTCTTATGTTTCAGAGGTTAAAAAGGACTGGGCAGACGTGGAAAATGATCCTGGAGCTCCGAGAGAGGCCACCCCCATGGATGAAGGTGCCGAACTTGAGGAAGGAGATCAAACTGACCGTGTTGTTATGATGACCAGTGGCGACAAAATTGTGGGGGCCACCAATGTCGATGATTATATTTTCAGGCCTATTATCTTTGAAGATACTTCACTGTATGAGTATTTTCAAATGACAAGCAGAAAGAAAAGGACCAAGAAACAACAGAAGGAGTTTGATGAAAGTGTTGAACAGAAAAATATGTCTTCCTCGGAAACTATTGAACAAGTAGAGCCTACACCCGACGATGAGGATTGGATCATTCATGATGAAGATGAAGAAGCGGCTGAGGAAACAGTAGGAGATAGATCAGATGCTCTGAGTGCACATGCGTTCCACCCGGATCATCCTTTGTACAGAACCCACTATATCAGATGTGATAGACGTGATCTGGAGCAACTGGTACCTAACTTTGCAGGTGGGGCATTGCCTAGGATGGACCAAGGAGACCGTGAATTCTACTGCTGCACAATGATGACATTGTTCAAACCTTGGAGAAGGGGCTCAGATCTGAAGAACTCTGTGGACAACTGGCATGAGACATTCTCTGAATACAGATTCAGTGAAAAGGCACAGCGATTGATGAAACATTTCAATGTGAGATACGAGTGCAATGATGCCCGTGATGACTATTCAGCACAAGACCGAAAAAAACAAAGAGCTATGCCACTTTTTGGACGATATCAACATCAGGATGATGAGGAAGCCTCAGACGCTGGTGAAGATTATGGAGAAGACTTTGAGGAAGAGGCTGGGGAACAGCCTCTTCAGAAAGGTCCAAAGTAGCTTGCTAGAGAAGTGTCGATGGCTGATGCTGAGATGACTATGAAAGCAAGTGGCTGGACTACCAGGGCTAAGCCGACCTATAAAATGGACCGTTTCACACCCAAGGTTCACTTGTCAGGTAGCCAATGGAAGATTCGTATGGCAGAGAAAAAAGAAGAAATCCTGGCTTCGAAATTCAAACATGCTCCTGTTAAACCAATGAAAAAACCTCCAACAAAAAAGGTAGATCTTTTCGATGGTGTTACACTATTGGATTCACTAAATACTTCAAGGCCAAGGAAACGAAAGCACAGAAAGTGGTTGAAGAGGTGACCACATTATTCAACCTCAATAAAGAGCAAGATAGGGCGTTCAGATTGGTTGCCAACCACTCAATATCTGAAGATTCTCCCCCACTGAGAATGTATCTAGGAGGAGTTGGGGGAACTGGGAAATCCCAAGTGATCAAGGCCTTGATAGATTTTTTTGAACGTCGGGGTGAAGCTCATCGGTTTATTGTTCTTGCCCCAACAGGGAGTGAAGCTGCACTCTTGAATGGTAGCACCTATCACTCCGTATTAGGAATATCTGACTCCATGGGGGGTGAGCGGCACGAAGGCATCGGTATAAGACGAGTTGCAGAACGTCTGAGGGGAGTAGATTATATTTTTTTGGATGAAGTGTCTATGGTGTCATGTTCTGCCCTCTATGAAATCAGTGCTAAGCTAGCACGTGCCTTGCAAGAGCCCAACGAACCATTTGGCGGCATGAACATGATCTTTGCAGGAGATTTTGCACAGTTGCCACCTGTTAAAGCGCTATCACTGTACAGCAGTGATGAGAAAGTGTCACCCATTGTGCATTCTAAACAACTTGTGCACGAGCAGAAAAATAGTATCGGGAAGATCCTCTGGAGACAGGTTACAACTGCCGTCATTTTGAAGCAGAACATGCGTCAGACCAAGGATACACCAGAAGATAGTAAGTTCAGGACGGCCCTAGTAAATATGAGATATGGAGCATGCACACCAGATGACATTGCGTATCTACAGAGTAGGACTATAAGCAGACGACCCGGCCATCCAAACTTCCGAGATCCCAAGTTCAAGGACGTTTCAATTATCACTGCTTGGAATGCCCATAAAGACAAGATAAATGAGATGGGCTCCAAGAAGTTTGCCAAGGACACTGGCCAGGAGCTAACAGATTTCTACTCGGAAGATACCTTAGTGTCAAATGCTGGAACTGAAGACAGGAAACCTAAGAACATGAGGAAAAGAAAAATTTCTAAAGTTAAGAAAGCAGTATCTGAATCCAGGCAAAACCAACTGTGGGATAGTTATCCATCTTCTTCCGAACAGATACCAGGGAAATTAAGTCTGTGCCTCGGAATGCCAGTGATGATAAGGAACAATGATGCAACAGAATTATGTGTCACGAAAGGCCAGGAGGCATTGGTCGTTGGATGGCAAGATTGCATTGGCAGTCGTGGCCAGAAAATATTGGACACACTGTTTGTTGAATTAGTGAAGCCTCCAAAGACCATCCAGATTCCGGGTTTACCTTCGAATATTGTGGCCCTTTCACGCTCTTCCAAGAAAGTGTGGTGCTCACTCCCTGATGACATGTTAATGCAGATTGAGCGGGAACAAGTATTAATTTTGCCAAACTTTGCAATGACAGATTATGCGTCACAAGGAAAGTCTAAGGATGTTAACGTGGTCGATTTGAATAACTGCAAGGACCATTTCTCATATTATACTGCTCTATCACGAGGCACTAGCTCCGAGGGTACCGTTATTCTTCAAGGGATGGATGCCTCTAAAGTAACAAAAGGAATTTCTGGATTCCTCCGGCAAGAATTCAGAGAACTTGAGATCTTGAATGAAATCACAGCCCTTCTCTACGAAAATAAACTACCCCTTGCAGTCAGAGGTATAAACAGAAAAGAGCTACTAAGAGCATATCAAATATGGAGAGGTGGTCATCATGAACCCGCCAGTTTGCATGAACATATCAAGTGGAAGACTGGTGACCCGGCTTTGATGCCAGCTAATGTGGCAGCTGGAAAGTGGGAGCTAGTAGGCTCGGATAGACCTAAAGGCAAGGAAACTGAAGAGAAGGCTGGTTCCAAAAAGCGCAAGGCTTCTGACAAGCCTGTAAACCCACCCAAAGCGAAAATGCCTAAGATATCTGGACCATTGCCTATTGGGACATGTTGGGACTCCAAAGATTATAGTTGTTCGTATGATGCTGCAATTACCGTGATATATGATATATGGCAGGACCATGGACCCAGATGGTCAGACAGATTTGACAAGATGGGTAACTATATGACTTGTCTTGGCCGTGATTTCCAATCCGTGAAATTAAAGACTGAAAAACTAGAAGATGCCAGGGACAGAGTACGTAAAATGCTGCATGAAGATTACCCTGCTCAATTCCCATATGGTGCGGAACTGACAGATATTGATGACCTATGCTCAAAATTGTTCGGAACGACTACCTGGGGTACTCAGACAATAAAATGTCTGCACTGTGGGTACAGTGAGATGGAATGTGATGCCTTTGAAAATTTCCAGACCATCACCAGTGATAACAAACTGAGAACTCGCCACAAGCGAGAGTATGCAATTTCGCATTGGCTGAACTCTCAAAAATTGTCAAAGGTCAACCGCTCATGTCCACATTGCAGGGATGGGCTTGCAAAAATCATCAAAGTAGACTCAGCCCCTCCGCTTCTGTATCTCTCATTAGCAGACAAATCAATTGGTATTGATCCGGCAATAAATCTGACAATTGGCAGTGAACTTTGTCGTTATGCATTGAGGGGAGTGATCTATAGTGGAGGGTCCCACTTTACCTCTCGTATAATCAAACCAAATGGAGCAGTTTGGTACCACGATGGAATTGAGACAGGGCAGAAACCCGACTCGGAAGGGCTGATTCACACCCAACCATCTAAATTTCTGTCCACATGCTCTAGAGGTAAGATGACAAGGTCTGCAGCCG
This sequence comes from Mycena galericulata, assembly GCA_029289565.1. Classification (NCBI taxonomy): domain Eukaryota; kingdom Fungi; phylum Basidiomycota; class Agaricomycetes; order Agaricales; family Mycenaceae; genus Mycena; species Mycena galericulata. The sequence goes on from JARKIA010000047.1 coordinate 512,467, forward strand.
GAGTCATATATGCTCTGCTTGACCAGTAGTTGCATGCACTTTTTTCCCTCAATTTCCAATTATTTCTCATGCATAGTCTCATTTTGATCTTGATAGAGGCTCAGATATTGTTTGTTTGAACAGCCAATTCCATTACAGAGAGCCATAGGAAATGTTCTGGATCCGAGAATTATACACGTGATCTGATTACCTTTCCTGATCAGAACATGTATCCAAGGACACCAAGTAGAATGAGGTCCTCAGAGGTCCATCAGATATCTTCCCATGCCCTGGAATAATTGACTTGGCGGTAAAAATATTTTTTTTACCCCGGCCCTTAACAGTAATTTTTTTTTCTCTCTTCGAATCACTAAGGGAGTGAACACACGTGACCCGACTATCCACACGTGGCGAGTGCTTTCCGACCCGAAAATGTGTTAAGTTACCAAATGGAATGAGGTCTCTAGACATCTAGATACCCTAAAATGATTGACTCGGAGGTTTTGTTTTTTCCTCGGCACCCCTATCCCAATAGTATATACATGATGACTACCTTTCTTGCCACAGAAGTATCTCCCCCCCCCAAAAAAAAAGCACGAGTTTACGCCGGGCAACGCCACGGCCCTACACCCCAAGTTGCATGTGGACAACATTTCGCGCCATGGCCTGGTATGGAAACCAGGAGCACCACGCTTTTAAGCGAGCTCCGGCATCGATGCCGCGTGATGGTAGGTGATGGTACCTTCCCTTTTGAGTTGCAAGACCCCAAAGACCGCAGTCAATAGACGCTGCATCTTCCGTTTTCCAACGGGCCTTCTCGATGTTTTTATTCTCAAGTCCTATACGTGCTTCTCAGGAATCACCATGCAAAATTCCCAACAAAGTTTAAATACTAAAGGAGGGCAGTAATTGGGAAGCCAGAGAGATGTGCGTGACATCTTTGTGAATCGAATGATAAAGACTGTAGAATTGAGTAAACATGGGGGCTTTCGGTCTATGTATTTTGAGCACACATCCTCGAATTTGGAAAGGTTTCTCTAATACCTGCCATATTTTGCTAGAGCTCTCGGGCTGCTGTGCTACCACGTGCATGCGGAGAAAAATTCACCGCTCAAAGGGACCCTTCAACTATGCAATTGTGAGCACATACAATGGTCATTTGTGTGTATATGTAACTCCTAAAAATGTAAGAAGTATCCCCCGACTGAAACACAAACAACCTACACGAACTTATACTGGCCCATCGAGCCACGTGATCGTGCAGGCCACGCATCAAACGCGTCGTTCAAAGAAAAATCGGGCACTTGACCAACATGTCTAATAATGTGATCCACTCTGGTCTGGCCGTCTTTCTTCCTATCCCATCCCCATATGTTTTTCTGTTATACAATCCATGCACGCAGTACCTCTGCTCCGACTTGGCTCGGATCGGACCGGCAATGGTCCAGTACGTATCGTCGTTAAAACCTCAGCCATTGTGAATTTGATAGCACGGCCTCTGATGATAATGTTTCACAAGACTGGGCATACAAGGGACATTGAAGACACAAAACGGGTGTCTTTGCTTTATCTCGCGATGCTCCGAAACCAGGCTTGGAAGGGAACTCGGGCTGATCCGAGATGCACGTCTAAAGTCGTACACGCCACCCAAGCAGTCTGGATCAAAATGTAACACAATTGAAAGTTCCAAACGCTCTGACATAGTGCTCCCTGTGACAGTGGTTCTGGCACTCAAATTACCCATCCACATACGACCCACCCACAAACTCTTCATCGGAACCAAGCAAAAGTATGCTTGCAAAGACAGACGTGTTCGACCACGTGAGAAACCCGATCAAATACTGATGGGTGTTGAGTTTCCGAATTGGTTGTGAGCAACTGAAAAGACATTACCGCTCTCGAGATCCTGGATCTAATGGTCTAATATATAGCACACGTGAATCTAGACAGTAGTGGGGATCAGTGTCGCGACATTAAGCAAATGCCGACGGCTCAGGTCATCACTGGCATCAATCCCCGCCAGCGCGCTTAGGCGAGGCAATTGTCACAACTGTAACTTGCGTTGTTTCGGGGTCCTACACAAAACAATCACATGCCATCACACGGCATCAATGCCGAACCTCGCTTAAAAAAGCGTGATGCTCCTGGTTTCCATAGCCTGGAAATCTCTCAGAATAAAATGTGAGAGAGGCCGACATGAAGTATGGGTGCGTATGCATGTAATCTCTATCGACGGGGCACCGGGATGAACAAGAAGGGCGCAAGGGCTCTCCTTGCCCGTCACCGCTTGTCCTCCAGGTTTCCATTAGAATGGGCGATAGGCGGAATGTTTGGGCAACTCACAGTTTTCCGCAGCTTTAATGCAATGAAAACAGGTATTTGGGTGCTCCTCCAAACAGTTGCAATTCAACCACGGCGCCGCATTCTGGAACGGGCAATAATGCCTCTGAGCGGGATTTGAATAGCTGGAAATGTTCGCAACGATCAGGGCTATCCATTCCCGGGGCACGCGCCGTTCAAAATCTAAAAGCAATAGGGTCACTAACGCCTTTCAAAATATGAACCAGCTATTGATGTCAAGTAAAATATAATGGCAATCGAGTCACGCGTTTCAAAATGTGAACCAGTAATTGCCCTCTGGAAAGGGCAATAATGCCTCTTAAGTAGGATTTGAATAGTTGTAAATGTTCGCAACGATCGGGGCGCGCGCCTCAGAAAAGGGCCCCGGGACCGCGGCAGAATCTAAACAGTCTGCACTGCGATTATTGATGTCAAGCACGCTTTTCAAAATGTGAACCAGCTATTGACGTCAAGGCCGAAAGCGGTGGAGGCCGTGCGGGGCCTCTGGGGCCGGAAATGAACCAACGAGGCTCGTGGGTGGAAAACCCGAATATGATGACTAGGCTACGACAGCTGAGCCAAATACTACCAATGGGAAATAGGCATTTTCATGCACATGCATTCACTGTATTCCAAAGCCTAAGCATACAGGAGGTACTTCTGATCTAGGCACACAATTTATTGAGCCTGGAGACACCAGAGGAGTTTGTATTGATGTTGAACGATGCGAGATTTGCTTGTTTTCTGCGGACAAACAACTCTTGATAAGTTCCAGCTTAAAATCCTTGATCTTATAACTTTACAAGGTCCAGCAGGATACTGTACCAGGATGGGGATCACATACAGGTAGAATAAACAGATTGAACATACTGCAATGCCCGATGGAACAATTGCCAGTTGTGCTTTCCGCCCGGTGTTTGAGCGAAGATGTTGAAACTACGGGCTGTGCTGCAATTTAATGATGGCCTGGTGTGCCGAGTTTCCCCTCAAATCAGTAAATTGCTCGGTTTGGAGCCATTTCAAAGCGGATTTTCACGGGACCTTGTTTGTTGGATAGCCAGCGCAATTTCGGTTAGAACTGTCTCTTTAGATTTCTTTCTAGTGCCCCAGGTCCTTTCCGGGAAGGCTTTGTGCTCTCCATTCCTGTGCAAACAAATGTAATTTAATGGTGGCTTGGTGTGCCTAGTTTCGGGCTGTGCTGCAATTTAATGATGCCATCATAGATGGGGTTCCACTGTCTTTCATGGTGCCCCCGGCCGGTTATCGGCTTCAGTCCCGGACCACATTTGCAATAAATGTCCTCCTTCAGGGTTTGATCCGGCGGCCTGTCCAGCCAACCCATTAGATAAGGGTTCCACATTTTGTTGGCAGTTAACCCGATAATGGAGAGTTCCGTGACCTCTGGTTTAACAACAAAAGCAGTGAAGCGCTGGGACCGGGTGTGCGTGTGAAAGCGGAAATCCAACCACCAACAACACACACAACCAATCCAAGGCGCGTGAGTTCGGGGCTCCATGTGAAGTATACACATGTTGCAACCCAGACAATGAGCATCATACGCTGCGACGTAAGAGCTTGGGCAATAGATAAGTGTTGAGGCGGCACGACCAGCACACCGCTGAATATGTTGCATAATGGTTGTAGAAACCAACTCCTTCGACTCTTCATCAAACAAATCTCCTCCACCAACACATCGTCCAACCAGTTCCACCTTCCGAACACAACTCCAACCCACAACCAAACCATCAATCCCAACAAAATCCTTCCACCAAATAACCGAAACTGTGCCAAAGAAACCCAGAACGCTCCTGCTGCGGGTCGGCCCATATAAGGTGCGCGACGATCCATAGGTTGAGCAGGGTACTGGGGTCTTGGACTGATAGAGCCAGAACCACAAAAGAAATTAAAGTCGAACCAAAGAAAAAGGAGGGGTGGATGGGGGTATTATTCTTTCCTTTGCTCGTACATTTCGTGTCCCTTTTATACCTCTACTGTTTGTATCTGTCAAATAATAATCTACAAGTGCAAACCTGGTATCCGAAAGCTCAGTTGCTAAGTTTCGACGTGTCTCCTTCTCGCCCTGACACTAGTTCCCATGTTAAGGCCTATCCTGTGCATCCCCATGGTTGTTTCCTTGGATCCAGGGCTGTACCCGGTCCCCATAACACCTCCTTGATCCATAAGCTGTCTGTTGCCGCGTTACAACCTATCGAAACTTGATCAATGACCAATTTTTTTCGACGGCGGGTTAGCGGGAGTCTGGGGTTGGATTCCGTTCATAACTTTCGGGGACAGCCTTGGCATGGCGCAGCGTTGATGGGTGATTGGCGGCCGAAGCGACGCCAAACCGTCGGGGATCAGATGTTGTGACGATCTGTGACCGACGATACCAAATTCCGGCCATCATTCGGCAATACAATTGCTTCATTTTCGTTTTCGTTTCTCGTACATACTCCTCCTGCCGACAGTCTCAAGGGGGGTCCAAAGATAAGAGACGGCCACATGACGCCCAGTGTTCAAATTATCGGCCTGAGCTTCCCACGAGCAAGGGACTGTATTGAATTGACACCCAGCGTTCAAATTATCGGCCTGAGCTTTCCGCGAGCAAGGGACTACATTGAATTGACACCCTATCCTACGCCGTTGATGCTGTAGTCATTATAAATATCCAGAAGCCGTGGAGGCCATACTTCGTATAAAGGATGTAGTTACATGTGACTAAAAAGCATCATCGAATATCATATATCATCATCCATTTCAACATGCGAGGTACAAGATTTTTTGTTGAAGTGTCTGTCTAACTGCTTACTGCCAGATGAGGCTACATACATGGCACCCGTTGATTTGCACCAGGAAAGTAGCGGAAAGAGAGACCGGACAGCTCGTTGGAATCCGATGGGTTTTCCACTGGATTTTGTTGGTCTGCCTGTTGGCGTGCCATTTACCTCTGGATTTCCAATGGTCTGCTTTCACAGGAAAGCATCAAGTCGATTCACTTTGACTTGCTACTTGATAGTATGGTAAATTGCAATTCCTGCTGAGCACCGATGAATAAGGATGGACACGGGTACACCCGCGGGTATGTTCGGGCTTACCCGTACCCGGACCCGCAAAAACCGTACCCGTGTACGGGTCGGGTCTAGACCCGTACGGGTTACCCACGGGTCTTCAACACACCCGCGGGTCCTCAAACCCGTTGAGTATACCCGCGTAATTTCCAGCTTAAATAAGATTTTTTTTGTCCAGAATGGTGCGGTAAAATGTAGACTATCAAAAACGTGATTAGACTTGTGTTTATTCTCTGCTGTGTGCTCGATATAGGTTGCACCGGTTGTAAAGCTGCTTTTCAACAATTGAAATTGCTGTTTTTCAGAACTTGTTGATGTGGAAATACTCAAGCTTAGAGCTGATGTGAGGTGCTGTTATGCAGCATAACAATTTGAACGAAGTTACTACATACTTATGGACAAATAGTAGATGTGCAAAAACCCGCGGGTACACGGGTCGGGTACACGGGTTGAGCGCGGGTCTGATATCACGACCCGTACCCGTACCCGCCCTCACCCGCGGGTACAAACCCGCGGGTGTACCCGCGACCCGTGTCTTTCCTTACCGATGAACAGTACGCGACGCTGATCACGGAAACTGTCAAGAAACCGGATCTGATGCGAGTTCTGATGCGAGTTCTGATGCGAGTGGCAATGCCATGGGAAGCCGAGACGCGGCAAGAACCCATCAAGCGCCCTCCGCTTTTGTCTTTGCTTCTGTCAACACACAGTGTAGCAACGCTAATCAGCCATTCCCACCACCGTGTCCTCGCAGCGGCCAAGACTGGATATATTGCAACTTTTCCCATGTCTTGCAGCATCCCCAGACGACATTCACAATTGACCCTCTACTCGACATTCTCGCGCGTTTATTGTCTTCAGCTTCAGTCTCACTAATCCTTGAACGCTTTCACGAATATCTGTCTAGTACTTTATTGTTTTCTACTGGACTGGTTTTACTATAAAATGTGGGTAGTTGTATGTTGAAAAATAACGAAGATTTCCTGCGCAGATTAAAGTTTCACTTTGGTCTCCATTTGCTCTCGCTCTTACCCGTTTTGCCTCGCATCTGTTGTCGTCCTCCGCATCCCTCGTCGTCTTCCGTGTCCCTCGTCGCGCAGCCTTCGTCGTTGCTGCATCCTTTCACATCACAGCCCATTAAATTCCCCATCCATCCTTGACCTTGTTTCTCCGTCCTGCGAGCGAGCTTGGAGCCTTCGCTGAACGCCCTCGCACATCAGATCGTGCCTACGGCCCTCTGAGCGGTTACCCATTACCTCATTCTATATCACCTATTTTTGTTGTTCCAGCTCCGCTTTGAGCCGCGCCGTAGGCTTATCAGCACAGAGGCGGAGGGTTTCTTGTTCCTGTTTCAATTGACCTCCAGGTTCCCCAGGTTGATCTGTATTCAAGTTAATGTTGGTGTTGGTCTTTAAATTGAGGGACTGAGCCTGACCTTGACCAATAATGTATGAAGCTATGAAACACCATGTTTGCTTGGCTACTATTTATGACCTCATTTTTCATCAAATATTCGAGCATCCATTGGGAAGTCGTGATCAGAAGTTAGCTTATGTAACGAATGCCAAGACGCAAGCGGAACTTTACCACTGATGTTCTCGTTATTTTATAACCCGACCTTTCCTGGAGTTGGTTCGGAAGTTCGTACACTTGGCATCCTGCTGGTCAGCCTATACCTCCTCGTGGTATACCCTCGGACAACCAGTGGTTGTTGAGATCTCGCTCTTGGTTTGACAGCTCCTGACCCAAGGTTGTCGGCAAACTGATTATTACTGCATCGGGACTTCACTTGGTTCGCTTCGGAGGATATTTCGCTTGGACATACCATTCATTTGAGGTGCTCGCTGACCAGTCTGAGCCACTGCCATGGGTAGGCATATATATATGACCCTTTAGATTTTTCGATGGTCTCTTCGTCTCTGTGTCCTCTGGTCCTTTCCTATCATTCGTAACTTTTGCCGCTGTATGTCATTCACAGCTTCGGAACCTCTCATATGGCTAATGTTGCTGCAATGTTCTAGCTTTTCGACTAATCTTTCTCTGTTCCCTGTTCATGTGAGTGTACCGAGTCCTTTGCCACAGCAAATGCTTATATTTCCCAAGCTCATGGACCACCAAAATATCGCAAATATGCTGCTGCAACTGCTTGCAGGCAATGTCCAGCCCCTGATGACAGCTGTGGCTGCTGGACAGCAGCCTTCCCAGCCCCCTGCTGTACCAGTCGCTCAAACTTTACCCACAGTTTTGTTGCACCCACCCCTTCCTCAGCCTCCTCCAGTTTCTACTGCCCCTCCAATCCTACCATACCAAAGTCTTCGGAGTGCTCCTTCCTCACTTCCTGTCCAGCTTCCTCCTTTGCCCCAGCTCTCATCGACCTCATCTTCGGCTTCTCTAAGCTCTGTCGCCAACCAGACTCAGCTAAACCACTCTGCCTCCTCACAGCCTCGGCCAGCAGCCCACCACACCTGGGAACGACGGGCCCGGAGTCGGAGATGACCCGCCAGTGGATCACGACTCGGACGATGACTCTGATGGTCCACGCAGATCTTCGGACTCGAGTGACTCGGAGGCGGAAAGCAGTGATGACGAGGACGAGTTCGACGATGAGTAGAATACTTACATACAGCTCATGACATTTTGATCAAGGACAGTGGACGCGGAATGCAAAGAGTGTGCGTGTAAGCTTGCAGTGGTCAGACTGCCGAGCGTTGCCGACGGCCAAATGGGGACAATTGTCACAACCGTGTCACGACCCATTGAGTGTCCCCAGAATTTTCGATTATAACTCTCGCAGTTGTACCTCAAATATTCATTGTATGCAGGCAGTAAATCTCTGACCATAAGTAAACGGATCTACGTCTTCAGAAATTTTAATTTACTACAAGTGAAAGTGGGGCACCCGAGTTCATTCTGTTGACCCATTGACCCGTCCATGACTGTAGTACATCCCCGGCGACAGCATCAGGAAAAACCTCCCCAGAATTTTTTTGGAATTTGTTCGCAAAATTTCTTTGGTGCGTTGAAATTTTGAAATTTTTAGCAATTTTCATCAAAATCTGTACAAATGACCAGCATTCATGCAAGGTTTGTCCATTTTTCTTATTCGAACCCAAATTTCGCTGGCTATCATTCTGGCCAGACCCCGTTAAAATCCGGCCTGAAATGGTTGCGCAGTGGTCGAAATACTGTTTTGGTGTGAAATATCGGCCCATTGTGCCGAGGTTGATGTACATTTGTTTGTGTCGACATGCAGAGCCCTCAGCTATCATGTAAAAGCACCAGGGCCGTTAAAACAAATCCCAAGAGACAGTTCGAACCCAAATTTCGCTGGCTATCATTTTGGCCAGACCCCGTTAAAATCCGGCCTGAAATGGTTGCACAGTGGTTGAAATACTGTTTTGGTGTGAAATATCGGCCCATTGCATGATAGCTGAGGGCTCTGCATGTCGACACAAACAAATGCACATCAACCTCGGCATGATGGGCCGTCAGATGCTGCCACCAAACAAATGCACACCAACCTCGGCACAATGGGCCGATATTTCACACCAAAACAGTATTTTGACCACTGCGCAACCATTTCAGGCCGGATTTTAACGGGGTCTGGCCAGAATGATAGCCAGCGAAATTTGGGTTCGAACTGTCTCTTGGGATTTGTTATAACGGCCCTGGTACTTTTACATGATAGCTGAGGGCTCTGCATGTCGACACAAACAAATGCACATCAACCTCGGCATGATGGGCCGTCAGATGCTGCCACCAAACAAATGCACACCAACCTCGGCACAATGGGCCGATATTTCACACCAAAACAGTATTTTGACCACTGCGCAACCATTTCAGGCCGGATTTTAACGGAGTCTGGCCAGAATGATAGCCAGCGAAATTTGGGTTCCGCCATATCCACGTTGTTTCAACGTGGTTTTGGTGCGGTGTCTGCACATTTTCTGCCTCTCACCCTCATCATGGCTAAATCCAAGGCACAGAAGGCAAGACAGAGCAACCTCCAGAGGGCCCGAAACTCCCTCAAAGTCACTGTGGAAGAAGTGCCAGATGAAGGGGACTCTGCACACTCAACCTCGGAGCCAGAAAATGATATTCCGCACGACCATGATCATTTACACTCTGCAACTGACAATGACGACAACTGAGGACACAGAAAACTGTGTATTTTAATTGCGAATCGATTGAGCATATTCCGAAGGTAAATAGACTGGAATTGAGGGAGCTATGAGTGTCCTCGTCAAAACGATCGAAAACGGAAAAAAAATCGACCGCGCCCTAAGTTCCGCAAAGAGCTGTAACGATTGGAACCACAAGAAAATAATAGCGCTCGGTGAGTTATTTTTCAAATACACTGCGTGGTACCGATCTTTCCGTCCAGGACGTGTCATGTGCACGAAGACGATGAAGGCTGGCCCAGACTTGGTGGACACGGTGCAGGCATCGGCCAACCTGGAGGCGTCGCTGAATGGGGAGGCGATTGCTAAGTGGATGGAAATGGCGGTGAAATGGGAGGAGAGCTCGGCCAACCCGAATCCGTTTGAAACTTTGCAAAAGGACGACCATCTTGCGAAGGTTCGGAGCGACCTGGCTCGAGAGGCAGCTGAGAGGGCGGCGAAGGGGGAGGAGGAGGAGGACGATGTGCAGGAGGACATGCACGTTACCGAGTTTATCGCAGTGGGCCTCCAGCTCGAGGAGCAGCAGTAAGTGGTTTTCCAATTGAAGACGCGCTATGTATTCTGATAATTCATTCGTAGAAGGACCCTCAAGTTCGATGCCGACGCCAGCGGACTGCATCCCACCGACGACCAGCGCAGGACGATGACAGAGCGGTCCAGCAAGCTTCGCCGGAAGATCTAGGTGTGGATGGATACACAGACCAAGTTCTTCCCCATCGTCACGAAGCTGCGCGAGGCGGAGGAGAGGACGCGGAAGCGGGGGGCCAAGGCGGGCGTCGTTCCTGGCATCAAGGTGGAGGAGATGGCGCTGTGGTTACCGTCAGCAATGTGGAAGGGAAACCGACCTCGGGAGGATGTGTGTAGGGCTGAGGTTCTGCAGCACGAGTACCGGATGCGGGTAGGCCAGGCCAACGAGGCGCTAGATGAGATCCGGCGTCAATTGTTGGTGCGCACCCATCTGTACAGGCAGAAGGATGACCAGGCGCCGAGCGTGCGGACCTCCATGCGGTCGTTGGCCAAGATCAAAGCAGTTGACGATCGCATTCGACGCTGCGCTGCACAATACCGGGTGGCGTACGCGGCTCTCGAGGTGCTGGGGCCGGCGGTGAACTCCGACGGCTGGAAAGTTTCGCTGCAGCCGTTGTTGGTGGAGGACGTTCGAGGGAGACCACGGAAGACGATCGGTGACGAGGAGAGGCAGAGGGCGCGGGGAAAGCTGCCAAAGCGGAAGAGGCAGAAGAAGAAGACGAAGGAGCGCCCCATGTCGTGGATCTGGGTAGTACAGGGCAAGGAGTTGGTAGAGGGCGAGGATCCAGAGCTGAATGAGGGTGAGTAGGTTCCGAGCTAAGCCCTCCCGGGACTGACTGGTGCGCCCATCGACAGCGCTGAGGACTGAGTGGGCAAAGACGCGTGCAAGGGTTTTACGCTGGACGGAGGACACTGTGGGAAGAAAAGGCAGTCACTTTGACTGCCGAAGCAGTTGATCCGACGTTTTGACAGTCAGTCCGACTGCTTTCCAAGTGACTGCTTTGGGATGCAGTCGGTCCGACTGCCATCAAAGCAGTTGAGCAGAAACCAGTCAGTCTAACTGTGTTTTGTAGAAATCAGTACTAGTACGCCCTGGTTGCTTTGCATCGAGTTTGACATGCCAAGATCCGACGTCGGCCGAATGAAGGCCGATTTGGCCCTGTTTAACACTGAGCCTTTTTTGGAATTGCGACATCGTACCATCGCTGCTGCACACTCTGTATCAGTTATTCCTGACTCGAAGATCTCGCCTAGACCATCGCTTGACCGCCCTTGACTCCAAGTGATTTGTCCCTGCTTTTTCTCGGCCAAATTGCGATATCATTTGACTGCTCCTCGACAACTCCCTATGGCTAAGAGCAGCAAGAAGATAATTTGCCACTGTACCCCAGACTGTAATAAAAGACGCTCTCTTCGCACCCGGAATCGGCATTATCGTGCCGTCGCAGATAAAGCCTCAATTCTGCCTTCCGAATCTGAGCCCGAGGGTGAGGACAGCGCGGATTCCATGTCGGATTCTTCTGTCTCCGACTCCCATATTTCTGGTGAAGATGTCAACATGGCTATTGATGAAGCAGTCGTCTTCCAAGGCCATGATTTTGTATCCGACGCCTCCGACTCGGCCTCGGAACACGGAAGTTTAATGGACGTCGATATAGAGGATGAAGAGTGTGATGTGAATCCTCACCTGCCGAACGAAGCTAATGCCGCCGAGATTGATGAATGGAGAGGTTTTGATGAATTTCAAGACGTGGATACACCCATCTCGCGAGAAGAAATGATACGTCAGTTAGACGAGATGATTATGCCGTATGAGGAGGAAAGGCTGTGGGATATTCGTATGTCATCCCTGGGCCTCGCCATAATTTTTTATTCAGTTATCATACAGGCAATGACGTGCTGAGCGAAGAGGATCGAGATAATATACGCGCCTTCAAACTTAAGCTCATGGCGAACATGCCCCGAACCGCGTTCGACCAAATGCGGTATTCATTTAACCACAAACTCGACATTAGTTCCGACTGGGTCATCACCCATCGCCTCGCCATTCTAACGCGTGTCGAACCGGAATGGTACCATTGCTGTGTCAACACCTGTCTCGCATACATTGGCCCCAACTCCGATCTTCTCCAGTGCCGGACTTGCAACGAGCCTCGATTCACTGCCAAAAACAAGCCGCGCCGCCTCTTCTGCTACATTCCCATTATCCCACGACTTCAGGGTTATTTCGCCAACCCCAAGATGAGCGAACGGCTTTTGTATCGTCACAACTACACCCATGTCACCAACACCATTGCGGACGTCTTCGACTCAATCCATTATCGAACTCTCTGCCAGCAGTTTGTCCAGGTCGATGGTGCTGAATTGGGGCATAAATATTTTTGCGGCAAGTATGATGTTGCCCTGGGTGTCTGCCTCGACTCCTTCCTTCTCTTCAAACGGAATCGCAAAGGCCCATCCGGCACTCCCATCCTCGTGAAAAACTTCAACCTTCCACCCGAAATTCGGACCCATCTCCGACAACTCATTTGTTGTGGTATGATTCCCGGTACCCCGAAGAATTCCCACAGCTTCCTGATTCCCTATGACGACGAGCTCGCAAAGCTTGCAGTCGGGGTACCAACTTTTGATGCCGCTGCTCGAGACTCATTCGAGTTGCGGGCATATAATATTTTGGAGATGGGGGATATCATTGCTGCGGAGAAGATGTTGAACATCAAAGGCCATAATGGCTTCTGTCCGTGCAGGTCATGTGAAATCAAAGGTGTTCGAAATGCCAAGCAGGGTGAAACCACCTACTACGTTCCGTTAACCCAACCATGGATCGTTGGTCAGCCCAGGCGGTCGTGGAATCCATTGAATTTACCCCTTCGTTCACATGAAAGCTTTGCAGAAGTCGTGAATAAAATCGAAGCGTGCACGACCCTAACCGACAAGGATAGGATCGCGAAACACTATGGAATTAAAGGCCGGTTTATTCCCTCTTGCCATTTATTAAATCTGATCCATTTTGTACTAGGTCTTCCTGCTCTCCGACGCGTCGGTTCTATGCACCATGGCCGGTCGACGCCCTGGGATTTCATGCATCTCTCTTTTGAAAACAACGCCCCAAATCTGTACAAATTATGGTCGGGGAAGTACAAGTCTCTCGATGTCGGTCTTGAAGACTATGAGATCCCGGAGGATGTGTGGGTCCAAATTTGGCAGGAAACCGCCGAAGCTGTTCAGCACCTTCCTGCGGACTTTGTTCGAGCTCTGGGAAATGGCCCAACATACTTCACTGCAGAAGCCTGGTGCTTCTGGATTGTATACCTTGCGCCTGTCCTTTTGGAAGGCCGATTCTCTGACCCGAAGTATCACAGTCACCTGTGCCAATATTCAGATATTGTCAAGCGGTGCATAGGCTTTGTGATAACCTACGACCAGATCGACGAGCTGCAAGATAACATCATTGATTGGGTACGGAAATACGAAGAGTATGCTCCAACTTACTCTTGGTTTGTGCGATAGCCTGACATATTCCAGGTATTACTACCAGTATGATGAAGAGCGTCTCTCTGCATGCCCCCTCACCATCCATGGCCTCCTCCATGTTGCGGACGATATCCGGTTCTGTGGCCCCTCTTGGACTACTTGGACATTCTGGGTTGAAAGGTACTACGGCTTTCTACAGGCTGGAATCCGCTCGAAGCGTTTCCCTTGGGCCAATATGAACAATCGAATTCTGCGACATGCCTACCTTGAGCAGCTCGGAGCAAGATACGACCTTGAGCAGGAGCTTTCAACAGTTTCATCAAGAAAGAAAGGGGAACTCTCCCGGTTTGAATATATTTACCCCGACTGTGAGTGCCCTGTCGCTTTTTAGGCGGTTGGGAATTGACTCTGGCCTGTAAAATGAAGATCCTCAGTCAATCTTACGAGCACCATACAAAAGACAGCATTTACCTGATGCGAGCACACTTAGGCGTATCACGGGATACTTTGCAGCGGTCCTTAGAAAAAGGGTCAAAGATGTCAAAGCACAACTTCCGACCGTTTTTCAGAGTTGGGGAAAAGTGCGGATAGTTGACGGAGACTCCATCAGGTGCATGTCGGCCTACGGAGATGGAACCAGTCCGGCGCGTAACAACTCCTTCATTCGCGTCAGATTCTTCGCCTTGAAACCCGAAATTTAACTAACTCACATCTTAGTATGAACTACAAGTCCCTGATCCAGAACACGATGACGGCTGGAGGGCCGAGATTTTTTACGGAAGCCTTGAAGAGATCTTGGTATGTGATCTTCCTCAGGATGGATTCTGGGGGACAATGTCGGGTACAAAACGCCTGCTGGCGGTGATAACACCCTGCAAGACCTCTGGGAAGGATGCCGCCAAGGAAATCACCTCCTACACTCAAACCCTCAAACCGATCGTGACGGATATTCGAACGATTGTCGCTGTTGTGGGTCGGGTTCAAACGAGGAAAAGATGGGTGATAAGGGACCGGACAGGAGGTCTCATAAACCCGAAGTTTTTAGTGTACGACGAAGACGAGGCGGATGATACACATGAGGCAACTGAAAGCTAATTTTATTTTATTTTCATTTAAAGCACGCGAAGCAGAGGCATCGACAACCCAATTCACTCAAACTAGTATCCTCTCATTACGTGTGATCTATAACAACGACTCAACTCACAGTGAACGTATCTGAAGGCACGACCCGTCGCTCGCTAATCAAAAGAAGACTTGTGATCATCCAACTTGAACACAGATTTGGGTACATGTGAAGCCACAGAATCTTCTGCAAGATTTATCAGACATAGCTGGTATGTACCTAGTGCCTCTAATTTTTTCTGGGGGTAGGTTCACTATCGGAATTTGGTCCCCATAACTCTGCGAAGCTGAAAACCGCGACTAGCATGTTAGTAACATTAAATGGCAACACAAGAACCTGTAGTACTTTTTGTTCCGTGCCAAATAAACCTAGTAGGGCTATTCAAGGAGGTCGGGTGCTTGTTTGGAACGTCGGGAATCTGAAATGCTGACATGCTGATCGCCCAAACCTTGGGCATGTCAGCAGATCACGAATCAGTAATGACCTGCACGTGATCGCGTTCCTCTCTTCCTTTTCTTTCGTCCATCGCCAAGAATTCCTCCGCGCAAGACCAAGGACAACACAGAGAAAGAGATACAAGAGCTGAAGGCTCTCATAAGCTCTCAAGGACAGCAGATTGCTTCGCAAAAGAAGCAGATAGGTCCATCATACCAATTTGCATCTCGCGTCGTGCACTCACTCTCCCTCGGTCCAGCCACGTTACAGTCTTCCAAATTGCGCGCAAAGCTGATTCCAAAGCCATCTGGTCAAGCCTCGCGCTCCAAAGAGGACGGCGGCTATAATATACAAGAGGCTATGGGGCTTACGGACGATGATACTCACTATCATCGATTGCTAGTGCGTTTTCTGCCGTGATCTCCTTGACTTCTGTTGACTTGCTTCTAGAATCTTGTAAAAACCTACACTCAAGAGTACCTCTCGGTCCTCAATACAATTTCGAAACAAGACCGTGGCCTTGTAGATAAAACAATTGCCTTGGTGCGCGAGACACTTCTTATTTGGTCGATATCTCCATTAATCGATCCGAGATACAAAACGACATCCAATTTTTCCGTCAATTCGAGGGGGGTTGGCCTATTCGGGATATAATGCGGTCCTACCTCGGGAATGAGCACACCCGCTTCAAGAAAAGAATCGACCAAGAACGGGAGTGGGAAGAGACCCACCTTAAGAAGAATTTAGCGGTCGGTACCTCCGAGTCGTCAAAATCGAAGAAGCTCAAGAAATCTGCGAGCTCCGGTCATTCCAAGGTTTGTTCTTCCTCTGCTCGTCACCATTCTTCCGAAACCTACTTGGACAGAGCCTCGAGAAGAATACTCATGTCACCGCTCTCGAGACTGATGATGCTGACGACGAGGACGAGATCGAGGGGGAGGAAGGCTCGGCAATTGAACCAGCTGTGGTGGTGGCCACTACCAAGGTGTGCTGGTGTATCTTATAATTAATCCCGCTAATTTTCAGTCAGAACAACAAGAAGCGTGTCCGAATTGTTCTTTCATCATCCGAAAGCGAGGAAGAGCAAGATGTCATTAAAAAATCTGGCAAATCGGCCGCGAAAGTCGTGAGTACCGTGAATATATGCGCTTGATCTCGTCTGAAAGTCCATGGGTTCCTCCAGGATAACCCCAAGCCTGCCGAGCTGAACTCAACGAAAAAATCTTCAAAGAAGACTGTGAGATCACTGTGTCTGTCTTTGCCGACATGCTCATGGTCCCCGTTATAAATTCAGGAAGCCGTAATCGCGACAGATGAACCACCAAATAATAAGGTTTTTCTCTCTCCTTCTACGATTGAGTGAGCCTGCTTATAGATTGTGGATAGAAGACATCTGCGTCCTCAGTTAGTGGATAAATGTGCGCATATATGCACCTAACCACTCGTTTACGACGCAGGCAAAGGGAAAATCTGCACAAAAGCCCTCTGTACCCTCGGTCGGTGGATATATGCGCGCATATATGCACCTCCTGACTTATCGATTACGTAGCCCAAGGCCAGCCCGCAAAAGAAGCGAAAGGTTACCGCTATTAACGTCACAGAAGAGGGAAGCTCGAAGAAAAAGGTGCCGTCTTCTGAATAACTTCAAATCCTACTAAGTCTTCTTGACGTCCTCAGAAAAAACTCAATTCTGGTCAAGCTGCTGGACCCAACGCCGCCGAAAAATCTGCTCCCAAACCACCTTTGACTTGGTCTGATCTCCCTACGAAATGTCCTTTCATTCCTTGCTCCGACGTCCTCCCAAAGCAGCCTGTTGCAAGAATTTTGGCTCTCTTTGAGCGCGCAAGAACTATCAAAGAGGCTCTCGCCAAGAATCCCAAGACGACAGGCCTACATCTTGTTCATGCTGAAATCTGTCAAGCAATTTCGCTCGAAAAGCGGCGGACCGCAATCCAAAAACTCGGACAACAACGCCGTTGGCCTATGACTATTGATTCCGCTCAAATCAGTTCTCGCATTCTATCGCTGAAGCACGACATCATTGCCCTTTTTCTGGATCCAAAACTCTTACCTGCTTGTCCGATCTGGGATGCGTTTCTGCTCGCAATTGATTATCGCATTTTTGACTTTGTCGATTCGGACGACAAGAAGGAATTTCCTGAAGCTTTTCGTCACAAAGGCTGTGGCTAGTGAGTTTCGAGCATTTACCTCACTCATTAGGTTAAATATTACCTCCGCAGTTATGGCCCGGCAGGCGAGATGGTTATCTACTCCACGTTGATGCGCGTGATTCGCGAAAACGAGGAGGAGTATGACCTCGAAAACAGTCTATGCTCCACAATTCACGACATCGTAACAGCCGATGATGAACATTTTCAAGACTACGACCCTACCTCCAATTATCTTACGGTCAAAGACTTCACTTCGTTCATTCTGATGCCCTTCGCCGCGATCTCTCTCATCGCCGATGACCTCCCTAGCTTGGTTGACTTCCATGACGCGCTGTTCGAGCGGAACAATAGCCACGAGTTTGGTCAATCGTTCCATGGGGAGGATGACGAGAGCGAGGACTTCCACCGAGTCCACCGCCGGAATATAGATGCCATCAAGGCTCACGAGCGGGAGCGAGGCGAAGAGGAGGAGGGCGATGTTGGAACTGAATTTTTGGCAGCCGCAGCTCCTCCCCGGCTCCGAAAGGTACTGGTCAAGACCGAGTCGACTGCTCCTTCACTTACGGTATGTTCAATCTGACTGTTTGATTAAATCTCATGAATTGTTGTATAGCTTCGAATTCCACCACCTACACAGGTTGTAGAAGAGGAAATCACGCTTGCAGACTATTCCACTGTAAGCTAGTCCGCTTCGTAACGACAATAGTCGCATTCTGACGCCTGTACAGCCAGTTAGCAAATCAAAACAAAAGAAGCCGTCCACGAGTACGAAGACGAAGAAGGTAGAAATAATTTATCCATCGAGCTATCAGGGTTTCTCAAAACTAAATACAGGCGCCACTTGTGCGAGAAGAAAACGCGAAAAGGACGACGCGCTCCGAGTCGAAGAAGAAGTCGACTTGAACACCGAATATCAAGATTGCTAACGGAATTCGTACTGTCTGTATAGCTACATACCTTCTTACGAGCTTGTCTCACTCTACACCTCAATCTCGATGATGGCTGCATAAATCCCCTCCTCCGAGTCCTGTCGCATCTGAGTCATATCATCATTATCATGTATAATTTAAGGATGTGACCCCGGGCGACGCTTATGGGCCACACAGAACAAACCAACTCTTTCTGTAAACCACCAATAAATTTTGAAGCCAGCGGGTCCCCGTAAGAGGCCTGCCCGGCCGCGAGAGTGTTGAGGTTCAAGGATTGTTTGGCTTTATTTCATTGTGAAGCTCCAGTTTCAAACTCCGCTCGTTCTCCTCCTCCCACCACAGTCGCGGACTCGCGATCGTCCTGCGCGTTTCCTCTCGCGCTGTCCTTTCTGAACTTACTCATACTACTCCTACAGGCATCCGGCTCCACTCTCGCTTCAATTTGGAACTACTGTCCTCTTAATAGCCGCTTCAACGGCCTGATACCGATTTTAGGGCGTTCCGGCCAACAAGGGCGCGTCGATATGTGCCAGTGCGGCAGGAACATCTTAAATAGTCCTAGGACCGATCTTTTGTCCTCCGTCCTCCTTCTGAAGTTTGTTATCAGGTGTGTTGCTTCGAATTTTCCAAGCTGCGGGATCCTCTTCCACCCCGGACGTCCTCTTGCGCTTTTTTTTTTGCATGCGTAGGCGGCCCATTTGTTCACCTTCCACACACCCCTTCTCTATCATATGCGCCCCTCCCTGCGCGCTCATTGTGCACGCTACGTCCCTTTCATGCGCATAGCAGCAGGACCATACTAATTTCTTCTCCATTCTAGGATATATGCGCCCAGACTGACTTCCTCTTCCATACCTCTTCTCTCTCCCACCCTTTCTACCTCGAGCCAGAAGCTTACACGTCTTTACAAGGCCTCGCTTGGCATGTTTAGCCTTGTACTGCTTGTTTGGAGGTGCGTGATCGTCTTTTTGCTCCCCCGCGCCGTCCGTTGCACATCCCCATGAGTAGCATCTCCACAACGGCGCTTGCTGCATACAGCGAACGTAATTGCGGGAGCGCTCCTACCCGCCGATATGTGGATCTCTCGTCTACGCATGCCTTTCTTTGACACCACGTATGCCGGTAACGCGCAGCGCTTCCCACCCCCTATTTATACTTTCAAAATCTCGTTGCGCATCGCCTTCCCTCCCCCATTTACGGCCTCCTTCACTTCCCAGCATCCTGATGATTCGCTCACCGCCACGTTCGTTGTTCCAGACGTCAAACTATTTTGATTAGGTTGCCATCTGCCGAGTGACCTCCCATGCTCGTTCACCGACGCCAACGCCAATGCCAACCCCGACACCCTTTTACCTCCCTGAGTGTCTCCCCGGAACGAGCCCGCTTGCCCGTGCACGCCCACCGACTCGCGCGAGACCCGCCTTATCAACATAGGCTAGTGCCGCCTCCCTCCCTGCTCCCGCGACGACGCAAAATAAACTCAGAGAGTGCTGTGTCACCGCCCGGTACGTCTATTATATTTGCTCATCTGGCCAATATCTCTCCCTTTCACTCGGAATCGGGCATGTCGGTGTCGCGCGGCGCTGTCCCGGTCGGTTTTCTTTTCGAGTCCTCTGGATTTCGGCTCACCCTTTTATTCGTTTCGGTCCGATAGCGACCTCGCCGGAGCATTTTCGAGTAATTGGGGTTTACCAATCTGAATGTCTCCCAGGTACTCGCTATCATTTTCAGTTTGAATTGACTTACAAACTTTTCCCGATTCCCGCGCGCTACGACACGTGTCGACGCTGATGCCGAAGGTCGCGCGAAAACGCGCCGACACCGCCGTGTCGCCGCCGCCTCCAAGCTGCCACGGTCGCAACTTAATTCAATATGTGGTGTGTCGCGCTCCGGTGCGTCTGTTCCTTATAACTACACTGAACCCGACTGACCCTCCTTCCTCCCTTCGACAATTATCCTTCGCGTTTGATGTTCTTCTGCGTGGTATTTTGGCCATCGCATAGGTATGGATACAAAGACCTCGACTTCGCCGAGGTTCTAATTGAGCTCGACAGGTTGGTCTGATTTTCCTTGGTCTTCGCGGGACCATACTGACGCCCATCAGGCACACCGTTCATCCAGTGGCCGAAATCTGCCCGGCATTTAAGCTAGATTTGTCCGCCGTGTTCCTTCGACCAAGGTGTGCCCTACCTAGGCTCTTTATCTGCTCCCGAGTTCTCAGCCTTGTTACTCGTTTTTATGTCTCTAATGGGGCCCGAATTCTCAGCCTTCAACCTCGGTGCGCGCCACGGTCATTCAGCCGTGGTCAATGTTACTATGAGTTGAGTCGTCGTTTTTCCTTGTCCCCGCCGTGCGGGCTGTTCTGATTTAGGTCCACAGGGAGGGCCATTTTTTCGACATTCGCTACCCGGAGGTGTGCACCTGGTTCATCCATTTACGGTTGAATTCTGGGTACTACCCGGGTTGGTGTCGTCATCAGGTCCGAGGTATGTTTCAGCCTCCTCATTTGCACCCGAATTCAAGTAACTCTAGGTTTTGTGTTTCTCCCTTCCGATTTTCGGCACCATTTGGATTAAAACTCAATGTGCGTGTCGAAGCTATTCATTTGTGGCCATATCTGAAAAGTATTTTTGGCAGAAATATTTAAATGCGCCAGAATACGCAGTCACTTTCACCAATTCTCACCGATGCTGATTTGACCCCTTCTAGTGATCTTTAGCACGCCATTTTACTCAACCCCATTGTTCTCGACTCCAACGCTCTCACTCTCTGGCCGCGTGAGTTTGTTTGCCATCTGTTTTATTTTCCCGTGCTGACTTCAAGTTCCCTTTCTTTGTAGTTCGCTGACTTGGTCGTCACCACGCGGTAAGGTTTCATCTTGCGTTTTAATCGGAGCTGAGCTCGATACATAGTTCTGGGTATGGAAGGTTCCAGATTACAATACATGTCATTTATATAGTGTTTAATGAATCACATTTGGATAATGAATCCAACTGCTAAATGCAATAGGAACAACTGTGTAGGGCAGCCTCAGATTGAATCATAAAGTACGAACAGTTGAGGACACCCTTACTATTGCTACGAGGAGAACAACTGTCGTGAGAAAACCTCATCAGATGAATCCTTCTAGAATAGGGCGTAGAAATTGCGGCCGCCCATTATGTTATCAGGACAGAACGCAGCACGGCTGCGAGAACCCAGGAGGATGCATTGAAACCGCGAAAATTTTGATAGACAGTACAGTCGCTAAATGGGTTCCGGAACATTACCAGTTCCGGAACAATCCGCATTTCGGGTTAAGTCCGTGGTTTCAGTCCACGGGAATTTTTATGGTTAATATAGAAGGTACCCTCCATGTTTCGACAAGATATCATTCCAACAGCGTTGTCCGTTGTTGCATGAAAAATCACTATGTCTGAAAAGGCCCTCTGAAGCGGCTTGTTGGCATCACAGCCAAATTTTGCAATGATTATTTGCCACCAGTACCTTCAATCAACCTTGTGGAGGTCCTGGGTTACTCGTATACGCCACCCTGGGGGGCCTTAGGTGGGTTGTGGTCGAAAGAAAGATGGGTTGAGGTACGAAAAGGGTGATATTCCGGAACTGGTAATTTTGCCAAAATGCGCTGATTGCCTCAACTGTCGTTTTAGCGATGGTGAAGCCACCTCAAAAACTTGCAACCAGGTGTCCCTTATGGTTTCGAGGTCCTGTAATCCGAATATGCAAACAGAATTTGCTCATCTCCTTTCACTGGCTCCCTATTCACAATTTATCGCCCGGCGTTCCGGAACCCATTTAGCTACTGTATCCTTCCGAAATGGAATCCAACTATGCCGAATCATGATTTACGTGAAGAACTTGCTCTGACAGAAGATGAGCTAGAAGGGAATAACAGGCCTGTAGAAATGGATCAAGTAATGGTCTTCAATCCAGATTTCACACTGTCAAATATTGAGAATGGCTTTCGCATTTTTGCCTTTGAAGAGTCACTCAATGAAATCTCAGCAAGGAGATGTAAGATCCCTGGACAGGATCCGAGCCAGGCAACACTATTTCTGCATGCCAAGGTGGTCCGTCAATATGAATTTAACGCGCGTGTCCTGGTAATGATCAAGACAGAAACCCATGCTACATAGGAAAGCAAAACTCTGTCATTGACTTTCGATAGGCCCGAAATACCGTTAACATTTCCACTTGGGGTGAGGGCCGTGGCGTGGCCCGGCAAAACTCGAACTTACGGCTGTCAAATAGATTTCAATTTAGCAACTGTTTATGTCCCTACTTCAAGCCTACACGCAGAGTGTTCATCTCCCGAAAGTCTCCTAAAGTGACAGTTTAAAATCACGTGATATCGACGCGACTTGCGAGGTCCACTATTGGGTTTTACCTGCTTACTCAGTTATTAAACATGACCAGTTATTGCAATGTCGGCATGCCCGCGTTCAGTCTGATCAGTCCGTGAGAGTGTAGCCGTCAACTTCGGGGCCGGGTCAGTATCACATTTAGAAGCTGACTAACGACCGCGATGTTTCATGCTCTAAGTCGAATCTCATGTCACGTGACAAATCGCGTTATAATATTTACCAAACATGTGTAAATAGTCTTATCGAAATACTACAATTTAAAACATATTTTGACCGAATTAGTGCGACCCTGATAAATTCGCATTCAACTCACAATGTGTCGTACTCGCATTATGAGAGGGCTGCACAGTGGCTTTTGCGAGGTAAGTCGAAACAATGTTCCAGTGGTCGGATGAATGAAGGGCGATTCGAAACAAGGTCTCGTCGTCAAACTCTCTCAGGATCGCATCAAGCATGGATGATGTCGAGACGAAGTCATGAACCTTTTTAACCAGATAAGCGTCTTTTAAATCTCGACCAATGAATCGATCTGTGCGTGGGTGAGTTGAGATACGGCCAACGAGGAAATACTCGCCTTCATCTGGCATTGGTTTCGATTGAGTGGCTATCTCTTTCCGAGTAGGTAGCGAGTGGGGTATTTATTTCATTGATATAGGGCCTATATAACCAGCCCCTTACTATCCCACGTCGTCGTTCGCGATCCAGAACAGATCACCGACCATGCCCCTTTAGGTCACAACGGGGTTTTCCGGTGATATGCAACGCGGGCCGACAATCGGAAAAATCGGATAATTCCGGTGATCTGCAGCACTGGTTTCTTATCCGATCAATGATGACGGTAACTGATTAACTCGATTTTATTCGGGATCACAGCGCCATCCACGTTACAGTTCAGCCAGATTGTCAGATACAGTAGACCAGATTACAGATACAGCAGCCCAGTCGTAATCATGTACCTTCCCAGCGACGGTTTTACCCTCCATTTCAGTAGAAGCCGTAAGTCCGCTGCAAATAGCGTCCCATAACGCCATCTCAAACCCGTTGTCGCGGATAGGTTTTTCTACAGATTGACGGCAAATGGGGCAGTTATCCTTGCCACTTTTAAGCCACCCCAAAAGACACTTGTAACAAAAGGCATGCATGCATAGTGGCCTAGGCAATGGTGAGTTAGACGTTTCATAAATCTTCAATGCAGAGGAATGACCGACATGACGGGCATATACAACGTTTCAAGGCATATACCACAGGTGAACACATCCAAATCTATTCGGTCGTCCAGTCAATCAGTAGTGAATAGTTTTACTCCAAGGCACTCACCCCTGATTATTTTAGCCTCTACATGTTTTTCTTCAGCAACGCCTTCTGTTACCAGCGCCCACCAAGCCAAATCGTCTTCATTCGCAGGCATCCCGGACTCCTCGTCGACCGGGAACCAATAATAACCGCCATCCGTAGCACCAGGCAGGAAAACGTCGCCTTTGTGTGACGGTCCCTCGCTCGTTAGACGTGCGTAATTTTTGAGTTTTGACTGGTAATGCTGCATGTCCGGCGGCATGGAGAGGCGTAAGATCAAGTATCAGCTGGGGCATATATGACCCCCACCGCAATCCTGTGACTATCACCCCTGATGCAGGCGGATAAAAATTTTGGGCCCTTTGAATGAATTACGCCTTCATGTTCCATTTTACTCCCTGTCTCAATCCCATCATGGTACCAGCTTTCTCCGTTTGGCTTTATGACACGGCAAGTGAAATGGGATGCCCCCGAGTAGATAACACCCCTGACGTTATAGAGACAGCGATCACCGTTAACTAGTAAATTCAGAGTGGGATCAATCATGATGTGCTTGTCTGCAAGAGAGAAGTAAAGGAGAGACGGAGGTGTGTCTATCCTGGTCACTTTGCTCAATTTAATCCTACATTCAGGACAGGATCCGTGATCTTTAATCAGGCGTTGTGCATCCATCCAATGAGAAATTGAATACTTGCCTTTAAATCGTGCTCGTAACTTGGAATCCTCCGTTATAACCTGGTATGTTTCGTACGCATCCAATTCCAGGTCAACTCGGTCGCATCGCAAGCATTTGACAGTTGTGGTGCCCCACTTTGTGTTGCCAATTAACTTTGAACACAAATCGTCTATTCCAGTGAGCGTTGCCCCGCCAGGGAAAAGTCTCGGGTTCTCAGAATTCAAGATTCCGCGCACGCGATCCCTCGCGGATTCTAATCGAGCGGTCTTCGTTTTGACGGAGGAAAATCCCTCGGTCAGACGACGCATGTAAGTGCTCAAACCTTTGTATCTTTCAGTCCACATTGGCCCATGTACCTGCCAGATGTCGTATAAAGGAGTCATGGATGCATCGTAGGCACAGCTATAATCCATAGAATTCCAGATCAGTCCAATGGGACTAACGGGCAACGTTTTCGTTCGTTTAGACGGTGGTTCTTCTTCATGGGACGAAGTAGATTTACGTTTTTTCGGGGCCTTTTTTTTGACTTCGACTCCACTTTTTCTTTTTGTCGGCCCCAACCATTTGCCACTTACTCATCGAGACGTTGGCAGGCATGAGAGCAGAATCTCCACGCTTCCAACGCACTTGCGTGTGCAAGTCATTAGGTTCGTAGTTTCCTCCCTTCCACAACTGATATGCCCTCAAAATCTCCTTGCGATTAACTCCTTTAATCTCAGCAGGCAACGTGTTGTCATATCTAAGTGCAGTTATTTCGTTCAACATTTCCAGCTCTCTGAATTCTTGTCGTAGCCACCCTGGAATGCCCTTTGTGATTTTTGCTGCAGACATTCCCTGAAGAATAATAGTTCCCTCTGACGTAGAGCTTCGGGAGAGAGCCGTGTAGTAGGAGAAATGATCTTTGCAGTTATTGAGATCAACCACATTCACATCTCGTGTTTTACCTTGAGACGCATAATCTGTCATGGCAAAATTAGGCAAGATCAAGACCTGTTCCCGCTCTATTTGCATTAACATGTCGTCAGGCATCGAACACCATATCTTTTTTGACGCCCTAGATAAAGCCACGACATTAGGCAACAACCCTGGCACGTTTACAGTCTTTGGAGGATTGATTAATTGCACGAACAAAGTGTCTAATATGCGTTGATCTCGATTCCCAATCGCTTCTTGCCAGCCAACCACAACAGCTTCCTGGCCCTTTGTCACGCACAATTCCGTGGCGTCGTTGTTTCTTAAAATGACCGGCATCCCGAGGCATAAGCTCAGTTTTCCCGGTACGTGTTCAGACGCAGAAGGATGACCAGCCCACAATTGATCCTGACGGATTGAAGACAGATTTTTCCTCTTTTTTACGACCTTCTTTTTTCTGTATCTTGCGGCTTTCCTGATGTCAGAACCTGCGTTGGTAACTAGAACGTCGTCTGAAAAGAAGTCGGTGAGATCCTGCCCTGTATCCTCTGCAAACTTTTTACAGCCCAACTCGTTGATCTTATCTTTCTGAGCGTTCAACGCTGTGATTATAGATATTACTCTCAATCGAGGGTCCTTGAAAGTAGGGTGGCCGGGACGCTTGCTTATAGTTCTGCTCTGGAGCCATTCTATGTCTTCAACGGTGCAAGCCCCATACCTCATGTCCGCTAGTGCAGTGCGAAATCTGATGTCTTCAGGTGTATCCAAGGTCTGCCTCATATTTGTTTCAGTATGACAACATCGGTCACTTGTTGCCAGAGAATTTTTCCAATAGCGTTTTTCTGATCCTGTATCAGCATTTTCGAATGCAGGATAGTTGATACTTTGTCTCTGGGCGCGTATAACGGCTGTGCCATCACAGGTGGCAACTGAGCGAAATCACCCGCGAATATCATATTCATGCCCCCGAACGGCTGATCTGGTAGTTGGAGGGCATGGGCAAGCTTCGCACTGATCTCGTACAGAGAAGCGCAGGAAACCATGGATACCTCATCCAGGAATATATAGTCAACACCCCTCAACCGTTCCTGCACTCGCCGTATACCAACACCTTCAGTCCTCTCGCCGCTCATCTTATCCATTATGCCCAAGACAGAATGATAAGTACTGCCATTCAACAAAGCAGCAGCGGTTCCGGTAGGCGCTAAAACCAAAAATCGATGAGACTCCCCGCGCTCTTCAAAAAAGTTCATCAATGCTTTGATCACTTGAGATTTTCCGGTCCCACCCATGCCCCCCAAGTACATGCGAAGCTGAGGTGGGTCTTCTGCTATCGCATGATTGGCAACCAATCTAAACGCACGTTCTTGCTCCTTATTAAGTTTGAACTTAGTTGACACAGCGCCTACCACTTTCATCGCTTTTTTTTCCTTCGCCTTGAAGTATTTGGTGGAGAAGAAAGAATCTAACAAAGTCACACCGTCAAAGGGTGGCGGCGGCTTGTAAGTCTTCTTGGCTGTTTTCGCTGGGGCGTGTTTGAACTTTGCCGCTAATATACTCTCCTTCTCACTGGTCATTCGGATCTTCCATTGGCTACCAGTAAGCTTGACGGCAGGAATGAAACGAGATGCAGGTGGATCTGGCTTGACTCTGGTCGACGATCCACTGGACTTGACGGTTTCAGCCGCATCGGCCATCAACCTTTCCCTCGCTAGCTGTTTGGGACCCTTCACGCATTCAGCTTCAGGTTCCTCCATTTCGAAATCTTCCCCGTGTTCTTCGCCAATATTTGACTCTTCATCATCGTCAAAATTCCCGTGCCGTCCAAATAACGGCATCGCTCTTTGTTTTTTATTTTAAGCAGAATAATCATCACGAGCGTCATTACATTCATACCGAACATTAAAGTTGGCCATCAACTGTTTTGCCTTTTCACTGAAATCATGTTCAGAGAACGCTTCGTGCCAGTTATCAATCATATTCTTCAGATCTGACCCTTTACGCCAGGGTTTGAATAAGGTCATCATCGTGCAGCAATAAAATTCACGATCACCTTGATCCATCCTCGGCAGAACTCCACCAACAAAATTGGGTATAGTCTCTTCTAAATCTCGTCTATCGCACCTGATATAATGAGTCTTATACAAGGGATGATCCGGGTGGAACGGGTGTGCCGAAACTGCGTCAGACCTATCCCCAACTTGTTCCTCAGAATTTTCTTCATCCCCGTCGTGTATTATCCACTCTTCGTCCTCTGGCGCATATGTACGAACGTCCAGTATTTCTGAATCATTTACAGCTTTTTCTTCAAGGCTCGCATCAAACTCCGCTTGCTGTTTCTTGCTCCTTTTTTTTCTCGAAGTCATTTGAAAATATTCATACAGAGAAACATCTTCATAAGTTAGCGGCCTGAAAACATAATCATCCACATTAGTGGCGCCCACTATGTTTTCACCACTCTTCATGACAACAACCTTGCTGGATTCATCTCCGTCCTCCCGTTCTGATACTTCTTCTACAGGGCTGGCTTCTCGCGGTTCTCCAGGTTTCGGGTCCATCTGGTTCCAATCCTTTTTTACTTCTTCAACGTACGATCTCCACCAAAAAACTTTAAATTTCATGTTGGTATAGTGGTCCGGGTTACCGAGCAAGTACAAAGAAGCCATTGGGCTACCGATTTGCAACTTTGAGGTCAGGGAGTTAACCATTTGCATGACAAGAACCCGTGAATTCTCACTCTCTTTGTTTGAAGCCCCGATTGACACCGTATTTCTGTCTAATACCTTGCGTATTGTGTGGAATACGTGATATATCTTCAAGCTAGGTTTGGTCACATAATCCGAGATATATGCGACAACGGCTTTGATGGCAGTCCCGGATAATAGACTGGTAACATCCGTGTTGCATCGAAGACAATAGGTAACTTCTGGCGTCACACAGTTAATCATGGGCTCGAGATGTTTCATGTTGATGGATCCATCAGAGGGATCGACTTCCGTCTTCACGAAGACATCTCGCGGAAATCTAGCAGAGCAAGTTCCGTCTTTTCGCAAGCAACCTCTGACCTCGGTTCTCAACCGAGTTCCCGGTTTCAATTGCTTGGTGAGATCTGAACCTGCTACCGGTCTCCTGCAACTATGAACGTTGGACCGCAATATCAGGTCATCAACCACTGATCTGAACGTTGACCACCAGCCATCGGATTGCTCACAAGTTGAACATTCCTCGTCTTCGCAATCATTGCACAAGGGAGGAGGAGCTTCCGGGAGGACTTGAGTAGGGTCCATATATCTCACCGGTGCTACGGTTCTCTCTTCATCCATGAGGACATCATGTAAACCCCGTCGAGACTTCGGTTGATACGGAACTTTAGCTTTGACTTCCGCCATTGTTCCCGTCAGAAATTCACCAACATGGCAAGATTCCAAGTATTCTATCATAGATTTTTGAAAATCACTGTTTTCGTCCATCATTTTCTCTCCAATTTCCTGGGGCGATAAAGCACCATTTATCCATATTAACATGTGCATATGTAGGGTAAGCCTGCCTTGCTGTTCTACTGTCCCGTAATAAGCATCGGTGTTCCCGTACAGACCTGGGCCTTCTCCGTCGACATTGAGAACATGCTTTATGAACATCATGGACATATAGTGAAAGAACCGAGCGGCTGCAACAGGATTTTGGGATATCAATCGTAAACGCTCGTCAGAACTTCTGGTTTTCAAGCTGAATTCTAACTTATTATCAGCATAATACAGACACAAAGGGTGATTATTATCCACAGGTGAAAACGTGATGAACCAACTGGGCGCTCCCTTGAAAGCGATCAACGCCCAGACTTCATTGCGCATATATTTTTTGGACGTCAACGACCCTTGAACTGACCCTCCAACGTGCTCTAAGTCCTGTAATAAAGCAAAACATGCTTTCTCGGCTTCAGTACATGCCTTTACATTTTCACCAGCCTCCATTCGATTCGCGAGATCGGACAGAACAGCTGTGTCAACGTTTACCAACCTCTCTGCCACGGATTTAAAATTTTTCCGAGAAACCAGTAGGTGGCTACCAGACTTCGCGCCTTTGATCTGCATGTCGTTGAACGCAATCATTGGAAAATATAGATCGGTTTGAAACCGTTTATCGTGATACATAAGCAGGTGCTTCTTGTGGGATGCTTCTGAGATTTTATTTTTATGTTCTGGATGGCCGATGCCGCCAAAACCGTATGGGAACAACCAAGGGAACATTTGTGGATACAACTGGACGTTGTGAAAAATTGACACTGGTTCTTCAGATTGTCCGACGCCTAATGTTTGCCCATGCCTCTTCAAGTGTTCGACCGCTTTCGCTTTCAACGTTTTGATATCCAAGGGATCATATTGGGTGCCCGATAATCCTGACACTGCAAAAGAACACTGACCCTCGTCTGTGCCTTCGTCCTCTCCGTCATCGTTAACAGCCATGGCTTCAGGTTCCTTATTGCTCTCTCCTTCTTCTGTTTTCCGCCACTCAACTCCGCAAGGAATCCCAGCCTCAGGGAGTTCTGCTAGATTTTCCGGTGATATTTGGAGGTCTTCGTAATCTCGATGATTTATTTTCAACCATTCGAGTGCATCTCTCACTCTATCTCGGCGGACCAACATGGGAGTTCTGACGTATAATTCATCCGTAGGCCGTGCAGATCCCACAAACACAAAAGCCAACACTTCACTCAACTCATCTTTACTCGGAGGCAAGATATTCAAAATTTTTACAACCGGTGATGCAAACATAATTGCATTAGCGCTCAACTTACCTCTTCCGGAAGCCACGCGAACAACACACCTGTTATGGCGAACACGGCATACCAGCATTTTCTCGGCAAACGATAAATCTTTAAGTTGCCTGGGTATGTGGCCAATCCAAATGTGATTTGCTAAGCTGTATGTGGGAACCATTCCTTTCAACAGCCTAGCCTCACAATCAGCGCACACCTTATCAGAACTGTCGTCTGATATGGGACCTTCTATCTCTCTGATAGGGTCAGAAGACGATTTTCTTTCGAGCCTAGTAACACCGGGTCGCTTGAGTAAACTCCAATCCAAGTCCAAGGCTGATCGGTCCGTTAGTTCATAATTGGGCGTCAATAGTCCACACACAGTACATCCGGATTCTTCTATTTTATCTGGGGTAAAATACTGACACATTTCATTAACCGTCCGATGACGGATGGCCTGAGTTACGGGCTCAGGAGGAAATGAGGTAGGGCCTTCGTTCAGATTCTGCCTCTTCAATGCATTACGTCTCCTCACGAGTTTACGTTTCTCACGAAGCGCGATACTAGATTTTTTAATGGGAGCATTTGAGACAGCAGATGATTTCAAGGACGCTTTCTTACGAGTCTTAGACACTCGACGTTTAGCGTCGGATTTTTTCTTACCCAAATCCTGGCGTTCAACAGAAAAAACTTGCACGATATTGGGACATGTCTCACAAACATGATCAGACAATTTTTCCCTCAATCGTCCACAAGTATCGAGATTGACTATTCGTATCTTGTGCAGGTCACATAAACACCGCAGGGTCTTTCTGTTTAAGTCCTGGACAATCACTCTGAGCGGTATTCGAGCACATAGCTTATCAGGGTCGGCTATAATGTCGTCTGACAATTTCGATTCAACAACAACAGAGTGTAAGGTCAATCGATCAGTGTCATGGAAATTTTTCCCAATATCCAGCCTGAACGGACTAGCGTAGTCAACCGACCATACCTTCACACCTCGACCACCAACCGGTTGATAAGAAATCCTGAAGTCAGCGTAACAAGACCGCGTGGGCTCAACACAAGCCTTGATGAGTATCAAGAAACATACAACCAAAAACACGGCGTGTTCCAAGCCATACACGTATCCCGCAAAATGTGCAGTCATTTCGGATTTTGACAGTCTGTGAAACCTATCCACTCCGAGAATTTTCCAATCATGTCTCCTCAGAATAAATCTCCGAAACTTCTGGAATAATCGAAGGCAGCGTTTCCAGACAACATAATCATGGTCAATGGTGTACACCAGTACAAGCCAATGCGTTAAGTTATTGTACATGTGTTTCCCTAACAACAGGAAAAACCATGTACGATGGACAGATGTATCCGAGGCCACGACTGGTTGTATCTCTTTGGCAAGAACTGTTCTGGTATTCATAACAATATTATTCAGAAACGCGTTCTGAAGGGGAACACCCCTGAGGAATTTGCACCAAACTGGTGCAGTCCGAATCTTCATACTGTTTGTTCGCAAAACAGGCAAGGAGTAAAGTCAGGCAAATCGCCTGCAGTACTAGAGCTATCTTCATGGTGGAAGCACAGACGAAAGTGAAGAAAGTAGTTGACGCCTGTTTGCAGTCGAAACCCCGATCCCACTCCTGATCGCGATCTATCGCTTCATTTACAAATATGAATATCGAATACAAATTGTGGTACAAGTCATGCACTCCAAGTCATATGCGAACTCGCTGGATACCGAGGTGCAATGCGAGCTTGTGGATCGCACCTACAAATATTTTCCAACTTATATGAACACAGTTCACTTCCGACCAAAATTGAGCCATTCTCATGGCCAGTACCCACTAGTCCGATCCTGGAGGTATTGCCGTATGTGCCCAGACCTATGATAAGCACCAGCATGCCAGGAATGTGCAAGACGCTGACTGCGGCACTGGCGGGTATGATCGGATCATGCTCGTTCGTGTGTTGCGGGTAAATAGTCCACAATTTGAATGGTTGCTTGGTCGCCATCGTTGGGGAAATTACGACCTCTAGCGAGTTATGTCGAGTCCCCAGCGTAATCTTCTTGGTAGACTGAAGCCCTGGCATCGTCAAGGTACCCGACATATTATCGTATTTTCCTCCATGAGACCCGCTGCTGTTGCGAATGACCACATCGAACACTTTGCCGCGCAGAAGTGGGTTTAACAACCACTCTCCGGGTTTGAGACCGCCAGGTCGCCCAAAATTTGTCGCATTGCGCGCGCTATCAAGTGACAACGCGGCAGCGGACTTTTCCGGAGGGGCCGCGACCGACAATTCGAAGCTAATGGTAGAGGTGCTGGGTGCCGACGGGCCGAAAACATTCGATCCGGAAGGTTCCACTTCGGTAAAATCCGTCCCGGCGACTTCCGGCCACTCTGAAACAGTAAGAGGTAATCCGTCTATTGGCACCTCGTCGATTGAAGGCGGAAGATTGCGCGCTCTATCGGATTTTATTTTTTCGTCGATTTGAGCACGAGTAACCTGGAGAGGTCGCTGAAGTATATAATCCAATGGTTCACCCAAGCTGCCCAGTATTAGAGTTGACCAAGCGACGGGAAGATGACCATCGTGCTTGTTATGTGTCTCGGCTGTGACGTAGTTTCAATCCGAGGGGGGGGTGTAAGGTCGAAGGAATTTGCGTCATGGTTCCATTGTATTGGGTCTCCATTGTTGGTTTTAAACAGATGTATCAGACTTCTTTTCCGTATATCTGTGAGGAGTATAACTTTCGCATGAAGGTCAGAATGGGGTGGAACACGGTAACGTGACTCACTCATTACAGAAAGAAAAATACACACTGATAGGGGATCATCAAGCTAAGAAAATCCAAGCTTGCCAAACATTATTTTGGGTATCAAAGTTAATGTAAAAAATATGAAAACCTGCCCCGAGGCCGGAAGTAGTGTCACGTGACACCCGTCATCGAGAAAGATCACTGACCTACCCGCGACTAATACTTCACCTAGTATGTATCCGAAAAAGCGAGACGGCGACTCCAAAACCTTCTATGAAACCACGAAAATCTTGCTAAACAAGATAATCTTCTTACCCTAACTTGGCGAGCGGGAATCAATTTTCCCCTAAATTAGCTGGGACTCAGAGGAACATTATGTGAACTTTGTACATAAATTCCCTCATTAATTCCCTCAACAGCTCCGCATGCAACGGTTGAAACCAGATTGGCTCCAACCATCACGGCTTGCAACCGGTTTAAACCGGAACCATCATGGCTCGTTGGTGATACGCGCGCTTGACGGGCGGCGCAGCTGTCTGGCAGCTGAATTCCATCTGAAAGCGATGTTACGCGCCCATCTGTTGGCCAGTTGCTTTCCACCCCGGGCATACTTTCATCCTTTCAGCGTTGTCCAAATTTTATATTGCATGGCACTGGATGTAGACCTAATCAAACAATTTATATCTCGCACACATTTGCGCGGCGGCTTGCCATATCGCGACCGCCGCGACGGCTCACCATGACGCGAGAATGACTTCCACTTTCGCTGTCAAGTCCAGATTTGAAGTCAGAGTTGGAAGATGCCGCGATGTCTTCACTGGGTTCCTGTGGAGCACTATACCTACTATGGGACATGTTCTGCTGTCAGACAGTGGAAAACACCGAAAATTGAACTAGTGAATCATTTTGAGATGCTTAGAACAAATCTTAATACACAGAGCCCTGCGGAATTGCAACGCGAATTGAATGAGCCTATTCCCAGAGAAAACTGTTCAGAATTGAGCTTGAAATCGCTGTTCTCGTGAAAACTTACAAAAAAAAAAAAAACGGGCCGCGCCCTAAGTTCTGCAAAGAGCTGTAAGTTCTTCTCTCCTCACCACAAAATTCGCTCCCTTGGATAGGCTTCCAACAGTTCATTTGATTCGTCACCTGGATGTAATATTTGAGACCCACTCTTCTGCCTCCCTTCTCTGCGACTACGTTATATGTTTACACCTGGATGGAACACCATCCTTTGGGAATGACAACCTCCCACAAATATGTGATGATTTGGCGACCATTGTCACTTGCCAGCGGAGCCGCGGAGGCATCCATGGACACTGCGATCCACTAACACCGCGAGAATTAACCCACTAACCTACTGATTTGACCGCGCCCCCTGGCTGTTATTTGCGCCATCTTCATTTCATGCCTTATCATGACCTTTCCAATATCCAAGTTCAACTTCATTTTAGGTCGGTCTCACAGAACTTACAAGCTTGACCCCTCAGTCCACAACCCACTTATTATACGAAACCTCCACTCAGCATTCTGGAACCGCTATTTCATTCCATGAACTCCCAGTATCAAACCAACATCATGAATTCTTCTATCAATCCTCCCAGGGAGGCAACCTAAATTCGTAATTCATACTCTCTCTTCCTACTTCTCAGGACGCTTCTTTGCAGCAAACCTTGCTACCTTCTATTCCGCTAAGTCGAATCCAGACTGTTCATTTTACAACAGGACTCTCCGACCCCCCACAGGCCATGTCAATTTCCTCGGTCCATTATTCATCTGACCGCACCACATTCAGAGATACAACTCGAATATTTCCGGTGTTAGTCTGTTCACCTTTGCTCCAATGGCCGCCCAATCTTTGAAATGCGTTTCACACTATCCATTTGACTGCACCCAAGTAACTCGCGCAGCAGCCGAGAAAGCATTGAAGCTACGTGATGATCCTCCCGCATCCAAATCCACAACCCCACCCCCCGATCTCAGTGTGGCAGAGATGATCGTCGCAAAATGTTAAGTCGAAGCCCAGAATCGACTCTACACAAGTCCCGCTTCGGATCCGCAGTGCAAATGCGCATTTTTCGAAGCAGATCCACCCTCACGACCCCGTTGCCGTTGCAACTGCAGCGGTTGCATCCCTGAAACGACCCCCACCCACCCTTCCGAAACCTCTACCCCCTCCGAAGCCAAACGCGAATGTCCCGCGGGGAAAGCGACCGTCAAAAATCCAAAAGGCTCATGGAGCCGAAAGATTGCTAGAATTCCAACGCACGATCTGGCGACAAGCTGATAAAGCCCTCGCCTCTTTCCTTCCACCCGAGGCATTTTTGCCTTCGGATTTATTCAAACGGATTCTTGATATTGTACTATTTCATTTAATTCGGCGGTCACGCGTCACACCGAAATTTTTTGGCCCCCGGCAATAAATATTTCTCGATTTATCGGATTTTCTGGCGAAGGGTCCAAATCACGTGACCGCCGAATTGAATGAAATAATACAGTATTTACGCCACTATAGACTCCATTGACGTTGTGGGAACTCTGATGAAGTCACACACGCATCTCGATAATTTACACCAACAACTCCTCGACTTCCTCCGTGCGCTCAAACCCGAATTTGACAAAATAGCGGCGGATCGAAGGGCAGAACTGGCCGCCGCAAGGGCACAGAAGAAAGGGGTTGTGGTTGTATGTATCCGAGAGCGAGGACACTGACAGCGAGACGGAGGAAAGAAAAGAGGAAGATGCCGAGGCCATCGAGGTCCAGCAGCCAAGGTATCATCTCCGCGGCTTCTCATGGTTGAAATTACCACCTCTAATATTTTTCCGTAGCGTGGTAGCTACGCCTGCAATGGGCTCAGCACAACAGACTCAATAAATGTACGTCCCCATCCTTTCATTATTGCGAAGATCCCTGTCTCAAGTATGAATACCAGTGCTTTAGGTCCTCCACCGAGATATGGACTGCGGAGTCGCACCACAAAAAGCTTGATAATTTATTATTCAGCGTAGTATTCCTCCGATTCTCCAGTCTCCATTGTCCATCCCTCCTCCACGCCTATCACTAGCTCCCCGTCAAATGCATGGATCAACCCTCGAGTAATTTCAGGCCCATCCTCATTGTCCAAACCGTCTGAATGGCTGCTGTCGCTGTCGGACTGAGAGATCTCCACCGTCCCAGCATGAAGCCCTCTATCCCGCGTCGTCTGAGACTTCACTAAGTTACTTATGAAAATCAACTTATCCATACAAATCTTACTTTACTTTACTTTTGGCAGGGCAAGTTCGATTGTCAAGTAAAGTAAAGTGAAAGTACCAGTTACGTAAAGGAAAGTACAGCGAAGTGACAGCTAAGTACAACCAAGTGCAGCCAAGTATCATTGATTTGAGGGGGCAAAGGTCAGTTCAGACCGGTAATAGAGCATAAAAAGGGTGTTAGAAACGATACCCACGACTTCCAAGGCCGGATCCCCAACACTGGTCATTATCAAGTACAGGGAAGTGAAAATACCAGTCAAGTATAGCTACTTATTCCTGGTGCAAAATAATGGTTTAGAATCTGATGCATGCTCTGGCGGCCTCCCTCCAACTGCCAGCGATTTTTTTGTTTTCCATGAATCCATATCGGGCTCCGAGTCGTGAAGTGGGAACGGACAGCGGGGTTGCAGCGGGCCGTGGTCGTGACGCGTAGGGAGAGCGGAGAAAAAAGAGTAGACGAGGGATGTGGCAACGGAAGACGGTGAACAAGAAATTTGACGGTAGCATTCTGCCTGCCACTCAGTGCGCACCGTTGACGCACCGAGTATTTGCCGTGCCCATTTCCCCTTCACTCTTTTCCACCATCGGATCCGCGTTCGCCAGTGGCGAGGACGGTAACTCTTCAGTTGGGAGGAGACGAGAGACTCACAATCAACGGATCATTCCGTGCAAACGGAGTGTTCTCCGTCGGGCCGACACTCCCACTCCCGCTCCTCTCGTTTTCTTTCTCCGTCTTGAGTTTTGACGGCTACAAGTCCATGGTTACACTTATTTCATTCCGCGCAAACGGAGTGTTCTCAGATTCTCGAGCCGCGGGAGAATATCGGATTTGAGGCGGCGTGCAATAGCGCCGAGGTCGTGGGGGTAGGCCATGGGCCCGACATTGTTGTAGGCCCCTGAAGCTCCGGCAAAGCCTTGTCCGCCCATCAAAAAAGCGACTCAGTTATGATCTCCGTCAATTTTTGCTCTTTTCACTCCCCGTGTTGGCACACTACATTTTTCAACTTATAGCCATCCCAAGTTACCTACCTATATAATTTTTGTGCCAGGAGGTTCCCTCGGGACATGGGAAAATGTCGATTTGATGGCAAAATTGATGTGGTCAGTGGCTTTTTGAGGCCCTCGTCGCAGAAAAAAAAATACTAAATCACCCGCCACGCAACGGGGAGCCATACTATGGGACTTTTGAGTGTTGGAGCATTTAGTAGGACCCTTTGCGCAACTTTTTGCCTCTTCAGAAAGAAATCCGGGGATCAAAGGAGCCGGAAAATTTTAGTACGGGATGGACAAGGCTTTGCCGGAGCTTTACGGGGCCTATTGTTGTGCAGAAGCATCCAAGTGTTTGACCAAGAATGAAATACTTGCGGGTGCCCGCGCTTAACGAGGAGCGCACCAAAAAGAAATCTGAAACGACAGTTCTGCGTGAGATTGTGCTGGCTAGCGTCGCAGCAGCTCAAATTTAGGACTGGGCTTCAAATGAGCTCGGGAAACAAAAAATCGCGCGTTCCCGCCGATCGGAAATTTCCACTGCCACGGGCCCGGCATTGTTGTGCAGAAGCATCCAAGTGTTTGACAAAGAATGAAATACTTCCGGGTGCCCGCGTTTAACGAGGAGCGCACCAAAAAGAAATCTGAAACGACAGTTCTGCGTGAGATTGTGCTGGCTAGCGTCGCAGAAGCTCAAATTTAGGATGGGGCTTCAAATGAATTCGGGAAACAAAAAATCGCGCGTTCCGCGCTGATCGCAAATTTCCACTGCCACGAGCCCGGCATTGTTGTGCAGAAGCATCCAAGTGTTTGACAAAGAATGAAATACTTCCGGGTGCCCGTCAAACCAATTTCAGAGCAAGAAAAAGGCCATAATAAAAATCTAGGTCAATCGGAGCAAAATAGGTCCCATGGGACGTGTTCTCCGCTCAACCACTGAAAAACACGGGAATCTATCCCAAAAAGGAAATTTTCGGTGCCCATAAAAAAACGTAGGAGACGAGGCCCTCCGCCCTTTCCGTGCGAATCGAATGGGCCTATTTCCAGGGCAAACGGTTGGGAAATGATCCCGCAATCGCTGTTCTCGTGAAAACTTACAAAAAAAAAAAAAAAAAAAATGCCGCGCCCTAAGTTCTGCAAACGGCTGTAACGCCTGCAAACGCACTTACAGCTGTTTGCAAAATTGATGACAGGCGGCGCGAAAAACAAACAAAAACAAACATTTGATCTGGCCGCTTGCCGAGGTCAAATCTCACTCATTTCTGAACCAATTCCTACGATTTTGCGCACGTTCAAACGGCAGGAAGCAGCGCTTTCGATTCAGGTCACTCTTGCCATGCAAATACCAATATTTCTTTCGATCAAATTTCACCCTATTTGATTTCAACCCCCGGATGTTTATCTCATTGCTCGTTCAATTCATGGCCGATTTGCTTGATCCTGGGCCCGTTCGAACGCTGAGATTCAGACAATTTCGGTTCGCGAATAGAAATGTGTTACATCAGTCCAAAAATACCTGGAGCCACAATTCACTGCTCCAAATATACATTCAACCAGAGCAAGGACATTTTTGTATCAAACCATTTTCTCTGCTATTCCGTTCATATGCCTCAGCACTGCCTTTAAAATGGATCCAAATACGAAAGAATTGGTACAGATTTGATTGAGCGGCAGCCGGAACATGTTGAGGTCCAGTTCAATTGTGGAGATTTTGAAAATATTGAATGAATTAAAATTACATGGTGAAATGGCCGAAGAACGCAAGCACTGCTGATTCCCTTGCTAACGCGCACAAAATCGCGTAAATCGGCTTTGAAATGAGCGAGATCTCGACACGGCAAGTGGCCGGATCAAATCTTTGTTTTTGTTTCTTTTTCGCACTGACTGTCATCAATTTTGCAAACAGCTGTAATTTTTGCTTTTTCCGGTGTGAAAGCTGAACGTGGATTCGGCACCAAAAGGCCATCACTCGGCATACTTGACGCGAAAATCCTCGGTGATTGACAGGTGACAGACCTTTGTCCGCCGTGGCTGTTGCCCTAATAGCAGCCCCATGCGCCAACTGAACGCTGCGGGCCCAAAACTGCTTCTGCTTCCCACGGTGACGCAATTGAATGGGAATAGCCGTGGTACGATTTCTGTCGAAGCCGAGAGGAAAGATCTGAGTCGCGGAAAGAAAGTCGGTGCTAAGGCTCCAACCATTTAGTTTTCGTTTGCGAAAACTCGTAAACTAAACGGAAACGGTTTGAAAACGTTTATAAACCGTTTGTAAACGTTTGTAAACGGTATTTTGGGCGGGCAATCTCGAACGGATATTCGAGGGTTGTCTGACACGGGAACCATCGTCCAGAGTGAGCCCATGGGTATACTTTAAGGTCTGAATCATATCCCGGACACGATGCCGATGGGGTGACGGGATGACGGCGGGATGCAGGCTCGGAGATGGCCGTGCGCCATCAAACACGTGCCGTATTCCCAAATCGGGAAGCCCCTGTCTGCATTCTAGCCAGATCCCCACCGCAACACCCAAGATGACCGAAATCTATCTTCTGGACACCCACTGACTATCGGATCACAGTCTGAGGCCCTTGTATCTGCAGGTTGTCCCGTAGCAAGTCAGTGAACTTTAACAACCGTTTATACCGCTTGTTTACCATTTGTTTACCGTTTACAAGGGTCCGTAAACTAAACGGAAATAAAAACGGTTTTTACCGTTTATAAACGTTTATAAACGGAAACGGTTGGAGCCTTAGTCCGTGCACGATGTTTGTTCATGTGTTTTATCACGTGCAAGTTGGTCTTGAAGTTCTTCCTCCCCCATCTTCCCTCCCTCTCCGTACACTGAGGCTGAGGCTTATTCCGTTCGCCGACTCGGACTACTCGCGCTTGCCAACTGCCGCCTCGCCTCCTCCGCCTCGCCTCCTCCATCCCCGCCATTGGCATCCCTCGGCATCGGGCGCCAGCGAGATGAACGGCCGCGGGCACCAGCGCTCTCGCGGCGCCCTCCCTTCCCCCCAAAATGTCGCCCGCGCTGGTGCATTGACCGCGCCCTTCGGCCGTGGACAGGCCGTCTTTCCGCAGCTTCTGCGTTCATTTGTTTCCGGATATTCCAAGTCCGTGTCCATCGGATACTCATAGAGCTTCGACAGAGTCATCTTGGTCGTAATCCGGACGTTGGATGAGACAGAAATTGCCAAGGGGTGAAAAGGATTAGAAGTCTCTGGGCTGGGACTCGGAGCTGTATGACAACGGTAGGAGGTTGTGTTATTTGTAGTGTTGGCAAAGTTCGGTTCAGAAATCGGTTCGAACCTGAACCGAACTGAACTGAACGCGAGGTTCAGGTTCAAGGTTCAGCAAAATGCTGAACCTGAACCAAAAGTTCGGTTCGGCGTTCGGGCTGAAGGCATTTTTCCCGAACGCGTTCGAACCCCGAACCGAAAAGACACTGTTTGAACCCAAATCAGTTAGTTCTTCTGCAGTTTTAGGTGGAATTTTACCACCTACACCTGCCCTTACCATCCATCTCCCCCCTCTACTAATTTTAACAGTGTTTCTTCAATGTTTCCATCTTGTAGGACCCATAGACATGGGTAATGATGTGCCATCACGTGAAGCATTTACTCAAGATTGGCACTTGAGTTTGCTCAGATATTTGTGTGGTGGGCCTTACACGTGTCTGTGTTTGTTATAAAATGCAAATCGGTATAGAACAATAATGTTTTGCCGCTCTGCAGAGGTGGTTTGGGGCCTGGGAAAAAATTCCAGGTTCAAACGCGTTCGAACGCCGAACTGAACTTGAACGCAAGTTCAGGTTCAAGGTTCAGGTTCGGCGTTCGGAAAAAAGGGCCCTGAACCGAACTGAACCGAACTTTTCCATCTCTAGAACTTATTTGGGGTACATGAGAGCCAAGCAGACCCAGGATGCCGTCCTGGATGTGTCGTGATGCGCTCGGGGTCGAATTCGTGGTCAGGAGTGAATGTAATGCAATTATTTGTGGCCCGACATCCACCAATAATTCTACTGTGCGCTCCGGAGTCGAATTTAAGATGCAGCGCAAGTCCGTAGCAGATCCGCAGTGCGAAACTCTCCAGGTGGGTCAAAAGTCGCTTGTTTCTCTCAAGTTTCACCCCCAGGTATCCCAACGTTCGGCTCATTTCCTGTACAAATAACCATTACCTGGCTTCAACTGTATCTTGTAAGATAAATGACCAAAAGCAGCCCAAGGGCGGTCCCTTTCCGCGATGAGTAACCCTTGTGTCGTTGCGGTCCGCCGGGATTGTCATCCAGCATACGAGGCGGGTGGACAAAGGGGCCACACCATGCCAACTGGCGAGGAAGCGAGGCAGAAAGGAGGAATTGAGAGGTGTCATCGAAGCGGGGACTTTGAGTGTGGCCATGGCGGTCAGGGTTGTAGCTTGCCTCCTTTGGGACCAGAAATTGAGCGGATCCGCCCTAGAAAGCTTGTGACAAGTGGTCGTGTTTCAGCGCCTTCCAGCGCTTAGCAAGGCTGTCACAGATGACCGTATTGTGGGTGGCTATGTCGAAGGATTTCGTATCCGTTGAATACCGGTGATGCAGAACGGCGAGTGTGATGATGACGTGGTCGAGGCGGGTGTTAGATCCTTGAGTGACATTTGAGGCAACGGCAAGAGGCGTAAGATACCGTGATACACTGCAGGATGAATGAATGCACACTAAAATAAATGAATAAACAAGACCGCACCGGTGCACGCCTGTCCAAAATTCACCCGTCTTCCCAGAGTCAATCAGGGCTATAACCTCTGCAGTGGTTGCACGTGAATCTTCGTCATCACCGCCCGCGCCCTCGAGGTCCTCGGAGCGGTGGTTAACCAAATCCAAAAGTGCTCCCTGTAGTTCGGCACGGCGGCGTACAGACAGAGCGTGGGTACCCCATCGTGTGATACCTGCCCGTACAAAACGCTTGAGTCGCTCCCACTTTTGTCCGGGTGGTCGCCTCTTATTTATGGCGTCTTGCTCCTCGAGAAGCATGAGAAGAGCACGCTTGTGAGATGAGAACCAATTGACAATCTTGAGGCAGTCGTTCAGGATTGCGGTAACGAACGGGCAGCGAATATAATCTTTGACAACAAGATTTATCTACAGTGCAACATCAGTAATTCAAAGGCATTCCGAGCCGTCTAAGATGCGTACCTGATGAGCCCAGCAAGGAATTGTGAGGATCCAGGGCATCAAATTGAGCAAGAGCGG
This sequence comes from Mycena galericulata, assembly GCA_029289565.1. Classification (NCBI taxonomy): domain Eukaryota; kingdom Fungi; phylum Basidiomycota; class Agaricomycetes; order Agaricales; family Mycenaceae; genus Mycena; species Mycena galericulata. Next base: position 554,932 of record JARKIA010000047.1, read on the forward strand.
GCGTAAACCCCGTGAATCGCCACCAGAGTCACAGCAAAAAGCGACGAGAATGAGACCCAGCACCGCGGTGAAATACGTAAGGTCCGCGAGAACGTGGATGAGTAGATTCGCAGATGTCTTCCTTTCCTTCGACGTGATGTGAATCTGAATGGGAATTTCCTAGATGTGGAAATGAGGATTAGTTCGCGAAACAGAACTGCGCAACTGGAAACTCACCTTTCCTTTAACATTGACCGAAACCTGCTGAACGGCATCACGCTTCGTGCTCCATCCATCAACCGAACCCGTCGCAAGCTCGCCCTTCATTTCCGACTTCCGACCAGCCTCAATCAAAGACACCTCTTTATCCAAAATGCGCCCAGAGAGAGCTTCACGCCCAGGGACATCCGCGCCTGGCACCCACTTCTCAAACCAATGGCGTACGAAGGGATGCTCAACAGAGTTAAAGGATGCGTTGAGAGCTGTCCAAAACTTGAGGATGTCGGACTCAAAGTCCTTTTGGTGATCTTTTTTGAACCGTTTAGCACCGGGTACCAACTCGAAGGTCGCCTGCCGTTTGTTCTTCTGAACTGCCGTCGATGTCTCCGGTGATGCGATGTCGTCGGAATCGGACTCCCCATTCTCTTCGGCTGCGAGCTTTGTCTTCCATTGGGGTCGGACGGACTCGCACTCGCGGATATGTTTGCTCAGGTTTTTAATTTTGCCGCAAATTGGCTTCACAGCCTTGAGTGCTGAATAAACTGAGATGAGATTGTTAAATATTGAGCGTGAGACTCACCTTGCTCATGAAGTTTGCTATCAGCCAAAGCTTCCCCAGGCTGCATAGCCCCCTGTCGAATCTTTTCCATCTGTGCTTCCTTCCGCTTTGCTAGCTCCAACGCGACTTCCTCACGGCATCGAGCTTCCTTGTGAGTTTTGTTGTTCCCGTACAATTCACCTTTCCAGAAAGCTGCCCAACGCCAGTCCTCCACTCCGGGCTTCTTAGACTTCTTCTGGGCCGAGGACGGCGACATGGACGTGGTAAAAAGATTGATTGATCGCTAGCACGTGCTACTGTCTATATTAGGCCTTGACCCTACCTGACCCTCCGAGCCCGAGTTGACTGACCCTTACCCGACCACCTGACCCAGGGGTTAGGTCAAGTACCTGACCTGACCTCCGCAACACTGACCCAGACAGCAAGGGCCTGGATGGGAAATGCAGGGCAACAGATCAAACCTTTGATAAACATCTGAGCCTGAGCCTGCTCAGATGTTTATCAAAGCTCAGATGTTTATCAAAGGTTTGATCTGTTGCCCTGCATTTCCCATCCAGGCCCTTGCTGTCTGGGTCTAGAAAGTTACCAACACCACCCAACGGCATACTTCCTTGGCATGGTGCATACTCCACTTGACCCCCACCAGATGCTGTGGATGCATACTCAGTGCTTGAGGGCCATTACCCAACTTCATTGCTCCAGGGGTGGCTTATTGCCTCATGGGTGGTGACCTTAGACTTGCCAGATCTCATGGTAGGAAAGGGGATTACATATCTTATGACATTGTCTTCTAGACCCGGACAGCAAGGGCTTGGAGGGGATTGCAGGGCAACAGATCAATCCTTTGATCATACTTAGGCTCAGATGCCAGATGTATGATCAAAGGAGTGATCTGTTGCCCCACGATCCCCTCCAAGCCCTTGCCGTCCGGGTCTAGAAGACAATGTCATAAGATATGTAATCCCGTTTCCTACCATGAGGTCCGGCAAGCCTATGGTCACCACCCATGAGGCAATAAGCCGCCCCTGGAGCAATGAAGTTGGGTAATGGCCCTCAAGCACTGGGCATGCATCCACAACATCTGGTGGGGGTCAAGCAGAGTATGCACCATGCCAAGGAAGTATGTCGTTGGGTGGTATCGGTAACTTATGACCTTCTTCAGGGGAAACTTCAACGGCAGCTTGATTTTGCCATATCTAAAGCCTGCGGGGGATTTTGCTGTTCATCATCTGCTCCACAATGCTGATTGAGTTCAGTCTCAATGGACTGAATGAACGGGATTTCATCATCACTATCATCATGGACAGACTTCCATTCTGCCATCCAAGCCGAAGTAATAAAGTCTGACGCCACTCCAAAAACGCCACCACATGTTTATACAGCACTCTGCCCACGTCTTCATCGCATTTTCCATATTTAGCCAGGAAAAAAATAAGAACTTGGTCAATCACGTCACTTTCTTCGGTACCACCTGACGGGTTTGATTCAGAGGTTCTTCGAAACAAAAGCGACACATTTGCAGTCCAATACCCACTATTTTGGCTATGAATAACTTCCCGGTGAGTAGTGGTCGACTGTGTCAATATTTCGATCATAATTTGTTTTTCTACCTAGGCCGGGGCGCGAGTCTTTTATTGGAATGGCGCCGGGCAGACTGTGTACGGGACAGTGCAACGAGAATTGAGTTCGGATGACGTGAGTGCACGTACTTTTTACTTGGTTTACCAGGTGCTCAGATCTTCAAAGGTGTGATTTTAGAAATTTGTCTTGATGCTACTGGCCAGACCATTGCTTTGCTGTGAGCTGTTTTGTTCAAAAGCAGACATATCAACTTACTCCTTACTTCAGTGTGGCCAGTGTAACAAAAGTCGCATAGACATGGCCCTCCAGGGCTCTTATCCTTTTTATTTTTTTCCTGACTGAGCTCGAGAGCCGGGATGGTCATGTTGTCCATTGGTGGTTTTAATCTCTATCCTCGGTGTATCCCTTCATTTCTTCGCTTTTTAACTCTCCATTTCGACTAGGCACGGTGACCTGATGCTCTCTTTTGGAGGTTTCACATGGGTGAAGGCAGTGGATTGGATTGGTGTCACCGGGTGCGTCGCCGCTGGTCCTTTTCTGTCTTCTGTCCTTATTTATTGACAAGCTCTGGCTCGTGATATCTCGTGCCGCTCAACTCGAAGTTGCTGATGTGCGTATTCCTGGGCTCGCCGTCCACACCCGGAAGTGTCTCGGCGCTGTCAGGACCATCTGTATACATGTCGGTCTGCCCCTCCCCACCCATCTGAGGGAAACTGAACCATGCCATCCAGCGGTGGGTCACCGTCCACCGATGCGGGTCCTTCGCGCGTCTACGTATCACCTTTGTGTCGGAATTCCATCTGTATGCACGACACGCCGATGCCTTGTTCTGTATGATATGTGCTTACAAACACTAACATCTGATTGCTCTTGTAGTCGGGTACACTGCCGTATGCCTGTTGGTCGTCAATTGGCCACACTCCCAACCTTTTTTTTCGTCTTACATGTATCTTTCTTTCCTTCAGTGCTGGGTATTATCTGTCAATTTCCAGCATTCAATTAGCTCTCTGTATCAAGTCACGCTTTTCTGAGCATGTGAAAACAGCTGTATTTAGCAGGGATAAGGAAACACTTGATCAATTTAAGCTTTTATCATCAAACCTTAATTGCGAGCCAGAATATCACAGCCAGGGTTGGAGATCTCTGAATCGAACATATAGTCAATTCCAAAAACAATGTGCCGGAAAAATAAGGGAAAGTGTCCGTAGGTACAAACATGGGGATTTCATCACAAGGCAGTGATATGGTCTTGGGTGTCGTTTACCAGCTATGACTGAGGTTGGTTCTACTGAATACTTATGAACATAAGACATAATGATATTATTTCATTCCATCTGGGTCTTCAAATTGAGGTGCTGTTAATGCGCACTGACAAGACACTGCCGCGCATTGATGTGGCATTGAACTTGAACGTTAGTAGGTAACTGTCAAACACGCTTTTCTGATTGTCCTTTCACTCCCTGAATACCCTAGAACTGCCAGAACACAGCTCACACAATTTAACTCGAAATTGTCCAAACTTTTGACTTGTATCATCTCAGTTTATGTTGAATTGATGTCAATACAGGGATTCAGTAGTCCATATGCATGCCCTTGACCGTCTTTCACACAAATATAGCCCCCACGGCATTCCCGACACTATCCCAATTTATGCCTAGCGTACCGCGGCATTTTTCCCTGGCCCCATGCGGATACATAACAGGATGCTAAATACAACATTCAAAATTTTCCTGAGCCCGTTTCTCGCGTCTGAATCTTTTCTATAGCGGGCCTCGCCAAACTTGTGTGCAAAGAGTATGCAGAGAAAATGAGCCCAGAATTGAAAAATTCAAAAAATATTATACAACTATGGCGGTCCGGATGCACATTTATTCCCGCCCCGCAAACATTTGACCCCGCCCCGCAAACTTGCCTTTTTTGGTCGCCCCGCGCGCGATTTTGCCAGTTTGATCCCGTCAACAAGTTTTGCGCGGACGGCATGTTCCGCCCCGCGCGATTTTGGCCCCGCGCGCGCGAAAATCCGAACTTCCGCGCGCGCGCAAATTTTCTTCGATGCCCCCCGCACAAACATTCACTTGATGAGCAAAGGTTTGAGATTCAATTTAGGATAAGTAATTATGCAAAGGTATGAATGGGATCCGTACGATGATTAAGAGAGTGTGACTGGTATCAGAGTGCTTAGGATGCCCACTGTTGCTGTCTTTACAGGTACGATGGGGACCGTCAATGGCAGGCCGTCCTGTCTTGTCTAGGGGTCGCTTGGATAAATCAACGGGATGGGTACGGGATGGCAGAATTGCTGTCCATCCCGTTGACTCCGGTCGTCAATGTATTTGTGTTCTTTTGTGCGGATTGAGAGTCAAAAATGAAATAGAATGCAAGAATAAGTTCACACCTTTACCTTAAAAATACATAGGACTAACTATGGTCCCCGAGAACGGACCACTGAATTTTTTGAACGGGGTAGAACGACCACGTGATATCATCTGATTTGGCGCGTCACCTATAAATTGACTTCCTTCGCGCGAATTATCAAATGAAAGCTGATTGAGAGGGTGTACCAGACTGAATAGACTTGACCCTTAGAATCCCAAAGTCGACCCCCTGGATCCCTTGTATCCCCCATTATTGAACGGCTGTCGGCTATCTTTTTTTGCCATCCCGTACCGTCTCGGGGGGGAGACGGCGGCCAAAGTCACGGCTCGGACCCATCGTGACATCACAATTAGACGACCGTGCCCATTGATAGGGCTGTGGCCATACCTATATGAGAGGAAGGTGAGGTCTACTGAGAGGCAGATGATTATTGACGGAGTGGATTGCGTAATTATTAAGAAAAGCACCAATGAATGACGAGTGGGTCTTGAATGGGTCCAGGACTCGATATGCAACGAGGGAGTGAGTGAAAAAGTAGGAGGCCAAGGGCAACAAAGGAGTGGATGAATGACAATGACAGGATTGATAAATTACTTAGTTGAACGATCACGTAGTTCGCGTCGCGCGATGCCAAATGTTAGAAGTTGCCTTCAGGATCTGCATCAGCGTTCCCGTTCAGCCCTTGATTATTCACGCCACCGTCACACCCATACACTCTATCCTCCTTTACTACATGTATATCCCATTTTCAACACCTTCTTCATTCAGTACCTTCCTCTGATACCAGTCACACTCTCCCTACCGATCCCATTCATATCTTACTTATACCGAATTTGTTCTCAGACCTTTACTCATCATGAGTTTTTCTGCGGGGGGCACACCGAAGAAAATTTGCGCGCGCGCGGAAGTTCGGATTTTCGCGCGCGCGGGGCCAAAATCGCGCGGGGCGGAACATGCCGTCGGCGCAAAACTTGTTGACAGGATCAAACTGGCAAAATCGCGCGCGGGGCGACCAAAAAAGGCAAGTTTGCGGGGCGGGGTCAAATGTTTGCGGGGCGGGAATAAATGTGCATCCGGACCGCCATATACAACAGCAGTCGCCGGTGGTTAAATTTCCTATAAACGTCCCCAAGGACTTATTGCCTCACGAGGAACATGATTCCAGCTCAAAATTTACTCATTCCACTTTTGCACGAAGAAAAGAAAAAGAAAAAAAAAAGGAGCCGAAATACATTATAATGGACTGGATAGTGGTTCCATTGTGAGGCACGGGGTTCAAAATGCCATTGGGAGGCACGTGGTGCAAAATAGCTCCCTTATCCCTGCAGAACACAGCTGGAATACATTATGAGGCACGAGGTTTAAAATTGATTGTGTTCATTGTGGGGGCCCGCAAAGTCGCCATTTTTGGGCACATTTTGGCTATTTTTAGTCACTTTGCGAGTATACTTTTTTTTCGTGATTCCGATTTGGATTTCTCCTAAGAAACTGATTGCACAAGTTAAAAAAACGCGATTTCCGTCTTTGGATTATTTTGGTGGCGGATCACCCGATTTTGATCTCATCAATATGCTAGAAATGTTCGGATGGTTTTCCTAGATGGCCTGATATCTTGGCTCGGAAAAAATATGCTCTGAGTGTCCGGAAATGATCGAAACCCATAAGTCAATCATATTGGTCAATTACGAGGAAGTGGTTGAGAGAAGCACCAAGGCGCTCAGAGATCCAGTGTAAAGCCTCCGCAAAGAGATTGAACGTGAACGGCGATGAACGTGAGCCGAAAGGGAGGCAAGATCAACATAACTGACACCGTTGAAGTAGAAACCATATTGAACGGTATCGTCTGGGCAAACCACAATGTGACGGAATGCGCGCTTCAGGTCCATCTTCCAAATGAACGCACCCGGGCTGAGTTCGCGAAGTCTGCGAAAGAGGGAGTCGAGGCTTGTATAAACCAAGGTGACGGCAGAGGAAGAGATGCTGTTGTTGACGGAGAAGCCCGTCCTTGTATGTGTTGAGCGCGTCGAGGTTTGAGCCTCTGTGATCATAAAGGGGCTTCTTATGTCTCTTTCCTTAGTATTTACTTCACATTCCGATGAAAAATGACGAAGGTCAATTACAGCTAATAGACAGGTTGCGCAACAGCCACTGGATGCCACTGTAAACCGACCTGCGGAAAGCTAAGAAGTGCGCGTACACGGCGAGACCATTACCTCCGTGTTCCGCGTGAGTCCATCAGACCCTCCGTCTCCCCTCCACCACAACCGAACTCTGATGTCGATATGGATGACAAGGACACTCCACTGCCTTTCCCCCCAGTCAGAGATGATCTCAACTCTTCAGTTGCTCATTTGAGCCCACCCACTTCCGTCGCGTCGGATTGGGATTACGAACTATCTGCCTCGGAAGATGAGCCCCCAGTGCTCGGAAATCTGGAAAGTTCTATGGATGCTGATCTATTTTCCGACTCCGCCTCTGCTACAACCGCTTCCATCGATACCATCCCAGCTCTTCCGACTGATAATGCTCTTGACCCATGGAGGGGCTTCGACGAGTTCCAGGATCGGGATGAGCCTCTATCCTTGGAAGAAATGGTACAAAAACTCGATGATATGGTTGGACCAGAAGAGGAGGCTGAAATATGGGATGCTAGTGAGTTAATTCGTCGTCTCCTCACTATTCGGGCTTACCGTGCTGACAGGGAACGAAATTTTGACCGAGAAGGATCGGGATAATATTCGAGCATTCAAACTGAAGATGGTGTCGAAGATGCCACGTGCCGCCTATAATCAAATGGTCTATTCGTTCCAGCATAAGATGGAGCTCAGTTCGCAGTGGGTGATGCTTCATCGCGTCGCTATCTTGTCACAGATTGAGCCCGTCTGGTATCACTGCTGTCTCAATTCTTGCGCAGCCTACACCGGCCCGTTTTCCCACCTCTCTGACTGTCCTTATTGCGACGAACCACGCCTAAGCGCGACAGGGAAACCGAGGCGATTGTTTGGCTACCTCCCAATCATCCCGCGACTTCAAGGCTTGTTCCAGAATCCGGAATCGGTCCAGCAGCTGCTCTATCGCTTCAATTACATTCATTTCCCTGATACCATCTCCGACGTCTTCGACGGCGAGCACTACCGCAATCTCTGCACGAAAAATGTTGTCGTCGATGGTGAGACCCTCCCCCACAAGTACTTCTCCGGGAAATACGACATGTGTCTCGGAATTTGCACCGATTCATATCTCTTATTCAAACGCAACCGTGGCGGCCCATCGGCAACCCCGCTCTTGGTGCAGAACTATTGTATAAAACCCAAAGTGCGCACTCACCTCGATGGGCCGGGTTTGATGTCGCTCGGCCTCATTCCTGGGCCACATCCTCCCAAAGATATGCACAGCTTTCTCATCCCTTACGACGAGGAATGCGTTCAATTGGCTTTGGGTGTTCCCACGTTCAACGCCCTGGAGCGCGATTTCTTCCAGCTTCGAGGATATAACCTCTTCGAAATGGGTGATATTATAGCTATCGAGAAGTCTCTCAACATCAAGGGCCACAATGGCTTCGCCCCGTGTAGATCATGCGACATTAAAGGTGTCCGCAATGTTACCGGTGGGGAGAAGATCTACTATGTGCCGCTAACATGGCCAGATGGGCGCTCTTGGGATCCCGAGAACCTACCAATGCGCTCACCGGAGAAAATTTCCGACGTGATTCAAAAGCTCGACAACTGCACCACCGCAAAAGCCCGCGACGACCTTACTAAATTTCACGGGATCAAAGGCTTGCCGGCATTGCGGCGGGTCGGTTCTCTGAACTACGGACGGTCGGCACCATGGGAGTTCATGCATCTAATCATAGAGGGGAACATCCAGAACCTCGTTAGGCTTTGGAGCGGTCGGTACAAGGGTCTGGATGTGGGCACCGGGGATTACGAGATCCCGGACACCACTTGGGATGAGATCTGGCGGGAAACTGCCGCTGCCGTGCAGCATTTGCCTGCAGATTTTGTTCGTGTGCTGGGCGATAATCCAGCTTATTACAGTGCCGAAGCGTGGTGTTTTTGGTTTGTTTATCTTGCCCCCATCCTTCTACAGGGACGATTCTCTGACCCCAAATACTATAAACACGCGGTCGATTTCTCCAATATCATCAAATTCTGCTTGCGGTTCACGTCCACCCCTGCCCAGATCCACAAATTTCGGCAAGACATAATCAGCTGGGTGTCCAAATACGAGGAGTGAGTTCATTCAATGGATATTATGATCCCGTTTTTGTACTGTACCAGATTTTATTACCAGTACTCGGAGGATCGATTATGTACATGCCCCCTCATTGTCCATGGTCTCTTACACATCCCCGACGACATACTTTTCTGCGGCCCTTCCTGGACTACCTGGTCTTTTTGGATGGAGAGGTACTGTGGTGTTCTTCAAGCTGGCCTTCGCTCTCGCCGCTTCCCGTGGGCCAACCTCAACAAGATCATCCTCCACCGAGCCTATCTGGAGCAGCTCGGAGCGAGGTATGACTTGGAGGATGAGCTTTCGAGCCCCTCCAAACCGAAGAATGCTCTTTCTAGTGGTGAATATACTTACGATGAGTGTAAGTCTGCTCAATCTCTTTACATGAGGTTTAATGTCCTGGTAGATCCACAAGCCATCTTACGACTGCCATACAAGAAAGACTATATGCCTGATGAATATACTCGCAAGAAAGCCGCACAGTACTTTGCAGATATTTTAGGCCAGCGCCAGAAGGACATTCTTCCCCTTCTTCCTGAGGTTATGCCGAGTTTTGGCAAGCTCCGCATTGTCGATGGGGATTCTATTCGAACCGCGTCGGCATGCGGAGATGGATCCGTGGCAGAGCGAGACATGTCTTTCATCCGTATGAGTCGTACATTCCTCAGTTCAAACTTTCATGCTGAGCAACCCTGAAGTACGAGATTCAAACACGGCGAGTTGTGGCCGAACCCTGGCAATCAAAAATCTTCTACGGGCGGCTTGAACGAGTCCTGGTCTGTAACTTTCCCAAGAAAGCAGTTCTTGGAACGCTCTCCGCTAAGAAACGCCTCCTGGCCGTCATCACTCCCTGTAGGAATACTCAGGGCAAGGATGGTGGGAGCTAGATCCGACCAGTGTAAATCCTCTTTCCAGTTCCAGATTTGGAATTCAAGGAAGAATACAACGCCGGTGTGTACAAGTAGTAGAGACCACGAGATTCACACCTATTCCAGTCCACACCGGAGGAGGAGAATAGACGAAAGGAGATAGTCGATCAGTGTAAGCAACGCCAATGGAAGGTTACACCGCGACGTAGGACTAGGAGAATGAGCGTACGGGGGTGCAATTCTTGGATTTTACTTGGAAAATCTCGCATTCGAAGTCGAAAGAAAAAGCAAAGCCGTGGATGGTGATGGAGATCGGCATCGGATCATGATTTGATGAATGTTGATCACGGCGGTAACCCGGCCCGTTCGTCCGTGCGTGCCTCTTTCCTTGCAACGCAGAAAAGTTGTCTTGTCAATTAGAATGGTTTGCTTGAATCTGGCAGAATTTTTTTTCCAGACGCCACATAAACACCAGATCTATTGGCTCCGGTCTCGTATCATGATTTTTGGCCCGCGGATTCTTGCTTGATCTACACCACCGACGCCCATGCATGTACTACGAGTATCCTCTGGGCAATTCTTTGATTCAGACTTCAACCTGGAACTCAAGTTGATGATGATTGAATCCATTAGCGTGCTCGAGTCACTGTAAGCGACTATGGCACATGGTATGTATCTATATCAAGTATTGACCCGGGTGCCGAGCAGGACTTCGGACAGAATGTACCCAGGGTCACGGAATCAAGTAAGATGATGACCCACTTGTCCAAGTACCCGTGCCAGCCCAAGGGACAACCCCATCGCCTGGCCCTCTACATATTTCACTTGTTGCATATACCGATACAAAGGTCAGACCGGAGTTCCCTCCATTTCTGGAAAGTGTGTCCCTATAAACATAAAGTCAGAATCTGTTTGATGCTGCCCCAAAACGTATGAAAAATTAGAAGACACCCGGCCGTGACTACTCTCTGAGAAATTTGACGAGAGAGATTGCTAATCCCGATTCACGGTGCATTATGTATGAACAGTATGAAAGGGGCTGATCAGCCCTCAATCAGGGACTACCATGTGGCTTCGTGAATGAACAATATAAGTTAGCAGAGGGCAGGCCAACGAGAAAGAAGGGGGTAAAAACAACAAGATATCGAGCCCCGTGGGTAGTGCTTTTTCTATGGAGTCAGTCAGTCAGCTTAATCAGAGTTGAATGAATGTCACAGCTTGAGAGAGTGTGCGTGTGCTTAGCGGTTCAGTGATCTCACTGTGTACCTGATGGATGGTATCATTATCTTCGGAAGCTAGGGGGGATCAGAAAACACACGATGGTGGAATCTCCAGTAGCAGAGTACAGTGGGGGGGAGGGCGGCAGAGGCCAATGGGCTTGCACAGAATGAGGGTGGCAGAGGCCAAATGAGCGTGCACAGAGTGGGGTGGCAGAGGCCAAATGGGCGTGCACAGAATGAGGGTGGCAGAGGCCAAGTGGGCGTGCACAGAGTGGGGTGGCAGAGGCCAGATGAGCCTGCACATAGTGAGGGTGGTAGACTTGGATGAGGAAGTGCCACCACAAGAAATGCTCGGGTTTATATGCATTTTCGGCAGATCTAACCCGGGCCCCCGCTGCGGGCTTCGGCACTTCACGTCCCGTTCACGCCCGGATGTACGGCGATTTCAGCAGGCCGCAATGCAACATGCTAACCCAACTGTGCACTGGCCAGGACTCCACCATTGAACAGTCCAGTGCATGCAATTTCAGGGATAAGGGACCACTTGACGAATTTTAGGTCTTAACAAATGCCCAACAGGCAATTGACAGTAGCAGAAATGCCTCGTCAATCTTGAACAAAGATCAACCAAATATCTGCCTATTTTATTATCATCAATTTCTTTATTTTTAAAAAAATTTTAACCCACTTTTATCAGTATCAAGCCGAAATTTGGATCGAAGACCATAACTCGATATAGCGCACTTCGCGGCAAAGCCCGCTATCTCGAAAACAGTAACCCCCATGCACCATAATGTGCAATACATAGGACTTGCGAATCGGTGTTTCATTGACAATGTTTGAGGCCCCGCCCCAGTGATCGGTCCGAGATGTACCAGTCTGCCTACGGCATACTGCTCGCAGTAAGATTTGCCGCTCATAGGCAGACTGGTAACGAGTCTATTCGACTGTTCCGACAACCCCTCCCAGATTGTGCTCGAGAGCCGTAGACCCGGAACGTCAGAGCTCTCGGGTTACCACCCCCAGTTCTCAAACTGCGTCAACCAGCTCTCAGCGACCGGCGGCGCCATTTTTCTTGCCTCGAAACATGAACCGTGGGATTCCTCTCGGAAACTTCCCACCGCGTGCTTCCCTTTGGTCAGCCACCGGAACCTCGCACGCTGCTGGCAGCAGCGCTTCCGTTCCAGCAGGTAAGTTGATTTGATATTTGCGATAGGTCACTGACTTAATAAAATTCAGTAACTCCAGTATCCAGCCCCCGACAGCTCTCAGAAAGTGATGTTGCACGGCTCAATGAGGAGCTTGCATATATCGACGAGAACGATGAGCATGCGGACACTGCTGCCGGGTTGGAAACCGAACCTGCAGCCAGTGACCTTGCTGTGAACTCAACCAGACGGCTCGATGGTCTGTTTTGGAATATAACCGCATCTAACTCGGCCACGGCAAGTTGGGGATCCTGGTACCATCTATGGATAAATCAGTTAAATCATTGATTTGACGTTTTAAATTGCCGCTCACCGTGCCCGAATTAGTGAGATATGGAACGGCAGGCCCGGCATTTTCAGCCATGCCGTAAAATAATGGCGACAGACCAGCCCAAGGTTCAGACCCATGCAGCAATCACAAATGTATCTTCCATCAGGTAGGATGGCAATGATGTGGATCGCTCCGGCGCTCATGTGAGTAACTTTAACCAAGTGAACTGGAACAAGCCCTTGATTTATATAGGCTGTTGTGACGACGTATATAATATACTCCGAAATACCGATGAGACTGGGCGTAAGTCACGATATTCGGGTGAGTGGGGAACTAGAGACAAAGGGCTTCAATTGACGCAAGTGCTGATCACTTCGGTAATAGTTGAAGAAGCACCCGAAGTCTTTTGGGAGTGGCGAAGGACGGTGATAAGGAGGTAAATTCGGGGAGATGGGTGAAGTTGTAGACGTCCTGTAAATTCAGAAAGTCAGCAACAGAGCAGGGTAAAATGATACTTGTGAATCAATTTGGTCTTCGACGACCGGAGGATGATTTATGCAGTAAGAAGGCTCTCTCGAGGGTATTTGCTCAAGAGACTGGTTTGGAGGCACTGAGTATATTTCTGTAGGATGGGGAAATACAGGGTAAAAATGCGACGATTACCACTACTGAGCTACGGGCTTTTATACACTTGAAAACCCGAAACATCGGACTGATAGTGTGAGAGTTGAAATATAAAAGTGGAAGGACCATGCGGGTACCACAGCCTTGAATATAAAAACAGCACATGTATTGCTTATCTGGAGGGTCATGGGACAAGTCATTGAAACACTAGATTTCATGTGGAACTCGGTTCGTCCAATGAGAAGTCGTAGTGACGGGAGATTTGCAATAATGAGCACATGTGGACTGGATAAAATATTCTTGAGGTGTTTCAGAGTCCCGGGAAATTGGTGGGATGTAGATTAGGTCCTGTTCACATGATTTGGGTATTTGTCGCAGTGCTGAGGTGGCCAGAAATATTCAGGAACTGTTTAATCAACCCATCAAGTCTTTTTCCCACGGTTCGATCCAACTGCGTTGGGCAAGCGTTGAGTGCAGTTTGAGCCGAATGATAATGGGGCCTTGTCGTGGAATCATAGATGAGTAGATGAGGTTATTTATTCCAAACTAATGACCACATTTGCTGAGTATTTCAATGTAAACTGCGAAGCGGTGTCACACTGTATCATTTGTAAAGTTGTTCATAGCGTGCTATGGGTGACAAGTTTAATAGAAGCACACCAAGTTGTAAGAAGAAACATACTTGTTGTTAATCACCTTGCCATTGGTACCCTTGCTCAACTTCATTTCGTTGAATAGCATACTCGGTCTTTACATGTGTCAGAATGGGATATGTCTCGAGGCAATCCGATAAAATTTGAGGGCAGGACAGCTGTTCTGCAGAAAATTGCCGAAAACAGAAAAAAATTGTCCGCGCCCTAAGTTCCGCAAAGAGCTGTAAATACAGAAAATATTGCACAACTCGATTCGCCGGTGGTTACAGCTCTTTGCAAAACTTAGGGCGCGGGCGTTTTTTGTCTGTTTTTGGCCTTTTTCGGCAGAACAGCCACCCCGGCTTCAATTCTTGTCGGATTCTCTTGGGGCCTATCTCATTCTACTCGCACTGAAAATCTGCAGTCACCAGCATACCGGATTTTCTTTTGTCGGCCGGATGAAATTTTCGTCTGAAAAATCCCGATTTCACGCAGGACAGCTGTAACGTTTACCATAGTGCTCCGATTTGCCCAATTCTTGGATATGTCATACATTGATAGTATGTTCAGTCACCTGTACCTTTTATATATCCCAATACAAGGAATTTCCCATTGGGAGCCCTGCTCAATGTGGGGTCTAAATGTCCTCCGTGCCATACTGCACAGAAAATTTAAAAAGTAGCTTATATTGACTATTCTAATACACCAGGGACTGAATAATACATTGTAAGATTCGGATGGGATTTCGGGAGCGCCCGAACAGTAGCTGAAACTATTTTTTTCAGCAGCAGTCGAATGTTGCCGCCAACGTTGGCAAAACAAAAAGTAGTCGAATCCCACAAGGCTTCTTCAAGGTGACATTTGGGGGACATTTTCCGCAATATTTTTGAGAGGTTCATTGGGGATTCGAGAAACCTCATCAATAATCACTCTCTTTATAAAATTACGTTTCTCTGTCCGTCCGAAGCCTTTCCAACTCCAACTCCGCACTCAGATTTGGCTCGAATTGACTTGCCGAGACCTGCCCTAAAGTGAGCCTATTTATTCGGATGCTGAATCTCTGCAAGTGTGCCACCCTCAAGTTCAACTTCTTGATATCACCCTCTTTAACGGTTTTCTTCCTCTTCATAAAAGTCCGGGAAATACGATGATGATGACTTTCAGCTCAGTGGACCTCAACGTCGGCTCCCATTCGGCGGAACTCGCCGCTTCCACACGGAAACTCCTTCCATCACTTCTCCTTCAAATAAACTCGGGTCATGGGTTCCACTTCCCGAGGATTCTCCTAGCGCCCAATTAAAGCCCACATAGCGTCCGAACGGCCACGATTATAGGCTCCATGCCGTGGCTCGTAACTACGTTTCTGCCGGCATGTACCTTCGCTGTCGCTCATAATATTCCTATCCGCCACAGCCACGGATGGCCTGTTCCTCTGACTGCCGACTAAATCGCCATTATTCCAACGTTATTCTCGATTTATTCTGTGCCACTGGCAGCCGTATGCCCGCTCACCACCTTAATCATCTCTCTTGAGAATGTCGTTTCCCAGCAAACTTGCTCGTCTGCATTAATACCCTTAGGAAGTTAGACCTTGGGAAAGTCTGTAATGCAATTGAGGCGATGCTATAGGAGCTCACAGGCGAAATAATGGGGCATCAAATCTTTAGGGAGGGTCAAATTTAGGTCTCCGCTGTTCATATCACGGCAATAAGCACTGGGTTCCGCAATCATTTTGCTGTCTGTCGTCCATAGCCTGAGGCTGTGACTGCCGACAGGAACCCTGCTTGTCAAATCAGAGTCCATATTGTACGTATCTCCTCATTGAGCTATTAGGATGACTCCCACGTCACTTGCCTCATGGCCTCGAAGGCCACTTGTTATTTTCATTACCATCAATTGCTGAAAAGAGTCTGCCCGTTATTCATATGTACAGATCTCCATCCATACAGTAGTACAACACTTCGAAGGGCCCTGACTTTTGAATGCCCACTCCCAACACGTCAGTCCAGAAGGCTCGGCGGAACGAAAACACAGGTGTCATAGCAGGGATGGAGTGCCCCAACTCCGGGATCTTGGGACACGGCAGAATGGCGAACTTCCATTCAGGTTGATGCATCACCCCGGCAGCCTGGCGCACAACCCGCATGGAGGGGTGCGAAGCTGTATTTCTGCCGTGATTTTCCATCAGACACCTGGGCCTCCTCATACAATATGCCAGTTCATTCATTAGGCTAGCTCCTTGTTTTCCAGCTTATGTGTACTTTTATGCATTGGATTTTGGGATTCGGATTGTGGGTCTTTTCGATCTTGTGTTGCAAGGCCAAGGACGTGCGGTGTCCATGGAAATAACCCCCTCTCCTTGCTATGGGAAGACGTGGAGAATCAAAACTTCCCATCATTTCGTGTCTACAAAATGACTGCCTCGGCGGCAAATGTGGCCAGCATTGTGATCTTTCAACGCTCACAGAAGTCCTCGGACATTCTAGTGGATATGACGCAGAAGAATCGCGAGTTTGCATGGGCATGAGCATGGCTCCCTCAATACGGCTCCAAACCCACTGGTCTCGGGGACAATCCTACCCAGACTTTAGCCATCATTCCAGAAAACAAGTTACCATCCAAATCCGAGCATTTTTGCGTGAGCTATGCCTTGCAAACCATTCATTTGTTTCAATTCAATTAATGCGATTTGTTGATTGAATTGATGTGCATCGCCACCAAGCCATTGCCGATAATTCCTGCCAAGGTCTCTTCGTACCTTCAGTACGTAGTCGGGCGAGAAAAGGTGTTTTTTTTTCCCCTTGCTCTCTGCCACGCTCCATTATTAATAATTTGTCTCACAGAGGAAGCCTGGAACGACCGAAACAATTCCAGGATCATCTGTGGGAAAGGCCACGGCCATTATGCCCGTGTTGGGATTTTATCCAAAGGGCATTATAGCGAATTTTACCGCCAATTCCTTGTTATCACAAAGTATCTCGTCGGCCGCCAGCGTCTTTCCCTCACCAAAAGGCCGTGGGAACAATTTCAAACTCCGATGATTATATAATAAAGGTCGGATTTGAATGGCAACTTGTTTTCTGGAATGCCGACTAAATTCTGGGTAGGATTGTCCCCAAGACCAATAGGTTTGGGGCAACAATTGAATTGAATCAAATGGTTTGCAGGGCATAGCTCACGCAAAAATGCTCGGATTTGAATGGCAACTTGTTTTCTGGAATGCCGACCTAATTCTGGGTAGGATTGTCCCCAAGACCAATAGGTTTGGGGCAACAATTGAATTGAATCAAATGGTTTGCAGGGCATAGCTCACGTAAAAATGCTCGGATTTGAATGTGTTTTCTGGAATGCCGACTAAATTGTGGGTAGGATTGCCCCCAAGACCAATAGGTTTGGGGCAACAATTGAATTGAATCAAATGGTTTGCAGGGCATAGCTCACGCAAAAATGCTCGGATTTGAATGGCAACTTGTTTTCTGGAATGCCGACCAAATTCTGATTAGGATTGTTCCCAAGACCAATAGGTTTGGGGCAACAATGGAATTGAATCAAATGGTTTGCAAGGCATTGCTCACGTAAAAATGCTCCAGAAAACAAGTTGCCATTCAAATCCAATCATTTTTGCGTGAGCTATGCCCTGCAAACCATTTAATTTAATTTAATTCAATTCAATTGTTGCCCCAAACCTGTTCGTCTTGGGGACAATCCTACCCAGAATTTAGTCGGCATTCCAGAAAACAAGTTGCCATTCAAATCCGAGCATTTTTGCGTGAGCTATGCCCTATTCTCATACTTAGTTTACATTCCGCGTTCCGAGTCGTCGTTGTAGCAATCTACGCTATGTGATGCAAAAATGAGCGAGTACTTGGCCTGTCGGACATTGAATTCTGCCGTGTGACAACCGTGACCCTTTTTTGCAAAGGTATGTCAAAACACCTGAAAATGACATCAAAATGGACCTCTCACCGGCATGTTCAAAGCTCCCTCAGTTCGGCTCGTCGAGAATTACGCGGAGCTGTATCCCAGCAATAGATGGATGGACACCGCGACATACCTTCACTCGACACAAACCATCTCCGAAGCACACCGTTCCACCTGGCTTTGTTCCCAGGCCACCCAACCTCGTCGCGGCCGTACTATCCAGACTCGCAAAACTCAGCGCGACTGCTGAGCGTTGTTGCAACGCGCAGAGGTCATGATG
Organism: Mycena galericulata; assembly: GCA_029289565.1. Classification (NCBI taxonomy): domain Eukaryota; kingdom Fungi; phylum Basidiomycota; class Agaricomycetes; order Agaricales; family Mycenaceae; genus Mycena; species Mycena galericulata. Next base: position 572,907 of record JARKIA010000047.1, read on the forward strand.
GCTTTTCTGGCCAAAATTGGGCCGAAAAGAGCTTGGATGTATTCTTGATGCTGGTGGAGACCCGCCTTTCCAGATCCCAAAAATACGATTTGTCCATGCCGCCGTTGCGGTATCTCATCAAGATGTGCAGGGAGGGACGGTTACAAATGTTTCGAGCATGAGGCGAACATATTTTGGTGGAGGCGTTTATTAAATCACAAGATTTCGTTACATTTGTCCACAATGGAGACGCTACCCCCCTCTTGGATGCTGAAGATCCTCTCTACAGTATCGCGGAGCTACTGTGCTTCACTCAGCACGTCCAGTACGAAAAGAGTGGCGGTATTGTATTTATATCTGACTATCAAGGTACAGTTTGGATTTCTTTATTTCGAACCCAGCGATGTTCTGAGTATTCAATTAGGCACAGAGACTCTACTGACCGATCCTCAAATAATGACTTCTCCGCGTTTACAATATGATTTCGTTGAAGCCATGGAAGGCCTAATACAATTGGGGTGCAGAGGCCAGGCGCAACAAGGTCGCATACAGAATTCGACGTCCATGCTTGATCAAGAGAGGAGACGCGTAGTTTTACATACTCAGTGAATGGTCCTTAGTGTTTCAAAACAAAAATCTAAGTTGCCCAGGGCCATATCTCCAGCGCTACAGCGGTTCTGCATGAAAACAGCGGAATTTCCATATATGGTAACTTAGATCATGCCATCAAAAATACAGTGACGACATGCCCTTTGGAGTCGCCATGCGAATCGATCGGTTATATTTTCAAGGGAATCGGTTGAGACTTGAGCTCACACCGACAATTTTGCTGAAAACGGACCAAAAAAAAAAAAAAAAAAAAAAAAAAAAACAGGCCGCGCCCTAAGTTCCGCAAAGAGCTGTAACCCCGGTCGAAGCAAGTTGCACAATATTTTCCGTGTTTGGCCCTGCTTTCTCACAAATTTGCATCTTCGAGCCGCAGGAGTGGAACGCCCCTCGAAATTTTGGCCGAATCAACGGCGTGAAAACTGAGAGTGTTTCCAGCGTAAATTACAGGAAAATTAACCCCCTCCGATGCAAGTTGCACAATATTTTCCGTGTTTGGCCCTCCTTTCTCACAATTTTGAGTGGAGACCCGATGTAGGTGTGAAGGACAAATTTTAAGCCGTATTTGGCACAAATTGATCTGCCAATTCTGCCGAATTCTGCCGAATTCTGCCGTGCCATTCTGCCATTCTGCCATTCTGCCTGGCGAAATTAACCCAAAATAATTCTGCCCACAGCCCTAGGTTAGGGCTATCGTGCTAGAAGTTTTAGATCCGTTTCACCTCCCGAGAAAAGGCCAGACTTCACCCGAATCTGGGCCCATTTCGTACAGGTAAGCAGAAAATGCAAACTCGGGCACGATCACTATGTAGGGAGATCATTTCTATACGACTTTCCCTGCGGAAGGAGGTATGAAATTCATCCAGATTTGACAAAACGATGTGGGTTGCAAACTGGAACCGGCGTGATCAGCCTGCCAAACATCTCGGCCCTCATTCTATATATGGATGCAGGTCTCAAATGATGCAACCAAGTATTCTAAATGGGTGAGGACAAATTTTCGAGCAAATTTCTGTCTTGTCGGTTCACAAAGAGGGATTTGACCTTATTTCTGTAAAGTGCCCATAGGTTTTTCAATTCTCAGGGAATCTCAAACTTTTTGTGGGGAGAGTCATTGGTGGATAAGGTTCTCGTCCTGGAATTTCTAGTTTCACTTTTTTCGTCGAGCTGAAATGGTTTATTTTTACATAGGCCGCAAAAATAAAAAATCCACCACGAGAAACCTGTTTTCGGTGACATTTACTATCATTCTGCTGACTCAGATCTGCTTCAAAGTGTTGTGGAAAGAAACGATGGGGGTTGCAAAGTTGGAACCGAGCCCACCAGCCAACCAAAGACGACCAAAGCTGCCGGCCTTTGATCGGCCGATGCCCATCCCCATTATAAGTCCCTTGACCCTTGATGTTTCGTGTGCGTGTGTTTCAACATGCCGTCATCTATTTCAATAAAACCCCAGGAAATATTGCCATAACACACACTAACAGGGAAATATGATTATTTTTAAATTTACCACTGTACTCTGTAAGAGGTCTTGAACTTCAAGCCCAAGTGGCTTGGCAGACGTTAAATTCACTGTGGAGTAAGAGCACTATACTGCGATTATTTGCCTGTAAAACCGAAATTTCGGTTACTTTCGGTGATCACGAGTATGAACGATTTGTCTTCATACGAGAGATCGGTTACCGGGGCCAGATCACAGGGTCTGGACAGCCACTGAACAGCCACCGGATGCAAAAATTCACTGTTAATCACCCGGACAATGTATACATGGCCATTTTTATGTGTCCTGGGTTCAATTGAATGCTTAGATGCCTGCAAACTTTAAATCAGGCAACTGCTGCCTCTTCCCTACTTCAATGTAACGCAATTGAGCAATTTGGCATCGTGGATTCCTGGCATGGCTTGAACGTTGCGAAACGGAAACCTGACTTACTGACTTCTTTGCTACAACACAGTTGTACTCGCAGTTATCGCATTTTCCAACTCCCCTTATTATTTTGCCAGTCCAAGAACATTTCTTCAAAGGCACTCAGTAAAGTCTATTCTAAGGACAAACAGATTCAGCTCGAAAAGCGGGAGCTCCGCATTGCAGTCAGGAACACCCTTCAAGCCATAAATTCAACATCATCTACAGACATTGGACGCATTCCTACTTCAGACCAGTGAAAACAAGCAGCTTTGGCCGCCGCAGCTGCAGAGTATGTGAGGCATACCTTCCCATACAACGCTCCCGTTTAACAGAGGATAATCTCCGACCAACAAGATGGAAATAGCACTCATTTGTAGTCTGGGAAATAAACTTGAGCCCTGAAAAAGACGACTGCCTGCCCTTCAGAAGTAACACCATTGTCACTTGTGGACTAGATTTTAAGAGACAAGATGTGCAGCTAGTAAGGCCCAGATCAGCATTGGGAAGATCTGAGATTAAAAGCCATATTTTTCTGACGGAGTTGCTATGAACATGGTACTGTAGATTTTCACCCATTGGGCTCCGAGACGTGATAGCAACTCAAGGGGCGCCCGTTACGTTATCCATCAAAATCGACCCCTCCGGTGGGTCCACCAAGTGAGCAATATGCATACAGAATACATGCCTTATCTGACCTCAACTCCACATTCAGTAAGGCAAAAAGGCATAGTATCACTGATATATGGTGGCACCGATCCCGGCACTGCCCCACAGTGGTTACGCGATGGTCGGCAAGGTGTTCCGTACGATCCGAGTCGCTACTCGTAATCCTCGGGATGCTGATTTGCTAACGCGTATTTTACGCGTAAACGGACGGTTACGGGGGCTACGTTTACGGGTTGCCCCGTCACGTCCCCGTACCGTCCGAGACTGTGTCAAGCCTGTCGACGGTACGGGGACGTACCCGTTTTTACGGGCCGTCTGTCCGTAAAAATACGGGACGGTTTGATGCCCTACTTTTGCATGACAGATGCCGCTCCCTCGATTGTTTCTAAGTCAATTCTGTTCAGGTCTGCACCATACACCCGACTTGAATACTCAATCAGAGTGGCGCATGAATATAATTTCCTTCAAACAAGTTCAGTAGTCACTGGTATGAAAAAAAATACGCAGAAAGAGCGGGGAGGTCGTTTGAACCCGCCTTAGTATAACCCTGGCGACGCGAGCCGCTGAATTTGAACACCACGACATTGCCATACCAGGGCTTGGATGCGGCCCCCGAGGTGATGTGGTAGATCGAGCGGTTGATAGGCGAGCCCTTCGTGAGCGCGATAGGCGAGTAAAAAACGTGAAGCGGGAAGCGCAGGAGCTTCCCGTTCAAGCCTTGCGTGAGGGCGACGCTCTCGGGTGGGGCATCGAAGTACGGCTGGAGAAGAGGGACCGGACAGAGGCTATACGAAGGGTGATGCGGTGGGCGACACTTCATGGTGATGATCCTAGGACGCTCTGGCAGGGAACGAGTTAGAGGGCGTGCCATGTGGAGTATTATCGACGTACCCTCATCCGCGAGGAATAATATGGCCGAGACCGAAATGTACTCGGGCTCAGCTGGAGGCGGCGTAGCGATCATGTTCCCTGTAGGTAGCGGCGGGCGAAGGGCGACACTGTTCACGGTGTCATGGCCAGTCCTGTAAACAAAATGAGACATTGACGCGGCAATAGACGAATAATGTACGACACGCAAGTGTTCAGGCAAGCAGTAGAACGCGTTATGGCACCGGCTACACCACTGGGAAGTAAGCTGGCCACAGACAAGGCAAGGTTGGTTGGCAGAGGGATGCATAATTGAGTGATTGACAGAGAGAACTCAGAAATGAGCATGAGTTGACATGGCAACGTGTTGGCTAGGGTACGTAATTGGTCGGCCTGGTAAACTTGATGCCATCACCTGCCAATGCTTTCCATGTGCCAAGCCACAGAAATAGAAGGGTTAAGACCCAACCTGCAACAATGGCTTGTATTCCACACTCAGCTTCCACCAGTTCCATCTTTGCTGCATACACAGAGATGACATATTGTATGAGGAGGCCCAGGCATCTGATGGAAAATCACAGCAGAAACACAGCTTCGCATCCCTCCATGCAGGTTGTGCGCCAGGCTGCCAGGGCGATGCATCACTTTGAATGGAAGTTTGCCATTGCTGGCTTGGGTACATTACTGGAGAATGTTCTGACTTTATCCTAACAAGAGTTTGATTTCTGCAAGGCTCTTAAAAATACACAGTAACAGTCAGGGCCCTTCAAAGTGTTGTAGTACTCACCTGATAATCCCAACATTCCTCTATAGTTATAGGAGCTAAGTACCCCCATAAGCTCTTATAATTATAGGTGATTTTGGGTGATTTCTTTACCACCGATATTCCATCCTTATTCCATGGTAACCACAGTCTTTTCTGAGGTACCGGTGGAAGAAATTTTCAATTTTACTCTCCATTAGACTGCTTCTAATGGCCTTTGGTGGGATAGCTATACAATTTTACTGACTTAGATTACCATGCATACCATGAGTACCACCAACACTTTGACCAAAGTTTGTGACTTGGAAGAGGTACCACACATACCATGAATACATTCTTAGGAGTCACAGAAAATGCTGACTTGTCTGATCAACCACTGTTACCACTGTCCGTCGCTTTGGTGGTCAGTAAATTTGTGACTGGGTTAAGCAACCACCATTACCATGAGTACATTTTTTGGAAGTCAATAAACTACTGATGTACCTCAGTGCCCACAGCTACCACAGACACTGTCAACTAAAAAGACTTAGCAAATTTCAGGCATGCCAATTACCACTGTTACCACAGTGAACCCATCCAGCACCTGGCCCACCAAAACAGGCTGAGGTTGGCATCACTGGATCAGACTGATGTGCCTCCTGTTGGCTGTGACCACGGTTACCGCCACTGACATCGAAACAACTTAGCAGATTTGGCAGTGCATGTTGCCCGCCATTACCACGGCTAGATAATAGTGCTTTTTTTGCAGAAAAATCAGCGTGGAAATTCTGTGGGCAGGTTATCAGGTAATATTATAGATATAATCATTGTGCACACCATTGTTCTGAGGCTCCCATTTATTACTTTCCAAATTTGGACCACTACGCCTAGCATCCCAAAAAGGAAATAATCGCTGATTCAGAGGTTTCTAGCCAGATATTGGTCGGACAATTTTCAGGATATGTTGATTGGACATTTGAATGCATTTATGAGCCATTGTACTACCATTGCACTATTGCTACATCTTGCTAATTCAATATTTTTATTGTTCAAAGTTGCTGGTACCCTCACATATACCCATCCCCTGTGCAACCAAATGAACATTCCCATTTATTTCCTATATCATCATTGAACATATTTTAGGCCCTTACCATGCATATATCCTTTGATGGGAGCTTCCATAGTGAAAATTGATGAGGGATCAAAATGCAGCCAGCACTGTATTGCTAGCTGTAAGATGGTCTAGTAATGGCATATAAAAATCCATTTTCATGCTAGAAACTCGAAATGGGTGAAATTGCAAGTTCATCTACTGCTCAAAAAAGCATGCAGGTCAGTTTTACATTTGAAACATTATATCTTCAAAACATGGTCCCAACTGTTATCCATGTATGTAGGTACATCACCAATGTATAAGGGATGCTCTCAGAAATTTTAGCACACTTGAAACCACCTTTATACCTGCTCAACATGGTAAAATCTTGTAGCTCAGGAAGTCATCCATGAGCTCCAAAATGTATATCAATGGAATCTGGTGGTTCGGAGGATTCCGAAAATATATAGGTTCACATAATTTGGTCAAGTAGTTACTGAGTTCTAAAAACCCAGAACTAGATGAACAGGTCATTTAACGGAATAAAATCTAGACCTCAAAGGTCTGTTGAGCATATGACACGTGCTCGTACATAAGGAATGGGGACTGGCAACGTAAAGGGTTTTGATGGCCTTGCTCAAGGCAGCGTCGGTGCAGCCTCAGTTGTCAATATTTTGGATGAACTTTGAGGGGGAAGGTTGTTTGCATTCACCTTGCGCATGTATTCTGCGAGACAGAATTTTCATTTTATCCCTTGTTAGTCTGTTGTGAATTCTTTTCTCCGTTTCACATCAATTTCACACCCAAATCCGGTAATTCATAAAACTCTTCCTGGGCAAAATTCAAAAATTCCGTCTCGCAGAATACATGGACATGGCTCTCATATGTCGCCTCAATTTTTCTTTGAAGTCATAGCGTCAGTGGGGAGGGCTGCAGCGATCCCAGACGATGGAATAAACAAGTGCAAGCAGACATTTTCGTTGGTGTGATTGCCAGTCCCCATAAGGAACGCGCCAATACGCTACCGCAATGTCTCACGAGCGCGACGGACGCGTTAAGTCACGTGCGATGTCAATCAAATATTGATGGGCGTTGAGTCCCTATTTGGACGCACACGCCGTTTAAGCTCCCAAGTACCTTCCAATGATCCTACCTTCAGAGACACAATCCAATGAAAATGAGTACCAAAATCTGTCTGGTCACAAAATGGTACTGTGCTGCCTTGGCACAGGACAAATGCCTGCCTTGTTTGGCTGCAACATATATTCGTCCTCTTAGTAGCTTAGCCAAGAGCGTAGCACAGTTAGCAGGTATGAATAGAGTCGTCACGGAGTGCCAGGACCCCCGCGCACCGTGAGATGCCATCACCTATTGCCTAAAACAGACCATGACCCTGGAGGGCAACCGTACTTCGGCGATGTTCTGCAGGATTCCGTCGGGTCACCTAACAGAATTCGGCCAAGGGCCGATTTTCTGCGGATTTGAAAAAATGTAGGCATGTCCTGGGAAATTTTATTGTCGCCCCTCGACCAGGGGCAATTTTTTTGCGCATGACGCGTGACCAACGAATTGAACGAAAAGTACAATATCTTATGTCATCTGCCAGTGTCTTTCATCAACTCGCAGGCTCGGTGTACCCAATATCCTCGTATCCTCGGAACTGGCTTCATGCATCTCCCTACTCACAGCGGCCTTGTTCCCCAGCGCGCGCAACTTCCGCGGGGCGTATTCCCACCCCTGCCGCGCGCCGGAACCCTAATGCAGCGACAAGTTTGTCGTGAGCGTTTCCAGCAAGCGCGAGAAACTCGGAGCGCGACGTGGGCTCTGCAGCGGCACCAACGTGCTGTTTCGCCTGGCATTGTGCCAAGTGCATATGCCGCAGGTGGACCTCTACAAACGGCGAATGTGCCCATCGTGGCGACGTGCACGTGCGCATGTCGCGCGTCGTGCCCTCGCAGCGGGGTCAACGGGCCCCGACGGCTACTAGCTGTTTTCTTGCGGCGTGCATATGGGGTTCATGTTGGATGCAGGAACGAGTAGTTGGACCGAGCAGCAGCTGGGCAGCAGCACCGGTGGGCGACTAGTGATGCTCCCTGTGCCCCCGCTGTGTCCTGGCGTAGATCAAATCTGCGAGCGGGAGCCGAAGCGGGCGAGCGGCGGACGACGGATGGCGTCCATGTGCGCCCGCAGGTGCGTGACATTGCGTCGTGCTACCAGCGCGTCCAGGCGGTGCCGGGAGCCGTCGTACTTCCCTACGGCGACGAGACAAGGGCCTACAACGTGCGAAGGGTGCAGCCCTGCTCGTAGCCGGCGGCTGCCAGGTGAGCGACGCGCCGGACGGGGTGCAGAACGAACGTTAGAATGCGTATCAAGCCTCCGTGCGTCAACAGCGGCGAGTCGGCGGCGGGTCAGCGACCCAAGCTGCCAGCAGGAGCACGCGGGTATGAGAGACTAGGCAATCCAGAATGGAGGAACTCCGGGAAGAAATCTAGAATAGATATGAATCATGGCGAAATTTGAAACTTCTCAAACCTTATCAAAACTCTGTCGACTAGACCACCCGTGGGGGTGGTGGTTCAAACAACAATAGTGTTGAAGTAAAGGTGGGGAGGGCGAGATTAGCGGAAGAAGTAGGTTAGGATTGCAATAGGGTTAGAAGGCTGCTTTAGAGCAATCAGATGCTCTAGCAGGATTGTGCAGTGAGCTTATATACTACAGGAATGTAACTAGAATATTCTACGAGTATCTACTTGAACTGTCCATGTTACTAAGATCTTATCAATCTGATTACTGATGGCTGAGCTGCCTTACTAAATAATTCCCAACAAATAGGGCTCCATGAGTTCCCAAAATTGCTCTAGTACCGGGACTCTGATTCCAGGGTTCCCGCGAGCGATGCGGCAGTGCCGGATACAACTGTTTTCACAGTTGGATTCGGGCAGCTCGAGGAGTTAGGTGGCAACCAATTGATCTCAGCTTCCTCCACAATTTCAGAGCCCAAAATTCTTGTTGTCCCATTAAGTAATGACGGCTTGGTGTGCCGAGTTTCGCATCAAATCAGTAAATTGCCCTGTTTGGAGTCATTTCAACCCGGATTTTCACGGGACCTTGTTTGCTGGATAGCCAGCGCAATTTCGGTTAGAACTGTCTCTTTACATTTCCTTCTAGTGCCCCAGGTCCTTTCTGGGAAGGCTTTGTGCTCTCCATTCCAGTGCAAACAAATGCAATTTAATGATGGCTTGGTGTGCCGAATTTCACATCAAATCAGTAAATTGCCCTGTTTGGAGCCATTTCAAACCGGATTTTCACGGGACCTTGTTTGCTGGATAGCCAGCGCAATTTCAGTTAGAACTGTCTCTTTACATTTCCTTCTAGTGCCCCAGGTCCTTTCCAGGAAGGCTTTGTGCTCTCCATTCCAGTGGTAGAGCTGTCTTACTGCAAAAAATCACAAAGCTTATTATGTTGCGTTGTCCAGAGAAACAACCGCAGCAGGTACGATGATACTGCAAGATTTCGACGAGAAGCATATCACATGGGGAGTGACAGGCCATCTGCGCCAGGAGTTGAGAGAATTAGAACTCCTCGATGAAATCACAAAGTTGAGATACGAAGGCAAGCTGCCTTCCTCGGTTACCGGAATTTACCGCCGACGCTTGCTCCGCTCCTATTATGCTTGGAAGTCCACCCATAAGCAGCGCCAGCGTCCGAGTCGTATGTCGAGTCACAGCCGTCATGTTCCATACCGCGTCACTTCGTGCAGTCCCAGTTCGAGTCCCCTTCGCGTTCCATGTCCGTGCCAGCATACCAGCCCCGAGAATCGCATCAGCAGCGTCTAGATCGTATCGCATCGCGCCAGCATTACGCGCATACGCCCACCTTGGTCCCTGCGTCGCCTTTGCAGCCACAGCCCAGCATTCGAGTCCCAGATAGCAGCCAGTCGCGTCCAACAGATCTTGCAGCAATTTTCGAGTTAGCCTCCGATTCAGCCTTCATTCCACGCGTTTCAGCATCGCCCTCGAGTCGTTCCAGTGCCCCAGTTCGAAGATTCGCCACGGCTATAGCCCCAGCACTCTGTGGGATACAATTATGTTGTAAGGTACATTGGGGTGCAGTATTTATACTGGAAAGTAATATAGATCTGGGGCAAGCTCCGCGAGGCTGTACGAGTCTCAGTAAGCTAACAGTAAGCTGCGGAATTAAATTTCAAGACAGTTGCGGCGAGCGTGGGAGCATAGACTGGGCGAGGCGAGAACTAGAACACCGTCCAACACGTCGGAGGAATATATGCCGGACTGATAACGCGTGAAAGTAGCGTGTCGAAAATCGCGTATGGTCGTATTTGGTTGATCGGGCCGGAACGGAGCTTTCCGTGATCAGAGCGCTGCGCTGTTCATCACCGTGTTGGCATGAATAAACCCATCGAGCGGCAACCAGAAGGCTCTGATGGAGGCGCCTCTTTTCGAAGTCCGTCCACTTCATGCGTTGCGAAAAATTGTTGGTTTTGACAGGAATGCCATGCAGGGCCAGATCGACTGCAGTGGTGAGCTCGCAGGCTTCGCGGACCTCTTTCTCATCCAAGGTCGAGTCGCTCTCGTCGGGATCGCTCTCGTCAGAGTCGCTCTCATCAGGGTGAGGCCTGGGCCGCCTGTTATCCGGAACCAAGTCTTGTAAGGAAAGAGTTGGTGCGCAAAGCGGACCCAAGCATTTGTGGAGACGCCGCCCATGGAAGAATCGCCCATTTGATAAGCGTATTCTCGATATCCATCACCGTGCAGGCCGCGACATTCTACCTCCTCCGGCAATTCCGTGCGCGGAGGGGCGGGGGGTGGATGTCGGCGACGGTCTGATGGTCCATCGGTAGGTTTGAAATAAGCACTGTCCAAGCGTTGGTCCTGTTGGAAAAGTGAGTTATCAATTATATATACTTAGTGCGTGTATGGTGCGGTTCACTTAGTCACCACAACTTTGTGACAACTGTTACTAGTCACTCAGAAAAACAGATTTTTCTTATCCCTCTTGCAAAAGTGCTCCTTTCAATGAGAGGAATCATTTACCAAGACAGATTTTCCCGAACTTCAAAACTGAGGGAGTTATAAAATTGTTGACCAGCCAATTTGGGACTGGGCACTAAATAGCAGTGTATGGTCCCCCGAAAGGTCATTCAACCCTCTGTGATTCATTTTGTGGCCTTTTCATGATTGAAACAATGCTTTTAGATGAGATTATCCTTTGAACTTGGCAGGCACTTCAGCAACTAAGAATGGAAGTTGAGTTGAATTCGGTCGTGAATGTCGCCAAATGATACCAAGAAGTCAAGTGTTCAATTGTCTACAGCAGTTTTGGTCGGTCAGAAAGGGCTCATATTACCTTAAGCAACATATATTTGTCTTGAAAAAATAAACAAATTCTTGGGCCAAATTTGGGACTAGTCCAATTTTGGTGGTGACTAAGTGAACCGCACCATACACTGGGACACTTCCTGGAAACCGGCGTTCCTGAGCGGGACCGTGCCATTTAATCCTACCTACCTGCCGACGCTGCGGCCCTGCTAGAAAAGGAACCTTTTGATTTTTCCCGGTCCCCCCTCCCGGCTCTTTCCGACTACTGACACAGAATGATGGCTGGGAATGGTCTACCAGCGCGACTGCCACCAGTTATGCCGCCCGCGGCTTCCATCGTGAGAGAGGCTGATCCGTCGAGCTCATTTATTCACATCCACGCACTGACCCCAAACCAGAATTCTGTCTTCGCGTCTTCAACATTCCTGGCATTGTTTTGTTTTGGTAGTTGGCTCCTGTATGCAGATTGCAAAGGGAAGACATACAACAACTTTCTGTGACTGGTGGACACTGGGGATTTACACCTGGGAGAGGAGAACTGTTGGAGTCTGTTTGGTGCAGACAAGTCCGTAAGTAGTTAGTCACATGTCACATTACATAGTCACATGTTGCACAATTGATCTGGGCTTTTCGCCTTCCATCTGAGACCCATCTGCCTTTTCGGCATCCATCTGAGCCTCTGCAATTAACAAGAGCCCCAACTAGGTCCACAGGTTTTAACCAGAAGTCCCGCCATTCTAACGGCCGGCCAGTCGGCCCAGTCCACAGCTAGTTAGTGTCTTGTATTGCTCGCCCCCCTGGAATTTCTGTGTGTTCCGTTGGCATCTTGTAGTTTTATGTCCAGTTCCTGGAGCCACTTCTCTTACACGTGATTTGTGGGCCTAATTACAGCCCTTTGCGGAACATAGGGCGCGGCTCGTTTTTTTTTATTTTTTTGTAAGTTTTCACGAGATTCCCGATTGTGAGCTCAATTCTCAACTGTTTTCCTTGAAAGTAGGCTCATTCGATTCGGACGGGAAATCTGGAGGGCACCTCGTGGCCCGATTTTTTCTAACCACCTCAAGACCATGTGATGGGTCAGTTTTGGGTGTTTTGGGCTGTACGAGAGCAGAATGGGTCTCACAGTACTAATAAGGCTCGGATTAGCCTAGATTTTTGAAACGATGTACTTTGCCGCCTTCCAGAGGGCATCTCGTACCGGGATAGTAAATATGGTGCATACTTCAAATATATAGATTGTAGGGAAATCCACTTGATATTCTGCACTCCAAAGTGTGTGATAGATTGGAAGGACAGGTAACATTCACTATCCTGGTACGACATGCCCTCCATAATATTCTCGAGTACATCATATCAAAAATCTAGGTCAATCTGAGCATTATTAGTACTGTGAGACCCAGTCTGCTCTCATACAGCCAAAAACACCCAAATTTGACCCACCACCAAATGAGTTTGAGGTAGTTAGAAAAAATCGGGCCACGAGGTGCCCTCCGGATTTTCCGTCCGAATCGAATGAGCCTACTTTCAAGGAGAACGGTTGAGAATTGAGCTCACAACGACGGATCTCCTGAAAACCCACAATAAAAATAAAAAAAAGGGCCGCGCCCTATGTTCGGCAAAGAGCTGTAATTTCTGTGATTTTTCCCTGATTTTCTGGTGATTGCCGTAGTGATCGGCATTCCGGCATTCTTTGAAAACGGCTGTAACAACCCAGCACAGCCGGCGGAAAACTTTTTACCGTCCATTCAATTCAAGAGGTAGGCCCCCGGTCACTCCCTCCGCCAGAACACTCCTCCCTACCAGAATCTGAATTCGCCGTCGACTTACCCTCCGATTTTCGGCATCGGTCGTTAGCTCGAAACAATTTTTGGGCTAATTTCTGGTGCAAGAAAGTCGCCACGACACCAAGCCTTGGCCCCCAATCCGTGGAGCGAAATGATCTATCAATGATCCGCGTGCTCGATTATTATAAATTGGCCGGTGCCTCAACGTCCGAAATCCACACACACCTTTGCAATGCCCATCATCTCGATTTTTGGCGCAACGGGAACGCAAGGTGCGATCCAGACGCATTTCTACCATTCCAGAGGAAATCGCAAACTGACTGGACTGTGAGTCAAGGCTCGGCGGTGCTCAACGCCGTCCTGAAGGACGGGACCTTTACGCCTCGCGCAATCACCCGCAATCCCGACTCGAGCGCCGCCAAAGCGCTCGCCCAAAGTTTTTATTTCTGGAATGCGAGATGGCTGAGGGATATATGCAGGGGGAGAAAGAGAAACCGCTCGATTCGAAGATCCACGGGTAGAAGACAGGTTTCCAGCACTGGGCACAGAAATTCTGTCAGCGGGCGGTACTGCTGGTATAGGTACAGGGGCTGCAAAACCCAAATTCAGCGACGCCGACATTTAAACAGAAAATGCAGGAGCTTACGACCGGTAGGGCCAGAAGATAGAGCCGAAGCGCCAGCGATCATGCCTTGTATTTTTGCCAAGATGTTGTCTTCAAATTTTGAAAGATCAGCTTTTGACATGGGGACCGTCTCATCTTCCCCCATGAAAGTCTCATAGCGATCGATGAACACGGTCATCCATCATTATATCCGAGAAACCTTCCTCGTACGCCATCAACTCATCGAGAAGATAGCACAAGAGGGTCCTGACCTTCATATTCATTCTTATCACATACCGCTTGAAATGCACGAGGCAGGTTTTCCAAATAACGAGAAGGATAGCATCAACTGTCACAGTAGGGAATCCATTGACTTCGGGTGTATTCATCTGACGCAGAATGATAACATCACCAAGTCCTTGCGCCTGCGCTCCCTCGGAGTCACCAATAACACCGAGGAGAGAGAATTTTTTTGAGAAGACTTTAAAGTTGAGGGATAACCCGGTGATCGACTTGATAGCCTCAAATATGCCATTCCAGACAATGACAAAGGCATCGCGGGTTGCACGGTTACTCCAGACACGTCCGATAACAGTCCCTTGGCAAGTAAATTCAGACTCTACCAAAAGACCAACTGGAATATACAACTCACGTTTATCAATACCATTCAACCAAATGAGAAGTTTCCATTCATTTGTGGTCCCATGAACGACGGCAAATGTGGTGTCAACCATTATCCATGAAGCATCATGCACCAACTCAGCAAGTTCCGGATTGAGTGTGATTATAATGTCCATGTCGGCCTGCATGGTGACGGCGTGGATGTAACGGTCTCCGATCTCGCGGGATTTATCCTTCTCAAACTTGCGCAAAACCGCTTGGAGAATATAAATTAGAAACAGGGTTGATGACTCAGAGTGGATTTATTCACCATTCATTCCGGTACCTTCCGGAAATCTGGTCTCCCGGACACTCTGTACCATTTCTCGACAGGCTCGGGTGAATTTCTTGGGGAAGTTGCCCTTCCAGAAGCGATGCTGTGCTTGGAGCTAAGATAGGTATGTTGAGCACTGATATAAAATATAAGGAGAGAGGAAAAACTCGGACCGTTATCGACACGAAGGGTTGTGGTGCCAATTACACCAGCCGATTCAATACACTGCTTATATTTCTTCCCAGCCGAAAAGGGAACCTTCGTTCGCAGGAAAGGCGGGTGGTTGCGAGGGACACCAACCTTGGGTATCACAACTGCTCGCAAGTCATTCGCATCGGCCGGAATGAGTATCAAAAGTTCAGCTGGGCACATCTGTGCTTCGAGACGTCCAGTCACAGCTTTCTTATCTCGATAATGGACCCGGGCTGAGGGGAATGAGTTAGCACATCTTCATAGAGCGAGACCAGTGCCAAAAAACTCACGACATTCCTTGTTCCTGGGAAGATGTGAAGGATGAACGATCTGGGAGCAGTGACCCTCGACCATTTCATTATCTTCGACTACAATCTCTTCGCCTTTGAAGAGTGAGAGAAGGATTGATTCACGCACTTGAACCGGAATTCGTGTGAAACGATGATCCGACCCGTCGTTATCAAACCAGTTTGAGCAACCAATGAAGTGATTCTTTCCATTGGATCGACCCTGTACTCGCCACTTTCAGTGAATAGAAGCACACAGAAGTGGATTGACTCACCGTCCGATGCTTACGCATAGCTGCATGGCCTCCGCACTCAAAATCGCGGTCACCCTTGGCCTTACAGTGTTGGTTCATGACACTGCGATAGAATCTACTTCAGTGTAAGTGAAATTCTGCATTGCACAGATATTGAATATACCCGATCGCAATGGCCACAATGTCTGTGGCCTCTGCATTCTTGGCCGCCCGATTTGGCGCCGAAATCAGTTCTTGAGTAGCCGAGTCTGAGTCGCTGTTCCAGCGCTCGAATCCAAGTAGATGGTCGGGCGATGCCAATGAGCATGTGAAAAATCCGTTGCATTTTAGATTCGAACGGCGGCATTCCACCTCCCGGTCTTCGTCCAAAATGGTGACTTTTGCCAGACCTTTGGTTCTAGAGCCTGTTGGTCCCGTCCACGCATCCTGGCACTGGTTCCCAAGCCCATTAGCAGTTAAAGAATTTCTTTAGCAAAAGGCACTCACTTGTTTCTTGATGTACGCATCCACAGTCATGGGCTTTCGATCTTGAAGGCACTCCGGTGTGTCCGTAACGTCGAGAATAAAGGCAACACGATGGGAGGGGGATATATCCCAGGTTTCAACAGCCTCAGTAATGTCCCTCACTTCGTCAACAAACATTCCTTTACTTCCCTTCTTTCCACCGACGGTTATCCGAAGCCCAGTTTCCGAATCAGAGGCATCACGGGCCTTGCCTTTGCCTTTGTTGTTGCGTTTGTGGGGCTTAGTCGGTCGCGCTGATTTTCGCTTGCGCTTGATAGATAACCCCACCATGTCGGAGTCGGATTCATTGCTATCAGAGCCGGAAGACGCACCTGGGGGCCAAGTTAAATGACAATACAAGGATAATGAGCTGGATGACCTACTATCTGAGTCCGAGCTGTGCCCTCCACGGAGACGAAGCGCTGGGCCATAACTGACGCAAAACTCCCGGGAAACGTCACTAGATAGACACGCTGCTGCGTCGGAGTCAAGGTCATCGCTCTCAGAGCCAGAAGAGTCATCTGAACATTAAAATTCAATGAACTTGAAACGGAGAATGCACTAGGAGACTTACCAGCGGAGTCCGAGCTATGCCCTCCATGGAGTTGAAGGACTGGGCCGTCATAGATAAGAAGATCCTCAGAAAGAAGGGGCGGTGGATCGACATCAGGAATCATTGACTCTATTTCTTCTGTTCCCGAGTCGGAAAATGTCACTGAAAGCACAATCTAAACTATTGAGTGGTCGGAAAATTGTCAAGGAACTCACGGCCTGATTCAATCCTCATGCTGTATCCAGTAACAGATGATGCTTGAATGGAAGGTGCATAAATCCCAGGTGGAAGACCAGGAGAAACCCGGAACAATGCCAACAGCTGCAGAAGCCAGAGTGAAAGCAGAGCAAGCCGCCCGAACGATACAGATACAAGCCGCCAATCAGAATATCCAGGGGGGCGACGGATGCGGTCGATTCGCATATGAGAGATATGGGATCGCCGGAAGGACAGCTTTCCGATGTTGATGACGGTCGCCATTTTTTTTGGTGCAGGAAATAAATAGAACCCTGAATAATTAATCAAGTATAAGCACCAGAGGCAAAAGAAATATGTAGTGCACAGACCCAGGACGGCCAGCAAGGTTGCCATGAATGCAGATATATAAACCGAAGAATAGATCCTATCCAGGAGTGTAGTTTCGGGTAAAAAGAGGAGACAGCTTCCAAGAATGATACTGATAACGAGTGTAAAAAAGAGTCGCAAAATAATGCCGAGGATCGCCTTAGGCCTTGACGCCGATGAGAGACGAAGCCGAGGCTTCTGATAGGCTGATATGTATGGTTAGAATCGGTACAATACCAGGATGTATTGACATACTCGACATAACTGAGAAACTATCTTTTGATTTTGAGTTGGCGCGAGCAGAAAGAGAGTGGAGGGATGATACAGAATATCTCATGAATGAGCCCATTTTATACCATATTCACAGCCAGGGCTAGCTTGCCGTACTCAGAAACAAAAATGAATCCCGATTCCCGATGACACCTTAGTGTAACCCCAAAAGACGAAGGCCCCAACCATTTCCATTTTAAACCCTTTTCAAACGGAAAAAAAACCGTTAAACAGTTAATTGTTTCCGCCAATCTTGAGTCCTTGCAGACCGTACACAGAGTTCAACGACCGGGGCACCCGTAACAACTCGGGAAGGCACGAAATCGGCACATGCAGGCTCGTATGACAGCTGCATTGGTAAGTGGCATGGGTACCTTGCGTCGTCCAGCGGAGCCCTTGCAGGGGTGCATATGTACCTCAGGAAATGGCAGACAACATTTTCCTTTTGGTTATAGTAAGGTACTCATATTATCCTTTTAGTTAGAGCCAGGAACTTGTCTCCAGTATATTGCATACAATCGAGACCCCTCTGCAGCAAGCGGGAAGGGCGGGCGGCGGCGGTACTGATAGCCGAGGTGTGACACTCTTGGCTTGATGGAAGGTTGATGGCCGCTGTGCCGCTTGATGGGTATCCATTTTCATGTTCGATTCTCGTTAGTACCGCTCCGCAAACCCTTCAACACTACGTCGCAAACCAGTCTCTGTATGCAAGTATATCCGAGACCCTCACAGACACGTTTCCTCCATAACACTTGCATTAACCAATTTCCCCATTCACTTATTCTCTACATAGAGTATAACCCCTCTCGGGGCATTGAAATCCCGAATTTGATGGGGGAGGCGCTTGAAACGCCATCCCCGGCGGATTTGGCGGTGATGTTTGATTTGAGGAAGTCCGAAGACGAAGCCGACGACATGGACCAGGACCTGGTAATGCAAGTTCTTTGGATTCGGAGATTGAACCGACTCATGAGAGCATGCAGGGAGAAAAGACGAAGTCCAAATCCCAGCGCAGTGGTACCGGGGATTTTACCGAGGTCAAAAGCGATGCGCGGGAGGGACAGCGGTACCTGCGGCCCGCGGCTCAGAAAAACGGACAACGGGAAAGCCAAGTAGATGACGAGAATGCGCACGATGGAGCGGCAATGAGGCAGGGCGCTGCCAGACGGTCTTCACGGGTGACGAAAAACAGGTTGGGAAATGGCACCGTCAACCTCGAAGGGCAGGAATGCCAACGGATAAGGCGAGCCGACCGGCTGAAAGCCGACCCGAAGAGAACCATAGGTATCAAAGCAATGAATGAGTTCATGCCAATCTTCAATATTTCCAAGTTCAGCAACCCACGGGAGCTGAAGAAGATACTTAAGGGCGATCTCGAGCTCCAATACGAATGGCACCGTCTCAGAGAGCTACGGAGGTGGCGGGATAATTGTTTCTGTTGCCTTTCTGACACCGAGGATCCATGAGCAATTGCAAAACAATTGGCAAATTGTGGCTACAGAGGTTTAATGTGATCTGGCTGCGTATTTTAATGAACTTACTCCCTGGAAGACACCGTTCAAGGGGTTTTTTGCTGCTGGGTCCGGTTTATATAGCGAGGTACGAGTGTTCATATAAAATGTCTGTCTAGGAGAGACTAGGTCCGGTTCGGTTCAGCACGGTTCGGTGATTTCTGAAAATTTTTGAACCTCGGACTGGACCTGCGGTTCGGTCCAGTTAATTCCACAGCCACTGAGCCGGACTTTTGGTCTGGTTCAGGTTCGGTTCAGGTTCACCAGCGGTTCAGAACCTGACCGCAGCAACACTAACTATTTGATTTAGTCTTCGGTCAATGATGAGGCACAGTGGCTGGTGGTGCCAGAGGAGATACCCACAACGCCATGGATGTGCTGAGAAATGTTGGAGAAAGGACGAATCGGTGTCGGCTGTAACAGCTACGACGAAATACCGTGACAGATGTGACGTCACACACTCCACAAAAACACCTGGAATTGTATCGTTCCGTAGACTCCGTCAGACCGTGCTCACTGTCTGCGTTGGGTCTGCGGGACATTTCTTCGGGTAGGCCCAGGTAGGCAGACCTCTGCAGACTACTGTACCATTCAGGTCACAGGCCTAGGTCACAAGCCAGGTGAACTGAGAGCTACTAGAGTATGGGGATCAATGATGGACAGATGGACAATGGACAATGGACAACGATGTGAACAAAATGGTCAAGCAATTCTGTTGAAGCGAAAGAGCTGCAGCAAAATTGGAGGAGCAAATATGTTGTTAGCAAAATGGTCAAGCGATTCTATTGGAGCGAATTGAAGAACTGCAGCGGAATCAGTGGAGCAAATATGCTGTAAACAAAATGGTTGAGCAATTCTGTTGAATCAAAAGAGCTGCAGCGAAATTGGCATAGAGAGGTCACCATCAATCTATCAACAGCACTAGGGACCCGGCCAAATTGTTGCACATACCTTGCAGCATAATTCTCACCTCCAGCAAAGACTTCAATCTGATACTAGGCTGCAAACAAATGCTTAACTGGATTTTACTGAACAACTTTGGTGTAACAAATATTGCTCTAGCGCGGGTTCATTGCAGTTCGGTTCAAGGTTCAGACCCTTTTTTTGTTCCCACAAATGAAAACTGTTGAAATTTATGGTCAGGACATCGCCTCCATACCTGTCTTCCTTCGAGCTAATGCAAGCCTCTTATCAAGCTGCTGAAGCCACTCAAAATAGATGGGTTCAGCAGTTTGATGTGATTACAGGTAGCGGAATCAGTTTCTCCTTCGACTTTCTGACTGTCAGCACCTTCAGAAAATGAGCCAACTGGTATTACAACAATTTACAGTGAGTTATGGCCTCACCTGAATGAATTTACACCTTTCAAGATACTTCCCAGGACTTTTTTTGCTGCTGGGTCCAGTTCAGGTTCACGGAGGTTCGGGAAGGTTCAGCAATGCATGAACTTTGAACTGGACCCTCCGCCAGCGGTACATTGACCGCACGTGAATTCTTTTCTGAGTCAAGGTCGTGCATACAGCTCTACCTAGAGCTTTCGTCTGACGGTTCTGATGGAAAGAAGCTAGCTTCAACAGCCTGCAAGCGATGCATTAGACGCCGGTATATTCTTTTTTTTCATTTTTGGTGGAGACAAGACTTACAGAGAGTAGCTGAGCGGTGCGGGTGCCCGCCATCAGAACAGCGGCCATGAGGAAGGAGTTGAATGCGGCAGGAAACATATCGGATCGGCGACTGCAGTCTGTTGGGATCGATGTGGGCAGTAGCTCTTAATATATTTCACGACCTGGCCTATTTTCGGTGCAAACTTGAATTCCGTCCTGTGCGGCAATAATGTAGCGGAAAGCACGGGCAACTTGACGTACTTGACCTAAGGTTTGGTAAGGCGCAAATGATTGTTTTGAGCTCCCCGCTTGCAACGCACCAAATGAATAATCCTTTTGAAGGAAAAGAAAAAAAAAGAAGAAGAAAAGTCGGGCTGCACCGGTGAACAGGCACGTGTTTTGTTCCGGAGACGTGCATGATTCTGAGTTTATGCAATCCCTGTTTCCATCCTCATTAGCCTGACCTTTCTCACCGTCGATATTCTGGACTCGTTGAAGTCGGTTTCAAGTCGCGCATGTTTCCGTTTGCGCACTTTGTATGTGCAGACTATCCCCCGTCCACAATTGTTGGTTATTTGAAATCAAGAGAGGCTGCCGAAGAATCTTCCTTGGGCTTAGCTACGCCCCTCAGATCCTTGAATTTAGGGACCGCCGCCCCCGAAAACACCGAAAATAAAGGAATAGGTTGACACCTTCACAAAGATGATCCACGCGGAGCCGACCAACATGCAGGTCACGGCAGAAGGGGTTGCGCATTTGACACGCGACCGAGTGATTAGATATCATGGAGTACCCCGAAAGATTATTTCGGACCAGGACACACGTTATTTGTCCGGCTTTATGCGGGAACTCAATAAGATCCTAGGGATCGAGATGAAGGTTCCCGGGATCATCGCCCCAGTGAAGGCGCTCTGCACACATCACCAGCTGCCACCAAAATTCAGGGGCTCAATTGGTTGAAGAAATTTTTTGGCCTGCCTGCTTTTGTAATTTTTCTACCCGCATGCAGCCAAATCCACCCAGAACCATTTTCATACTTGTCAGAGGGACAGTGAAACTGAACCACAAAATTTCAAATGAAATAGTAAGTAAATATAAGTCATTGGCGCCAGTTGAAATGCCTCGGAAAGTTTAACGCTGACATTCAAAATCGGCGTCAATTGATCATGTTTGCATGGACCCGTAAAATTGTAGCCCGGAAAACCGGCGCTTGAATGAGCGTTTAAGTGGAATTGACATTGTGTACAATTTTACAAGAAATGCCTTCGCTTCGCTCCGGCGGTCGAAGATGTGTAACGGGAGAAAAGAAAGAATTATTATTATTGAATAGTACAGGCCATGTACGTCCTACGGTGAACTGAAATGAAATTTGGTCCACGTACCATGTCCGCTAAACACTTCCCTGGTTTTAAGGAAAGCCGACTCTCGAAGAAATGACGAGGCCATTACTCGAGCGATACTGAGGGCAATAATTTTGCGGACTCGGAATTCAGAGCCGAGCGGGAGGATGAAATGTTAATTGGTAGCTTTGAGCCTTTTCCAATCAACACAGTCAGTGACAGGTTCGCAACAATTGAACAGGGGGAGGAAAATGCGCAGCATTTAATAATACAGCTTACAAATGGCATGGATGAAAGTGCTTGTTAATAGGAGTAATCGGCCCAGTTCCAAGACCACAGCTGGAGGACGTACCTGCTATTCACTTCAAGCTCGAGGTCAATGAAAAGAGTCATCTGCAACCTTTTAAGTACATTCTATCTGAACCACTGCGAAACATGACAGAAGGTCAATAAATTGAGATTGAAAGGACTGTAGCACTCACCGAGTGGCGAAGCAGGCCCGACTTGTGGACACAGGACATCCAGAACACCGGCAAACTCGTTCCGGAACCGCTGCAAAAATAATTTGCAACCTCTTCTGGGGCATCAGGGAAACCCTCCTTTGGTAATTTCCTTGAATTACCCGGAAATTACCGCGAATCGGGTCAAATTACCATTATTACCAGTCATTACCTACATTACCAGTTTTACACAAGTGCCAAGAAATTCCACCAAATTACCAGTCAATTACCAGGCATTACCAGAGCTTTACCGGCACTTTTTTATCCATTTTCTTGCTCAAAACTCATTACACGTTTTATTATGAGAAACACGTATATTCAATGAAATTTAAAGTTTACTACATGCAAAGAATGTACTATATAGACTACGACACTACACTTTCTCGATGTGGTGGAGGAGGAGCAAGCTAGTGAAGTAAACCCGTATCAGCACAACGGAACAGAGAGAAAAGGGTTGAAGCACGCACCCTTAATGTTCTTCCCAACACTGTTGTGAGAACTGATACGGGCGAATTGTCATTGTGGCGGGCATCAATACTGAGAATCTAATGAATCGGAAGATACGTACGCCAGTGATAATGCCGCTGCAGCGGCATAGACGGGCCATAGCTAAAGAAAAAGAACGGGGAAGCCAAGCCCCGCGGCCCACGCACCCGAGGGTCTTATCTACCGAGTCTAACGCCTCCGGCACGAGGCTCGGCAGGCCAGCGCCTGTGGCGTTCGCGACCTACCATGAAAGAGTAAGCTTACGTCAAACGGCATTCTAGAAACAAACCAAGAAATGTGTGAGTGACGAAGGGAAGGGGGAGAGAAAGGTACGTACTGTCACCGTAGGACAAGTCATGCTTGTCTGAGCTTCCTCTCTTCGTAAACGGTCTGCTGGATGTCATCCTAAGAAAGAGTCAGTGCCGCTAGTCAATGGATGAACGGTGAGAGCAAGAAGGGACTGTACCTGTACATGCTCGCGGCATCTTGCGCAGGACACGGCCTCCAAAACGGAGTGCCGGACATATGCCTGTGACTAAATCACGACTGGTCAGAAAGCCTAGTACGCCGTGAATAGCAGACCAAAGGTGAGGACGACGGGTCACTCACGCGGAACAGCAAGTGGGTCATCGCGACCTGGGCGGCGACGTGTCACGGCGTGGGACGTGAGAGGGCATGACGGCAGAGGGAAGTCGGAGGTCTGCGCCGCGGAGATGGCTGTGTTCGGACCGTGGTGCGTAGAATTCGTCAGCGCGATGAAGGGCGTTCATGAGGGATGGACGCACAGGCGGACGGTACATCGGAGCCGGCGGCAGCACTGTGTGGGTGAGTATAAGAGTCGTGCAAATGCAAGAAATGGGTTCCATGGGACCCACAAGTGCATCTGAGATCATCCTGGAGTGAGCTACGGGGCGGAGGTAGGAAAGAGGGAGGAAAGAGGGAGCGGCAAGCGGAGGTAGGTAGGTAGGTAGGTAGGTAGCATTACACGGCACGGTCCGAATAACGAACGCCGGGTCCAGGAAGTATCCCAGTGTACAAAGCAAGCTAAATTACACCTTCGTCCCTGGGCCTCCCTGCATCAACTAGAACGAGCTCGCGGTTCCACGAGAAATCCCATGCGCCGCTGTAGATTCTAGCCAATACAAAGAAGCAATTAGTCACCACATCACTGGAATTATTACTCCTTAACTCGAAAAACTAAGGACGTTGCAACGGCGCCGAGTAGTACAATATTTTCAGGACATCATGTGTATATTTTACAACCAGGACGATTGTGCTGTCGCAAATTCGGCACAGTGTTTAGTGAATCGTGATTCCTCCATGATCTATTGCACAGCTCAAGGACTGAATCAGAGCTTGTGTGTTAATTTAGCATGTTCTGGAGTCTCCACTGACTGCTTAAAAAAGCGACAGTAAACCATTTTCGCCGCAGGTGGTTTGTCCTTTTGAGTTCAAGTCGGCCGTGCACGAAGTGTAGTTTTTCGGACGAGTCAATTTTGCTCTGCAGCCATTCAAGTGCCCGTAATTCCATAGATTTCGCATAGGCTGCGATGGATTTATCCGTCGAATTGCGCAGCTCAGGCAGGGGGGCAGGTATAAACGGCAGTTTCGATGCGGCTTTACAGACAACTCCGAGCCAAGAATTTCCCGTGCGGTGCGAGCTCAACGGAGCTGATGAGACATGTGCACACAACAAGAGAGGGTTTCAGAGCCAGGAGATAGCATATAAGTTATTTAGCAGCATCAAGTAGCAATAGACTCATAGGGGCATAATTCCAGTTTCGGTGAGTAGCAGCGCGAGCATCATGTGGGAATGAACATTGATTCAGGATTGGGCGGAGGAAACTGACATGAATATCACAAAGTCGTTCAGCATGGACGTCTTCCCTGTCCGGATTTACGGAACTCGCATATTACGCGGTGATCAACGGGAGCCATGTAGAATTGCTTGTATTCCTTGGGAGTCAGTGAGCCAGCCGAGTCGTCAAGTCCCATGATATGATGAACATAACACGCCGTGCTTGCTTTCACTTCGTAGAAATATTGGATTCGTCCAAGATTTTAATTGAGATTTTCAGTTGCCATATGAACTGAAGCGGAGGTGTGTCGCTGCGTGGGCGTGGTGTAGTCTGCTCATCTTCGTCATTCGTCAATTTTGGAATATGTACTAGGCAGAATAGATGGGCCCAAATTGCGAAGGTACCACAACTGAACATTGGTTGAACTAGTGCTCGCACATGGATTAGGCGGCTCTATAATATGACCCGTTCAGGTTTGTTCATTTCCGCTTTCCAAGTTCAGATACGGCCGATTTCGGTCCGGCTGTGGCGGTGAAATATACAGCTTCACGTGCTCGCATGACTCAGCGCTGAGGGCGGAGGCTCCGAGGTGAGCGTAGGCGGCGGGCGGGGACGAAAAGTCAGAAGAGCCTCAGTGAAATGCAGCACGGGATGATCAGATTCCAATGCATTGAATTCTTTGAGCAGTAAAATAAGAACAGATGTGAGCCAGAAAGGGTGGATTCCTCCACTGTCATCTGGATGTCGAGACGACGAGAACCCGGTCGACGTCGATGTCGATGGATGAGGGGCACGCCCGAGTCAAGTTGGTTGGCGGGTAGACTGCGAAGGCGAAGTCGCCGTGTGCGCCAGTCTGTGCCAATGTGCCCGGATGCGGGACAGACGCGGCGCGGAAAGACGAGAGCGGCGGTGTGCACGGTTTTTTCTCGCTCCCAGCGCTCAAGGGGGGTTAGTGTGTATTGCGGGTGGCAAATACAAGCACTTCCTCGAGGGTTTTTGTGGGTATCGAGGCCGTACGCCGACTTTCAAGAATGCGGAGATTATTCACGGAGAGCGGGGGCTTCAACGGCGGAGGCCGCGTATAGATTCTTCTCGAGGGTACATGTAGGAGGAACCACGGTGGAAGATGGGGGAAAAGGAAGAGAGTTGTTTGATGCTGTTGTGAGGAAATCAAAACGAACCTCACGTGCAGCTCGCGTACTCTCGCGTAGCATTGTCGGCGGAATCAACAGTTTAGGGCCAGGCTTTGGGACTTTGAGATCGTCCATCGGTTCTCAGGATTCGATCTCGGAGGGGTATTTTGTGCATTCCTTCATGAGTCGTCTATCCGGCATAGCCATTGATGCTTCCCTTCCGAATTGCTGCAGTTCTGGCAATTTGGAAAAATGAGCCAAAAGGTAATGCTGGAAACCCCGGTGATTCAGTCAAATTACCCCAAATTACCTCAATTTAATGGAGACATTGGTAATTTCCCCGAAATGGGGGGAAATTACCAAAGGAGGGTTTCCCTGATGGGATAGCGTGGGGCGCAGTTGGACCAGGACCGAATGAAAGAAAACCGGATGATCCCAGATAGCGAACAAACATCCAGGTTTGAGGCAGCCTTGAGGCCACAGAGAGAATAAGTTGATGCCGAGCCACAGGACATTTGAAAGATTTGCGTTGCAGATGGATACAGGATCCAGACTCTTGCAAAGCTTGAGGACGGGGCAGGAAAAGTTGAGGAAGGAGCAGTCGCAATGTTGCGGGGTGGGTTGTGGGTTGTGAAAGAAGAGGTCACAGAGCACCATGCTCTTTATATCTCAAACTGAGCTCCGTGGCCGCAGTTGAACGAACGTGGGTTCAACTGCGGCGGGCTGCAAAAATTGGGCTAAAATAGGATAAGTCTGCCTTGTGAAGAAAGCTGTGGGCTCACGGGATGCGTCTGTTTTTCTCCATCTTCCGAATGCGGGCTAATTCTACAGCTTTAGGCTTGCGTGGCAGGACGGCATCGGAGAAATCCGGACTCAAGACAGGCTGCGCCCATAGAAATCCAGTTTTGATCACGATGATGGTGTATTTCTGAAGGAGAAATCACACAGCATCAGAACAGCCTTGGAGCGGTGCTTTTACATGATAGCTGAGGGCTCTGCATGTCGATACAAACAAATGTACATCAACCTCGGCACAATGGGCCGATATTTCACACCAAAACAGTATTTCGACCACTGTGCAACCATTTCTGGCCGGATTTCAACGGGATCTGGCCAGAATTATAGCCAGCGAAATTTGGGTTCGAACTGTCTCTTGGGATTTGTTTTGACGGCCCTGGTGCTTTTACATGATAGCTGAGGGCTCTGCATGTCGATACAAACAAATGCACATTAATCTCGGCATGATGGGCCGTCAACTGCTGCCACCAAATAAAAGCACATCAACCTCGGCACAATGGGCCGATATTTCACACACCAAAACAGTATTTCGACCACAGTGCAACCATTTCTGGCCGGATTTTAACGGGGTCTAAAAAGCGAGCACAGGCCGCGAAGCTTGACCTTAAGGAGCAATTGGATCAGACTGCCTGTTGATAATTAGTAAAGGAGAGTAGAGTTCTGAAAAATCAGTCATGTCAGCCTTCGTTTTTTTGCTCCTCGTAGGCAGACAGGTTACGAGTCTATTCCACAACGTGGTTCGCCGGGGGTTAAAATCTCTGTGAGCGCGTTGGAGG